>OY856414.1:624652588-625274017 GCA_963693085.1 Alisma plantago-aquatica | reverse complement strand
AGTGATGAGGGATATGATGATGCCTAGCTTGATATGCACCTAACTCAATACATGAGTTCAACTTGACATATATGATTCAATCCGATACGCCTTGTAAAGGTCTTAGAAGTGATGAGTATAACACCAAGCAATGGTGTGGCTAATACCTTGATAGGTGAAACAACTAAGTGGTTAATAATGGTCAAACCTTATATCAACAATGCCTTAACCTGAGATAAGTCCATATTATTTGATGATAGTTGGGTAATTCAAAGTATATGACTTATGGTCAATACACTACATGGTAAATGTGATGAGTTAGTGCATAAAGTATTATGATGGAAAATACCAAAATACAAGATAAGTTGATGAACTTAGTAAGTTAAAAGTGATAAAGGAAGTGATACACCAAGGCATGATAAATATCACATCCAACACTTTAAGGTTGATACACCTTGATGCACCTCAAATCCAATATATTTGGGTGAGTCCGTACAATTTTGTTTCTGCCGTTTGGATTGTTAAAATTGACATGGGAAGCGAATTCTTCAGGAATGCATATCCGTTACTTACCAGATTAAATAAAGAGGGACGTCCATGTTGCTTTTGTTAATCCGCCGCGACGAACGCTACAGTGCCGCACCATCATCCACAACTTTTTCTCCCCGTCAAACAAAGCTAGGCCTCACATAATAACCATCCCGGACTCTCGTATGCCGCTATTACCCCTCATGTACCCATGGATTGATCGACAACTGAATATATCCCAAGACGGTGGTGCCCCGTTGCTGCACAGTTGCACATCTAGGAGGCTAGAGCAGAGTAGGTCTCTTCCGACTAGAGCAAGGCTTGAGTCGGCCTGTAGATGGCCTCTTTTGGGTACAAACGTGGAGTGATTCATGTCCTCTCGATCGTTTTGTACATTTGTCTCTGTAATGGAATGGTCGACAAAGATCCTCAAATAGAGCTTCTCCCCATTCAGAACTAGCACCATGTTGATGCAAACCCTCTTCAGGAGGTCATTCGCTTGAGACCTGCAAAATTACTGAACGATGTGCTCTTCAGGTTATGTTATGACTTGTAAGTAGTAGCAATGCATACTGAAGACGGTGTGTGACACTCCTCATCTCAGCAGGAATGAGATAGAAGCCGGCATGCTAATAAATAGGGCCAATTTCATAAAAATACTTAATGTTTGTGTTTTATAACAGTTATATCACCACGTTTCAATAATTACATAACAATACAAGGTTTGCATGTTTTGTTTTCAATCTAGCATGAACTAACTCTGTTAACCTGTAATAGTTTAAACTGTAGAATCTTCTCGATTCAAGGGCTATGACAATCCGACGCGATTACACAGATAAAACTGGTGCATGCAGGGGTTCGTCCGCAATGCCCATGGTATCATGACTAGGAAACGATGGAGGAGAAAAGTTGCTCTACCAAAATCTTGGAAGGCCTCATGCGGGTTGGCATCAAAGGTTAAGGCATCCTACACAGACAATAATCCTTGCCCCTCCATACCGTAAGAACTATATCAATGGAGCACCTGCTTGATCCCGTGTGATTGGAGAAAGAGGGAAGCGACCATGTTTGGAGGCAGCAACTAATCAGCGAGAAAATCTTGGTGAGTGGCTTCAAATATGGGAGATTTGATTATCACTATCAAACTTCGTTCCTACCAAAAACAACTGTGGGAGATTTAATTGTTCCTGATCTATGCAACTCAATACGCTCTTCTAGTTGTTGGAGTCCATCCACGTCTTAGTCAATGCAACTGAGCACATAGTAACACCGGGATACTTTCATGGGCATATGAGGATGGGATCATAACAAGATGACAAGACTCTTTATTTTAGATATTTGATTATGTTCAGATAAAGTGTACCTCCTTAATCTTCCTTCCTTGCTCCGTTGCAGCCAGGTGGACGAGTTACTATTCGGTGCTTGTAGTGAACATAATGACAATTACTGCAATGAAAGCAGAAGTGATGAGTGTCATTGTGTTGCCTAATCTCGTTTCGTTTTCTAGCTTTAATCATTATTTCTTGCCGTGGAGCTGTGCTCGATTCCACGATGGTGGTATCTTTATTAATTTCAAAACATGTGAATAGTTTAAACAACAAAGGTTAACGGAGTTAACGCATGCTAGATTAGAAGAAAAAAATGAAACATCATGCGTAATTATGTAATTTTCTAAACGTTGTGATATTATCGTGATAAAACACAAACGTTGAGTATTTTGATGAAATTAACCCTAATAAATTTGATGCAGACAAACAAATCTCAATCCTGCGACTTAAACTTCCTATGCAATCCAATCCATCATTAAAATCTATTTTTTTTCCTGTGCTAGGAACCAAACACGGCCTGAACTCCCTGAACTGGGCGCGGTTTCCAAATTTTCCTATCGGCCCAAAAAGGGTTTGGTTTGGTTTTCCAATGTCGATTGGGCTTATATGGATCGGCCTTAAAGTATTAAGGAGTTGGAGGATACAGTGCATCTGAAACTGCGCGTTTCTGTTTTCAGCCCAACCAGATAGGTCCTTGCGCGGCAACAACAGCAGCACCCGCAGCCGTTGTTTACCTAGTAGCTCCGGCGACAGCAGCATCTTCACGACGGCGGCCGCCAGGTAACCCTCTATCCCCCTCCTCCGGCCCCTCTTGTCCTCTTCCTCTTGCGCCTTGTCTCCAACGCTTCATCCTATCTTCTCCTCACCACTTCATTCTTCTCCATCCATAAACCCTTCCTAAACCTTCGACCCTGCTTCCATCTCCCTCACTACCCTTCTTAACTCCACCTTGCTTCTTCACCGCGGTTAATGAATGTATTTGACGTTATATCTCCACGCAATGGCCCTCTCACCCCATAGGATTCCTAATTTGCAGAACCTTTGTCTAAGAAGGCGATAAAGCTGATTCGAAAAAGTTGTGCTCTTTGAGCAGAATAGTGCTTCAAGAGGCAGACGAACGCAGGAGTAGTACCTGGGATCAGTCCCTTGAGAAGAAATGAGGAAGAAAGTTGATGAGCGCATCAGAACTCTTATCGAGAATGGGGTCAAGTTGAGGCACCGCTCCATGTTTGTTATCGTGGGTGACAAGTACCGTGACCAGGTCCAGTTTTTTACCCCCTAATTATTGGAAACTCACCGAATACACCATTTATTTCTTGTCTTGACTGCTAAAAGTTGACGTGTAGATTGTGAATGTCCACCATTTGCTGAGCAAGGCTGTAGTGAAATCCAGTCCTTCTGTCTTGTGGTGCTACAAAGATGAGCTTGAGCTGAGCAGGTAAAGCACATTTGTAGTTGAGATGCATGATATGACCAGTGAGCTCTGAAGATTTATGCACATCAAATCACGCTCAGTGATCTATCTCGTAGATTCCCAAGTTTATGATACAATATGATTGCATTGATGACATTTCATATGTTAAAAGCCTCCTGTCCACCTTGTTGATGGTAATTTATCTTAAAACAGCGTGGCAAACTAGGACAAGTTTAGAGCTCACTACACGGCAATTCCAGTTTCCTACCATTTACACGTCTATCTTCTTCGAACCTGCACCTGGCTCTCTTGAAAACAAATGCTTTTTAATGACAAGATCACCTGGAAAATACAAATCATTGTGATAAAATCACTGGTTTCCGATATGCTTTTGCACCTTTCTATAAAACACGCTGACATGGTTACAGAGAAACGATGTAATTGTTGCAATTATCAAGAGTCTAGTTTTGGTGTTTTGTTCAAAAGGTTTATGAGCAACTGGACAGAGAAAATTTCCTTTTAGCTCGTTCAGTTCTCTTTTGATTCCTTAATCCTTATGTAAAAGGCTCCCTTTGACTTTGTTTATCCAGTTTTTCTGCTGTTCCATACTGTTAATCAGTTAATTGTGTGTTTACCCTAGTCACAAGAAAAAGCGGCTTAGGCAGGCCAAAAGGATGTTACAGAGGGGAACAGCTGATGTTGAACGGTTGGATCCTTTCCTGCTTTTTACAGAAACTAGCCGTTTGACACACTGCAAGTACAGAGATTCGGAAAGAGTTCTTGGAAATACCTTTGGAATGTGTGTGTTGCAGGTTATATCCTTTGTTGCCTTTTTAGATTTATTCAAGGGTTGATTGTTTCTTTCTGTAGGTTTGTACTTCCATTTAGCCTATCTCCTTAGTATGTTTTAATGTCTTGTTACAGGATTTTGAGGCGCTGACGCCGAACCTTCTTGCTAGAACTATCGAAACTGTGGAAGGTGGCGGTTTGATAGTTCTGGTCTTACGCTCGTTGATTTCTCTTACAACACTATTTACTATGGTTATGGTGAGTGCTGACTTCTCAACTATCTACTAACGTGTCTATGTTTTTATTGGTTCACGACTTCTCACTGAATTTCAAATATGCCCAAACACTAAAAACCTGCATGTTTTTAGTTTGTTCCTGGACAGTTTATGTTTTCCCCAGCTGATAAATTGTATTGGCTGTTTTCTGTGTGTTGTAATGGTTATCAGAAAACATTTTTGAGACAGAAAACATTTTTGAGACAATATGCACGATATATTCACGATGTGTTTGATACAAGACAGACACGTTGTTTTTGATACAAGAGAAAGTGAGAGGCCCTCTCCAAATATATAGGAGACGTGGACACAACCCTAAACATGGCCAGACTCTGTTGATCCGATTGATTTATTGGACTCTGACTTGATTGGGCTTATAGACACATTACATACGGCTTAATGTCTCCTTTTATTTCTAACGGTAATGATTTTAGGTCCTTATTACCAAAGAGAATTGGATAGGATGTATGGCTCCAACTAGTTTGTGACAATTGGTCATTGGCTGGTGCCATAGAGTTCTGATGTGACGTAATCAGCATTACTGGAAGTTTCTAGGTGATGGTGGAAGACTGGATAAAAACCTACATACCAAATGCAACAATATCAATAAATAATAGATTTTCTTGTCCTAATCAACAACTCTTGTATGGATTTTAAGCTGGCTTAACCCTCAATGAATAGCTGACCAGGATACCTGTACTTTCATTATGAGCAGCCACCTTTATAGAAACTTAGCAACATCACTGTACCAGAAATTGGCCTACACCTACATGCAGTAGATATGCAGCCTCTTTGAGATAGTTTGTATTGTGTTTTTATTTTTGTATCAATATTTGTGTTTGGTAGGGAAGTAATAGAGTTAACAATAATTATTTTTGAATGTTATTGACAATTTACCATTATAACTTTTGCTTATAATCAATTATAGTTTTAGCCAAGTTTATATCAATAGCTTCAAAACCTGTTTTCCAGAAAAAACCCACTGCCAGATATTGTTTCACTTGTTATCTCATATGCAAAGCTAGAAAATACGCGTGGTTAGGCTTATTTTAGAGATACAATGAAATTAAGTGCTGGAGCTAGGTTCAGCAATTATGGCTAGTAGGGTGCTCCCCGGTACTCTGATACAGTCTGTTCGCTGAAATAACAATTCTGTTTGTTTATTTATTTATTGAGACATCTTGGTATTGCATCTGGAGTGGTATCTTTTTTATCACAGTGGTCGTTGCAGATCTAGTAGTAGAAACTAGAAAGTATTGATGTTTTCTCTATTTTGCCCCTTTTTCAGGATGTTCATGAAAGATTCCGTACAGAATCTCATTTGCAACCCGCGGGTCGCTTTAATGAACGCTTCTTGCTTTCTATTGCATCATGCAAGGCGTGTGTTGTGATGGACGATGAACTAAATATTCTTCCAATATCAACCCATATAAGGTCAATTACACCCGCATCAGTTGCACAGGCAAGTTTGTTCCCTGATATCTGTTTTTTCCTTTCCCATAATAAAAAAAATACAGTTATGCTTCTCTTGGAAGTAACATATATCTATGTCTATTTATGAAATTATTTATCAGTTATTATGGAATAATACTGCATAGTAGTTTGCTTAATCACATGAATTCTGTGTATTGGTTCTAGTGGGGATGTCAATTGATGCACAACGTCGATCGTTTAACATCTTGTGTTCTTATTTCTTATACATTGTGGAACATAACAGAAATGTTTTTATAATGTATTCATAATATGCATATATATGGAAAGGGAGTCTTATCAAGGCTAGAAAAAGCTTTACACATCGAAATCTATTTGTACAGGAAGTTGTAGCATCGTATAAACATGCATCGCTAGCCGTGTGATGTACAACATCACTTATTTGTTTCTATGTATGAACTTATGGTTTTTGATTTAAGGATTCGGAGGGGCTTTCAGAAGCAGAGAGAAATTTGAAGAACTTGAAGGAAGAACTTCAAGATCAAATTCTTGCCGGTCCTTTAATAAAGAAGTGTTGTACATTTGATCAAGTATGTTTATATATGGTCATTGTGTTAATACTATGGTATGATACATTTTGATTTTTTTCCTTTCTAACACATTTAGCTACCCTTAGGGAAATGCTTTGGTGACATTTCTGGATGCTATAATGAGTAAAACTCTATGTAGCATAGTTGCCTTGACTGCTGCTCGTGGGCGCGGCAAGTCAGCTTCTCTTGGTCTTGCTGTAGCTGGTGCTGTTGCTGCGGGGTTGGTTGATTGGCTTGAGTTTTACTTTTAATTCCTTTGAAAAATGCCCTGCAATTTATGAAAGTTATTGTTTTCTACTCCAGGTTCTCCAATATATATGTGACGGCTCCAAGCCCAGAGAATTTAAAAACATTGTTTGAATTTGTAATCAAGGGTCTCAACGAATTAGAATACAAGGTGAGCATGTTTCTCTCGTCACTGATTTAGTTACATCTTTGTAGACAGATCACATGTTTTTCATATATGAGGGTCTACCATATTATGATGGATAATTACATATGATACTCTTTGCAAACTGTTAAAGAGTATATATTAGCCTATTTAGTTAATAGGTGAATTAGTTAGTGGGCCTTTAGTACCTCGGCCCGTTTAGATTACTTGAGTCCCAAGTCTTTAGTGTTTCCCCTCTCCTATATATAAAATAGGGGCGTCCAGTCTTGTACTCATCTAATTGAATTAGTTCAATACAATATTCTTTCACGTGGTATCAAAGCAAGTTCGCTCCTGAGGGAACCTTAGCCGCCTCCGCTTCCCTCCTCTCTTAGCCGCCGAAGAACACAGCCCCAGGCCGGCCGCCGCCTCTCTCTGAGAGAGAACAACAGGGGGAGAGCCCACCTGCGGGCGGCCGCTGCCGTCACCATGGCTTAGGCCGACTGCCCGCTAGGCACTTTCGGCCTCCATGGCTCTTTTTCTCCCACTTTCACATAGATTTGTACGTCGGCGCTAATTCCCGACATGCAATCTATGTTTTCCAAATCCAAAGCTGACCGCCGGTGATTTCATTTCCGGCATCACGTATCCGACGCCATCGTCACCTCCGCCATCCGTCGGCCAGCAACCATCAGTCTTCCGACCAACATCACTTATCTTCTTTCTCGAAGAGTCGCTGCATCCTGCGCAAGTGCTGCTCGTATCCGGCAACAACGTCGCTGCTCCCTAGCGCCATCACTATCCATCCAGCCGGCTCTGTCTTCTGCAATAGCCGCCACTGTCGTAGCAATTTACGTCGCCCATCAACAATAGCCGCCGGACAACAATAGGTAACACCGTCGCAAATCACAGTGGCCATCGCCTCTACCGCTGCATTGCGCTAACGTCCTCAACATCAACCTTCGCCACCACTCATGGAGAGGCTTCGCCCTTGGCTCTACATGTGGCCTCATGGCCTGCAATTCTCCAGAGCCGTGCAGGAGACATTTATCATCTCCGTTGCGGCCAAGTGCTACATCGATTGAGCGACACAGTCCAACCATCTACTGCTCGTCATCTCGCTGCTACAACCACGGTTGGCACTAGCCATCAACCAATCCGATCAGCCACTACTCTAAGCCAAACTGTCGCCTCCATCCATTATCTATGCCCATTAAGTTGCTGACTACCACAGGCAATCACTCAACACTCTACTGCTACCAAACAACCCCAATATTTTTACTGCCCCCTATACTATGCCTGAAGCTATTCAGATCCTGAATCAGTCCTATCTTTTGCTAATCGGATCCAATTTTAAGCCTAATCGGATTTCTCGCGGGGCTCCGTCCCAACACCCCCAGATTTGTTGCCCTAACGGGCCAAACAAATCCCCTTTTTGGGTTGGAATTAGATCCATTTAATTTTCTACCCAGATCTTACATTGACCCATTTAGCAAATTCTCTCCGCTTATCGGTTTCATTCTCCACATATTACACATCTCCATATCACAAATTCCTATCAAATCTACCAATTCCTTTCCCACCCACCAATCATGTGTGTATCCCTTTTTCCACGTGGGGGGTCATATATCCATTTCTCCACACCAAACACTTACTCTCGTCGTATTTGGTGTGCGGGGGGATAGAGAGGAGAGGAAGAGAGAGAGAGAGTGTGAGAGAATATGTATGAGAGACAGAATGTGAGAGAATATGTATGAGAGAGTATGAGAAGAGATGATATATGAGTTCAGGCTACATATTTTAGGTTATCTTCACGAGAGCTTCGTATTGTTCAGCACACATGTTCTCCACTTATAGACAACATTATCACTCTTGCTGCATTCTTGAGAGACAGATAGGTGCTTCTTCAGATTTCTCAGAAGCTCAGCAATTTCAAGCCTGCCAAGTCTACATCTGCAAGATTGATTCATCCAGTTTTATCGTCACCGAGCTATTTTTATCACGTCTTCTTTGAGCTGCATCTGCTGTATTAGCATCGCCTTCCATTGATCTTGTTGGGACTTTCCTTGATGGATGATATCTCCTTTCCTGTCAAGCCCCCAAGGTTCACACAACAAAGTTATGGTACCTACATCGTATCACCAACATATTGTCCGTTTGTGTTCGTGCCATGTTATGCCCATCTTCTCAGACGCTTTGAAGGCACCACTACTGCTACATCATCATTGGAGATCCACGTTCGTGCCGCGTTAAGTACGTATTCTAGTGAAGTTGCCGTAGTCGTGGTATTGATGATCGTCTGCTCCCAATGGCGAAATTACTGCTGCAATATTCAGGTTCCATTTCAGATGTTCTCCATTCCAGATGCACTCCGAAAGACCTTCATCAAAGCTCGAGGATTCCAGCCTGCAGAATACAATTTCAAAGAAAAGAGGCGTCGTTATATGATTCAAGAAGAGTTTTGTTTAAGGGGGAGTATTAATCTTTTGTATGGGGAGTGATATTTATCTTTTATCATTTCTATCTTTTCTTTTATCGAGTCCTGTAACTCCAAGCTTGGACATGTGTTTCACCCATGATCCAGCTTGAGGGGGAGTGTTATAGAGTATATATTAGCCTATTTAGTTAATAGGTAATTAGTTAGTGGGCCTTTATTATCTCCGCCCGTTTAGATTACTTGAGTCCCAAGTCTTTAGTGTTCCCCTCTCCTATATATAGGATAGTGGCGTCCAGTCTTGTACTCATCTAATTGAATCAATTCAATACAATATTCTCTCACACAAACTTTATTTTGAAGTTGTAATTATATGTTTAATGTTCAATATCTTATTTGCAATATTTTTATTCTAATCATGCACGATCACATGTACTCTTAGAGAGGTTGCTAAAGGAGTCTGGGCACACTATGAGCCAACAATGTTGACCAAAAACGAGCACATCGTTAGAAAGTGTCATTTTAAAAACAATAAACTGTCTTCATTATCTAAGCCTCAATCCTAGCCATGTTGGGATCATTTATTTTCCATACATCTCGTGCTTGTGTTAGCCTATCTCAAGCCTGAATTTAGGGGGAGTGTTGGTGGTACATTGACAACCAGCCATAAACTTTCTCATCATTTTAATAATATTTAAAAACAATGAAGCGTATAGAATGCATCTAAAAATTGCCAAACCGTTGTAAATTATTGTTTATGATTATAAGTAGCACTTGATTTCTTCGAAGCACCCATGGACCCATGCTTATCTTCAGATTTTCTCATACATGTGTATGCACACACGTGTGTGCACACTTGATACACAAATATTTGGAAAAACTAACAAAACTCATATATACATAAAGAGAGAGAACACATATTGAGAGAGAGAATTAGACTTGGCCAAAATCAATACTAACAAATTACAAATAGAGCTCTTGTCCTATGTTAGGATAATCAAACCGAATAATAAACTGTAAGATCTTGTCATAGAACCTAGTTTTGTATTTTCATTTCTATTGTACCTCTTATGTAAATTTCAATTCTTTGCTTAATTGTAAAGGGTGTGCGTAGCAATGCACACACTATTAGCTTGACACCGTATTCTACTTCTGTCCTGGTATTGAGCATGCTTAGTTCAATTTTTTTTCTTCCTTGGCCTCTCCAGTAGCTCCCAACACGAAACTTGCCCCTTTCCTTCTCTAGTTTGAACTTTTGCCTTCTCCTTTTGGCCACCAACCATCATGTCTACACCCATGGCCTTGCTGCTGCCATTAAAGGTAGATGGGGAATTTGCCAAGCTCCTCTGGCTGCTAGTACTTAAGGGGTTCTGTTCTACTTGCTCTTGGTGATTGGGGAATAGCTAGGTGTGCCACTTACCTATTTTCTTTGCTTGCATTGTAGGACTTTATTAAATTTTCTTTTAATACAAGATGTGGTCTTTTAGTTCTATCTTTAGCCTCTCCTCCATTGCTATGCACGTTGTCTTCTCTGTGGAATGTTCTTATGGATGTCGACACCTTGCTTTGATTTTGCATGCTTGTATGTGTTGCTCCAACATCGACACATGGCTTCTTGTTCTATGAAATGCCTACAACTACAAGTCACCTCTGTCAAGTTAGATAGTAAATTATGCTTTGGAGTGATAACTTTTTGATTTTATGTATAAACTTAGGATACATATCACCATTTGATTTATGATCCACACTGATTGGGTTTGAGGAAGTTGATGCCAGAAAGAAAGTTCTACAACACCTAAAAATGAAATGGTGTTATGTCATGGCTCCTGAGAGAGGGGGTTGAGGGAGCAACATCGGCGGGCTGAGGGAGGGAAGGGGGGAGCTGCGGTAGTGTGTGGGGGGGGGCAGTTGGGAGGCGGCGGGGGGGGGAGCGCTTAGGTCATGGAGGGGATAGGGTTAGGGTGGGAACTTGCACGGGGGGAAGGGACCAGCTCTTGATACCATATAGATAGTTGAATAGAAATATATTGGATGAGTAAAAAGGTTTACAGTGCATTCTCTTATATAGGATAAGAGAGGAGATACAAAAATAGAGATGAGCAATATGGGACCAAACCACACAAGTAAACACATAAGTGAATCACACACTAGGCACATGACACTCAGTGAAACATAAACATATCTCTATAGCACTAAAAGATATCATCAACTGGTGGGAAACTAATCTTTATGACTGTTACCAAGGTTGTCTAGGCGGCAAGGCGCTGCCCTCTAGTGCAAGCTGCCTAGATATAGGGCCTCAGTGGTCTAAGGCTTTTTTTGAGTTTTCATTTCTTTTTATATATGCTAGTTGAGTTTGTATATAAATATATGTCAAAGATACCTAGAATCACATGTGTTTTAAAAGTTTATATATCATGTTTTTCTCTAATCTCAATCCATCCTAAATCCACCAAATTCACATCTCACATAACTAGATTAGACTTACCTTGCTATAACTTGATCTAAAGTTGACCTCATTTGACCAGAATGAGACGCAACTTGCCTCAATTTATTTTAAATCAGATCTTTTTGACCTAACTTGCGCTAATCCGACCTCAGTTGGTCTAAATCAGACCTTATTTGCCAAACCAGGCCTAATATTAACAAAAACATACCTAATTTGACTCAATCAAGGCTTATTTGATCTAAATTGACCCCAAAATGGCCTAAGCTGGTCTAATTCAAACCCAAAGTAACTTCATACGCCCTTTAAATGTCTTATTGGATTTCAAATGTCCTAGGCGCCCATTTTGGTCACTAGAGTAGCTGGATGCCAACTTCCCGTAGTGTGTGGAGCACCCAGGCGGTGTGTTGCAGTTGGCCTAGTGAGTACATACCTTCAGATGCTGTCTCTTGCATCTTGAGGCTTATCTTTTAATAGATTGTTTTGTTTTCTCCTGTTCTGTTTGCAAACTGCAAGATTTGATCTTGTTGTATTATTCCGTTACTAAAAAGGGGGAGGGGGTATGGTTTTTTATATTGTGCAGTCAGTAATTTTGTGTATGCTCATGCGTTGATACTCTTTTCAGGTATATGTTTTGAATTAATGATCAATGATTAGAATATTTGACTCCATTCCTTTTCTCTGTTCGCAGGAACATCTACATTATGATTTAATAAGGAGCAACGAACCAGACCTCAAGAAATCTGTAGTAAGAATCAATATATACAAACAACACAGACAAACAATTCAGGTGATAAGAAGCTCCATTAATCTAATTGTTGTTTGGGTCTAACTTTATTGGTGCTACTATTGCTCTTCTTAATGTGTTTGACCATTTTGATTACGGATTGGGTATTCTTTCTGAACCATTATGTTTTGCTAAAGAGTGATAAAAATGCTATTATTTCATTTGTCCTTGCAAATCTTTAGAGTTATACCTAATCAATTCCTACTTGTGTAGTTAGCCGGCTTGCATAAAAAAAGGCTTGGCTTAAGGCTGAAAGAAAAGTACTATCTTTAGGCTCATCTCATCGCCCCACTCATTTTTTTCCATCATTTTCACCGATATTGTCTTCAGTTCATGTTGTTGCTGTTAGTATAAGTGGTTAGTGTGCTTAGGCCCATTTGTCATTAGTTACTATTATTTTTCTATTTTCCTTGGTACACTTGAGTATCTGTTTGCCCATTTGTCTGTCCATGTAATCCCCTGAATGAGAGCCTTTATACTCTATTAAAAATTAACAACTAATGAGAATTATACCATAATCTCGTTTACAATTGTTTATGATTATTTTTGGAGGTCGTCTTCTGAGTTTTAGTACTTATTTCAGCTTACAGTTCTATTAAGTTAAATGTTGAGCGTTAACCGGTTTGATAATTTCT
The DNA here is from genome assembly GCA_963693085.1 of Alisma plantago-aquatica. Classification (NCBI taxonomy): domain Eukaryota; kingdom Viridiplantae; phylum Streptophyta; class Magnoliopsida; order Alismatales; family Alismataceae; genus Alisma; species Alisma plantago-aquatica. Next base: position 625,261,011 of record OY856414.1, on the reverse strand, counting down.
TTTTCAACCAAAGCTGCTGTTATATATCTAATCACTTTCTTGATTTTGAAACAGTATTTGCAGCCACAGGACCATAAAAAGCTTTCTCAGGTTGAGCTTCTTGTTATTGACGAAGCAGCTGCTATTCCATTGCCAATTGTGAAAGCTTTACTTGGTCCTTACCTCGTATTCCTGTCATCAACAGTTAACGGGCAAGTTTCCAATTTTTCTTGCTTTTTAAGATGGTAGCTTTTTGCATCATTGCTGGGGTGATATTAGGGTGAGCATTATATTTTGTTGCACAATTTTCTTGCTTTTTTAGATGGTAGTTTTTATCATTGCTAAGGTGATTTTAGGGTGAGCATTATATTTTATCGCATGATAGCCCACTACAGATCACTCACTGCACTACTTTTCCCCAATGAACATTGTATAAATTGGCCGTCTGAGCACTTGCTGTGATGAAGCAATTACACATAAAATAGCAACGGCTAGCTACACAGTGTTTGGTGATCACTGGACTGTCTATCGTGATCTATCTGCGCTAACTGCTGCCCAGACACAATTGCTCAGCCTAAAGCATGTACTGATGTAGGATACAGTCACTCATTATGTCTGAGCAATGTGTCACTGTCACTAGCTAGGGCAGCTACTGTGATGGTCTTTGTCGCATGGTATTTATGGTGGTTTTTTCTTGCACACAACACCCTATAGAATTTGATTCTACCTTTTCTTTCGTAGCCATTAGTTAAAAAAAGGCACTACTCACATATTTCTAAAAAAGTAGTTATGTTGTCCAATTAAGTGAAGCCTAGCTTGATTGGATAGGAGTTGGTATAATGCTGTCTTATCTGTTGCAAATTGGAATTTGGAAACCTTTGGCATTAAATCTGTTTACTAGTTACCCGTTAATTATTGTTTGTATTTCGGTTTGTAGGTATGAAGGCACAGGACGGTCCTTATCCTTAAAGCTTATTCATCAACTGGAAGAGCAAAGTCAGATGCCTACCAGTAACACAGATGGTTCTCATGGTATATACTTTTTTGTTAACAATTTTTTTCGAAGATCACTACATCTGATTCTTGGAACAGTTTTAATTGAATTGTCATTTTTTTCTGTGCAAAGTTACAAGTTAGAACCTCAATAACGTCTTACTTACTGGCACACAGGGCCCTTTTTGACTGTAGATACCAGTAAGCTGGTTAATCCAAGAGCTATTAAGAGGGATGCTATATTTTGATATTGACATAGTATATAACATATAAAAAGGGTCTTCATACCTAGGTGTACCATATTTCTTATCCTTCTTTCAGTGCTTTCACTTTAAAACTAGTAACATATCTCACCTTATGCATTGAACTTCTTATGTTGCACTCGAAAAACCAATCATATCTACGATGTGCCCTTTAAAAGGTTTTATTTGTACATATATGCATACTATGGTGAAGCTGGAAACCTGCATCTGCCTGTTCAATTTTGGAATACATCTTTAAATGTTCACATGATTTCTTTTGATATTTATGTAGCACCTTTATCACACCATATTCTTCATATCTATGCAGTGGGTTTACACAATTGTCTTTTAATGATGCTAGTTGATGTCGTGCATAAAAAGGTTTCTACACCTTCAGGTGTAGCCTCTGTTTTCTCCAGTATAAATTAGAAGGAAATTACATGATAGGGTCCAAATTATTATCCTGATTGACATAATATTACATGGCACTTTTGACTTGAAACTTAACATGATAAGCGCTCAAATTAATTAATTAACATTTTTATTCAACCACCTCCAAATCTACAAATCAAATAATTACTTGAGTCATCTTCATCCTCTATTTCCTCTTCAAACATGGCTGTAACCTAGACCGTTTGCCACATTTCCCTTCCAAAAGCTCAGCTGCTCTACTGCTACCAGTTATGGTGCCCCCAACTTGTCACCTTTGTTACTGTTCTCCCACTGCCCTACTTTTCTTTCCCCTTCCCCTGTCTCTCCTTCACCTTACATTTGCTGCCTGTTGCATGCACTGTCTGTAATTCCTACTTGTGCCTAAAAGCTGTAGCCTGTGTATTGTAACCGGCTGCTCATCTTAGTAGCGATACCAGTGACCTGCCTATTTGAACCCCTGATTGACATATGCTTTACCCTCCCCTTTCTGTACCCTCCTTTCCTAGTATACCTACTGTTTTACCTGCATGCAGTGGCAAGAAGCAATTGATGTATGTGAGTGTGACGAGTGCCACATACTCACAATATTCGGCGACTTTTGGAAAATCATTTAAAATGCGAATCCCCCCTCTTCAACCATATGTGATGAACAACTCCTGATTCCCGAATAATAGTTTTCCTTTTGCAATTATTTTCGTGTTTTATATTTTTCAATTGTCTATAATATCCCTCAAGATTTGTATCATGGTGCAGGACTTCGACTTCGCCAAGTGTGGAAGTGGAAGTTTGTGGAAACTTTGAGGAAGTTTTGAGGAAGTTTAGATGCAAATTTAGATAAACTTTGATGCCGTTGATTTGAAGAAAATGATGTGAATTTGAAGGAAACTTTCATTGAAAACTTCTAATTATGTTATACCTTTATCTTATATATGTAGGGATGGCAATTATAACCAACAACCATTCCCAAACCATCCCAAACCGAACCACCCCATTTTTTGCAGATTTTTTATGTCCAGAAACGGTGTGGGTCCCCGACGATGGGAAACCATGCTTGGTGGTTTGGTTGAGTGGGACTCCAAACCATGTCGTTCTGACAAGGCCGCTGCTAGCAAATTGATGTTTGCATGACATGTAATATGGTGTGATTAAGTTAAGGTGCACCGGGGCACCCAACACGTGCACCATCTCCTCCACGGCGTCTTGCTGAGAAGCAACTTATTTTCCGGCGTCGTTGGAATTGCTAGCCTGTCGCTGGAAGCTTATTGCTGCCCACCGCGTCGTCGCCGGGACTGGTGGCTTGTCGCCAGAGTAAGAGCTCATTGGCACCGTGTCGTCGGGGCTGCTTGCTTGTCACCCCGAAAGGGGCTTACAATCATCGTGTCGTCGTGACTGTTGGATTGTCGCCGGAGAAGGAGCTCGCTGTGTCGCCCGGTTGCCCGTTTCTTGTCTGGGAAGACACCGCGGTGATCACCACCATGGGGGCGGGGCAAGGTTTTAAAAAGCGCGAAGCGGGAAGCATGCAGACGGGACCTTGTAGCTGATTAATCGCCAGGTGGGCGATTAGGCGGGCGTTTTTTAGAAAAGCAGATTTCCAATTCTTATAAACTTTTATGCAAAATTACATATGTATATAAATATTATATTTTTGAAATTTGTATACATATCTAAACATTGTACAAGACAATATAAAACACCCAAATAGTTTAGAATACAACTATACAACAACGATTGTATCTATATAATATAGTAAACAATATACTTGTCATAGATAAAGCAGCCTACATAAAATAATAAGTGTATATACAAGGATGAAACAACAATTTTGTATCATGTTTACATAGCTAAACAGTAAATAATAGATCTATCATAGCTAGCTAACAAACATATTGTTACATTTGCACATTATCAAATAGTCATACATTACAGCAGTACATTTAATCAAAGTATGCATTCTAAATTAGATAATAGTTACCTATAATTCACTTGGATACATCATAAAAGTACCATATCATTACAGCTTACATACAAAGTATGCATTCTAAATTAGAACTAAGTATATCATAGAACATTTAATGTATGCTAATTTAATATATTATAGTCAATACTAAACGTGGCATATAATGTACTTAATGTTATATGCTTACATCAATTTTTTTCTTCTGAAAAAAGCGGGCAAAAAGTGGGGAAAAAGCGGGAAAAAGCTGGTTAAGCGGGCAAAAAGCGGCCGCTTTTCTCAAATTTGCTTAAGCACCGCTTATAGTACATTTTAATTGTCCAACACCTTGTGGCGCTTAAGCGGCCGCCTAGGACGATTTTTGAAACACTGGGGCGGGGCATTGCAACAGTGACTCTACGTGCATGGAAGCAGTAGAGATAGTTGCATGATGACGACAATGAGTACATAGTGGAGGTTGTGACCACTGCCACGACGCCGACACCAAAGTAACCCCGATGCCCAACCTGGTCACCGACGTCGAGTAGTTTTGCATTGTGTCGTCCACCAAGATGTTCACCTCCGACGATCGAAGCGTGTTGGGCTGTGGAAAGGAGTTCGGCTCCCCGCTAGCACGAGATGTAGTTACATGCACGACTGGACGCAAACCTGCACGACGTTGAGACCATGGCGTGCATCATGTTGGGAAAGCATGGGAGTGCTGGAGCTGGGCTCCTCTAAGGTGGTGGGAAGGACCGGGGAGTGGCGATGGTGTATGACAGGGGCACAACGGCGGTACATGATGGTGAGTACATGACGACTGTGGCAAAAATGGCAGCGGGGGTGATAACATTCATGGAGCGGACGATAGTGAGAGTCTAGCATATATAGCATGCACATGGTGGCAGGATGTGGTGATGTGGTGGACGGATTCCCACAGTTACCCAACCACTGGGAGAAGAAAACCATAAGCAAGTGGAATGGGTGTCCGCTGTATATATTTTTTCAATGGTATGGTATGGTATGGGACGGTTTACAGAAGACCCGGACCATTTCCATCCCCATATATATGTTAATTTAACACAAAACACGATTCACGACACTCTAGCCCTAGGTAGTTTATAATACAATGTGTTTCTTGTAAGGGTCAAATGTAAAATACACATACACAAATGCAGTTCACCAGATGTATTCTATACAATATATGATCAAATCGTACTTCCAACTTACAACATTATCTCTAGGAAAGAGTGGTGACAACAAACATAAGAGTCGATATTAGAAGTTGTGAAGATAGTTGGAGGTGACACTTATGCCTTATATGGCCTTTAGGGCACTAGTTAGGATTAATGTTCTGGGCCGTCTCAACTTCGCCCCAACTTCGCCAACTTCGAGGAAACTTAGACAACTTCGGAGAAGTTGATATGAAAATACACACAAAAAAGTCAACTTCGCCGACATCAATGAAACTTCGCCCCGAAGTTTGGACGAGGCTGAAGTATTTGGGATTCGGCTTCGCCTATGGCCGAAGTTTGAAGTTTCGGCAAAAATTTGCCAAACTTCTTAGAACTTACGTTCCATGATTTATATCCTTTTATACTATTTAGGTTGCTCACTTAGCTTGTGCGTATATATCTACGTAAAGTATGCGTGTGTAATACACACATGTATGTACGTATTTATTTATATACATATACACACATGTATCTATATTTGTGTGCAAAGTGTATGTGTGCATATATTTGTATGCATATATGGATACATTTACAATATATATATATATATATATATTTATATATGTATGTATACATATATGATTGTGTGTGTAATATCTATATATTTATTTATGTGTCTGTATAACTGTATATATGTATGTACGTGTGTATGTATGTGTAGTATGTATGTATGTGTAGTATGTATCTGTGTATGTATTGTATACATATACATCATATATCTATCATCCAATTTTTAATGATTATTTTCAAATAGTTGATGGTATTTTACCTTTATTACTAGAATTTCAAGCATAATTCATGTATGCCACATGTTTCAGCTTGATTGAATGTATCCCGAATACTGAATCTGTGACTGCATGCAACTGCAACATTAGGTATGATGGGAAAGGGGGCGAGAGGAGAGGGAGATTGAAGAAGCTATAGACGGTACAATTGGTGGGACCAATTATGATGGATACAATGGAAGTGGAGCTGAAGGGTGATAATGGAGTCTTACTCAGAGTTGCCTAACTTGACCCAACCTGGCCGATTCAACCGGTTTAATCACCACTCGGTAGGTCTGGCAGGTCAAGTCTCCAAACTCTTTTTTGGGCAAACTAGAAAAAGAAAAATTGGAAACCCGATCAGTTGAACTGCCCACCCTGTGACCCGGAGCGGGTCAAAACTCTCTAACGTCTACCACATATATGCCTCTGTCGCGACCAAGAAAAACAATCAATCCCATTGTTGTTTATTAATATACTAACGAATGCTTATTGATTCATGTCATGTTGTTGTGTGATGTAAATTATTGATATTCTTGTTTATTTTTATACATATTTGCTCCATATTTGGAGAAGGACATTGGAATCAAATGGATTGATGATTAGTAAGAGCACAACTGAGTATATGCATTGCAATTTCAGCCAATCTCGCAGTGTGAATGATGGAGCCAAGTTGGACAGAGTAGGCATACCAAAATGTGATAAATTTCGTTACTTGGGTTCTATTATTCAAATAGATGGGGATGCCCAAAATGATGTTTGTCACAGGATAGGATGGTTGGAATGGAGGAGTGCAATTGGAGTATTATGTGATTGGAAGTTCCCTCTTAGATAAAAAACCAAGTTTTATAGAACTGCTATACGACCAACCATTCTCTGAGTGAATGTTGGGCGGTGAAGAAACAAGGTTTCAACAAGTTGAACGTGGCTGAAATGCGTATGATGAGATGGATGTGTGGGAAGACAAGAAAAGATCGCTTGAGAAATGACTATATCAGGATTAAAGTAGGGCTGGCTTGCATTGCGGACAAGTTGCGCGAGGGCCGACTCAGTTGGTATGGACACGTGCAATGTAGACCAAATGATGCGCTTATACGAAGAAATGCTATTGAGTCTAGCACAATTAATAGAAGAAGAGGAATGCCTAAATTAACATGGGAAGAGCTTATAAAGAGAGAATTTGAATCTTTACATCTCGACCAAAATGTAACCCATGATAGACCTGAATGGAAACGAAGGATCCATGTAGCCGACCCCGACATAGTTGGGATTGAGGCTTAGATGATGATGATGATGTGTATGTATATATCTATGTATGTATGTGTGTGTATATACATTTATATGTGTGAGTGTATATATAAAAATAAATAAATATAAATAAATAAATAAATAAATAAATAAATAAATAAATAAATATATATATATATATATATATATATATAAACTTCATTCTCGATTCTACGAGAATTTTTATGAAAATCGAAATAGCAAAATCTCTAGCACAATTCAACATGTCTACGCTGTTTCAAATCCAGCTCGGCCCAATAATTTTGCCGCTCCCTGAGTATGATATAACCAATTTTTCCTCCATAAATGTCTATATTATATGGAAGAATTATATATATATATATAGAGAGAGAGAGTCAGGCTAGAATACACTCGAGTGTACGGATCGCACGAAAACACTCAAGTGTGTTTGCATATGTAGACTATTTTTTGCAAAATGTAAACCGTTGATCTTCACCGTCATACTATAACTAGGCTACATACAAATTTTGAGACCATTTGGATGAGTGTAAGTCACTCATCCAAGGGCAACAAAATCGACGCGCGAAACTAATTTGAAATGCATAATTTTTGCGGTCTTCATAACATGAGCTATACATATCCAAATGTGCTCAAATTTTGCGTATGAGTTGTTCATGAGATGTTTAACAAGATCAACAGATTAGATTTTTAAAAAATATATTGCATCATGAAAAACTACTTGAGTGTATTCCGCTCCGGATACACTCGAGTGTATTCTAGCCTGACTCATATGAGTCAGGCTAGAATACACTCGAGTGTACGGATCACTCGAATACACTCGAGTGTACGGATCGCACGAATACACTCGAGTGTACGGATCGCACAAATACACTCGAGTGTACGGATCGCACGAATACACTCAAGTGTGTTTGCATATCAAGACTATGTTTTGCAAAATGTAAACCGTTGATCTTCACCGTCATACTATAACTAGGCTACATACAAATTTTGAGCCCATTTGGATGAGTGTAAGTCACTCATCCGAGGGCAACAAAATCGACGCGCGAAACTAATTTGAAATGCATTATTTTTGCGGTCTTCATAACATGAGCTATACATATCCAAATGTGCTCAAATTTTGCGTATGAGTTGTTCACGGGATGTTTAAGAAGATCAACGGATTAGATTTTCAAAAAAAAATATTGCATCATGAAAAACTACTTGAGTGTATTCCGCTCCGGATACACTCGAGTGTATTCGAGCCTGACTCTATGTGTATAATATGCATTATTTTTGCGGTCTTCATAACATGAGCTATACATATCCAAATGTGCTCAAATTTTGCGTATGAGTTGTTCACAGGATGTTTAAGAAGATCAACGGATTAGATTTTCAAAAAAAATATTGCATCATGAAAAACTACTTGAGTGTCTTCCGCTCCGGATACACTCGAGTGTATTCTAGCCTGACTCTGTGAACAACTCATACGCAAAATTTGAGCACATTTGGATATGTATAGCTCATGTTATGAAGACCGCAAAAATAATGCATTTCAAATTAGTTTCGCGCGTCGATTTTGTTGCCCTCGGATGAGTTACTTATACTCATCCAATTGGGCTCAAAATTTGTATGTAGCCTATTTATAGTATGACAGTGAAGATCAACGGTTTACATTTTGCAAAAAATAGTCTTGATATGCAAACACACTTGAGTGTATTCGTGCGATCCGTACACTCGAGTGTATTCTAGCCTGACTACTCAGACCCGATGAAAAAAATCGGATCACTTATGGATTCGTTGAGAATGATTCTGATCTAGTTCATGGCCTATTAGAAGTAGAAGGCGCTCTGGTGGGATCCTCACGGACAGAAAAAGTTTGCAGTCAGTTTGATAATAATCCAATGACATTGCTTCTTCGGTCCGAACCAAGGAATCGGTTAGATATGATGCAAAAAGGATCTTGTTCTATCGTTGATCATAGATTTCTATATGAAAAATACGAATCAGAGTTTGAAGAAGGGGAAGGAGTCGTCGACCCGCAACAGATAGAGGAGGATTTATTAAATCACATAGTTTGGGCTCCGAGAATATGGCGCTAGTAGAGTCAGGCTAGAATACACTCGAGTGTATCTGGAGCGGAATACACTCAAGTAGTTTTTCATGATGTAATATTTTTTTGAAAATCTAATCCGTTGATCTTCTTAAACATCTCGTGAACAACTCATACGCAAAATTTGAGCACATTTGGATATGTATAGCTCATGTTATGAAGACTGCAAAAATTATGCATTTCAAATTAGTTTCGCGCGTCGATTTTGTTGCCCTCGGATGAGTGACTTACACTCATCCAAATGGGCTCAAAATTTGTATGTAGCCTATTTATAGTATGACGGTGAAGATCAACGGTTTACATTTTGCAAAAAATAGTCTTGATATGCAAACACACTTGAGTGTATTCGTGCGATCCGTACACTCGAGTGTATTCTAGCCTAACTCTCTCTCTCTCTATATATATGCCGCTCCGCCAGGCTTTCGCCCATTGTGGAAAATTCCCCACTGCCGCCTCCCGTAGGAGTCTGGGCCGTGTCTCAGTCCCAGTGTGGCTGATCATCCTCTCGAACCAGCTACTGATCATCGCCTTGGTAAGCCATTGCCTCACCAACTATATATATATATATATAGAGAGAGAGAGAGAGAGAGAGAGAGACTCAAGCTGGAATACATTCGAGTGTATCGGAGACGCTATACATCCCAGTCATTTCCATCATGTAACAATTGTAATTAAAATCCAAACTATTGGTCTCCTTAAATATGTTATGAATATGCTATATTTAAAATTTGAGCCCGATTGGACTTATAGGTCATGCATATGAAGTCAACAAAAATTATGCACGAGAAATTTTGTGCACCGATTTGTTGTTATGGGATGACTGACTTAGAAGCGTCCAAATGAGTTCAAATTTTGCAACCTAAATTTATTATAACAATGAATATCAATGGTTTAGTTATTGGAAAAGTTGTTCTTGATGAGTAAATACCTTTGGAGTGTACAGTGTGATCTGTACACTCGAGTGAATTCTAGCTTGACTCTCTCTCTCTCTCTCTCTCTATATATATATATATATATATATATATATATATATATAGAGTCAGGCTAGAATACACTCGAGTGTATCTGGAGCAGAATACAATCAAGTAGTTTATCATGATGCAATATTTTTTTCAAAAATCTAATCCGTTGATCTTCTTAATCATCTTGTGAATAACTCATAGGCAAAATTTGAGCACATTTGGACATTTATTGGTCATGTTATAAAGACCGCAAAAATTATGCATTTCAAATTAATTTCGCGTGTCAATTTTGTTGCCCTCGGATGAGTGACTTACACTCATCCAAATGGGCTCAAAATTTGTATGTAGCCTAGTTATAGTATGACGGTGAAGATCAATGGTTTACATCTAGCAAAAAATAGTCTTGATATGCAAACACACTTGAGTGTATCCGTGCGATCTGTACACTCGAGTGTATTCTAGCCTGACTCTCTCTCTCTCTCTCTAAAATTTATTATATAGTATGTTCTTATAATAATTAAGAAGATCAACGGTTTAGATTTTTCAAAAATTTATTGCATCTTCAAAAATGACTGAGGTGTACGGTGCCTCCGGTACACTCGAGTGTACACTAGCCTGACTCTCTCTCTCTCTCTCTCTCTCTCTCTCTATATATATATATATATATATATATATATATATATACATACATGTGACAGTCCCCTGCTTTACTGGACGTTTGAACCAGGGACACGAGACCTAGGAGTTTAGCCTGTTCGACCTCCGGTTTGGATTTAAAAACCTTAGTCTTATTTTGAACCCTAACATCTATTTTAACACAATATCTATCACGTGTAAACTACATGAAATTTATACTAGTATCACATGCATTATAATGCCTCCCAACGTGTTAGTACTTGGTAAGGCTGCAACCTTGTTGCCTTAACGTGCCTAGCCGGCTTATTTATTAGTTATTAATTTTCCATTTCATCTGCAACCTTGTTGCCATAATGTGCCTAGGCAACTTATTTATTTGTTATTAATTTTCCATTTCATATACATACAAGTACAACTTATATGTAAAATGTGTTTTCTCATTATATACATCCAATTTAATTGCTATATATACATACATATATATACATACACACAAGTAGAGGTCTTAAGTTCGAATCCAAATGGGGACGAATAAAGCTGGGATTTATGTCTGACATGGTTTGCGTGGAATTAATGGGTTGCACACTTGATTTACCAAACTCCTCTTGTGTTGGGCCTTTACAGGTTATGAGGGGTCAGGGAGAAGAAGTCTCCTTGATGACTCATATATATGTATAAATTGTATATGTATAATACATTACATATATGGGATTAAAAATAGAGTTCTTTTTACTTTTATTTTAATTTCCAATATTTATTATTTATATCAATAAAATATATATACATATATTACTTCAACTTATTAGTATTATGTTTAGTATTTTTTCTTTTTGATTGATTAAATTCTTATTTATTTTATTATTTTCAAGCTTCTACCAATCAATAAGCATCTTATTGGGTTAGATCATGGGTCTTACAAAAATTATAAACTATTTGCATTTGTTCCAGTTTTTGTCAAGGATTTCCTTTGATTGTATTAAATTCTAAAGCCGGGAAGGAAGAAAGCAAGCAAATTATATATATGCGTGTGTATGTGTGTATATATATATACATACATATATATATGTATATATATATTTATATATGTGTGTGTGTGTATAGAATGAGAGAGAGAGGCTAAAATATGTACACACAATCCTTATACAATATCTTAATGGTTAATATGTGATTTTAGGTTCAAATAATAGGCAAAATTGGATCTTGTATAAGTCCTACGATCTTATATGTAGAATCCTAGGCTCAGGGGGGGGGTGAATTGTGCTACTCAAAAACTAAATCAAAATTGTTAGACTTTCAAATTATATCATGAATAATTAAACAAGCTAGGGAGAGACTGAGAGAGAATGAACAAACCACAATTAAAAATGACCCATGTGTAGTGGTTCCAGCTTGGAATGCTGTAGCTCCTCTACAAAGTAGTCTACCTAGTTGGATTTCTCAACCCTTTGAGATGCACTTTGTATTACCACTCTAAGAGCATTGACCAAGCAATCTCTTTTCAAGACAAGTGTTTTAAAAAGCGGTATACGTTATGCGTGTGGAGAGGTCACCTTTTAGAGTATATGGAGTATGCATGATTATATGCGGTTGTGGATTTTTTAATAATTTAAATATTATATGTAAATTAATCCAAAAATCGCATATTTAATTTGTACAATTACATATTTGGACCCCAAAATTTGTGATAGATTCAAATATAAACTATAAAGTTTCAATGAAAAGTATAGTATGTATAGAATGAATTCTAGAATCATATGAGCATAAACTCTAATGAAGCATGCGCAAAATGGTTTAACATAAGTATATAAAATGAAGACTGACTAATCCTTACAAAAAGATGGCCGCATGTCCTAGAGGTCCAAAACAATAAATGTTAAATAAGCATGCAACTCATGTGCAAAACATATAACAAAATAGTACATCGAGAGAATGTTATCAATAAAAATATAATCAAGTTTGGTCGGAGATAACAAACGTCCATCTAAAAATCGCCGACTAATTTGCCTTATAAGTTGCTAAGTAAATGTGGTCCGCTTATGCGGCCCATGCAACTTAAGCGACCCATGCGGCCTTTTTTAAGAACACTATTCAAGACAGATTAACTAGCTCCTTTTCCGGGGAAAGAGCCAACAACCCACTCTAATTTCATAAGCGGCCCACACAACTTAAGTGACCCGCGCAACCTTTTTTAAGAACACTGTTCAAGACAAAGATTAACTAGCTCCTTTTCCGGGGAAAGAGCCAACAATCTACTCTAATGTCATTACCTACCTTTAGCAAGTACCACTTGCCCTACAACCTTCTTTTGTCAAGGAAGAAACCTCAATTGACTTGGGGGAATGAGATTTGAAGAAGGAATGATGGCCTTACAAGTAGACAATGTCGAGCTGTCTATCTTACAAGGAATCCTAATCACTCAATTGATGTAAGCAAGTGTAAGCTCGAGGAGTTTTAGGGCTATATGTGTCAAAACCTCATCTTTATAGCATATAGATCATTTGGTAACCTTTTAGCAGAGTGGGTCGAATTCCAACATGAATACTTGACCTTTCCCCACTTCCAAATCATCTAGTTGATGATCCAACAATAGATTCATTGGCTGGTTTTATCTTGGGGAAAACTGGCTGATGATAGTCAATTGATTTGTTTTGAGAGAAAACTAAGCCATGATAGTTGTTATGAGGAATTTCACATTTTGTCGGTGGTTTTGTCTTGGGTAAAACTATGCAACAACAATGTTGTTTCTTGACCTGTTCACATGGTGGATTGATTTTCTTTTCAGAAAATTTGTAGAAAACTTCTACCGCGCGAACAATATTTTAACTATTGCTTGGTTTTGTCATGAGAAAAGCAGTTGGCGCCTAGTGAATCCTTCACAAGGATCACTTTATATTGATATTCTTGGAAAGAAAGTTAGCCAACAACAATATCTACTAACCCTAATTTTGACATTGCCACTTGATATTTTTGCGATGAAACCAAGTGAACGATTCATAATTGAATTTGTGGATATGTCAGTGTGTTGTCGTCTCAATCATTTCTATATTAAAAATTGAGCTTCATACATTTTATACAATCAATAAATGAATAAAAAAAGATTCAAAGAGGCGTTGAATATTTTTTATATCACTTTGTTCTCCTTGCATGGCTTGAGTGCTAACCAATTAGTATGCGTAAATTTAAGCGCATAGAGCGTGTCAGAACAATTTGAAACATCTTAAATAAATTTGCTACACACATAAAATAGAATGGTCAAGTCATCATCCGAATCTGGGTTTGCCAATGTAGCCTTGGGGTCAAAATTATATATAAACTGAAGCCCTAACTATGGAATTAAGGGTGACATAGTCTTTACATAGCATTGAAAGCCTTTTCTTAAAAAATCATAGTCTTTTTCATCTTATATAATTACATTTTGTAGCATATAACAAGCAAGAAGGGACTTCATGTTAGTGGTGTAGTGGTTTACATTATAATTGAATATTTAATTAGGGTTCCTAAGTACTCTACATAGAAATTGGGTTTTAGGTAACTAATAGGCAAAGAAGTATGATTACAAAGGGTGTAGGACGAGTGTGGGTAAAGAAGCTAGTCCCGTCGCATCATTGCCCGGATGTAGTGAAAAATGTGCAAGGGCAACATTTTGGACGTAGGCAGGTAAAGAAGCAAGTCCAAGAAAAAAGGTTTAGAGTTGGATCTTGGAATATTGGCTCTTTGACAGGAAAATCTTTGGAGATAGTAGATACCATGATGAGAAGAAAAGTCAATATAGCTTGCTTACAGGAAACTAAGTGGACAGGAGAACGCTGTAGAGAGATTGGAGACTCAGGATACGAAATCTGGTATACATGCATTGATAAACATAGAAATGGCGTAGGTATTATTGTTGATAAGATGTTGAAGGATGATGTTGTCAAGATCACTAGGATGGGTGATAGAATCATAACTATCAAGTTCGTTCTTGGGGGAAAGATTTTTAACATTATTAGCGCTTATGCCCCCCAAGTTGGCCTTAGCGAGGAGGCTAAGAAGGATTTTTGGGATAACATGGATGAATTGATGCAAGGAATAGCGACAGAGGAGAAGATCATTATTGGGAGTGATTTAAATGGCCATGTGGGGAGTAGCAATGATGGATATGAGAGGATTCATGGTGGTTTTGGATATGGCAGCAGAAGCAGAGGAGAGAGGATATTAGATTTTATGATATGATTTTGGCAAACACCCATTTCTAGAAAAGGGAATCTCATAAGATTACTTTCAGGAGTGGGCACAATTGTAGCCAAATTGATTACCTCCTTGCAAGGCGGGAGGATCGTAAAGTATGCAAGGACTGTAAAGTGATTCCTGTTGAAGAACTCACGGCCCAACATAGATTGGTGGTTTTGGATATTAACATGAAGATCAATAAAGGCAAGCATAACAAAAATCAAGATAGCAGGATCAAGTGGTGGAATCTTAAAGGAGAAAAGAAATCGACCTTTCATGATAAACTCATCAAGGAGGGAACTTGGAACTTAGAGTCTGATGTCAACACTATGTGGCATAACATGAGCTCCTGCATAACAAAAATTGCCGGAGAGGTTTTAGGGGAGTCTAAAGGTTGTGGGCCTCCACAAAAAGAGACTTGGTGGTGGAATGATGAAGTACAAAAGGCTATTAAATTGAAAAGGGAGATCTATAGGAACTTGCCCAAATCTCGAGATGATGCAACGTTCCAGAGATACAAGCAAGCAAAGAAAGAAGCGAAAAAGGTTATTCAGGAGGCAAGGTCTAGATACTTGATGATATTTATAAGAAGCTGGACACTAGAGAAGGGGAGAAAGATATAATATAAAATGGCTCGTATAAGAGAAAGGAAAGGAAGAGACTTGAGTCAAGTAAAATACATCAAGAATAAATATGGTAGAGTGCTGGTAAAGGACGATGATATCAAGAACCAATGGAGAAATTACTTCCATAAGCTTTTCAATGGAGTTATTGTAAATAATGTTAGAGACTCGTGTTACAGGGATACAAGAGATATCATTTACACACGACGAGTTTCACATTTTGAGGTCAAGAATGCCTTGAAGAAGATGAAAACGAGAAAGGCATGCGGTCCAGACGGTATTCCCATTGATGTATGGAAGAGTATGGGGGATGAAGGAGTTATGTGATTAACAAATTTATTTAACAAGATCATGAAGACAAAGAAGATGCTGGATGGATGGAGAAATAGAACTATAGTCCCATCTACAAGAACAAAGGTGATGTTCAGAGCTGCACAAACTACAGATGTATCAGGTTGATGAGTCACACAATGAAGCTTTGAGAGAGGATTATTGAGCAGAGGCTAAGATCTATAACGCAGATATCAAACAACCAATTTGGTTTCATACCTGGTAGATCAACAACAGATGCTATTTTTCTGATAAGGAGGCTTATGGAGAAGTATAGGGAAAGAAAAAGAGATCTTCACATGGTTTTTTATCGATTTGGAAAAGGCTTATGATCGAGTACCCAGAGAAATGTTGTGGATGGTTTTGAGGAAAAAGGGTCTGCCAATCCAATACATTGCTTGATTAAAGACATGTATGGTAGCTCTACTGCAAGTGTGAAGACTCCTGAAGGTGAGACACCAACATTTCCCATCACAGTTGGGGTACACCAAGGATCCACACTCAGCCCATATCTGTTCGTTCTTGTTATGGATGAGTTGACAAAGAATGTTCAAGATGATATTCCTTGGTGTATGTTATTTGCTGATGATATTATATTTTGATTGAAAAGATGGAGCAAAATTGAGTATATGCATTGCAATTTCAGCCAATCTCGCAGTTTGAATGGTGGAGCCAAGTTGGACTTAGTAGATATACCAAAATGTGATAAATTTCGTTACTTGGGCTCTATCATTCAAACAGATGGCGATGTCCAAAATGACGTTTGTCATAGGATCACTACAGGATGGTTGAAATGGAGGAGTGCAACTGGAGTATTATATGATCGGAAGATCCCTCTCAGACTAACAAGCAAGTTTTATAAAATTGATATACGGCCAGCCATGATCTGTGGGAGTGAATGTGGGGCGGTGAAGAAACAAGGACTCAACAAGATGAACGTGGCTCAAATGCGTATGTCGAGATGGATGTGTGGGAAGACAAGAAAAGATCGCTTGAGAAATGACTATATCAGGAATAAAGTGGGGGGTGGCGAGCATTGGGGATAAGTTGCGCGAGGGCCGACTTAGATGGTATGGACATGTGCAACACAGACCGACTAATTCGCCTATACGAAGCAATACTATTGAGGTAAGCACAATTAATAGAAGAAGAGGAAGGCCTAAATTAACATGGGAAGAGCTTATAAAGAGAGATTTTGAATCTCTACATCTCAACCAGAATATGACCCATGATAGAGTTGAATGGAAAAGAAGGATCCATGTAGCCGACCCCAACATAGTTGGGATTGAGGCTTAGTTGATGATGATGATGATGATGATACTTACATTTTGTAGCAAATATGGGTATTTGAAGTGTAAGTGCCTATGACATGAGAAGGGATTTCGTATAAGTGGTCTGTTGGCTTACATTAAATTGAATATTTAACTTGGGTTCCTAAGTCCTCAATATAGAAATTAGGTTTTAGGTGACTAATAGGCAAAGAAGTATTGTTACAAAGGGTGTTAATCCTGTAAAAGAAATGATGTTGTGCAACATGCATGGACAAGAATACTTAATTTTCAATATTATGATAGTCATAAAGAACATTAATACCATCATATACGGCTAGTACCCATAAAAATACCAAGGCGTCACATAAGCCAAGACTCGGGTTAAGGTGCACCCCTTGGGGTGCCTTGATGCCTAGGCGGCTGCCTAAGTGTACCTTACTAAGTATGCTTGTGTTTTGGTAGCTGTCAGAGGCTATTTTAGGTATACAGAAGAAAAAATATAATATCATAATCATCGGATGCTTGAAGCCATCTTTAACCTTGTGCATGTGTGTAGATGTGACCAGATGACATCTATGCCCCTCTATTTGAAGTTGCATATGGATCTTACTTCTTTTTAATGGTTTTTGCTGAACTGCCTTTAGTATATGGCTTGTAATAGTTTCATTGCGGTTGTATATAAATGGACCTGACCCATTGCTGAACCATATGCACATCTATGGTTTTGTGCAATCTTTGACGATCACACTCCTAGCATCGTCGATTTATTTGATCCTTTAACTGTTGTTTCGGCTTTAGTCTAACAGAATATTTTGCAACGCCTCAAAATATCATATTTCTAGAAAGTATTTTTATCTTGAATTTCTGATCTAGCTAAAATGAAACACATTCTAGTTGCCACTTAATTGATATTTTCTTTGTTCAGGCACTCATTTTAAAAAGGTAGAGCTGAGTGAATCTATTAGATATGCTCCAAATGATCCCATTGAGTCTTGGCTCAATGGTCTTCTTTGTCTAGATGTTGCAAGTTACATTCCCACTATTGCCAGGTTGGATTCTGATTTTTGTAGCTGTCTTAATTCTCTAACCTATCGACCTAGATTTTAAATATCTTTTTTCCTTCACAGTTTGCCGGATCCTGACAAGTGTCAGCTGTACTATGTTAACAAAGATACTTTATTTTCATACCACAGAGAAAGTGAAGTCTTTTTGCAGGTAAACAGCGTTGTTACAGTTGTATTTTACCAAGTGCTAGGAAGTTTATCATAAGTTTGTCTGTGTTACAGAGGATGATGGCACTCTATGTTGCATCCCACTACAAGAACTCACCAAATGATTTACAACTCATGGCTGATGCACCTGCTCATCATCTATTTGTGTTGCTTGGTATACTTTCAAATTCCTCTTGTAATATTGAATTTACTTCTGGAAATGTTGTTTCATAACTGGTTTTGATTAGAGGCAAGGTAGAAATCTATAGTGGGATATATATTGTCTATCAAACATGCTTCTACCCTCTTTAGCTAGTTTCTTTCTCTGTCTGGGGGATGCATGTAGCTTATTTAGGATGAGATTTTCGAATACCTCTGGGATACCCGGGAATATTGATCCAATCGTTAGGAGTCTAATGGAAGCTGGTGTGAAATTGGTTCACTCTTAAGGACAAAAGAAAGTCAATTGACACATGATACTAAAATATTATTTTCTAACAGGACGCAAACGGGCAAGGTATCCTACTTTTCTTCGATTCAGTACGGCCGGGTTCTCAAGAGGCAAGAAAAGGGAAGAATCCCTCTCTCGAAGTCACTGGAAGTGATAGTTAACGTTTTCAGCTTGCCAGAAACATCATGATATTTTTAGACATAGCGGTCCCATTCATATTACAAATCCTAGATGCCTACCTCAGAACGGATTACGTGGTATGCAATATGCTTCTAATGCTTTTACTAGGCCCCATTGATGTCCAAAAAGCTGTCTTGACTGGTACCTATTCCTATTTTAGTTGCTTGATGCTAGGTTGATGGCCATTCACGAATTAATGACCCAAAAAGTTGGATAATGATCTGCTCATGCGCTCCAATTCCACATTGATGGAGCTTTCTGCAGGATAAATTCCACTCTGAAGTGACTGGTCAGAAGATTGAATATTGTTTCATATAGGAAATTTGATTTTGTGACTTTTTCTAAAGCAATGCCCTTTTCTTGTTCTGATTTTGAACAAAATTGATTGAGTTGGGAGAAGCAAATTTGGAATGGAGAAGTTCATGTTACCTCTTGGAATCAATGACATTGAGGAAAGCATGTTCTGATGGAGTTTCGTCATGTAGGCATACTTTGAGGCTTAAAATGGGCTTCTTGTGCTAGGTTCATCTTCTTGCATGAAATGGGCATGCTAAAGTCAAATTATTTACTAGGATGGTTGCTCTCACTTTTATCAGGTCAAGCTTCTCGTTTGAGTTTAAACGTAGGAATTTATTGAGGAATGGTTCTTTTTTCCAGGCGTCCGCTGTTTTTGAATCTGCAATATCTTGAGTATCAATGGTGATGCTATTTGTTTTATTGATGGAATGATGGTCTAGGGATGTTCTTTGACATATGGTCACTGATTTAAAAGTAGCCGCTTTAGCAGGTTAACCCATATACATGAGGCATCTCACGAGTAGCTGTGTGTTCTTCTGTTAATCAGGCACTTTTTTCGGCTTAAACCTGCTTTCTTCTGCTCCTCATCTAATTGTCAGCGTAGGACAGCTTTGTTAAAACAATGAGTGGCCATACTTGTCAAGGTACACACCTAGGTGTCAAGCTGCCCGTAAGGGGTGCACCTTAATTTGCCCCTTGCTTTATGTCCACTGATGTAGGACGAGGTTCTCTATTATCCACCTTGAGGTTTTTTTTGAATTCTCAATGCCGTATATGGGTGTATATTCCCTTGAAGGTCATAGTATTATAATATAGGCGCTCTTCTCTCACCTTCACTGAACCTCTATACCAGTGATATATTGTTATTCACCGCACGCTATTAGCGTATTACTTTATACTTATACTTTTATAGCTATTTGATAATATCATATAGGACTTATACTGATTTTTCTGTGCAAAGAATATTATGTTAGTATCGTGAAAGTACTACAGATAATTATGGAAAAAGTACTGTTGGAGTGTTGTAAATCTGTAAGAGCATTATGTAAGTTATTTAAACTATAGCATGTGTGTACTAGTATACTGTATTCAACTCATAATTATCAAGGGTCCCGCCTAGGCCCTATAGGCTCTACGTTGGCAGCTTTAAACTGGGCACCTAAGTTTTTTCCATGACTAAAGTGGATGAGGCCTTTTCGGCCCAAATTAAGACAGTTCAAGACCAAATTAGCATGGATTAGGTTTGAAATTGTCAAATTAGATCAAGTTTAATTATTTTAGGGAAGAAATAGGTCTGATTTTAGGCCAAATCAGATCTAATTTGGGCAGATTAGGTCTTTTTTGTGTGTTTGGGGGCTAGGTCTGATTTGGGGAAAACATGTCATATATGAGGAAATTAGGTGTGATTTTGCCAAATTAGGTCTCATTAGGTCAATGTAGGACAAACTAGGGGAAGTTAGGGCTGATTAGGTCATGTTGCCAAATTAGTGCATACTAAGTTAAATTAGGTCCAATTTAGAGCATGTTAGGTCACATTAAGGCTGAATAGGTCTCGCTTAGGTCATGACAAGTGTGATGTAGGTGAAGTTATGATTGATTATTTAAGGATAACCAATACAAATTTATACAGTAATGTAAATATTTGAATTAATGTATATATGCAAAACCATTTTTATATATGTAAAAAATTAACAATATGAAGAACTGCCTGGGCACCTAGGCCCCCTAGGCTCCCCTTGTGTGGGCAGGACTGCCTAGCCGCCTAGACAAGTATGATTCAACTATATTACAATTATATAAACTATAGCATATGCATTGTTTTCAAAACAGCTGGTATTATCTGGACCGATGAGCTATGACCATCGAATCCCGATAAACACTGATCATTGAATATTTTTGGTTATTCCTTGGTACACACTATGTACTACCTACCTATAACAGAATTTGTCTGCATAGGTTTGCGCCTTTAAATGTATGTATTGTTCTTGCAAATGATCATGTCTTAATTTATTAAATTTTACCATTGAAATTGACATCAAAATTCTCATGAAACAATTTAGTTTTCATCATTAACACATGTAAGAGATCCTCTCCCACATATGTCATATGACGTATCATTTCATTCCTAAGAGTATTTAAACTAGTAGATCGATTTGGTAAAATTTCATGAAGTCATTTGTTCATTTGGCATCAAAACGGTAGGAACACACCCGTCAAATAATAATCCAAATTTCTTAAATTTCTATTTCTGCATTTTTTCAAAACGGCGTCAAAACTGGGCATTTATCTTCTGAGCATAGGTGTGCACTAATACTTTGTTAGTTGCAGTTAGAATCTTGTGTAGGATACCCTAACCTAATCTAATAATTAATTGTTTTTGTTTGACTATTACTTTTTATCAGTTACACTGCAAGTCAATAACATAATTTGCTCAACAATGTAAGTAACTAAATATATTAAGTACTAATATTTACATATCTACTGGTACCTACCCAAGTTAACAAATGACATTCAAATTTCTTGGTCTTGATTTGCTACACTGCCCAATCTTCTAACAAGCGCTTGTTTAATTGTTCGTTTCCTGGTTAAAACACCCAAGAAGGGTTGGTCGCTTGCTTTCTGCTTCATGTTTCCCTAAACATAGCAAATGCCTATCTTTTACTTTTTGACATTGCTATCTAAGCATGGTCAACAGAAGAATAACTTAGAATACCAGTTTGGCTGCCTTCAATCCCCTATGAATTGAAGGTTGAAGCTCAATAGATTTGATAATCTTATAGGGCAATTGTAGGGACTTATTGCAAGTGTGGAGAGAGAATCTTATAGGATGTTGGGTAAACAGCGAATTGTCTCCCAGCTGGATTTTGTGAAAATTTGGTCATTGTTTGAGTGATGATATATCAACACTTGATGGTGTTAAGCAAGGTCTTTCCATTGCAAGTTTCCTGTGGCTCACTAGTATGTGTATGACCCACACCTTTCCTATGAATGATTATAGTAAATTAGGGTTGTAATTTAATAAACCAAATTGCATCTGCACATATCAAAATGCAGCCGCACACGCTGTGTGCATCTGCTCTTTGGTTCAGCTCAGTGGGTACACTGCATGTGGCCAAGTGGCTCCTTGTGTGGATACTGGCATCATATATGCCCCCAGCTGGCTTGTATAATCGGCTGATTAATTGCTGACTTTTAAAGAAACACCGAACACTACAATAATAACATTTAATTTCTTTCCTCTGTTTATTATCATGTCATGAATTTATGCTTATTTCATACTTTGAGACATTCTAAAGGAGGTTTTCGTCCGTGATCTACCATCATAATTGGACTTGTCTCAAATTGCAATAAGTATAAAGGTCAGTTGATCAAGACATACAACTTGTGATTAATAAATAAATGACTTTATATAAATATATAAGTTTAAAACTCCAAAACATATATGTTCACATTATAAAATATACTTTATGTGTAGTGCACTTTTATGAAAAACAAACTCTCCCTTGTTTTAGTCGACTGGTTACCAAGGAATACAATAAAAGATACTTCACATGTATATCTTCCTACAAGTTGTTTTCTTAAAAACATTGCCCACACAGTGGTGTTGTATAGGGATATGGGATTTCCTTGTTATATAAGAGTGATTTAGATCTAATATGTTGGGTTTGTCCATGTAAATATCTTGTACCATTCTGTTCTAGGATGTGTGTAGTGGTGCAACTACTACTTAAATTTTGCCACTTTTTCTGCAGGCCCTGTTGATGAAACAAAAAACGAGCTTCCTGATATCCTTTGCGTTATTCAGGTAGGAATTCTTTTCAGATTTTTTATACAGGATATTTAGGTAGAATTAATATCTTCATAATGAGTTAATTATTAGACTGGGTCTGGCATCTATTTCTGCTTAGTATGATTTCTTTTGACATTAGCACAACCATAATGAAGGTAAAATTTTTTTACGAGCTCTCCCCATGTTTTTTCCCTCTGTCTCTGATCATTTCAATAAATAAAATTAGCTCCATATAACGATGCTCATTCTGTGAAGATTTTAGTAATAACATGAAATAAACATCAAACAAGTGACAATCAAAACTTCCAATCACAAACTTCGAGATCTAACTTGTAAGTTAAGCTATAAACATGTAAAAGTCAATTATCCATAATATCTTTTATCTCAGCAATGTAGAAAATCTTAACTCATCAAATGTTGGTTAATGTTATTACATTAGAATAAAAAGAAGGATATGGCTGTTTTTGCTGCGTCTTTGCTAAAAACTAATTAATAATATAATGGTGAAATAAACTGCACACTACTCCTTAACATTTGGTCTCTTCTACTTCTTTTTGTTGGTAACCTGGTATAAATTCAATACATCTCAAGCTAATCACATAGGGACTCTTTAGAATTTTGCAGTTTTTTGCAAATATCAGAAAGATTTAATATAAAACTAATAAAGAATGGAACCGATCACATGCACTTATATTTTAATTGTTTACACATGATTAGATAGTCCGTGCTACACATATTGAAGCATCTATGCACTTATATTTTAATTGTTTACACATGATTAGATAGTCCGTGCTACACATATTGAAGCATCTATGCACCCTCCAATCAACAGACTCCCTATCAAGGAATAAGGTATCCGATTTCGATGCCGTTTCGACAACATGGAAACTGAAATTTCGACAAAAATTTCGATAAATGCAACAGTGCCTGTTTCGACGCCAAAATCAATTAATTAAGCCATGAAATTTTACAGGCATGATCTTTACACCTAAATGCATCGATTTATGCAATAAAATTTGATATGGGGATAGGTGGGGGGGTCCTTCATGTGGGATGTATTAAGGCTGAGCTTAATAGGAGCAAGATACTTGGTGGCAACAACCAGAATGATATATTATTTAATCATGGAAATGCCATGTCAGGTGCACCTATCAGAGATTTTCCTACTCCCTGAGAAAATTTCGAATTTTGGGCAAAAAATTTCGACGATTTCGACATAGTGGTATGGTTGCATGGTTTCGTACCAGATGCCACCGAAATCGGTATTTTGGGGGGAAATTTCGCCAGTTTCGGCGAAACCTTATTCCTTGCTCCCTATGCATTGCAAACAAGAAGGAGAAGCAGCGACCTCTGCTTCCTTGTAGGCAGTATAGGCGTCAAAGGAGAAAAAAGGAAATAGGAAAGAGAGATGAGTGGCAGCTGAGTCCGGAGAGAAGGGATGCAGGGTAGGGTAAGCAAAAAAAAAAAGCTCTCTGCTACCATGTGACTAAGAAAGTTGTTCATTAGTTATAATTTGCATACATGGTTACCATTACGTAGGAGTGCATGAGATTAGTGTACCGCAAATACACAATAAGCTAATTTATACTAATTGACCCATATAGGTCCAATAACAACCAAGACAACCTATTGGGAAAGAACAGGCATCCGCCGAAAAGGCTCCTACAGTCTCGTAGAAGAGGTTAGGGTGCGGCGGGCCACTGCCACCTTGGTCTGGTCCCGGGAGCACTGCCGCTACTATGGAGTTCACCACAGTTGTTTTGGAGTTTACCTCCTTGCCCTAGCAGATGTTCGTGTTGGGAGGGGGGAGGTGAGACAGTTGAGGGCCGGGGTAGGGTCCAGGCTTAAGTTCTTCAATTTTATTTGCGAGGGCTTGTCCCATTTTGCAAAGTGCCTACTAAGTGGCCTTGTAAGCGGCTGTGCTACTGTCTATGCAGTCATGACTTGCTTTGTGGACAACTTTGCTATATGCGGAGCGGGCTACAGGTCAAAGTGCATATGCTGAGACACATGCCCTCTTCCTGAACATTGCTTAACTTCATTCTTAGTCAACTTGAATCTCTGGAATGTTGTATTGTCATGAGATTTGGGTAAGTTCTTTTGAAATCTCTCTTTCCAGTTGCTTTTTGTACTTCTTCGTTCGACAACTATATTTCTTTCCATAGAGGCTCACAATCTTTTGATTCCTCGATAATTTCCTTGCCGATTCTAGTAATGAATGATCTCATGTTATGCCCCATAAGTTCTGAATGTCTTCCTTGATAATAAGTTCATCATAGTTCTCTTCTTTTAGGCCCACCAATTGATTCTTCCGTCTTGGGTGCCCTTATGCTTCCTTCTATTGGTCTTTATATTAATATCCAAAGTACAGTTTATTTTAAATTTGTCCAACTTTTAGATCATACTTTTTCTCTCAAACTTTATTGAACAGTTTACGTATTTTCCAAATTTGAACTTAGTTTGTGCAACTGATAAAATTCTTGGATTCTAGCTTTACCATTATATTCACTTCTGTATGATTCTGTGTCTCTATCCTTGACAACCTAACCTTCACTTGTATTGCTTATTTGGGAATACTTAGCAATTACATTTTGTGTTGCTGAAATAATCTGAAGAACTCAATATTGCCTTATCATTAAGTTTCCATAATGCATTCACAGGATCCCATTCTTGAGAAAATTTGTTGAGACGACGATTTTTTCTTTACAAACTGGCCAAAGTATGTGAAAGTTTCATATCATTTGGTGTACAAGGGTTTGGGTATGCCTGTTATGGGTAGGGGTGATGCACTGATGATTCTTTTTCTTGTGATTATGTTAATATGTTCGGTCGCTGGTACTGTAGAAATATCAACAATAGTTTCTTTAGCTAATCCACTTGACATTTTGCATGCTATTAGGTGTGTCTTGAAGGGAAAATCTCTCAGAAGTCTGTCCTAAAAAGTTTAAGCGGAGGCTATCAACCTTATGGTGATCAAATACCATGGAAGTTCTCTGAACAGTTTAGGGATGAAGTTTTCCCAAGTCTTTCTGGTGCTCGAATTGTAAGGATTGCTGTACATCCTAGTGCTATGAGGGTATGCTTTTTTGTTTGCAATTTCGTCTTTTGCCATGATCTTTTCTTGTTTCATTTTCTTTTCCATGAGTGAGTGCCTTGTTGTTTTTCTTTTCCAGCTTGGATATGGATCTGCTGCAATAAGGCTGCTAACTAGGTTTGTATACTTTGTTTTGATTGCTGTTATGTGCTTTCTTCTCTTGGTGTTTTAGATCTCTCTGCACATCATAGGCACACTTTCTGTAGTATACAATGGATTTATCTTATATGTGTTTATGCATCTGTAAACTGTATCATCACTTATTTCTCATCACATACAAAGGAAATGAGAAGTTGATTTTTTTACCCTTTATAAGCCTAATCGAGAATGAATTATGATGGTAATAGCTGTACATATACACATCCTCAGATTTGTAGTAGTTTGTTTTCTAATGCTATAGTTAATACGATTTTGATTTTTACAGCTATTATGAAGGAAAATTTTCACCTTTGAACATTGAAGAAGATGATGAACCTGAAGAAGCAGCACCGAGAATTACTGAGATTGCTAAGAAGGTTGGACCTCAGTCTTGTCAAAATAGTTTTATTGTTTTGGAAGTATCACATTAGTTTCACTTGGTAGTAATGTGTCTATTTATCATGTTTATTTGATAAAAGACATTGTTTTTGGACATAAATTTAGGAACTGGTCATGGTTTTCATGTGACTTCTGTCAACGCTTGCCTTGAATAGATTACAATATAATGTCCTTGTTGTGTGAAATGGAGGCGTAAAACTATTTGCTTCTCTCGAAATCTTAAATGATTTTAAAATTTTAATATACTGTGATAGACCTTGAAATCAATGAAGATCTTCTTGGACTAATTTTTTTAACTCACCATTGAAATTACAAAATTTAGTTCTAAAGTTGTGAAAAGAGAATTTATTCTCATTGGAGTTTTACAATTTTCAGATCCCCTTAAAAACTTGTGGACATATTTAGGGATGAAGACTATGTAAGGAAATCGGGGCGACAGATAAGGCTGTGGAAACAAAAAATTTAAAGCCCGGTTCCGTAATTAGCAGGATCGCGTCAACACAATGTATCTAGGAAGGAAGGTTTGCAAAGTTATACCTGGTCTTGGGGCAATTCCAGCGACAATACCCTTAGAATAGCTTGCTTCTTCTCCAAGCAGAACTCGAGCAGTGTCAGCAACGACCTCCTGGTCTGGCACCATAGACAGTGGTTGACGTTGTCCTCCCAGCCGCAGGCAACAACCTCCTCGCCTCTAGAGTAGTCCACGTGGACCATCGGGAACTCCACGTTGCGCTATTAGAGCCAATGGGAGGGAGTTGTCCCTTCAAATGTCAATCTGTTAAGATTGATTCGCTCTCCCACAATTGTCTCTCCCTTGCCGTTCCTCCCTTTTACGGGTAGAACTTGCTTGGACCCTCTATTGGTTACCACAACCAGAGAGGACAACAATTGTCAGAGCTTATTGTTGTGTCTAGGAAACCTCCAATACCACTTTATTTATAGAAGGGTCAGGGTCAGGGTTTCCAGTCGGTCTGGGAGTCGAAAGGCTGAATTCATGAATTTTCTGGAAACTGCAAACGGCAAACCGATCGGTTTGCATGTCCAACTGGTCGATTTGTGTAGTTTCCTGTTTTGAATCACATTGGTATCCAATGTACGATTAATGCAAACATGACATCAACACTAATCCTTAATCCAATCGAATTGACCATTGAACTGACATGAACCGGTCGTCGTAGACCTTGAACCGGTCGGTTCATGCCCTGGTTCAACCATTGATCAACCAATGTTATTTGCAATTAACCTGACACTCCAATCGACCGGTTCAACATCTGAATCAGTCGGTTCAGAGTCTAGTCAGTCAATTCTGAACCTCAGTTGTTTAATTGAATACCTAAACACTTTTAGCAATCAAGTTAAACATCATTCATGAATAAACTCCTATTCTAAGTGCATCATATGCATGCGACCTTATAGTTTCCAAATTACGTTGGTAGTGAATGTCCATAATTAACTTATGACATCACAAACAATGAGCGGTATCTAGCAACACATTATTGCTACCCAACTAATTCAGAAAGTTGGAGAACAACTTACCTACAATCCCGATTCCCTCTTCTCCACTCTCTTCTTCTTCGATTCCTCTCGAGATAGGTGAAGACGCATCCATCTCTGTTGCCACTCCACCTCCCCTTGTCGCTAACTGGTTCCTGGCGAACCATCATGAGCGAGTAGAAGTGGGTGTAGCGGCCATCCAATTTGTGGAGCCAGGACTACGCAACGGGGTCAAATGTGCAGAGGTCACAAGCCAAGAAGGGGATACCCCTGATTGGAATGAGTTTTTGTCGATTAGATTCACCGACAGGAAGCTGTTTAAAGGTCGATTTTCAGGTTGGATTCGGAGAACGTGGAGACCTAGCGGCAAATTTGAGATTGCGGCTGAGGAGAAGGCGTTGTTGTCAAATTGCCTACGGTGAAAGAGAGAGATCGCATTCTAGCAGAGGCGCCATGGATGCTGGATGGAGTGCTCAGCGTTGTCCAAGAATGGGCTCCGGGTTCGCTGCTCCCTCCTTTCTCTTTCGTGTCCACACCTGCATGGATTAAGATCGAGAACCCAGGCCTACCCTGGACCTTGGATCGCTTGGCAAGGATCTCTAGTACTTTGGGAAGGCCCTTGGATTTCAACGACACATCGTTATCAGCGGGATGTTTGGGGGAAGCGAAAGTCTGTGTGGAATTGTGAGCTGATAAGCCTCTTCCTAAGGTTTTACTGGTAGAGATTGACGGCAATCCAGCCCTACTGAAGGTGGAAATCTTAGCCAAGCTTGTGACATGTTCTGGCTGCAAGAGATTTGGACATAGGCTCAACTCTTGCCCCACAGTTCTCCGTAAGTCGGCGCCTAGTATTGACCTTCAGTTGAGGGTTGGGAAACACACTGCCACTGTTTGTGGAAATGCTTCTAAGGCTACGAGGAAGGGTTCACCACAGACCACTAATGCTGAGTTGTTCACTACTGTGAGCACTGACGCCAATAGTGATGACTCCTCGCTTGGGGTTCCAGACAGTAATACTGTGGGTAAGTAAGATAATAGAGGAGAGGAACCTTACGCTGCTGCTGATGACAGTAAGCAGGTTGTAGAAGATGAGGGCAATGTCCATGCAGATAAGGGAGTTGTCATCCCACAAGAGAACTACCTAATGGCCGAGCCAGAGATGCTCTGCAACTCGCCATAGGTGTGTGTAGATGGAATAAACCTGGAATGGGAACTAGATGTCCAACCCATCCACAAGGCTACTCCAAAGGAACCCTGCAAAGTGAACCAGATTCTCCAAAGCAGTGGTATCTCTCTAGAGTACAAATTTAGGGAGAATCCCCCTTTTGAGTCTTACGAGGAATCATGTTCAGGGGGATCTGATTTGAAAACTGACATGTCTAAAAGGTGGGGGGATCCTAGCTCAAAGAAAAAGAAAACGAGGTTGAAGAGTGGAAAAGCAGTGGGATCTAAACTGGATTTTTCTATCTAGCACATTGCTGATAATACTTAGAGGTCATAATTTTTTCTTTGTTGAGGGTTGTGATTTCCCTGTTAACATATGGATGGTAGAGAGTATCCGAAGCTGGTGGATGGAACCTTGGTTCTGTGCTGCTAGGGTGTACAGTTTACTTTCCACTTTCGGGCGTCTTGCTACTGTGCGGGATTTTGTTTGCAGATTCAAGCCTAGTGAAAATAGGGAGCTTACTTGGAGTTCCTCTATTACCTATCTCTTGGGGCTGTTGTGGCTTCTTTGAAGGTGATTGTCCAGTCTTCTCTGAAGTTTGTAGGGAGGCTACATTTGGTGGGTTACATTACTGATTGCTGGTGTTGAACTCTCTTTGGTTCCCCTTAGAGCTACTGGTATTAAGTTGTAGGATCTATGGTTGGTACAAGGAATCTGTGCCATGTTTTGTACTGATCTTGTCAGCTTGTTTCTTTTGAGGATTCTTCCTTATGCGGAGGCCTCTTGGTTTTTCTAGCTCCCTGCGAGGAGTTTAGTTGTTAGATTAAAGTTTGCCAACCTTGGCGACTCCAGGTTTCTCCAAAAGCTTTTCTTGTATCTTGGTTGCGGGGGCGCAACAATGTTTTTGTACCCATAGTTTGGTCTTAATGAAATGCGCTTATTACACAAAAAAAATAACATAAAAACTTACCTACAATCCATGATCACTGTTATCATGATCGTATAGTTCCTTTGTCTCTGATATTCAGATTAAACTCGAGGCATGGAATTGTCATCGTCTCAATGTTCAATCCATGTTCCTTGAACTAGAGCTAATTGTCTGATATGCACGTGAGTTCACATATCACATATTGAATCACATGAGTATAGCCATACATTTCTCAGATCAGTGTTATCATGATCGTATAGTTCCTTTGTCTCTGATATTCAGATTAAACTCGAGGCATGAAATCGTCATCGTATCAATGTTCAATCCATGTTCCTTGAACTAGAGCTATTTGTCTGATATGCACGTGAGTTCACATATCACATATTGAATCACATGAGTATAGCCATACATTTCTCAGTCTCGCTTATCAAGTGGCCTGGATATCAGTAGGAGCACAAATCCCATCTACATCACTCAGCCAATCCCCATGTGTCACAGATTACCTGAGCATCACCTTTATGACAACCCTTATTCAAGGTCATGTTGGATGAAGTTAAAAGTATAATGAAAAACATGTGATGAGTGCAATGCTTCAGGTCTAAGAATCACAATTACCACTATCACTATGAGAGTTGATTCTGACTACCATTCCATGGTTTCCTTATATCACTCTCAAGGTGGGTCTGTCCCATACACTATTCTCTAAATGTACCAGTGTGCTTGACTTGATATCACATATCACGACTAATGAAACTTTGTCATCAATCAACACACACTCTAGTCTTATGTATTACTGTCGTCTATTTTGCTTCCACAGTAATATTTGACTAGGTACTTAGCAAGAATGTATCTACTCTTATCATACATATGATCTCATTGTTCAGGTCCTCAACCTGAAGACATAGGTCATCGAGTAGCATCATTCTTTAGACATCTACTTATGTCTGTGTCACCATCTCACGAGACAAACATAATAGACAAAATTACCTTTATCATTATCAAATCAAGTATCTAATGCCCCATTGCAATCATCATATGATTGGCTCTCTGGGCATACATACCAACAGACTAGCCCGATCCAACCCATGTCCCGACCTGCATAACCAAACCCACACCCGGTCCATATAATTACATGGGTGGGCTGGGCCCAAAATCCTGATCCAGATCTTTATAGGGGCTAGGTCAGGGCCAAGGTAAACCTAGAACCAGAAGCCCAGATACCCAGACATGATTTATATTTATGTATATAGCTATACAATTATGTATAATATGTATTCAACCTTATAGATTATATTACTTGTATTAGATGTTTTCAAAAACCCATCTCAATTAAACATTTGTGGACTATTAATTGAAGCTAAAGTGTATTCTCTAATTAATGGTTAGCTGCAGAAATTCCAGAAACGATTGAATGATTTCTAATTGTATTTTATAAATACATGCGATATGATTCTAGTTTTCGAAAACTTTTAGTCTAAATTCTTTTCGTCCATATGAGTGGATTTAGTTAACAAGTTGTAAGTGTTTTAGTGTTATGGTTGGTACATATAGGTTACATGTCCCAGTTGGTACACACTTCTAAACTTTATTGGTAAATATGCATCTACTTATATGTCTGAAAATGTCTTCATTTTAACATGTTATCCGGGCCATCCCTAACATTATGTGGGCCTCGACTCGACCCACAACCCATTTTCAATGTGGGTTTGGGCATGGGCCAGCCAAATTCCGGTAACCCGGCCTGATGCTCATCCCTAAATATAATAACTCTATTGGGTCAAAGGAAGGTAATTAATAAAAAACACACAGATCTAATTGGCAACATTTATGATAGCTTGTCAAGGTCTTCATGTGTTATGCTTTAGATAGTTCGGATCCACATTTGCCTTATTTGGATTACAATAAAGTATATATATTGTGTGAATAGAGGCTTATAACTGATTCCTTTTGTTGAATATTAGATGAACTTTTACGTAATAGGCGCAACAAGAGGATCATCTTAGTGATAAATATCTTGAAATCAACAAAGATTTTCTAGGTCTACACTTTTTCTGACCATTGAAAAATATGATTTGGTTCTAATATTGATGCATGTTGGGAGAAAGTGAGAATTTTGTTCTTTTTGAAGTTTTTCCATATTCGTATCCTCTTTAAAACTTGTGGACGATCTCACTACCTCTATTGTATAAATGGTAAGCAATTAGTTAAATAAATACAAAATCTGATTGATGTAGGAGGGGAAAACGGGTCAAAAGTGGCTCGGGTAAACTTGCATTGTTGCTTTCCAGTTCCACGGGTGGGGTGGAGCGTGAAATACAATTGGCCACAGGCATTTGACAATCAAGAAACAGAATAAACTACTGATTTATATCCAATAAGTACTTCATCATAGAATACAACTGAGATTATGGCCAAATAATCTGAAATGCAATGTTTACTTATTTGTCATAAAAGTGTTACACTTGAATATAGATGTATCCAATGTGGTGGTGTTTTTCTAAACTAGGATCAGGTATTTAGATTGCATGCAGTACTGCAACATACACTTGAGAACACAGTGAAATTGTGTTATCATTATAAGTTGTATTTCATAGAGCCGAGTGACCTTGGTATTTTTATACATAGACCATTTGGCTCTGTACCCTCCCACCCACCCCCTCTCTCTGTGTCAAACCTCAATACATATGATTACAGTGTGTATAGGTAGTGTTCCATTCAGACTGTAAATAATTAAATTGACACAACCCTTAATATTCTTAGGTATCTGTGCATCTTTGGCTAGCGGAACTGTTTTCCTAAGTAAATGCTACCCTGGATAATACATTCCAGATCTATACACAATTACTGATGCAGCAACTGCTTTGCAGGCTTCTTTGATGGAGGAAAATATTGTCCCTAGAGCAAACCTCCCTCCTCTTCTTGTGCCTCTTGATGAACGTAATCCAGAAAAGCTGCATTATCTTGGTGTCTCCTTTGGATTGACACAAACTCTATTCCGTTTCTGGCGAAAGCTTGGATTTGCTCCTTTCTACGTTTGCCAGATCACAGTAATTATCATATTAATGTTATTAGCTGACACTCACTTTTTGTGTTTCCATCTAAGACCTAACAAGGATTACATGATGCTTAGAATGATGTTACCGGAGAACATAATTGCATGGTGCTGAAGCCCTTGAACAATGATGAAATTGAAAACAAGAAAGACGAGAAATATGGTTTTATAGGTCCATATTATCGAGGTACCTCCTTTCTGAATAAAATAAGTGCTAAACTAAAGAGTAAAGAATATGTTTCATAAGACTAGCTCAAGTGTAAACATTATAGTACTTTCTCCTGACATGAACTAACATGATTTCCTCCCCCTGAATTAAGACTTCAGAGAAAGATTTATACATCTCCTTCCAAGCTGCTTCAGAGAAATGGACTATAAGCTGGCAATGAGGTTTGTTTATATTAACTTAGATTGCCACGTCAAAGTTCATATCTGATGCCTCCTTTACATCCTTGCAGCATTTTGGATCCCAAGTTGCAATATGAGGAACATGATCCTAATTCCAATTGTGCTGCCTTTTCTGGAGGCTTGGTTTCCCCTCATGCCATGAAACGATTGGAGCACTATTCTAACAACTTTGTTGATTATCATATGGTATGTGAACATGATATCATTTATTTCTCTTTAGGCATTTCTAGAATACCATTAAAATTCATTTTCGGTGAAAGGGTAGCTGCAATAAACGATTTGCCATTCTTAAATAGACAATTTAGTTCCTTTTATTTTGAATTGCAGACTTTCTATGATCCATGTTTATTTCCAGTTTTTATATCGAGAATATGTCCAGTTGAAGATTTCAGTGTTGGAGGATACCATTTCTAGATTCTGTTCTAAATAGTATTAATTAACTTGAACTATGAGATTTATATCCCACTTGTGTTTTTCTTTATCTGTGGGAAAAATGGTTTAGTCGCAGCTGAAGTTTTTTTCTAAAATTTTTTGGGCTTCTTATTATTCATCTATCTGAAGGAACATTTGAATGTATCATTTTATTTTGCTTTACTTCTTTATATAAAATGTACATGTTAAAATAAAATCACGCTTCTGGTCATATTGGGGGAAGACCTTGCTAGCTTCTCATTCAATGGTTCTGCATCCTCAAATCTATGTATTGTGTTAACCAGGATGAATGATGATTCATGTAAATTGATAATCTTATCAACATTGAGCTAAGTGTCAAATGCAGATGCTAATATTATTTCGTGATGTCTACCATTAACATCAAGCATTTTGCTTATCCTTTTAGTAGGCTCGGAGAGGAGCTCCCACTTTATGCTAGTTCCACAAGTATACTTGAAACCTATACACCATTTTCTCTAGATGCTCTCATATCCCTTTGTCTTCTAAAAAATACGTAGCTTAGTAGTGTTGGGTATTTCAAAATGAACTTACTTAAATGAGTAGGGGAGCACTTAGTGCAGTGAAGCATGGTATGCATTGGTTCCGTATGTTGGTGATACAAAGACGTATTCACTATATCAAACATGGTTACATGAGCTCGTATATTAGGTGACGACCGAGGTACATGAACATGTAGAGCAAGCTAAGATAAGTTATACCACTACAAGGCCCAATTAGGCTAGGTCCATTTATTCTAACACCCCCCTCAGACTGGAGAGTACACATTGTGTATTCCCATCTTGTCACACATATAATTGAAGGGTGTAGGAAGATGTTGGTAAATATATCTTCTATCTGCTCCCCAGTCTTTAGACATGGTTTGACGATTTTCTTCAGATCATACCTCGGACAAATGACAATCAACTTCAATATGTTTGGTATGTTTGTGAAAGAGAGTGTTATTTGCAATGTGAAGAACATCCATTAACTATTGAATATGACAACATCCATGAGCCATAGATATGTATTACGCCTCAATACTTGATCTTGCAGTATGCTGCTCTAACTTATGATCTTCTAGAAAACATAGAATCTAGAGGGTATCTCCTACCCAATCAACATCATCATAGCAACTGAAGGTAATGTCCTTGTCTTGGGGCTTATTTAAGAACAACCCTTTTCCAGGTGCACTCTTATGGCATCGTAAGATCCTTGAACCTGTATCTAGTGGCGTACCAGTGGTGTGGTCATGTGTCGGCTTACCATAGGGTGTCAAGGACACTGGGTGTTTGTTGACCAATGCTCTAGGCGGTTGCTTTAGACCAGATAGATCTCTTTACGACTATGTTAGGTGAGTATCAATATCATTTGATGGCTAACGTTTACGCCAAACCCTATTAATGAACTTCCTAATTGAGTTTATTGAGGCCTTTGTTGAGCTGCCCTTCATAGTTAAGCTGGAGATTTGGTTCACTTCTGACTCTACCAGTTTCCTGAGGTTCATGTCAAACTTTATTGAGGAGCTTTATAATTGAGTTTGCCAAGATCTTTATTGATATGGACTTTACAATCTATAAATTAGTTAATCAAATATTGGATGAGAGATAAAAATGTTAATCTTGTTTTCAGTACTACCAAAGTGAACTAAGCCTATTTTCTGGGTGGTATATAGTGTGTAGTGGTGCTTAAATTGAAGAACAAGCAAAAATAGGTGTGGGTAATTGAAGAAAAATCTTTGATCCTACATGTAACTTATAATAATGAAAAAAATGCTGTGACCCACATAAGCATGTACATAGCACAGGGCTTTGCGCTGCAGCTACATCTGCGCTCGATGTTACTCCAAAATTGTTGTTTAACTTATTTAATAGTTTTATTTGTCCCAAAACAAACTGAGCATAGACTTCCTATCAATACGGGTCCCATGTACTGACACAATCATATACGTAATAGCTAGTAATATTGTATCTTTTTTTCCACTTTACACCATCCATGTTCAAAAAAACACTCACGATGACATAGAATGTCACACACAATAGCACTCACTACCTTAAACTTATCCGGGCAAGCGACTGTTGACTCAAGGTCAATTTAGTCAATGTTGACTCTAGGTCTAAATTGACTAAATCTTTGTTTTGGTGATAACTAAACCATTTCATTTATTTGTGTCTAATGCTTCTACTCAATTGACTCAAGATTAGGTATAGACCAACTCCAAATGCCCTAACTTGCGCATATCAAATTGGAGAAAAGACAAGTCAAAGTCAATACAAGTGCACGTTTTTGAAATATGATGTAAATCCATTAGAATTATGTTGTAAATCACTTGTAATGACTGTATGACTTGTAATTAAGCTTAGAAAAAATCAGGAGCACTTAAATTGAATATTTTAGCACTTTAATGACATTTTCCAAAATTCATTTCAGGCTGTCAATGAGTCCAGTTACAAACTCGACCGATCCTTTATTGGATTTTGAAAATGTCCAGGTTCGGTCTAGTTACAAACTCGACCGATCTGTTCGGTCCAGTTACAAACTCGACCGATTGTCACTGTACGGAAAAGTGCAGAAAAGTGTTTCTAGCTGTTGTGGAGTTGCAACAATCGAAAATATACGTTGCAAGCCACAAAACGGCTAATTTCATTCTTAAGTGTTCCCAAAGGCTAAGAGGCATCCCAGCTATAAATAGGGGTCCTTGGGCTTCTGCCCATGGTCAGCTAAGCACTATGAAGGTTCCTATTCTATAGTTGAGTGATCCTACAACCTCCTCTCTCTAAGCTTAATAACTTGCTACATCCATTAGAGTGAGTAGGAGATTTGTAAGAGAGCTCGTCCTACATGTATATCTTGTGAGGCTCTCACTTCCAGTACCTCCCTATCTCTCATTTCAACCATGAAGATGAATGTTCTCTCTCTTGGCTAACAGAGGTGAAGAAGAACAAGGGAATGAGTCTTTGGTGAAGATCAAGGCTGAAGACTTGGAGCAAGAGTGGGTAAGCCTTTGGTGAAGGCTGAAGACTCCTTGCTCAAGTGGATAAGTCCTTGGTGGAAGCTTCTCCGAGTGAAAGTGAAGTCAAAGGCTGAAGATCCAAGAAGAGTGGGTAATTCCTAGAAGGCTAAAGACTTGTGCAAGAGTGGGTAAGTCCTTGGAGAAGGCTGAAGACTCATTGTAAAGTGGGTAAGTCCTTGGTAAGGTTGAAGACTCTTTGTATTGGATAGGTAAGTCCTTTGGTGGGTCATGTATTGTAAGTCTTATGAATGAATATAAGAGTGCAATGGTTAAGAAAATTCTAGAGGTTGACCTCTCTAGGTAGTGGACTAACATACTTCTAGTTTGAAGTGTGGAACCACTCTAAATAGCTTGTCAATTGGTGTATGTTCAATCTCTCTCTCCCTTGCTATGCATGTTTTAGTGACACTCAAATTTCCTATTTAACAACCTTATCTTGTGATATATCTTGAAGGTCTAATAAATTTTGTTTAAATGCATTCAACTCTATTCACCCCCTCTAGAGCATCTAATCACCCATCTAGGATCCAATAATTGGTATCAGAGCAAGGTTCTTCTCCAAGCATACTTCAACAAGTAGGAGAAGATGAGTGACTACCAAGGTGGGAGATACTTCATCAACCTTTCAACCTTTGATCAGAGCATTTTCCTCTATTGGAAAAGAAGGCTAT
Source organism: Alisma plantago-aquatica (assembly GCA_963693085.1). Classification (NCBI taxonomy): domain Eukaryota; kingdom Viridiplantae; phylum Streptophyta; class Magnoliopsida; order Alismatales; family Alismataceae; genus Alisma; species Alisma plantago-aquatica. The sequence continues at coordinate 625,223,324 of OY856414.1, read as the reverse complement.
AAATCTACATTCAAGGATCAAGTCTTGAGCTATGACAAATGGTGGACCATCCATACAAGTTACCGGTGACAAAGATAGAAGAATGGGATGAAGCTACCATGAAGAAAGCCACCTTGAATGCAAGAACAATCAACATCCTCTATGCCGCCATGACCTCCATCGAGTTCAACCATATTTTTTCTTGTGAGACGGCTTATGAGGTATGGAGAAAGTTATACTTCACTTATGAGGGGACTCAACACGTGAAGGAAAGCAAAGTCTACATGCTCAATGGGCTGCTTGAGAACTTCAAGATGGGAAAAGAGGAGAAGATAGCCAACATGTACTCAAGGCTCAACAACATTGTGAATGGTCTTGCTATTCTAGGACATCCTATGAGTAGAGGAGAGATCGACTCAAAGATCCTTAGAACTCTCCCCAACAAGTGGGAATCCAAAGTGACTTCCATTGAAGAAGTAAGGTCTCTTGATGATATCCCCATTGGAGAGCTCATTGGAAATCTACAAGCCCATGAAGTCACACTTGACAAGAGAGAAAAAGTTGAAAGACAAGAGGATAAAGAGCTAAAGAGAATGAAGAAGGATGAAATCAAGGCTCAAATTGAAGCTATTATGGGACAAGCCTCTCCATCCTCTCATGCTGAAGAAAATGCCATGTACTCCAAGGGTAGATTCTACAAAGGCAAGAATTCCTCCTCCATCCGGTGTCTCAAGTGTGGAAAGAAGGGTCACTTTAAGATAGATTGCCCACAAGTCGTAAAGATCCATCATCACAAGAAAAGAGAAGAGAAGTGACACTCAAACTCAAGTGACGACTCCAACTCAAGCTCAAGTGACTCCAACTCAAGCTCAAGTGAAGATTCAAGTGGAGGATCAACCTCAAGCTCTAGTGATGAAGGAGAATGTCATTTTGCTCTTATGACATCAAAAAGTGAAGACTCAAAAGAGGTAAATCTAAACTCTTTGGATAAAGAACATTTGATTGCTATCATTAATGCTACTTGTGCCTCTCTTAAGTCTTCTAAAAAGAAAAGGAAAAAACTTGCTAAAATTGTCGATAAAATGCATGTAGAATTAGATGATCTTGAACATGCTAATTCTTGCTTGCTTGATGAAAAAAATGCTTGTCTTAGCCAAGTAGACTCTCTTAAATTTGAAAATGCTAGCTTGTTTGATAAGATTAGATTTCTAGAAGCTCAACCTCTTATGAGTAGTTCTAATCAAGAGCACACCTTAATTGTTGATTCTCTCATGCATGATATTGATGTTCTTAAATCTGAAAACAAGGACAAATATTTTGTTTTGCAAGAATTAGAATCTGAAAATGGGGTTTATCTTTTTAAGATTGAAACATAAAATGTCTCCTTGCTTGCTAAAATCAATATACTTGAATCTTGTTCTAGTTCTACTAGTAGAGAGAATAATGTTGCTGCACTTCATATTGATAGAGATTCTTATTCAACTAAATCTCTTTGCTTAGAAAATGATCTTTTGCATGCTGCAGATAATATCAATCATTTGTCTTCTACTATTTCGTCTCTTATGCATGATAATAATAGTTTGAGATCTTCTTTGCAAAAGTTCTTAGTTGGTAAAAAGAATTTTAATGATATCCTACACCATACTACAAAATAAATTGGTAGACATGGTTTAGTGTATGATGGTAGTCAAAGGAACAACAAAGGTAAAGGACCTCCAATATGCCATGGGGAATCCTCTAGTTCCAAGACTATGGACACATGCAACTATTGTAATGATTTTGGCCATTATTATACTTGTTGTCCTTTAGGCTTTTAGCAAAGCACCCAAGAGAAATAGGACTTGGGTTGCTAAGCTAACCCCTCCGGACCAAAAAACATGATTGAGGACCATTTCATCTTTCTTCTTGTAAATATTTGCAAATGGACTGACTTGAGCTATTGAATTGCAAATTGACTTCTCAATCCACATGAAAGAAGAAATGTGAGATGTGTAGGAGATGACAACAAGTGGAAAAGAAATGATAAGAACACGGTCAAAGGTTTTCTTGCTTGTAACCAATCCTAACTTATTTTTGTCAAGTTAGTGTGCACTATGCATATGGTTTTTGAGTCAAAAGTGATGTTTTGTGATTCTATTCACACTCTTGCTCAAAAACTGTTTCTAATACTTTCATAGTGCATTACTAACTTGCTTACACATGTTTGGGTATGACTTATATTTTTTGCATGCCTCTAAATATATTTTTATAAAATATATGTGCTTTTTGACAGCAATTTTGTTGGTCGAGTTTGTCCTATTTGAAACTCGACCGATAGGCACCAATGGGTGTTACCAACAACTGTCATCGGTTGAGTTGTCAATACACAGAACTCGACCGACAACACTGTGCGCAGAATATACATTTGGCTTATTGAATGAGAATTTCCCTCTCAACTAGATTTTCTCAACCAGTAGTCTTATTCTTTGGCACTCCCATTTGGTACCTTTATATATGTATATTGCCATGTTCTAAATTGCCTATCTTGCTTACAAATTTATCTTTCTAATTGCTCTAAATTGGTATATCTATATCTTGCAATTACTTGCTTTGATATGTAAAAGATGACCCAACTTGAAAGCAGAGGGATGGAAAAAATGGTAAGGTCACTATAAAGGGGTAAACTGAAGGCCAAAGGAGCAACCACACAACATCTAGAAACCCTTGGTGCCCTCACCAATCTGTATCGTTCTGCAAATGTTTTGGAATGTTTTGGAAACTCATAGAGAGGGTAAGGTCATTGAAGAATTCAATGCTTTTGTGAGTTTGCTGACATGTAACAAATTTTAAGAAGAGAAGGCTTCATTTAAGACATATGGTGAAGGTAAAGTTGCATTACCATTCGTTGGCCTGAAGTAATTGTGACCCATTTGCAAGCATCAATGTTTTCCATATCAACATGCATGTGACAGTGACCTTCTTAGCTTGAAAAAGGAAGGAATCTATTGAAATATGTTTAAGTACTATCAAAACTAATATTCGAATAATTCAATTCCAAAGTGGATGACACTTGTAAGGAAGGATAAATCCGCATGCTTCTCCGGATTGAAGGTCTCAGACGGGCAGAACTCAAACGGAGTAGTTGCCTGGTTGATGTGGGCTCCTCACCATGTTTCCCTCAGCATTTTTTCTTCTTGACCCAATTACTTCAGTGACGAGATCCAAAAGAAATCTTGCCCTATTCTTCCCTATTTCCCAGAATGATAACCTGAGTTGGTTTCACCACAACCTTGTCTAGAAGAGTCCATTAAAGTAGTACTTTGTGACTGCAATGAGTGTTGAGGTAAGTGATATACTGATGCACCTCTGGTGAATGATTGCTGACGTGAATCTCAGCAAAGGACTTAGGCTCTCCCACAACTGAACAAGCTGCAGTTCCTGGGCTGTTGTCTTCAGACAGATGCAAAGCTATGCAGGGAGCGAACAACATGCCTAAGTTCATTGCATAGGCTATAATGAACCGAGAGCCCGTGTAGAGCTTCGCTATGTCACGTATCTTGGATGTCATCACCCTTGTATAGCTTTGGTGTCAATAATAAAGCAGGTGCCTAAACTTTGCCTAGTTGGACTGGAGCTAAAGTATGAGGTGTCTAGCTATTTGCCACTTTTGAGTCCTGTTGGGCGCGTTGCCTAGGCTACCTGTGGGCAGCTCATGGGCTACCTAAATGGCCTATAAGTTGTGTGGACCTACCCAATTAGCTGACCAACCTGTATAAAGTAAAAAATTAGGCTGATTGGTCTAGGATGCTATAGCTCCCATCCCAACCCCTACAGTTCGTGTAACCATAGCTGTCCTTCCCTATTATCCTTGCCAGTGATCCAACCGGCATCTGGTAACTCATCCGGCAAATGCTGGCTGAACCTTCTGGATCTAAAAGCAACATTTACTGGCTTAATGGCTTGTCCAGTTAAAAAAATTGGAACACATCTGAAAGGTTTGTGTTTCCTGCGATAATATGGTTAATTATTAGTTGCCAAAAGGAGGTGGATTTGCAATAACCTGGATGGGATAAAAAAAGGTGCGAACATGGGTGGTCTAGACTCTAAAGAGGATTTTTTTCCCTGGGGGGGGATTTCTTTCTCGCAAGTATCATCTATATGCCTGGGGAGCACATGACCGGTGTGTTTTTATCCCGCATACTGTTCAATGATAATTATGTACTGCTTGTTTTAACTTTCAATGGTATTTTGGCTTGTTCTATGTGAACTTAGGTTTAATACAATCTTGTAATGTCTTTGTCGTTGAGAAATCTGGTGATCTCCTACATTGAAATGACTTTAATGTTAACTTCTACAATTCAGTATTTTGTTAGTGCACGATGGTTTTATCAACTACAGCTAAACTAATAAAATGTTGCACATTCTGTAGATTCTAGACCTAGTGCCTATTCTTGCTCATGAGTATTTTCTTGAGAAACTTCCAGTTACCTTGACGAGTGTTCAGGCCTCCGTTTTACTTTGCATGGGCTTGCAGAATCAAGATATTACATATATCCAGGTGCTTTTTATAAGAATGTCAGTTACCTCTTTACTATATTTTGGCACTAACTTTTCAATTACGCTTCGACAGGGACGATTGAAAATAGAAAAGCAGCAAATCATGTCATATTTCAATAAAATAGTGAGGAAGTTCTACAAGTTCTTAAATAGCATTTCTGCTAAGCAGCTTGATTCTCAATTACCTCAGCCTAGAGAAGTATGTGCATTTTTAATTCCGTTACAATTTTTCCTTGTTTCGTAAGCCATCGCTGTGCTAAATTTTAATGGATCTCTTTATGAAATACCTAGAAAATATCAGGGCTAGTTAGCAGCTAATCTAGACAATGAATGATACCCATCATATTGATAACTTAGATGCTTCTCGCTAGCCCTAATACCTTGTTACCCATCCATATCACCTCGTCTACCCCTTTTCCATACATTATCTTGTTGTATCGGCAATTGCACCATTTGTCTGAAACAGCTACTGTTGTCCTAGTAGAGGAAAAAGAGAGAGGAGGCTGGGCTGATAATGTGGGGAGAGGAGATGCTTGCAGGAGGGGTTGAGAATGGTGGTCAATGGCCACAACCACCAGAGTAGGCCAATGGGGGGAGAGGGTGTGGCCAATGAGAGGAGATCTCCACTAGTTTTAGCTCTCCTCTGATGTTGGCCGCCACAATCAACCACTGCCATCTTGACCATCAACTGCCTCTTTTGTACCCTTCACTAACCCTTCCTGTCCCAACTTCTTCGAGGAGGCGAGGACAGCATCTGTCCCCCATATCATCAGCTTTTGCTAGAGCCGCGCATTGCTGGCTTTGTACTTTTCTGTATTTAACTGAGAACTTGGTCTATTCATCCCAGTTCTTCCTGGGCAAACATCATGACATATGGACTTCTTGTCATACACGAGTCACTCTCCTGTTGGTATATCATCCCTTCTGTAACGTGTATAAAACAAGCACGCTCCCATGTTCTTAGCACATGGAATCCTTTTCGTTCCAGTAAAGCACTTTTTTCTATATACTGGATTGCAGGGCCTTGCTACTACCATAAATGTCAACATGTAAAGAAGTGGGTGCCATTCGCAGCTGAGGGGAGAGGAGAACCCGGGAGGGGGTTGCGGCACCCCTTCTGTAACCTGTATAAAACAACCAGACTCCCATTTTCTTAGCATACAGACTCCTCTATCTCAGCAAAGCAGGTTGCTCTGTACAGCCTTGCGGGGTCTTGCTGCTACTAAAAAGGACAATACATGAAGAAGTTACTGCTGTTCACAGCTGAGGGGAGAGGAGAGCCAGGGAGGTGGTTGTGGAGAAAAAACATGGGCAATTTTGTACTTCGCCCTGAAGAAGATGATAGCAATATTTAACTTTTTATGGATGGATTACTGAGCTTTTACGGTTCAAATGACCTATAGATGTGAACAGGCTATAGGTTCGGTGGTTGCGGTGCAATATGCCATATCTTTGTGATGTACAGTGAAAAAAGTTGTAACTAATTTTCAAACTAAATAAACTGTTTCCCATTTTATGTCTTTTACGCATGCACTGGTGTGTTATCTCTGGTCTAGTTGTTAGCATATATTTGCCCAGTTTTGGGTAAGGGGAATCTATTTGCATTCATTTTGTACCAATCAGCATGTCAGATTCCTTAGCTGTTTCTGGGCTAGTGCATTTCTTCATGTGGGGAATTAAACTGATTATGAATTGGAAAATATAGGCGCCACAATTTGATAGATATAAGATCTTTGCCTTTACTTTTTTCTGCATATTTTATATCGAATTTTTTAATTTGACACCACATGTTAACCCTTGCCGTCGTGCATTCATTTGGCATTGGCACTGTATACCCAATATTTGCTAATACTCGGGCAATCTGTACCAGATTGTGTTGCAGCCTCACGACATATCGGTGGAAGATGATCTTAATGCTGGGGCCATCGAAGCCACGGTAAACAATCGTTTCAGCAAGCTCATCTCCTTTTCCTTTTGTTGTCTCTTGACGTGGTTTTACTCAAATCATTGTTGTACAGGAAAAAATGAAACATGAAAGAGCTAGTCTGCTTGATCCTACTTTACTCAAACAGTATGCAATAACTGATAAAGATGCAGAAATAGAAAGGGCTCTGCAAAATGTTGGCGGCAAGGTACCGAGAAGCGGGATTATCAGTGTGAAGTCTATGAAGTCAAACGGAAACTTGGAGAGTGACAAGGAAGTTCACAAAGGAAAGAAGAGAGACAAGGAGAGAGGCAGCCATAGGTCAAACAAGAAGAAGAAAGCACATTGATAAGTGAACGGGCTTGCTAGCTGTTGACTTTATCAAGAGGAACGACGGTAACTATAATCCTGTAATAAAAAATGGATAAATTATTAATTTATGTAGCTTACCCACCGGAGGGTATCCTCTCAATTTTGGCGCCACATCATTATCAGCGAGTAAATGCTCAATATTTCTTGTAGTCATGAATTAAATCAACTATGGTCAATGTATAATAACATTAATTCATCTATATGATAATAGCATATTTTTCGTATCGAAAACTGTGTTCTAGAACAGAAGTAGTTGACTCCTGGAAGTAGCATTGGAGGTACGAGTCTTGGGTCACATGAGCATTCAATCAAGTCACCATTTTTCGGGCCATTCTTTATCATCCACATCACAAGTTGGTCCCCATCCGATGTTGTTTAGACCCACATAAGGGTCAACCGGGATGTGCCAACCTTCACTCATGTACAAAACACTCACAGAAGGGGGCTATGATTGAATCTGTTACACATCCAAAGCCATAACCAATGATGGCAATGATATGCTCCATTCACCATGTTGAAATTTAGAGAAGAAGATAATGGTTGTTCAAGTTATAACTGAACAAAGATGATAACCCTCTCAAAGTAATGACAAGGATGATTCATGTCTTGCCTAGTTGTTGCAAAGAGGTAAAGGAGAGTGACAATGATGAATGTCATTTGGCTGTCCAAGTAGGGGTGTCTCCAGAGTTGCAAAGTCATATCAATTAAGGTATTAGTAATGTGCTAGGCAAAAAAAAGTTTATAAAGGTTAGGAGCATTACCTCAACGAAGTAGGCAATTTTGTTAGAGCCTTAGAGTGCATGCATGTGGCTATTTGAAGCATGCCCACCGGGCATCTTCTCAAGCATGTCAATAGATGGTATGCCTCTTTGTGTGCTATCACAACTTTTTATTGATGTTGTTGACAAATAAAACCAAGAAATCAAGAAGACAAATGAAACACATGCTTATAAACCACCCACCCCACCCCTTTAAAGGTCTTGCTCAGTCAAGTAATTTTGACCTTACAAAATGGATGTCGTACAATCAAGGGATGCGATATGATTACATATACCCTCACATGCTTCCTATTTTATCTTTATAAAAAGGGAGGCACACCTAAAGTCTAGGCATGTATTCCCCATGATTTGGGTTGATGGCTAACTTGCTATAAGGAAAGCAAAATGATATCATCTCTAGATGGAAAAACTCCATAAAAACATTAATGGCAAACATTCCCAAATTTCATTCTCTGTAGAATGGGCATCGTATGCTACACTAAAATGGTACACATGCTCCTTAACTTCTCCCTGTAAGAACACATATAGACAGATTGGATCCTACGTCCCTAAAAATTAAGCAAACCTTGAATTGAAAACAAAAACCACTAGCATTGTTTTTGTGGAAATTGGTAAGTGTATTGCAAAAAAAAAAATAGATAGCTAAGCTACCCTTTACATCTTACAAAAGGTGTGGAGTATACAGGGTGTACTCTACAAAAAACCCCAGTATAACCTAGCTGTGGGACTCATTCCCTTACACAGGCCTCTCTTGGCCTTGAACGCCATACCCAAGTCTATTTTAACAAAATGGAAAATGTCCCTAGTATTCGCACGCCCATGAACAACATGGTTGCGTACTTTCCAAATGTTAAAGCAAATGTTGGTACAACAAAGCCCAACAAAGCTCTCCTCATGTCTATTTCTTGCTTTGTTTCTTAGCTGTTCTATCATATCTTCAAAACTAGCAGCTACAAGTTGGCCCCATCCATTCTTCAGCCACATAAGCGCCCACACATACTTTGCCTTGGAGCATTCGAAAAAAAGGTGTGCACATGTCTCCTCCTCATCACAGAAAGAACATTTCGGATTAACAGGGATCCCCCATCTTACAAGTCTGTCCTTGGTAAGGTGTTTCCCAATTACAGCCTTGTAACACGCCACACTCCACTTAGGAACATGGCCTTTGCCCCAAAGTAGTTTGAACCAGGGAACGGGAGCCCCCAAAGCCGTGTGGATCCACAGTTTTTGTTGGCTAACCAACGAATGACAACCGTTGCCATCCACACAGTATAAGTGCCCCATTTGGTTCCATGCCCGGACCAAGCCTACCCAAGTCCTCGACGCGTGGTTTTGGGCTATAGGAAAGCTTCCATATCTGGCCTTCATCCACCTCACCCAGACCCCCTCACGGTCAGTGAGAAATCTGTGGAGTCTACGCTGGTTGCTTTGGAAAACCGTGTCTTTGACCTTCATCAAGTTAAGACCTCCTTCTTTATAAGATTTAGTCATGGTATCCCAAGCGACGGCCCTTGCTTTACCACACCATATGAAGCTCGTGATCAGTCTGGTTATGCTATTGATAGTAGGATTGGGCAAGATGCTCATCTCGCACCAGATCCTCACCATGGCTTGGATCACAGATCTAGTGAGTAGGAGACGCCCCACCATCGACATACGGATCCCTGACCAGCCAGCGATCTTCTGCCTCACTCTATCAAGACACTTATGGAAGTCCTTCGAGTATCCTCTGCTTCCTGCAATGGGCACGCCTAAGTACCTGGAAGGCAATAGGCCAACTTGTAGTCCCATATCTTCCTTTAGTCTACCCCTCCTGGGATCGCAGGATTTCGAGAGAAAAATGCGTGACTTGATGTCACTGATATAGAGCCCTGTCGACCTACCAAAACTCAGGAGCAGCTTCTTGTACTCCCTTAGTCTCTTCGCATGGCCTGCTGAGAACAACATCACGTCGTCAGTGAAAATGAGATGGGTTATCACTTTGGTTCCCCTAATCTTGTAGGGTCTTATGATCTGTCTTTCCTCAACGTCCTTGATCATGGTTGAGAGTCCTTACATGGCTAGGGTGAAGAGAAGGGGTGAGAGGGGGTCCCCCTATCTTAGCCCGTTTGAAGCTCTAATCATGCCCACATGACCTCCATTAAGCAGGACAGAGAACGAGGTTGTAGTGATGCACTGCTTGATCAGATCCAACCATCTAACATTAAACCCCATAGCCCTCATGATCCTCCACAGGGAGTCCCATCTTAGATGGTCGTACGCCTTTGTGAGGTCGATCTTGATACATGCTTTGGCATTAGCGTTCTTGTTGTTAAAACCAGTAAGGAATTCTGTTGCGAGCAAGGAACATTCCACAATCTTGCGCCCTTCTATAAACACATTATTCTTCAGACACTATCTTAGGAAGCCACTTCTTGAGTCTGCAAGCAAGAATTTTTGCCCATATCTTGTACACCGTGGAGCAACATGATATGGGTCTGTAGTCGTTGATTGTCCTTGGCCCCTCCACCTTTGGAATTAACTTGATAAACATATGGTTTGTAGCTCAGACCATGTTACCCCCTGATGGAGCCACCTCATAGCCTTCACAAGATCATCTTTGGTATGTTCCCACATAGCTTGACAGAACTTACTATTCATTCCATCAGGCCCTGGCGCCTTGGAAGGGCTGATAGAGAACAAGGCTTGCCTAACCTCCTCCTCTGTAACCTCCCTGCACATGTCTTCATTTATATCTACTGTGACCACCTCCCTAGGGTAGATGCTACCATCAATGCTTCTGCTATTGTTCACTCCCTGATTGTATAGCTTCTGAAAGAAATTGATGATGTGGGTAGATATGTCTTCCCTATTCTCGGCCACTTCTCCATGCTCATTTATGAGTTGATGTACCGTCTCCTTCATTTCCTTTTTTTGAACGAATGAATGATACAGTCTAGTGTTTAGATCTCCATCATTGATCCACTACATTCTGCTCCTTTGCCACAGCTGCACTTCCTCGGCCTTGAGGAGTCTTCTGAGCTTGATTTTGGCTTGGTTCCATTTCTTTGCCTTATCCTCATTCTCAGGTTCTTCTTTGGCTTCCACCGCTACTTCCTTGAACTCCTCTTTAGCTACTGCCATTCTGTTCTTCAAGTTAATGACTTCTTTGGACCACCGTTTTAGCATTTTCTTAGCATTTTGGGTCTTCTTCATGACCACGAACAAAGGATTGCCTTCAACATGCAAGTCCCAAGCTTCCTTGGCCACTCTCTCGAACCCATTCCAGTCACACCACCAATTACAAAACCTGAATGGTTTGATGATGGTTGGCATGTTCATGAGATCCACTTTCATCCAACAGTGATCACTGAGGGAGTCATCACCATACTTGATGAAGGTGTTGGGCCAAACCTTAAGCCAAGCTGAGTTGACAAGGCCTCTGTCAAGCACACTAGAGATGCGCCTTTGTCCCTCCTATTTATTCGACCATGATGTGCTGCCTCTGACCGTGCTCAGCTCCACCAAGCCTGCCTCATCCATGGTGCTATTGAACGCTTCCATAAACCGATCGTGTACTGGAAGGCCCCCATATTTCTCATGTGATCTCCTGACATTGTTGAAATCACCCCAAACGATCTAGGGTTCTACATCCTGGGCCGTCACTCTGATGTTATCCTACATCCTCTTCCTGTCCACCTCCAGGTTTTTGCCATAAACCCCCGATGCTATGAAGACCATCCCTCCACAGTTGTAGAAGCTAAGAGTAACCACTTGGTCCGAGATGTTGATCGGCTCAACATCCCAGACCTGCAGGTTCCACCCCACCGCAATGCGCGCTCCGTCTCTGAGCTCCAGGTTAGACAAAGAGGACCAACCCACGGGGAAGAGGGAGGCGATGCGATCCACAACCGTTCTTCTGATTCTCATTTCGTAGTAGAAAACCAAGGTCACCTGTTCCCGCGCTATGATGCTCCTTAACCTCCTTTGCTTTTCAGCCTGGGAGGCTCCTCGCACATTCCATGCGAGGACAAACATCTTAATTCTGATTGGAGCCACTCCCTTCAACGGAGCCGCTCCTGTTCTTCTTCTTCTTCTTGTTTGTGTTGCGAGTAGCCCTGGGGCTCCTGCTCCTAACATTGGTATCACCCTCCATCGTCTCTTCTTCGCCCTGAGTCGCCAGGGCATCGAACGGGTTCGCCATTGCTGCTGACCCCGTTGCCATAGGGTCCCTGGAATTGGGTCCACCCCTCCACCTTCTGTCCCTACCAGAGTGATCTTGGTGTTAGCCACCTCCGTTGCTTCCCTTTCTCTCTCGGGCATAGTGTCAAACACCTCCTCCTCACCTCCTTGTGGAGGTAACTCCCCTATGGTAGCTGTCTCGGCAGACACCACCTGGTTTGAGTTCAAAACCTCCACAGTTGCTGCTTCTTTTCTTTTTCCTTGTGCTAATGGGCCCTTCGACTTGACCCGTTTGTTTCTTCCACGAACAGGCTCAGGGACGATAGGTGGTGAACCATTGTTCACACGCCTCTCCCCCGGGTAGTGCCCTGTCTCGTATCCAAAGACACAACAGGTGGAGCAGCGATCTGGTAGAGCGTCATATTTCATCCTCACTTCCCACTCTTCACTGTTAGGTAGCTCGATCATGACCTCTGACGGTGGATTCTTTGCGGCTGATACGTCGACGCAGAAACATGCACACCCCATGGTAGTGCCATTGGCTTTCCTGTTGTAGGCCATGGGAGTACCTATGGCGTTCGCAATCAGGGAAATAGCTCGAGGCATCCAGTGCATCCCAACATTAGGCAGTGACACCCAGACCAGTGCCGAGGTGAACGCTGCACGTCTGGTGTCAGCTTCCCTGGTCCATTTTTGAACCATCACCAGCTGGTCGTCAAAGAACCATGGACCCCGCAACATTGCTCGATTGAGGTCAGCTTCAGAGACGAACCTCGCCAGGTAGAGTCCACCGTCGAGGGTGAAAAGCTCAAGCTCACCTTTTATACGCCAGGTCCTAAGCATCCATCCTTGCAACTAGATCAGATTGCTCTTCTTGCCGAGGATCTGAATGATTGCTGAGTGCTTATGATAGTCTTCCATCTCTCCCAGGATAGAATTAGTCATCTTCATCCATTTCCTTGAATCCCCTTCCTTCATGAAAGGGGTCTTTGGATCTGCCTGAGCCGTGCCTCTAAAAGTGGGGAGAGGTCCGGCCATTGCACGCACCCAGGCACCCGCCACCGTCACATCTGCCTCCGGTGCAAACCAACCATCTTCTTCGGGGGGGGGGGGGGAAGGGCGATCGCCCCCAATTGCCATTGTCACCTTTCCGCTTCAATTGATGACTTGGTTTTATGATTCTAAAGTGTTAAATTAAAACCACTAGCATTAGAACTAAAAACAATTGCTTGAAAAACCAGTCAAACCCAATCCATGTGAAACAAGGCCAATAATTCATAATGACTGAGTCCAAGACGCCCATACAATGTATCCGGTGGTGGTATTTCAAGCACAAGAAACATAATCATTGCATGAAGTCCTGAACTAAAATGAGCTCACCCTAAATCTAGCATACTTGTATGTCCAAACTGCCCAAAGAAAACATGGTTAAATTTCACATTTTAATAGAAATCAAAGTTATGACAACTATTAGTAGCAAGGAATCAACTAGATAGAGTGCAAATCCCACACCCTCATACTTAGAAATTTGATCATTGTTGACATGTTCCTCTTGTGGGACCCTACCTGGCCCCAACCTGGCTAGTCACAAATTAACACAAGTGCCAATAGTGGGTGCGTTGAACCATAAAGGACACTTTAGTGTCACAGAGGACTTATTGTATAATAGTGGCTACATCAAATAAAATACGTAATAAAATGTCTTATTATTTATTTAGACTGCCTTTTAGTTTTCTTGTACCTTGTTGTTCACGTGTTAGAATCCACTGCCACTTACTCTAACCCTAAATTTCCTTCCTTTGTGCACGGCTAGGGACATGATGTCCGCAAGTATCAAGCTTAAGGAAGAGTACATAAAGTTCACACCTACAAGTTTAAGGAGATTTTTCTTGGTGGGGAGTCATCTATACAATCTGAGGAGGTTCACTTAGAATTTCATGTTATCATGTGTTAAATTCCTTATAGACCTTGATCTACTAACTTATTTAGCGAATAAGAATGTGTATGAGAATCACTTGAATTCATATCATGTATAAAGTTATTGTATTATTGCAATGAACGATATTCTTTTTTGACATTTTAAGAGTGTGATTCTAATGTATTATGCTTCCATGTTAGAGAAGGATCACACTTAGGGGATGTTACATGATGCTTTGATGATTTGAACTTGATAAACTCATATTTGATCTAAAACCTAACTTGTAATCATCTAGCACTAACATATACATACTTAGTACAATATATTATGCATTAATGATGTTAGGTGTTATTATCACATATAATATATTAATACACTTAAATAGACATATTAACTTAGACCTGGCTTGATATGTATGTGGAGCTCATTAAACATACCATACATATCACATCAATATGCACATTGTGGCCTAAATGTGGTTAGTAAGTAATAAATGTGACTTACATGCATACGTGATTAGTGTGGGATATAATGATCTTAGAATATATGAATAATATCTAGACCATTTGATGTACTTGGGAACAACTAATGTGTCACCATGTAAACATATATCACAATTTGTGGACATGATGAGTTAATTAAGTAAAATATTGTAATTCATGCAAAACAATATAGTATGACTCTCTTATTGGTTAGATAATTTCAAATGTGATCTCAAATATCAATATTTAAGGTTGAAATATAGTAAAAATATTAAGATAATTATGTTAAACCCTAACTACATTGGAACTCATAAAAGGAAGTCTTAAAAGTTAATTTTAAGTTCAAAATCAGATTCTACAAGTATTTACTTAAGATACCTAGTTTCAACCTAATGGAATTATGCTTACTAGCTTAATTTAATAGAGGAGATACTATCTAATAACTAAGGCCAAACATTTAATCGAACTTTAGCTTTAATCAATGATTTTTCCAACTTCCCCCAAAGTCAGTGTGACAAGGTTTTCTCTAAGTCTCCCTATGACTCAGACCAGTGACCCAACACCTCATGTAAGCCGTGTCTTACAACCCATTGGACCCAGATTCATTCGAGGGCCATCACTCATCCTTCACACCAAAACTCTACAGTCATGACCCTCCACTTCCTGCATTTTTTCTCTCAATATATTTCTCTATTTCCCCTCATCTCTCTCTTACTTTCGCTTCACATAGCTCACAAGAATCCACATCTAGTGATACCCACCATTTTGGTGTTTGGCGGTTGACACAGTTCTCCCCATGATAGAGGCGCCAAAGAAACCACCTTAAAAATGTCCAATGGTGGAAGTTCCCTTGAGGTAGATAAGCCCTCTCAAGTTTCCCATACAAGATATGAGACATATGAATTGTAGCAATCCACCCCACTTAATACGACGTCCACAGAGGACCCATAGAAATTGGCCCTAAATTCCACACCAAGCCGAGGTGGATTGCTTTTACACTTGACTAAGGCCAACTTATACACTATGGGCCCTCTTTGGAGTGTCTTGTAACCACTCACTTGGGCCTTAAATGGGATGGATGTCTCTAATACCAATTGATAGAGCCCGCAAAGAATCCACCCCAACAGACATGCCCTCGTGTCTCTCTTGCTTTCTCTTCACATAGCTCACATGAATCCACATCTGGTGATACCCACCTTTTTGGTGTTTGACAGTCGACAGAGTTCTCCCCAGGACAGAGGCCCCAAAGAATCCACCCAAAAAACATGTCCAATGGTGGAAGTACCCTTGAGGTATATAAGCCCTCTCATGTTGCCCATATAAGATATATCAGACTATTTGGATCGTAGAAATCCACCTAGGGATGTAAATGGGTAGGGTATTGCCCATTTACCCACCACCCATACACTATAGGGTAGGGTAAGGGTAAGCATATTTTTACCCACCACCCATTTATCCTTTACCCACTTTACCCACATCTAAATAGGGTAGGGGAAGGGAGAATCTTTACCCTACCTATTTTACCCATTTACCCAGTAGTATAAATTTGCATTTATTATTTTAGATTCTAATATATGTACTAATTCCTACTAAAACCCCCAACAAGAAACACCAATACTTTCTTAATTTTCACTACTTTGATTTCCAAAACTCTAGTAAACAATGGGTAGAATGTAACACCTTTTATAATCATATATTATAGAGAAAGTTGGATTCATCAACAAGAACTAATATATTAAAAAGGTTAGGCCATTTAAAAAAACAACGGGTTAAACATTTTACTATTTTTGTTGTGTATCGCCAAAACACAATTATTATTATTATTATTATTATTATTATTATTATTATTATTATCAAAAACTAGTTTTATGAGTGTCTCGTGTTTGATGTACAAAAATAGTATGAAATTATTATTGATAATATTGTATTCATATCTTCATGTTAATTTACCCATTTCACCCATTACACTACCCATTTATCTTGAGAGTAGAAGGGTGTGGGCAAGGGTAGGGTAAAGGTGGTAAGGAAAAGGGTAATTACCCTATCCACTACCCACACATTTAACGCGGGTAAGGGTAAGGGTAAGGGTAAACCTCTACCCTACCCTACCCATTTAAAGTCTTAATCCCCCTAATCCACCCAACTTAGATCTGACGCCCACAGAGGACCCACAACAATTGACCCTGAATTCCACACCGAGCTCAGGTGGATTGGTTTTACACTCGATTAAGGCCAACTTATACACTATGGGCCCTCTCTGGAGTGGCTTGGAATCACTCACTTGGACCTTAAATGGGTTGGAAATATCTGATACCAATAGATAGAGCCCCCAAAGAATCCACCCCAATAGACATGTCCAGTGGGGGAGTTCCCTTGAGGTATATGAACCTCTCAAGTTGCCCATACAACCGATATGGGACTATTGGAATCGTAACATCCTAACTCTGGACTTTGTGCTCCCGTATTTCACTCTTTTCAAGAGTTTTGGCAAGGTTTCAAATCCTGTAAGTAAGGTTTCAATCACCACTAAGGGTCTCCCAAAAATTGTTTAATAACCCTTTTTTCCCCTCGACCACCCCAAAACCAAACTTCTAACCTCTACTTCATTTTTAACCGTGGCCGAGTATTACAATGCACCTAAAGCTACTACAACGAGCCTGATCATCGTGTTGTTACTGAAAGGTTCCACACGCCTCATACACCATCTCATGTTCCAAGTTGCAGTAATCATTGCCACCCCCTTTATCCCCTTTCTATAGTAACACAAATTAGTACTTCAATTCTGTCACCTACTGATGTTCTTCTATAATTTTTGGCTATGTCAGCTCTGTTTGGATACCATGAGTACATTTTGGACCTCATTTATGCCTTGGGTTCATTTTCATGATTTTTCTCTTCTTCCCATGGACAGTAACAAAACATGGCTTGGTCTGAGTTCTAACTATCTTGAGGTCCTTGTTTGATTTTGTAAATATCACCAGAATCTGCAAAGATGATAAAAATATTCTCTGATGTCCAAGAAGTGATGATTTGCATTTTGATTCTCGCTCTAGTCTGATGTTTTTTGTTCGTAGATCTCTACAGTAGTGGTACATGTGAATTCTGGTTTGTATCCTTGTCTTGGTTTAAATGTTATCACACCATCATGGGCTATTATATCTTTTCATTGTCATATGTATTATTTGATTGCACTTTGTTTCAAGTGTTATTGTATCATGTCATAGTTATAGAATATGATGTGACGACAAGCTCAGTCTTTTTGCACATGCTTCTTTTTAATAAACCATTAATAGTATTATCTTATAAAGTTTGTACTTGTTGATTTCTTAGTTAAAAGTTTACAATTAAATACTCACTGGAATAAAAAATAAATAAATCTATAGCTTGGTGTAAGTATAATAATCTAATGACACTACAAAAAGTGTCGATACTTAGGTTTTTTCATACACATATTAATTAATGCTTTGTATATGTAATTTAATAATAGGTGAATAATATCCTATTTGGATCTATGCTTTATATTGATTATTGATAAACATATTTGGACATTGACTGTCAATACACATTTTGGAGGTATGTTGCATCTCTGGTCAGTCATATTGGACAATAAATTATATTTTTCTCTCTCTCTCTAACCCCATAGAGGTATAATTACAATGGAATTTTGTAATTGAGTCTACTTGAACTAATTGAGTCCATCTTTTAGAATTGATCCGACATACTTGTTAGATTGTAGGAATATGCAAATTGAAATGTATTCTTGTATCTTGTTGATCTTTCATTATATTTGCATCCTAATGATTTTATTGATCCATTTATGTAATGTAAACCCTAATTATTCGTATGATTGTATCATTGATTATGATACATCTTTATGATGTAATATTCATTTGGATTCTATTTGATGATCTGAATAAAGTGATGCTTGCCTCTATATTAAAAATGCATGTTTTTAGATAACTGGTATAATGTATATATTTGCACATTAGGAAAAATTCCTATTATCTGTATCTTATATATAAGGGAATTAGATGGTGTTTCCCATTCCCAAGTAATAGTGCAGTGATGCCATTACTCCTAGAATGTTATGGTGGTGATTCATTATCCATGGTTATAGTGGCGATGCCTAGGGATGGCTGTGGTGCAGATATGGTGCGGTTTATAGCAAAACCATAACCACACCACATAGGAAAATCAAACACCATATCCACTGTGGTTTTTCATATGATAAACCATATCCGCACCGCTAAAAAATTGCAGTTAACCACACCGCACCACACCACGCAAAATCGTGAACAAATTTCTATTAAAATGATAATAACTGTAATATCATACATAAAATTTATGAAATTTAACATAATAAATGGAAATAACAACATAGACAACAAATAAAGGGAACATGTATATTTATAGTTATACAGAGAAGATAACCATGTGTGTAGTAATTATAATAAAACATGAAAATTCTCACTTCTTTTAAAAATAGAGATTTAGCAATCTATGTAAGAACAAAAATACATAATGTGATTAGGATAGTATTCTACATGTTATATATAATTAACATGAATTATATGCAGTGCAATTTTTATCCATAATTTTATCTCTAGAACCATAACCACACCACACAACACCACAACAGTTTAATAAAATTAAAACCATATCCGCATCATAACCATTTGGTACAGTTATGCGGTGTAAAATGTGGTGCGTTTATCTACAAATATGGTTTTTTCACAACACCACTGCCATCCCTAGCGATGCCATATACCTTGTCATCTCTTTATTCTTGTTTTATCATGATATTGTGCATCAAAATTCTCATTATTTACTGTGGCTCTATAAGTTGAGATTTAAAGGCAAGAACTTAGATTTATTACTTTTTGTTTATTCAACATAATTCATTTCATGATTGTATTCCATTGACATCCAATTGAATAAATCTACTCTCCCCTTGTATTGGGAACCTTTATATTTTACTTTCATATCCCTTACTCATATATTGTCAATCCATATTTTATGCACTTACCGACTTTCTGTTGATAAACTTCCACCTTTTCTTCTTTTGTGGGGGTGTCCCCAACAGAGGACTTTGGAAGGATGGCCAAGAC
Source organism: Alisma plantago-aquatica (assembly GCA_963693085.1). Taxonomy (NCBI): domain Eukaryota; kingdom Viridiplantae; phylum Streptophyta; class Magnoliopsida; order Alismatales; family Alismataceae; genus Alisma; species Alisma plantago-aquatica. Next base: position 625,204,065 of record OY856414.1, on the reverse strand, counting down.
CCCCAGATAATGCACAAAGGTAGATGATGTTATTTGGGATATATAATTAAAGTGGTTGGAATACCCTACACATCCATGATTAGTTTGGTATAGCTTTCTCCTCATATAAATACCTATGCTGGCGGAAGTCATGTTATCTTGTATAATTGTATTAGTCAGGATAATACCTTCTGCTGCTAACTTGTTATCTTTAAACATAATAGTTGAATAAATTGGATTGTTACCATTTGCAAAATTTATGATGGTGTTTTTCATTCAGTATATTTCTTTTTATTTGGTTGAGTAAGTGAGTGGCTCCCCTATCAGGTCCCACTCCTTATAGTTGGCACCCCATTTTTGGTCCCTCAATCAGAGATCAAAATGAAGTTCGTCACCTAGAATATGTAGGAATATTATCTCATTTTTCATTTTTTTTGTAGTGAATCCATCTATTTAATCACTTTTATGCATGTGAGGGGTTCATAGATAAATGAAAATAATAATAATAAAGTTATTGGGAATTTGGACTCTAATGTAACTTTATACTAGTTTATTTTAATATAACTCAAATGAATGAATTAAAAATTCAATCTCATTCATAATTCAAAAATCATTTGCATTTAAATTAAATGAAATATTTTTTTTAAAAAATAACTATCTCTATCCAAAGAAGGGAGGATAAATGCGTAAAAATAGACAAACTCAAATTTTCACTGTCCTCTTTTCCTTTCTATTCTTTTTCCTAATTTAAAATTCAATCGCTAGTCTTTAGATCAACACTAAAATCAAAATTTAAAAGATCACACCAAAATGAGATCACTCATGATAGGTGATTTTGATTGAGATTGGACTGACCTTCCTGTGAAACCACCACAATTATCACCCTGATTCACCATACAAATGTCCTACTCACTATAATGGATGTAACAAGTGATTAAGATTAGATAGAGAGAAGAGGCTGTAGGATGCACTCAACTATAGAATAGGGATCTTCATAGTGCTTGGATAACCATGGGATGAAGCCCAAGGGGTCCTATTTATAGTTGGGGATGCCTAGAAGCCTTTGGGAACACTTAAGGGCAAATACTAGCCATTTGCGGTGTTGTAATAGATATTTTTTTGAGTTTTGCAACACTTCAACAGTTATAAACACTTTTTTGTACTTTTCAATATAGTGCGACCAGTCGAGTTTCAATAAAGGTAACTCCACCAGTTGTACTATATGACAAAGCCAATTTGAACTATCGATCAAGTTTATCCTGTATGAAACTTGACCGATCGATTAAATTGGTTTTTCTCAGTGCAAGGATCGATAAGTTCTATGAGTGTGCAACTCGATTGAACCATGATATTTTCAAGATCCATTAAGGGATCGGTTGAGTTTGTAACTCGATTGATTAACAACTTGTAATGAATTTTGGAAAATATCATTAAAGTGTTTACATATTCAATTTAAGCGCTCCTAATTTTTTCTAAGCTTAATTACATGTCATACAATCATTACAAGTAATTTATAACATGATTCTAATGGATTATATCATACTCCACAAAAGTGCACTTGCATTGATTTTGACTAGTCTTTTCTCCAAGTTGATATGCACAAGTTAGGGCATTTGGAGTGTGTCTATACCTAATATGAAATCACACAAGTAGCGACATTAAACACAATTAATTGGAATGGTTTAGTCATCATCAAAACAAGGGTTTGGTCAATTTAGACCTAGAGTCAACATTGACCTAGAGTCAACACTAATATCATACTATCTCCAATAGGATCTTTCTTCTAGAATCGATTTTATGACTATCTGAGAGGATATAAATGGTAATAGGTACAAAAGTGACTCGATACCTAGCTATTCTTAATTTTTTGTACCCTTTCTATAGATTTAGAATTTATGATCTAATTGGTTCTATCGTGTTTTTCATTATCTAGTTGATTTGAATGCATAACTCACTACATATAGTTCTAGAATTTGATACTTTGATTATTGCTCTACTTCTAGTCACAAAGCATTACTTTCTTTCTCTAGTAAATAGTTATCAAAAACCTATTCCATCCTATTTTTATTTTCATCACCTTTGATTTAATAAAATGATTTTTATTTAATCAATCTATCCCAAATCATTATCTATTTTTGGTTTGCCTTGAATATGTACAATCAATGTAGGTACATGCTATGAAACATATTAATTGAAACATACCACGACTTGAATTTCTATCATGATTTGTTTAACTCAATCCTGTAATTTTCTGAATATGTCTCATAAAACCCACATAGATATAAGCCAAATCACCCAAGACCGATCTCTATCATGGGAAGTCCTAAGATGATTGGGATCATAGCTCATAGTAAATTTTTCTAGGCCAAGAATTAAAAGTTCATGATGACCTTAATGCAAAGAGTGTTCATCGACCTTAAATGTTTTATTTTAATTTTTTTCTATCTATTTTAACATGAATCCCAAATAGATTCATAATCCATTCTAAAACCCCAAAATACATGTGTAATATATATTTTATCAGGTGACATTTGAGGGACTAACACTTTTCTTGACTATTATAGGATTGCCTTATCCCGTTCCATGGCTACACTTTCCTTGCCCATCTGTCCTTGGGTGGTCATCATGGTTTTTTTTGTATTTTTCATAAAAATTATATAGTGATGAATGGTTTTTCTAGTTTTCCTCATAAAGCAAGTGATGAATAAATCATCTGTATGTTTGTTTATTTTAACTTGTATTTCTTTAGTTTTATGTGATATGAAGAAACATGATATATATTTTTTAGACCTTCTTATGGTTAAAACCCAAGACATGAATGAGTTCACATCCATATATAGTTATTCTAAGAGATCATTCTTGTATCGTTTTCATATTCATAGACATACACTATTCTAAAAGGTACCATACAGAACACAATGTTACACAAAGATATATGACAAGCTTCAAATACTCATACTGTACAACACAATATCATATATATGGCCCAATAGGAAGTAAAATGCACCTCAAGCATTCGAGATATAATATCTAGGATAAACCTTTAAAGAGTTTAATTTCTTGAATTTAATTAACACCCTAACATTAGGGCTTCATGAGAATGTAACACAAAATAGGGGTTTCACATAGGTTTAGGTGTCCAAAACATCATTTTCCCATTTTCTATTAATAGCTTATATGTGAAGATAAACTGAGTCACACGAGTACGTAGGTTGTAGTAGAGAAGGAACATGATTTAATTTGGAAAGTAAGATTCTTTTGGCACTACACCAAAATGGTTGTTTTACGCATACATCATTAAATTTTACCACACACCATCATATGGTTTTCTACGACTATTAGGATATTGTAACTACATTTTAGTTAGATGTGACATTCACTTGCTTGATATCTTTAGGAGGGTGGTTACCTTATTAAAAACCCTTGTATGTTCTGTGCATTAAGACAATGTTAAGCCTTAGCTATCACATTAAGTTACATATAACCCCACATAGAACCCTTATTTCTCCTTTCCTCCATTATAATTTTAGGCTTATTATTTGGCTCTTGTGACCATTGACCTAGATTCTATCTCTATAGGGACATAATTCGGCTAGAAGATCACTGACCATCAACAACATCTCATAAGTAGAAGCTGCCACCAACATAACCATCTTCTTTAAGGATAGAAGTCGGTGTCAACATCATTGAGGCCACGAACCTTGATGAACACCCAACCATAGTAGTGCACACACACAAGCTTAATAGCCTCCTAATGATGATAAGAGCATCATCTCCAATGAAAAGTAGAATAGGAGCAGATACCAGACACCCTAGTTGAAGATGCAAGTGTTGTGTTACTCTTCCTTTATTCTTTATCATTAGTTTAATTAAAAGCAACATGTTTATTGCAAGATTATTGAAATATTTGACACTATTTTCTAGACACCTAAGAGATTATACACACACAAATATATATATATATATATATATATATATATATATAAATATATATTAGATGTCAAAAAATGTTATTAGTCATAGGTGTTTGTTATATGGCTCTAATTGCCTTGGTCCATCAGAGTTAAGTTTTTCTTCCTTGCACATGCCTACTTTCCTATATATAAGAGAGGAGTCTTCCGTCTCTCAATAAGAAATATATCATTAGCTTCCATCTTGTTTTCCACATGGTATTAGAGCAATGTTCCTAACCCTAAGGAGAAAATGGAGAGAGTGCCTCGCCCTATGGGCGGCCTTCATCTCTTCTTGACTTGGCTATCTTCCATGCATCTTCACAACCTCCACAATCACCTCCTCCCTTATTCCTGTATAGAAACTTCTAGAACTAACACTTGTTTTCCCAGTCATCACCAACTTTATCAGCCTCCTTTAAGTCATGTCTATTGTCCCTTCCGCAAGTATCTTCCCCAAGAAATAACTTTAGCATCTTTTTCTAACTTGGTATCTCAGATCTTCCTTCTTATGTAGCTCACAATTCAACCTACATCCCCAAATACTTACCAATGGCTTGTCTATTTTGTTAGGTTTACTTCATGCTTATGCCGATCTATGTTGATATTTAAATAGAGAAAGTGTAAAATTCTTATACCCCAGAAGTGTCTAGCTCTATGCGTGTCAAAATCTAAGGGTGGGACTGTCAGCTGCCATGCAATCTCTAAAATTGATCTCTACATCTGTGGAAGTTCCAACAACCCCATTTGACGATTGCCTCTGCTTCTCTTGTAGGTGCCTTGATGACTCGATCCACCACGTCATGCCATCTTGGGAAGCCCTCAGTGCCACAATGGCCATCTCTGTAGTCAACAAAAAAGGAAGTTGTCTATCTAGAGGGTCACAAATTCTCCCTCCTGTGGGCTCTCACTAGCTAGAAGTTAGATCTCAAGTATTGAAGTTTCTACGATCAGAAAATCAAGTGAACACCCAACTCGTCAATATAACATCCTCGTTTTTTGTTATTGTTCCTTATACACACTATCTATATTGTTAACCAGATCTAATTTTTGACCTATTCCATACCGTAGAGCTCTACCCCCACACTTCTATATTTTTTGACCTAGGGCTAAATAAATGTGTCTTTTTTAGGTCACACAAATATTCATTCATTTTTCTATCGAGATCTCTCTAGATGGGTCACATAGCACATTGAATGTTATTGGTTCCAATCCTCAACATATTTTCCTACATATCCACACCCCTACCATTTTTATACCTTTTCGATCCAACCTCTCTCTTGATTCTTTTTGTGGATGGCATTTGGGGGGGGGTAGAAGAATATGAGTAGAAGGAAAATGTGATGGAGGAGATATGAAGCGAGACAATATGTATTAGTATAGACTATTATAATCTCCATGGAGCTTTCTTTACTTCAGCACATTCATCTTTTCGATGTCTTTGTGGTGCTTCATTCACACTAAGTATCATGCTTCCAGTGATCATTGGTGCAATTCTTTCCCAATGGCATTGTGCTTTTTCATACTCATGCCATGATATACACATTTTTTGGCTATTCTAGGGAGCCACTACTTTCATGTAGAAGGACCTCAATTGCATCATTGACATGTTGGAATTGAAAGTAAGCTTGTTGTGCTTATTCTGGCCTCTTGTTTCATCTGGTGTTAGTGTTGCGACATTCTTATTGCATTGTTAAGCGATATATGGTTATTTTTTTGACACTAGATTTACAAAAGTTAGTAAGTATTTAGCCTACAAATAATGCATCTATAAGGTTGATGATTCGTCTAAATTGTATCTTCACTGAGCTATTTTATTCATGTCTTCTGGAAGTTGCATCTTCCATTTTTCAAGTGCCAAGATGGTTATTCTTGTGATCTACTTTGGGTTTTCTTGATGGTGTCTTTCATTCCCGTCAAGCTCTAGACAACACACTCTAAATAGATCTAGTTTAATAGTCACCATCACCTCATGAAATTTGTATTCAAAGATACCTCTACTGCTACATAGTTGGATGGGTTAATTGTGTTGATTTCAACCTCACATTACTTTCTAGTAAAGATGGCATAGCCATGGTGTTTGGATGGTCTGCTCCAAATTTATAGTGATGTTTTGCATTCCATATGCACTTTAAAAGATTGCCTCCAATCCTCAAGTATTTTCGCACTGCAAAACATCACTTAAAAGGAGGCATCATCAAATCTTTTGTTTGTAAGAGAGTCATGTTTAAGGGTGAGTGAAAATCTGTACTGGGAGTGAAGTTTTTATTTTCTATTTTTCATTCAAGTTTAAGGGGGAGTGAAAATATGTAGTGGGCGTGAAGTTTTATTTTCTATTTTTTGTATCATCTTATTGTGTTTTGTAAGTCCAAATTGGATGTGCCATACTCCAAGTTGAGGGGGGGGTGTTAGATGTCAGAATATTTATTAGTTAATAGGTGATTTGTTATATGGGCATGGTTGTCTTCGCCTATTAGGGTTACATTTACCTTCCTCATAAAAGCCTCATTTCCTATATATATGAGAGGAGTCTACCATCTCTCAAATAAAAAATATCTTATTAGCTTCTATCTTATTTTTCACAATTTATATCTTAACATACATACATACATGCACACACACACACACACACACACACACACACACACACACACATATATATATATATATATATATATATATATATATATATATATATATATATATATATATATATATAGTCAGGCTAGAATACACTCGAGTGTATCCGGAGCGGAATACAGTCAAGTAGTTTTTCATGATGCAATATTTTTTTTGAAAATCTAATCCATTGATCTTCTTAAACATCTCGTGAACAACTCATACGCAAAATTTGAGCACATTTGGATATGTATAGCTCATGTTATGAAGACCGCAAAAATTATGCATTTCAAATTAGTTTCGCGTGTCGATTTTGTTGCCCTTAGATGAGTGACTTACACTCATCCAAATGGGCTCAAAATTTGTATGTAGCCTAGTTATAGTATGATGATGAATATCAATGGTTTATATTTTGCAAAAAATAGTCTTTATATGTAAACACACTTGAGTGTATTCGTGCGATCCGTACACTCGAGTGTATTCTAGCCTGACTCTCTCTCTCTCTCTCTCTCTATATATATATATATATATATATATATATATATATATATATATATATATATATATATAGAGAGAGAGAGAGAGAGAGAGAGAGAGAGAGAGAGAGAGAGAGAGAGTCGGGCTAGAATACACTTGAGTGTACATATCATGTTGTACACCCCAATGGTGTTTGCCTATCTAGACCATATTTTTATAAAATCTAATCCTTTTATCTTCATGATTACAATAATAATAGGCCACATACAAAATTTGAGCTCATTTGGATGAGTGTAAGTCACTCATCCAAGGACAAAGAAATCAATGCACAAAACTAATTTGAAATGCATGATTTTTGTCTCCTTTAGATGCATGACCTATAAGTGCCCAAACGAGATGAAATTTATTATATAGTATGTTCTTAATATATTTAAGAAGTTCAATGATTTAGATTTAAAAAAAAATTACTACATCTTTGAAAATGAATGAGGTGTACGGTGTCTCCGGTACACTCGAGTGTATACTATCCTGACTCTCTCTATATATATACATACATACACACACACACACACACACATATATATATATATATATATATATATATATAGAGAGAGAGAGAGAGAGAGAGAGAGAGAGAGACTATAACACACTCGAGTCTATAGAAAGCACTATACACTCAAATCATTTTCCATCATGCTATGTTTTTTTCAAAAACCCAAACTACTTATATCCTTAAGCATCCAGTGAAGACACATGCATGTCTTGCACCCAATGACAAAAAAATGATACACTTGAAATAATTATGTACAACATATTTGTTCCCCTTATGTGAGTGACCTATAAGAATATAAATGAGATCAAAATTTTTATGTAGCCTAATTTTTTTGAATATGAATGATTTAAATTTCACAAAAGATTGGTCTTGGTATGTAAACACAGTTGAGTGCAGAGTTTGATCTATATAATCAAGTGTATCTTATCCTATTTCTCTCTCTCTATTTATATAATTCAAATATGGTTTTGAAAAATCTAAAATGTCTCATATAATCAACATCTTCATTTTGGATATTTAGGATCCCCTCAGGTGGTCGCAGCATGGGGCCCCTCATGAAGGGTCCCAGATTCGAATCCCCCTGGTGGTGTTGTTCGAAATTGTTTCTCCCGCAGTGCAGCCGGACTCTGCGCGACTTAATGAGCTATGATCCTTACGGGATGGGGCTGAGCTCCCCAGGTTGGGCTCAACGCAAACCTTACGAGTCTCCTAGGTTACCAAAAATATCAACATTATTCCATTAATTCTATGTTTCAAATCTTGTCCTATAGTTTTAGAACTCTATTTTGAAACCAGTAGGCCACAATTTAAAATTTTTGTCCTTAATTGGATGGTGGATTTGTGTCATTTGTATGTGACCTAGAGACACCCTTCCAAGGTTTACTCACTAGAGTTCAATCTTGCATAGTCCCTAGTATATGACTATTCTTGAAAACTTGGTATCACTTTAGGACGTGATTGTATGTCATGTGCTATGGTTTCAAGGAATTTTTTTAACAATGTAACCCTTATGTTCTTTGGGTACATATGTGAGCGAGCTAAATCACTTACATCGATGTACTTGAAGATATGTAGGGCATACTACCAAAACTTTCTAGAACCACAACGTAATTCATGCATCACTAGTGAAATCGGTGTTGAAGAATGGTGTGGGTGGTGCACATTCAACAATCATATAAGTTACTTAACTTATTTATATTGGTATATTTTTTTGGGCTAGCTAGTTGTTTAGGACCTAATCCATTCTCTTTGATTTTAGTATAATCAAATTTTAGGATTGGATTGAAATTTGATTTTTAGAGTTCAAATATGAAGTTGAAGATTTTATCATCATTATAGATGAATATAAATGGTAGATGGAGATAGGTTTTACTGTCCATGTATAAATTATAAAAAAATGTGAAAGTTGACGATGCTCATGAACTTAAACGTCATATCCTGTGCAAAGGGCTTCTAAGTAGCTATATAGAATGGTATTGACATGGGAGAAGCAAAAGGAAAAATCAATTGGATATTGATTTGTACCCAAGATTGAAATAGGAATCAATGAAGCAAGTGAAACTACTTTTGACATGGTTGAGGATATTATAGATTAGCTTAGGGATAACTTAAGGAAGGAGCCTCATAGATTCTATGATATGGTGCATGATGCTGAGAAATCCTTGAACAAGGGAACACTAATTTCATGAATTAAGTTCACTACTAAGACCATATAGTTTGAAGGTAAGAAATAAGAGGAGTACCAAAAATTTCACCTATGTATTGGTTCTAATGAAGGACATGCTACCAGACTACAATGAGCATCCAAGTTTGACAAATGAAGCAAAGAAGATGTTGTTTCCAATGTGTATGAAGAATAATGTGATTCATGCCTTCCCTAATGATTGTTTGTTGTTTCCAAATGAATATAGAAATTTATTGGAGTGTCCAAAGAGTGGGATGTCAAGGTACAAGAAGAAGAAAGCTCTTGATAATAGTAAAGGTTATGTGGTGTATACCATCATATCTCTATTTTAGGGCTTATTTTCTAATGCAATTGATGGAGAAAATATATCATGGCACATAAAAGGAAAGGAAGGATGATCATATCCTAGGACATCCATCAGACATGCCTTGATGGAAGAAAATTGATTCAATATTTTATTGCATTTGGTGTAGGTCAAGGAACCTTAGACTTGGGGCTTTATATTGATGAAATGAATCCATATGGCAATTCAAGTACCAAACACATCACTTGTCCCATTATGATAATCATATTTGATTTACCTCTATGGCTATGTATGAAGCACATGAATGTCATGTTGTCACTACTAATTTTAGGGCCCACAACCCGGTAATGCCATTGATAACCCCTGATTTAAGACCTTCTAAAGCTGTGGAAAGATGGAGTTAATACATATGATTAATATTATTAGAAATTTTTTAAGATGTGTGAAGTGTTTTTTTTACAATAAGTGAGTTCTCTGTACATGAGAATTCGTAAGGCTATAGCATTACATGGTCTAAAACATGTCTAGTGTATGATAGGATTGATTGAAATATGATGGTTAAATTGTGTATATTTGTCACATAAAATTTCTTCCCTTAGTGCATAATTATCAAAGATTTCATAAAACACTAGATGCTTCACTAGAAGATAAAAAATATCATTAACCATTAATCGGGAAGAAGGTTTATGAAAAAGTGAAAGACATTGACAATAGACTTGGTAAAGTGCCTACTTCTACTATAGCATGTGAAAAATTTATATACAAGAAGTGTCAGTTTTAGGATCTTATACACTGGGAGTTCTTGACACTTATTCATGTATGTTGAGTAAAATGTATATTACATCATCACATGTGCATTTATGAATATACTAGGTAAGACTATATATGATGTGAAATCCAGATGGAGTTGCCTCATATTGGGTATAAGAAATAATGTAAAAGTATAGAATTGAGGTTGATGCACATATATGCCTCCTGCATGTTATGCATCATTTACACCATTTTGTGCATCTTCATAAAGTGAGGGTACCCCAAGGTTATTTCTCTAGTGTCCATATATCAATGTCAATGAAAAATTTGAAGTTGGTTGTTGTCAAATCTCATGATTACCATGCCTTGATGCAAGAACTATTACCCATGGAAGTTTTATTTGTATTCCCAAATGATGTGTGGTTTTCCATCACTAGGTTTTTCTTCTTCTTCATTGAACTATGTAGCAAGATGATTAAAATTGAGAAACTAGATAAGATGTAAGAAAAAAGTGGTATCCACTCTATGTCAACTTCAGATGATCTCTCCATATTCATTTTTGGTATAATTGTTCATGTAGTTGCTCACTTGATTAGATAGAAGAAGATGTTGGGTCTCATGTATATGTAGTGGGTGTATATCTTTAGAAAAATGTGAGTTTTAAAGGAGATTTTTCCATTCATTTTCATCCTTAAGGTAGCATTAGCGAAGGATACATTTCTAGGGAGGTAATAGATTTTTATAGTGTTTTTTTATGTAGATATGGATCTACCAACCTATCAAATCTCTCCACACTGAGAAAATCAAGGAAAGGGCACGCTTGAAACTTGAGTCATCAAAATTTCTTGTGAATACTAGTAATAAACATACTTTTTGTTACATCCCATGATTTTAGGCCTCTAACAAAATGATATAAAAAGGAATTATTGCAGTACACATATCACTTAGGTGAACCTCCTTTTAAAGTATCCTATCAATAGGTACTTCACATGTAAGCATGCTTGACTCAGAGTAGTACTAGGATGGATGAACTATCATGAAGTTGAACCCATGCTATGCATGAGTGTGTACAATTTGTATTTGTGGCTAGTGGTAGTCTGTTGGGTCAGTCATCATTCAAAATACTCTAATAGAGCCTTGGGAAGTGGATCCAAACATTATAAATAGTATTATAGGTAGTTGCCCTCTAATAGTCAGGGATCGTGTGGACATGTAGCACTACAGTCTTTAGACATGCGGTATAAGCATGAGGACATGGCTATATACTAAGGTGGGATGGAGATAACCTTGCATTGGTGATCGTTAATAGGATCTAGGTCTGTATTTCCCATTCGGGTCTGCATCGGAATGAGGAAGAATTTGTAAGGCATATAATTGAACCTTAATGAGGATGACAAGAGTTTAAGTGGGGGAGACCATAACATGTCATGATTTGAGGCTTCCGATTTAATGATCTTAAATGATTGATTGGACTACTCATATCACCAAGGTTCATATCCTTTTTTGGTAGCCATTATTAGGTACTTCACAGTTAAGCATGCTTGGCTCAAGTAGTATTAGGATGGGAGACTATTGAGAAGTTGAACCCATATATGCATGAGTGAGGACAAAGCATGCATCCGAGGCTAGTGGTAGTCCATGGGGTCAATCATGATTCCTAAAACTCTACTAGAACCTTGGGTAATGGGCCCATGCATTACACTTGTAAGTTTTACAGAACATGGATGAAGTGAGTTCCTATCTATCAATGTAATAATTTATTATTAAGAAATTGTATCTCCCTATGAGCAAGATGTGTCCAACAAGAGAACATAATGAACTTTCATCAAGTGGTTTAAAGAAAAATTTTCATGCCAACTTTTCAAACACCAAAGAAAGTTACTAAAGATGTGAAATGACTTTCTCCTGATTCCAAAATGAATGCTATTTGATATGAATGATATGGAATTAATGGATATTAATTTTAAACATGTTTCAAAATGAGTAGAGAGTTATGAAAATTAGTGGAGTCAATTTACAAACATCCACCTCATACATTGCCAGTTTAAGGATAACCATCCACGACAAGTCAATATGTCATACTATGGATTCATCAAAAACATTTGAGTACTTGACTACATTGGATTCAGAGTTCACATGTATAGATGTAATTGGGTTGATAACCATAAATGTTTAACAATTTTATGAGTTAGGATTCAATATTCTAACTTTTAAAAACTTGATTAGAAAGACGAACCATTTATCCTAGTGTTACAAGCCCATCAAAAGTTTTATATTGACGACCCTACAAATGATAAATGATATTTTGTTATTCTTGGGAAAATTCATTTTGATGTAGAAGCCATCGATGAAGACAAATACTATGAACATTTTGAGGATCAATTGCTTCCTCCATTGGTTACAAAATTTCATCATAAAAACTATGCAACTAGAATAGTAACGTAGAGATATTCACTCACAAAATATAGCCTAGAAAAAAAAATCATATCTAGAGCACTATAATTGGAGGCCAAATCTAGCATCTAAAACAATATTAGACACTTGACAACAACCTTTAGGCAAAATCAATATTCTTCTTGACAGATTTAATCTGTTAAATGCTTTACATGGATTTGTTAAATATTATACCTTCTAATCCATTTATCTATTGTGTCTTATTTTATTTGTCGATCATCTTAGATTACGAAGGATAAGGATGTAAAGAATATGGGGAGAATATTCAACCCGAGGACAACATGGACATAGGTGCAGATGTTGATGTGTCTCCCGTAAAAACACAAACAAGAGGTCATCCTCTAATGCAAGATATGTAGAAGTTACAGACATCAAAGGAACAAATGTATGGATTATTATTAAATTTGATGACAAATGAGACCCATAGGGGAAAATTATAGTACATCCAAGAATTATTCATGTACAATTGTTGATTCCAAGGTATCAATTGACATTATCGCTTGGCATCTGGTACCAAAGAAGATAGCTTCTTTGGCTTGAATTCAATGTAATTGTATTTGATACTTAAATTATGTAAAATTGTTTTCTTGTTACTCACACTTAGTGTATGCCTCTAGAAGTAGACAATATTCTATTTAGTTGTAAATCATCATACAATCTTGTATTTCAAACCATGGGTAAGGCATGGTGAGAATGGAAGACCAGACTCACCAGACAATACATTACTAGAACCAACTCCACAAAGTTTGAGAAGAATCCATGTGATGTATACTAACTCACTTACACGTGTATGCACAATAAAGTGGGCTAATAATTCTTTTAGACCCTAATAAACATGCTCAAATATACAAAACACTTCTCTCACAACCGTACATGTATGGAGTACAATATAGAGTAAGTACATTAGGGGTGTATCCATATGGAGAGATGGCGAAATTAGAGATAATTTGAGTTTGTAGGTTCTTATTACAGAGAGTAGGATTTTTAGGATTTTAATTTGGAGATTGAACTACACTAAGTGAACAAGCAACATAAATGAGCAAGATTCAAACTTAAATTATCCCTACACCAACAATGCATGCAGTTACGCTAGATTAGACTAGTAGTCAACAATATACTAATCAAAAGCAATCCTAATTATCAAATCAAAAAAACAAACTAAGTAGCAAATCAAGAAAGAAATTAACTAATCAAGGTAAGAGAAAACATTTAGTTACACCAAACTAACAATTACACTGAGATGGCAGTTAGAGGGCTAAACTAGCAATGAACTAAGAAAAAATAACACAACTAAAAAATAACAAGCACTACCTACTCTACCAAAGGTTGACACACGTGAACAAGATAAATGACTAAGTAAACAAGAAAGGAAGCTAAGTTAACACTAAATAAGGAAAGAGCAATCTGGGTTTTCAGAAATTAATTAGAGAAGTGGGCCTTTGGGAGTGAATGTTACTATAAACCTAGTCAGGGCTGTATCATGAAACACATTCAATCAAACTATAGTTTAAATCCAAACAACATGTCATGATGTGAATTGTCCTAATACTAGTCAACCAAGAGTGGTATATGGTGTAATAGAGGAACTAGTCGCCATTACCCCACATTTGACCTTGTAATGTTCAATTAACTAGGGCATAGTGTAATTCAATCAAGACCACACCGGTATAGGTTTCTAGGAATGATTCTCCTAATGTATTATTGGCAAAGGGTGGCATGGAGTGTAGGAGAGGGATGTTTCACCTCCTTTTACCCTCTATCCAACCTTTACGCATGGTCTTTGCTAAGCACATCAAGGGAGGCACTACTAGACACTTAGATATCACACCTAAGGAGAGAAGAGTAGATGCTTATTTTGGAAGAGGAGAATATAGACAAGGATTCACTAGTTGGACTTAGGAACATTTCCCCAATTAGCCACATATACATCATTCTCCTATACTTAGTTCGTTTGAAGAATCAAGCACCATAACATGAGATTGAAAATGAGATACAAGAATGAAGACAACATTTGCAAATGAAATTAGAGTGTTTACAAAAATATATCCCCAACATGGTATCAAAATCACATTATTCCCCCAAAAAACCTATCAAGGGGGTTTAGATACTGTGAAAATGGAAAATACAAAAATGGAGAATAAAGAGATAGAAGAATCCATGGAGCTTGAAGTAGAGGATAAATTCTTCTTCTATAGTAGTAGAAGTGATGGCCTATCCCCCCCTCCACGGTCCAAATGCATGGGAAATAGAAGTAGAGTGAACAAAACCCCATAAAGTTAGGGTTTTGGGGGGTGGAAGGTGATGAAATGGGTTGTGGAATAAGGTAGGTGGGTGGTAGGTGGAGGCCATCAATGCCAGGGGTGGTAATATTTATCTCTTAGCTGGCATTGATGTATATATAGGGGTCTACGGTGGATGGGGTTAGGAGGGGGTAGTCTTTGAAATAGACTATGGGAAGAAGTAGGGTTATAGGGAAGAAAAACCATGCTATTCCTAGGGGTTCATGGTTAGGATAGGTGGAAAGGCCATTCAAAAGTAGAACATCCATTGTTTTTGCTATGGCATAGCTGCTTTGAGTAGAACAAATGTTCTAGTTTTGGAGTGGCACAATTTTTCTAGTTGGAATGATCTTTTTGGGCCATTTATGAAATTCATTTTAGTGGATAGAGAATTTGTGAAAATGGTCACTCTAGCATAATAGTTTTGTGACTAGAACAACCATTCCAGGGCCCGATTGAGGTGATATTTGCTTTTTAGTGGAACTTATGAATTTGAAGGTGGACTTCAGAATTTGGAGGGGAATTGAGGGATTTTTCACTTGCTTTATCTTTCTTCTACTACTCCTGTTGTAACTTAATAAATTTGGGGACATTGTGAAATTGAATGGTTTCTTGCTTGAATTGCGGAGTTCTTGGATTCATTGACTCCTTGAAGGACTTGGGGTAGGCCGAGTTTGGCTTCAATGGCTCATTGTGATGCTCAAAGTATGTATGAGTACTAGAGGTAATCTCTCCCTCCCCTATATGTCAAGTAGCCTTCAAAGAACATGAAAAACACATATGGAACATCCACAAGCGTATTTCACAATAGTACAATTATTTGGGGGAAAACATGCATAACGAAATGTCTAGATGTGAGTAAGTGACAAAATGACACAAGATGGAGACCAAACTAGGGATCCATCACCACCCCAATCTTAAAACATACTTGTCCTCAAGTACTCTTAAACTAAATCTCTCTTCAATTCTAAACAAGTATGAAATGAAAAATGTATCCAACAAAATATATGTTGACTAGATGGGCTCAACAATCACTAAATATATGCATTACACCTCTTTCTTTCCCTATTTCACAATCCAATTGTACTCATAAGATTGATCCTATAAACTTCCATTATAGGGTAGCAAATGCACAATCAATCCATATGGTTGTCATATAACTTTAGGTAAGCCAATTCATCATGGTTGTGATAATAAAATGACTAGAGGTGTTGTTTCCATACATACATTCAATTTTCATTTCAATCCAGTCTAAGTGACCCATGTGTCAGTGAAGGGATAGAGGGGATATGGATGATTTTCCCTTCGTAGGAGTAGAAAATAAGAAATGATTTTGGAGGGAGTTGGAGTGCTATTCCCAAGGAGTACTCATTTATTATTTTCTTAGATGGTGTTACATTGGATCATCTTTTATTTTCTTTTCACCTTTTTGTTTCTCATTTACCTTGGTATAGATAGGGAAAAGTGATGGTGAGTGAAGCAAAGTGGAGGAAGTGTTGGACACCCCAAGCTTTCAGAGGACATCCAAGCCTTACTATTTTTGTTCCTTTTAACATTTTTACTTGAGGCGGAGGGATATGAAATGATGAAAGAAATGTAGACCAAAAGAGGAGTCTCAAGTGTGGGTCTTAATAAAAAATATAATGCATGAAGGTTCAACACTCTTCATCATCAATGGCACACCACACAAACAAGAAAATATAACAACCATAATTTTATTATGATATTTGACAAACCCTAAGAATTCGTGGCTTGATTAGATAGAAATTCAACCAAAACATTTGAACAAGCATGAAAGAGGTGATGCACATGTATAAAGTAAAAAAGGTGAGACTACCTAGCAAGAAATCACACAAATGTGACATGCATTTGTAAAAAGTCACAATGTCATTGTAAT
The DNA here is from genome assembly GCA_963693085.1 of Alisma plantago-aquatica. Lineage (NCBI taxonomy): Eukaryota > Viridiplantae > Streptophyta > Magnoliopsida > Alismatales > Alismataceae > Alisma > Alisma plantago-aquatica. Next base: position 625,187,119 of record OY856414.1, on the reverse strand, counting down.
TTGTAGAGATTGGGATAAACCACCTATCAAGGCAAGTAACTTCAAGTATGCGGAAAATTTTCCAAAGTGGTGTCAATTGCCCTATACACATCAAGATATAATTTACCAAGAAGTAAATAATATGAAAAAATTCCCAAATAAGCACACACAATAAATCACAAAAGTATACATGCAATGAATGGCATGGCATGGAAAACAAAATTTTTGAAAAGTTACACAAACAATGCAAGTATTAAAACAATCAATTTTTGCATGTATTCAAATAAACAGGAAAAACTATCTAGGTAAACGAGAGGGTAAATCAATCAATCAGACAAAAATAGTAGGGTGGAACAAATATGTGAGACAGAGGATGAACCACCCTAGCACCACAAACTTTTGAATCTTGCTATTCTTGGCATGAAATGAAACCTTAGGACAATAGGATGCTATCACTATTGTGGTGGTGGTGGATTAGGTGATCCTCCATGAGGTGGAGGATAGTAGTAGTAGTGACCCCAATAGTTTGCCTGTGGAGGCATGCACATCTTAGGGTATCCTTGTAGTGCTCCCCATAAGTCCTCCCCCATTGGGGATTTCTCTACACTTGTAAGTTATGATAGTGATACATGTGGTTTATTTGATAGTGCATTAGTTGTTGGTCCATCCACATGCCACTCTGAGTCTTTTAATGCCTTTAATCTATGCATGCATGGTGGTGGACATGTCGTACACATTCACTGTAGGTTGTTGAGTCTCTCCAGTCTCTTCATACCTCATTATGCTATGGGTAATGATCTCTAGATATTTCTATTTCATTGGTGGTGCACTGGACTCACCAACCTAAGGGGCTCCTAGTTACACAAATGCTTCTCTAATTTTCTTTGTATATACCTTGATTTAATTTATTTAATATCACAATTTGGTCCAATATGCTTTCACAAGACATTTTCATGGTATGGAAGCTCAAGGGGCATATCATATAAGGGGTTTTCACATAATATATGAATGGATCCTTTTACTTTGAGATCATTTATGCTTTAGTTTACATTCACCAGCCATAGTCCAAGTCCTAGCTCAAGAAGGTCTAATGTGTAGCCCAATAAGAGAGCTATAGAAGTGACAACCCCCATTTGAAATGGGTTAATGCTCTTGAGGGTAACTAATTTGAAATTATCAATTAATATATCTCCCAAATCCACTGAATATTCATACCACAAGTTTTCCATAATGTATAGCTCATGGTTCAAGCAGTAACCCTAGTTATAAAACTTGGCACACAAGGTGTTTGCCAATTTTTTTTTCCAGAGTTAGAGGTAGGCTGGGTTCACAGTTTCAGTTATCTTGGATTGGCCCATCCTAAATAAGATTTCTCCAGTGAGAATCTTTCTAAATTTCATTGTGGTGGAACTTTTCAACTATTGCTGTACCCTCATCACCCATGCACTTTTTTTCTTCTCATTGGGTGCAAAGAGAGCGTAGAGTTCATAAGATGTCAAATATTGTAGGTGTGTGAATAGCTTGAATTAGATTGCATGATCTCTTTGCAATATGAATTTTTTGAATGTGTTGAAAAATTCTCTTATTAACTCAATATAAGTGAGTGAGACTTGAAATGCAATCTTCTCTATGCATGTATATTTAGCAAACTATAAGAAAGAATGACAAATCCCTAGAGCATTGACTGTCTTCTCATGAACATATCTTATGGGAAGAACATTTCTATTGAATTATTTTGGGAAGGGTGGATTGATCTCAATATGTTGGTCATTCATTGGTGGTGATGTAGCTCCTAAGCGGAGGTCTTATCCTCTTTCCACTCAAAAATCAATACAACTTGAATGTCTTCTTCTAGATCAAGACCCTCTTCTTTTTCATCCCATCATCAAAATCACCTACACAATTGTTTGAGCCTTATCTTGTACAAAAGTTTATATGGATCCTCTCCCCCTCCTCTTCTTCTTCTTCAAGGACCAACTACCTTATTCTTAGTTGTTGAGCTTGAGAAGGATGTGCCCTAGATGTTGATGTTCATCACCTCAACGTGGCAGTTGCTGCTTGTGAACTTGTCTGGTAGACAAAGTCGATATTTCTACTTGTGTGGCTTGTAGTGTCCGACTTCCTCATCTTCCTATTGCATATGTTTCCACCTCAACCAAATCAACGTTGTCTTTCATGGTGTCTCTAAAAGAGTGCTTACATACAACTTTTTAGCTTGAATTGGCCCACTACCACTACGTACTGATGTTTGGGTGTGCAAATTGTTGTAGAGGGATGGAAAGTGTGAGTGATAAGTGACAAATGAGTTATTCTTAGATTAGTTTTTTTGGGGTGGAGGACTTCCTTTGGGTGGAGGCAATATCCTTCCCTAAATTTTTAAAAACCCCAATGTTTTATAGTGTTTGGGATGATTTAACTATATCATTATAGAGTTTAGGGATGGAGAGAAGATATGGGGGTGGAGAAGGAGAATGGAGGCTTCTCGAGGTTGAGGAAGCTTCATGGAACATTGGAGAAGTTTATGGAGATTGAATCTGAGCTTTAGAGGCTTGATTGGAGGACAAGGAAGTCTCTTGTCACCTTCCATAGTAGAGTGACTGTGCGAAAGTCTTGGAATGTCAGGGTTGAGTGAGGGTCACATGGGAGGAACCCTCACTTAACCCCCTTTAAGTTGCTATGGGTTGGAATGGCCATTTTGGGTGAACGCTAGTTACAACATAGGTCAAACTCCCTTTTTTTCTTTATTTTCAGCACAAAGTGGCTGTTCTAAATAGAATGGTCATTCTACCTCAGGGCCAACATGACCATTCTTAATAAAAAATGATGGTTATATTTTTCCCATTTTTTGTACTTTCAGTGGTCACTCTCCCAATCCTTTTCAATTTTTTGGTAGGATCATTCTGAATAGAACGAGCATTCTAATTGGTTAGCAAAATAACTGTTGTGCTCTGAACAACCATTGATATTAATTGCCTTGAATTCCAAAACATCAGAACACTTTTAATTTGACATAAACAACACATAGTTTTATTGCTAGAATAGCCTTTCTAGAGCGTTTGTTCACCAGAATCAATAAAGTTCTTGTCAATTATTTCCAAACTTGAAACATTGATTCTCCGACACTTCTTATGGTATTTCCTTCTCTCTGATTTATTTTTTATCTTGTATAAGAAAAATAAACAAAGAAAACTATCAAAGTATATATGTGTGTGTGACTTTCTTTCCTGGAATGTATAAGAACAAAAAGCATGATAAAAATGGGACTTGAGGGAAAAAAATTCTCAAATAGATGTAGGTTGCCTCCCACTAGTGCTAAGTTTATTTCATTCACTCAGTCTTATTGTTACTTGCATCAATCATTCTCTTGAGAATTTTGATGGTCACCTCAGTAATGGATTATCTTTTCACACACATTATAGTAAAACTCCTCATCACATGGTATTTCTTCAATCAACATCACAATAGTTAAACTATGGTTGGCCTTGTTGGGTTTGATTTTGATGTTTGAGTATTTGACCATTGAAAACAAACTCCTTGGAACCTTCCTTTCCTTAGATTACAATTTCTCTAGAAGGGTACACATGTTTCACTTGATATGGTCCTTCCCATATTCATCTTATCTTCCTGATAAATAATTTCATTTGAGAATTGTATGTTGAAGCCATGGACCGAGCTGAAATATCTTCTTCCTAACAACTTGTCATGAAAAAACTCCATTCTATCCTTATAATTCTTAGACAATTCATAGGCTTCATGCCTCAATTCTTCAAGTTCACCCAATTGAAACTTCCTTACAACATTTTCCATGTCTACATTCATGTCCATGGCTTTCAACTCCCAAAGAATATTGTGTTGCACTCTACAAGCATATGACATCTTTTCCCATTGATAAGATTGAAAGGCGTGGTTCCAATCTAGGATTTGAATTCAGTTTGATATGCCCATATTTCTCATTGGAAGCATCATGACCAATCCTTGCGGCCTAGTCTCATCATTTTCTAAAGAATGAGCTTTATCTCCTGTTCGGAAAGCTCAACTTTCCCTTCATTGATCAGATTCTTGAGAGATTGGTAGGTAATGATGTTTCTTGGTCCTTGACTTTAGTTTTCTATAATCAACACACATACCTCACTTAGATTGCTCCCTCATCAAACTAGCTCACCATCATAAATTGGTGCAAAAATGATCCCACCCTTTTAGGGAAAAACATGAATGGGACTCACCCAAGAACTATTAGAGATAGGATATATGATGCCTACATCAAGGAGTTTCACTACCTCTTGAGTAACAACTTCTTTCAACTTTGGATTCAATCTTATTTGCATTTACCTACTAGGGAGATAATCATCTTCCAAGTAAATGCAATGCACACAAATAGATTGACCAACACCTCTTAAATCAATAATGGAACATCTAATGGCTTCAAGTTCATCATTTTAAAATAGAAATAAGAGCATTATCTTGGTCAGGAAAAAGCAGAGAAAGAATAATCACCAGGAGGGTGCCATTGGAACCAAAAAAAGCATATTTTAGTCCTTTAAGAAGAGTTTTCAGCTCAAGGATAGGGGGAGCTTCAATGGGTGTTTTCAAGGGTCCAGTTCCCTTAGAAGGTAGATCTTCATTAGAATCTACTACCTTGGCCTACTTTACTTCCTCAACTAGTTCTTCAAGGAATTCAATAATTGGATTAAGCCCCTTGCCGGTGATAGTTTCAATCCATGTAGGTGAACAATCCTCTATAATCTCATCAAGGAAATCAAGTAGATCAGAATCCTCATTAGTAGCAATGATGAGCTCAAACTTGGCATAATACATGAAGATATTTATCATTATATTCATGTGCATGATAGTCACATACATTGTAACAGTCTCTACATGAACAATATCATCAATAGTAGCTAGGAATGGCCTCTACAAGATTACAAGGATCATCCTACTATCTTGTTCCATGTCAAGAATGATACAATTAGCTGGATAATGGTGGATGTGTCATCATCAATTCTCACTAGCACATCATCTATCCCATCCCTTGGAATCTTTATAGATCTATCAGCTAACACAAGAGTGAAATTATCTAGTTCTAGCTCACCCAACCCAAGTTCAATGTTCATGTGATATGGCATTAAGTTCACACTTGACCAAAAGTCCAAGAGGGTTGCTCAATGTTATTTTCACGAATGCTACAAGTAACGATTGGAACTTGAGCATCCTTCATTTTTTTTTGGATAAAATTTTGTAGAATTGAGCTCACTTGTTCAGTGAGCTTCCCTTTTTTGGACGTCCTTCCTGTAGATTTTCTCTTATATGTGCCCATGTATTTGAGGAATTTTGCATATGTAGGTATTTGATTCACGACATCCAAGAGGGTTATGTTGGTGTGCACCTAGTTAAACATCTCAATAATATCCTAAGTGTGATTTTTCTTTCTTTTGAATGGAGAAGGATCATCCAAAGCATCTGGATATGGAGGCTCCTGTACAATAGGATCAATTGGTGGAGCTGTATCATTTAGTTGCATAACAATAGGAGTAAATGTTGACATTATGTCATTTAGTATAACAACACACTAGTAGGAAGCTATCATAAACCACTAGAGTCACAATATCAAATATGTAATCCATCACAATATCACTACAAACAACTTTCCTTGGCCTCTCAATGGTCTTGCCACTACTTAGTTCAATAACAACCTCGACATGCTCCTAAGAAGAGAAAGGGGGCCATCATCATAAACTTGTTGTTGTGGAGATGGTGATAAGTTCACATGTGAGTAAACATATCCTTGGTAAAAATGTGATGAGGGTGATATTGAAGGTGTGAATTGGTTTTAATGGTAGGGTTAATACACATGGGCATGCTCATGTTGAGGAGGAATGACAAGGTGGGGTTGATGAGATGGTTGAGGGGGATGCGAGAAATTAAAAGGTGGTTGTAGTGGAGGGTTTACTATTTAGGAATGTAGTGATGCTTGGTGTTGGTGAAGGGGTTGCACTTACATTTATAGGTAAATGTAAAGATTTTGAGGATTGTCCACCAATCCACCAAACTGGTTCATATTTCCCATGGGTTGGGGATGAAGTTTCCGTTCAAATGGAGGGAAAGTGTAATGGGAGCTGCTCCATTCTTTGCTCAACTCTACTAATATTATGATCTTGTGTAGACATCTTGTTCTTAACCTCATCAAATCCTTTGCATATTAGAAAGAACCTTTACTTCAAATCTCAAACTATATGTTGGACCTTATTGTTCTCAATTTTTATGATAGTGAAGATCCTTCCCCTATTAACCAAAGGACTAAATAGAATTGAAAAAATGAATCAAAACACTTACCAATTGATTATTCACCATGTTCATAATTTCAACAAGATTCTTCATCATTTGTGGGTTTGAATAATTTCGACCTGAATTTTTCACACCAATGTCATGGTCACAATCATTAACCAAATTGGAACCTCTACGCCTTTCATTCTACACCAATTGATCAAACAATGACCATGACTTTTGGGGGGATTAGACATGAAAAATACATATAAAAGAAGTGTCCATTGCATCTTGAATCAATTGAGAGAGACTAGAATATAGATATTGGCCAATTTTCCACAAGGGAATCTTGTGGTGATGACACTCTCTCAACATCTTATGGAACCTTTCCCAAGAATCAAGGAACCTTTAATTATCCATTTGGCTAAAATTTACTATGGAACACCACATTGCAATAGAATATAACTTACTCAAAAAAGAATTTTCATGTCCTCCATTCATGATTTCCAATTTTGAAGCATACCAATACTTTTGTTTGTCCTTTAGAGAGAAGGGGAACATAGTCAAATGAATGACATCGTCAATTGTAGTCAGAGTTTTGAAAGTTGAGCTTGTCTCTGAAAAACATCCACATGCATGCAAAGATTTTCATGATATAAGCCATAGAAGACTCGAATTATATACCAAAGATATGGAAGGATGGATAAATCCTAACTGGGAATAAATTCAATTCTTGTAGCAATAGGATAATTGTAGGCTTCTACTAGAAAGTTGTAACGACCCGGGCCTACTGCCCAAGGATCTAGTAGAGTTTTAGGAATGACAACTAGCCCCACAGACCACCACTAGCCTTAACTGTGCGATTTTTCCTTACTCACGCGCAAGTCGGGGTCAACTTCCTGACTGATCACCCATCCTAGTACTACTCCAAGAAGAGCATGCTTAAATATGGAGTTCTTTAGTGATGGGCTCCCGGAAAAGGAGGTGCACCTTGGTGATATGGGTAGTCCAATCATTCCTTTTAGGATCATGTTATTTGAGACCTCAAATCCTAGGATGTTACAATCTCCCCCACTTAGACTCTTGATGTCCTCATCAAGGCTCAACTATATGGCCTCCTAATCTGACCACATTTCATTGTAAACCCACAATGGCCCATGGACATCCAGCTCCCGATCACGGAATACCAGCGCAAGGGTGGCTACGTCAACCATGGACAACCCTTTCCTACATGCCTGGACCGCACATCTCAAGACTTGCATGCCACATGCCCATGCAAGCCCCACCTACTAGAGGGGTTATGGCTCTGATACCATTTGTAACGACCTAGGCCCACTGCCCAAGGATCTAGTAGAGTTTCAGGAATGACGACTAGCCCCACAGACCACCACTAGCCTTAACTACACAGTTTTTCCTCACTCACGCGCAAGCCGGGGTCAACTTCCCGACTGGTCACCCATCCTAGTACTACTCCAAGCAGAGTACACTTAACTATGGAGTTCTTTACTGATGGGCTCCCAGAAAAGGAGGTGCACCTTGGTGATATGAGTAGTCCAATCATTCCTTTTAAGATCATGTTCTCCGAGGCCTCAAATCCTGGGATGTTACAAAAGTAGTATTGAAGAGGTTTTAGGGTTTCTCCGTTATGAGGTGGTTGTCTTCTATTTGGATTGTCCATCTATTCTCTCCTAACATACATTGTCACATGTAGGTCACACAATCAAGAAGATTTTGTATTCTCAATTGCAAGAACAACACAATAAATAAATACTAGCAATGGTGAGAGAAATAGGAAACTCAAAGTAAAATAAACTATATACTTGAGTGCCACTCTCCCAAACAACCGCTAGTAAACTTTTGACCTGTAATGTCACTTTCCTTAACGTCAATTTTTACAGAAAACCAATGCTACAAGCCTATAGAGTGGGTTGGTATAACACAAGCATCACTACTGGTCAAGTCTTTTCAATTAAGAAAAGATACAGTTACTAGTTTTATTATAATGTTGGTTTCTTTGTAAAGAACTAATGTCTCAGATAGCCTACACAATTCAAAATTTAGAGGAAAAATTTGATGTAGGACTATTTTCATCAATTTTAGAAAACCCATGACAAAGACCTTCCCACAAAATTAGTTTTGCCTAAAAAAAGGTTCTATTGCCGATTTTATTCCAAAAAACAGATGTCGTAGATCATGCCCTCCAAGGAAATTTTTACCACCAAAAACCTATGGTGTCAGTTCTTTTACAAAAGAACCAACGATATAGGTTCCCATCATGTGCAATTTCCCCTTAAATATGGTTATGTCGTTGGCTTGTTTCTAGAAATATACAACACATGTCTTAGCAAGGTTGACATTTGTTAACAGACATAAGTACATATGTGATTGATTTTTTGATGGACAACACTAGTACATAACTGACATTTAGTGTAAGTTATTTAAGGCCTTTAGTGTCAGTTTCTAAGCGACACCTATGTGGGCGACATTAAAAGCCCAGCCGTTACGCGCCGGTTCAACAACCGATGCCAAAACCCTTCGCGTGCCACCGAAAATGCGCCAGCAGGGCACTATCAGCGTCGGTTATTAGATAACAAACCGACGCCATATACCTTCGCGCCACAGAAGGGCACCATCTTGGGCACTATCAGCGTCGATTATTAGGTAAGAAACTGACACCATATACCTTCGCGCCACAGAAGGGCGCCATCTTGGGCACTATCAGCGTCGGTTATTAAATAAGAACTGACGTCATATAAACCCCAACACGGCCGTGCTGGCCAGCACGACCGTGGTGTCTGGTCCGCTGCCACGGCCGTGCACTCCCAACACAGCCGTGGTATCTGGTCCGCTGCCACGGCCGTGTTGTTAAGGACATAGACGTCGGTTACTATTAGAAACTGACACTGTAACGATGTGACGTCGGTTTTATACAAATAACCGATGCCTATTTTTTGTTTTTTTTTTCTGTCAGTCTGCAGACCTGGTGTATGACTGGTCGCAGGATGAGAAACCTGTAGTTCAGTTATGAACTGCAGGTTTTACGACATCCATTGATATCAGCCAACAACAGGCCACAAACCTGCAAAATTAACAACAAAAATATTCACACATTTAGCAATGTAACCTGCAGTTCCATTTGATTTTCACACATTTAGAAACATTCATGTAGCTAGCAATCTGTAGTTCCATTCATTTTCACATTCACACATATAGAAACATTCATATAGCAACCAACAGTTTCATTCATTTTTACTCAGACACATGTAGAAACATCCAGACATGTAGAAACATTCACACATATATTATAATTCAGAAATTCATTTACAAAATATCATTCTTTAGTCATTATTCGCTATCAACATCCCAATTATATCTTAAATCCCCCACTACTTGTATGGCTGTTGCCCATTCTTCTCTTACTTCATTTAATTCTCCCGTCGTATAGGGAGCATGTACATCTGGTAAGGCCGTTCCTGTAGTGTGGTTAGTTTTAAACACCTGTAAAGAGAATGATGTATATATATAATTAATGAGCTATAAATAAGATTGATATATTTCATATTATATATCTAATGAGACTATATAATACCTCAACAATACAATCGATGTCCATTGCGATATATTTGATAATCATGTGCATAAATCGCATCACATAGTATCCACATGCCCATCCGTTGTCTTGTGTAGCACACTATAAATTCAAACATACAAAATATTAAAAATACAACTAATTAAGCACTATTCACATAAATAATATATACATATATTGTAGTCGGGAACTTACTTTTACGTTCTTCCAAATTATTAGTTGGTTCTTTTTCATGGGGACCTTTCCTCCAACCTTTTTGAACTCATCAAAACCCCTACATGTTAATGTAACACAGTACATTGCATAATTAAATAGTAATGTAATAACATATGTGAACGGATATGAAAATGAAATATTTCTCACCGGAATAATGTCATTTTTATTATGTGTCCATATTTTGTATTCAATTTACTCCCCTTAGGATCTAGATAATAGACAGTGAATGTCTCGGGGACAATAACCAGTAACTCCCAATGCATACCACTAGAGGTAAAAAAGTTAAAAATTAATAACTCAAAATCCACAATAAAAATGTAATTTTCTTAAGTCCAAATTATAATAAGCAAAGTAAACTTACTCTACATTGAATGGAGCCATTATCATCGTCTTCTTATTTTGAGAAAAAATTGTAAAAGCCTCACAGCAGTATTGTTGAACTGACAGAGGGTCTTTAGCTACTAGACTAATCAAAGATGGAGTCAAAAATCCTACATGTTCGAATGCAAAATCTGCACATATCTTGTCTAAGTAGCTGCAAAATATGTATTAATTACACATGCATCAATAAATAAGAAACCAGATCACCAGATCCTACACAAGGTATATGGATGTATAAAGAAGATCTCACCTTATCTATAGCTCTATCACAAATGTATTTAGTCAATCATATCGAAACAACTCCAAAATATCTTGTATAAATAGTTTGCTTTCGTATGATTGACCTGCAACATCTGAATCTATAGAAACAGTTATAGGGCAATTTATATCATGTTCGCCTAACCATATTGCCATACCCCTACACTTAGGACCTAACGGGACAGGTAGGTCCTGTGGAACCCAACTGGGTAATGTAGGAGGTGGAAGTGGAGGCCTAGATGTTGTGGGTGTCTTCTTTTTAACCTGTATATATATATAATAATTTCAGATCAACTGACATCATATAGACACACTAACAATATAACGTAATGTAAATTTACCATATAATTTCAGTAAAGATGACATCCGCTTTTAGCCACAATATCACTTCGCCTTCTGCCTCACCAAGCATTTCACAATCTGGGTGGGCATATGGCAATGGAAGATCCATCCACTTGGGGAATATATGTACCGGGCTCACACGAATCCAACCAGCTGGTAATGGAGACCCATGAAACATATCCCCTGGTAGGGATGGGTAAGCCGACGCCTCTGCAACGACATATTCATTAACTTTTAGACGACATGGCTTCAACCCCTACAAATTTTTGTGTAAAGAATGTTATATACATATATACATATCATCTTTTTTTGAAACGACTACAATTTCATATATACATATCATCTTGAAAACATATCATCTTGAATTAAAAAAATAGTTACTATGTCATAAAAATACTTACAGCAGATTTGCTAGGTGGTGGGTCTACATGATTACTCCCAACCTCTCCAGTAGGAGTAGAGCCTGCAGTAGGAGACACCATAGGTACTGTCTGGTAAGTGGCAGTCTGAGATGCCTATCACTTTTTCATTGCTTCTTCGAGTTTCCTATCAAATAGCTTATCTACCTATACATGGATAAAAGAAACGTCAAATTCTAATTATTGAATTCTCTTTTACAGTAACATCTACAAGGAAAAAATATGTTACCTCTTCTTGTGAAAGTCCCACTTTTGGGACATGTTTGCGCTGGGATGGCCCAAAAAAAGCTTTGATGCCCACACCAGCGCCTACAGCCCTAACACGTCCAGGATGCTCTGGGTTACCCAGAGCAACTGTCAATTCATCCCTTGTGCCCTCAGGGATGAACTTGCCTTGTTTCCTCAGCTCGTGCAGCTTCCACTAATCGACAAAACAAAAATTTGTTATTAAGTAAACACCACAAATAATCAATATTCAAATGATTGCTGTAAGAGTTGTATTTTACCATTTTTGCAGCCGCCTCAGCAGTTGCGGGCTTCCTTATTTCTCCCTTCTTATTTTGCCTCCCAGCTATCCAGATATCATGGCGAGGCATAGGTGTGCTGCCTATAGTGGAGGACTCCTGAGTAGTAGTAGACTGAGCAGTAGCCTCAGACTGTAGTCTTTGGCGAATGCCTGCATACCCCTTTGGACCCATTGTGTGGTCATGCACATTCAGTGCACGCCTTGATCTTTGTGCCTCACTGAGGGCCTAGTTAGTATGCACATTAATGATTTGGTTAGTAACAGTAAATGTTAATCTTGAATAGGTGAATACAACATATATTAATGAGATTGGGACTGACGCCTAATACCTTGAATTCATCCGTTTGTCTTGAAGCAACAAATGCGTCCCATTCTTCTTTGTCCAGGAAGTTCCACTGTTCAGTGACTGTCTTCTTCCTCTTGTCAGCTTCTTTTATGTATTCTCAGGTGAGATTTGTCTTGTAGTTCCTTAGGACTCTCCCACAACGTTGCATCACACATTTACGATGCAACTTTTCATCCAATTCAAATATACTCTACAAATTAGAATTGCTATTAACTAGTATCCAAAAAATTAGTAATCTACAAAATAGAATTGCAAATTAATAATAACTCACGCATAAATCCTTCCATATTACGTCTTTTTTCTCCTTAGAAACTTTATGCCAAGAATCTATCTTACAACCGCAATGGCTACGAGTAACATACCCAAGATATGAAACAAATGAATTGTGATTCACACCAGATGCATTTCCTGCATTATCAAAATCCACAACAAGTTTGGGTCCATTGCCCTTTTGTGCTATTAACTTCTTCATCATAGTGATGCCCCTTCTCCTGTCAACTTTTTGGTGTTGCTGATCAAGTGCCTCAAGTGCTTCAGATGGTACATGTGCATCATCAACCTAAAATTTGACAAAATAAACACATTTACAAGATATAGCTATAAATGGACATATAGATATAAATATATGATATATTTTTAAAACTTACATTGTGAGGCGACACATTGATGTCCTCACCCTCGCAGTAATCATCAACACGGTCATCAGGAGAATGCTCAGCCATATGAAAATTCACATTTTAAAGTAATTCACATTATAAAGCAATTCACATTGTAAAGTAATTCACATTATAAAGTAATTCACATTGTAAAGTTCACATTCACATTATAAAGTAATTCACATTGTAAAGTTCACATTGACACCGTAATATGACATTTTAGCTTCACGTGGACTCTTATCCTTTGCACTTGCAAAAAACATAGTCGATGCTTGAAGGGTGACCCCACTGTTTTGGATGACACTCTTATCATCTTGGCACTTTGTGTAATATGTGAATCCATTAATGTCATACCCTTCATAAGATATAACCGTCAATTTTGGTTTAAAGGCGAGGCATTTGATAGTTTCAATAATATCATCTGGTGTTTGAGATAGTTGATGTAAGACTTTATTTTCAAACCACTTAATAAATGTCTTGTTATGCTCTCTAGCAAGCCACATTGTATTTGCTCGAGGATATTGTCTCTTGATGAAATTGGTATGTTCCTCGATATAAACGTTCACTTCGTCCATGTTGTGTAAAATATACAAGTGACCTTGTTCCAACTACTCACGGTTGATTACTTTCACACGTGATCCCAAAATTCCTTTGCCAAATTGCTCGTCAATATTCTTGTCATTGTCAGGAGTGTCATTACCACTGAGAAAGTCATTGCAAAAATCCATAACCTCTCTCGCCACATAACCCTCGATAATACTCCCTTCAGGCCGATAACAGTTTCGAACATCACTTTTAAAAACGCTCATGTATCGTTCAAAGGGATACATCCAATGCAAGAAAACTGGTCCCAACATTTTCACTTCCCTAGTCAAGTGGACAACAAGATGTACCATGATATCAAAGAACGATGGAGGAAAATACATATCAAGCTGACATAGGGTAACAACCACTTCTCTTTGCAATTTATCGAGAGTATCAGGGTCAATAACTTTGCTGCACAGACTGTTGAAAAAGAAACAAAGTCTGGTGATTGCAAACCTTACATGCTTCGACAATATAGATCTAATTTCCACAGGCAATATTTGTTGCATTAGAGTGTGACAATCATGAGATTTAAGACCTATCAACTTTAGATCTTTCATTGATACCAATCTACAGATGTTGGATGAGTAACCCTATGGCACCTTAACATTTACCAAACATTCACAAAAAGCTTTCTTCTCCTTTCTAGACAATGTGTAACAAGTGGGAGGTAAGTATGTTCTCCGATTTCCGATTTCACGAAATTCTGTTAATTCTGACCTTATTCCCATTTCACGTAGGTCCAGTCTGGATTTTATCCCATCTTTAGTCTTACCTGGTATATTCAACAAAGTACCAAAGACACTATCACAAACATTTTTCTCAACATGCATGACATCGATACAATGCCTGACTGTCAAAGAACTCCAATAAGGAAGATCCCAAAATATTGACTTCTTCTTGAATAAAGATTTGTCACTCCGTGTGGCCATAGTACATTGTGACCTCTTACCAAATTCATTGACAAAGTCTTTTACTCTTTCATAAACAACCTCCCCTGGTATAGGTTTAGGTGCACTCCGTTCCTCATTCAATCCATTGAATGCTTTGCGCTTCCTACGATACGGATGAAATTTTGTAAGAAACCTTTGATGACCGAGATATACAGTCTTACCGCCATGTTTTAGTCTTGTTGAATCAGTGTTCTCTTCACATATAGGACACACTTTAGCTCCTTTGAAACTATATCCAGACAAATTCCCATATGCTGGAAAGTCATTAATAGTGCAAAACAACATAGCATGCAAACGAAATGTCTCTCTTCGTGAAGCATCATAGGTCATCACACCTTCACCCCAGAGTTTCTTTAAGTCATCAATCAGAGGTTCAAGATAAACATCGATGTCAATTCCAGGTTGTTTAGGGCCCGATATCAACAACAACAACATTACATACTTATTTTTCACACACAGCCAGGGAGGAAGATTGTATATAACAAGCATGACTGGCCAAGTGCTATGTTGGCTGCTCAATGTCCCGTATGGATTCATCCCATCTGTACAAAGCCCAAGTCTTAGATTCCTGACTTCTTCACCAAATTCAGATTACAATAGATCAATCTTCTTCCACTGTGGGGAATCAGACACATGTCGTAGGATCCCATCATTATTTTTCTTAACATCTGCATGCCACCTCAAATTCTTCGCATCTATCGGATTGGCAAACAAGCGTTGAAACCATGATATTATAGGTAGATACCACATCACCTTGGCAGGAGAACTAGTTTTGGACTCCCCCGAAGTCGTCAATTTATACCGTGACGCACCACATTTTGGACAATCTTTCAAATCCACATAGTCCTTTTGAAATGATACACAATCATTCGGGCATGCGTGTATCTTCTTGGCATCCATTCCCATTGGGCACAAAAATTTCTTTACCTGGTATGTTGAGATTGGCAGCTCGTTTCCTTCAGGAAGCATTTCTTTCAACAAAGTCAACAATGAAGTGAAGCTTTTGTCGCTCCATCTATTGTTAGCTTTCAACTTATACAATCTCAACACAACGCTAAGCTTCGTAAACTTAGTACAACCTGTGTATAACGATATATCAGCATCATGCACAATGTTTCTAAAAATTGGAGGTGGATCGGTGTGCTCTACCCCACAACTATCCAGCATCGCATCAACGATGTCTACTGGAACTGGTTCATTCACATCTACGTCATCGTAGGCAATTTCTTCTTCCACACAAGCACGGCTATCGACATCCACTGGTTTCGGGTTTGAAATCTCTCCATGCCAGTGCCATTCTGTATAGCCTTGTATAATCCCGTTGCACATGGCATGACTTTTGATTTCGTCACCAGTGCTGACTTTTAAGTTGTTACCACAATGCCTACATGGACAGTAGAATCTATCTCCAGGTTTTTTCCTATGTTCCTCGACAAATCTAATAAACTGGTCAAGACCAGAAATAAACTCTAGGGTGCAGCGATTGCGAATGGACATCCATGATCTATCCATTCTATGATCAAAGAGAAATCAAATATACATTACAACAAGATTAGGGTCTAGGGTTAACAGATTAGAGTTTTTTGCATGGTTAAAACTTTAGGCCAACAAATACATGTGTTGTCATTCTTATATATAATAAATGTGTACCACCTATCCCATTCTTGAACACCTAATCTCACTAGTAAGTGTATAATGTGTATTGGGTTTTCAAGAAAATTTCGGCAGCATTTCCCCGCTGTTCTCTAAGTACATATGTACTTAGAGAACAGTGGGGAAATGCTGCCGAAATTTTCTTGAAAACCAAATACACATTATACACTTACATCCTAAGTGAGATTAGGTGTTCAAGAACAGTCACAAACTAGGGACTATCCAAGATTTACTCCTAATGAGTAAATCTTGGACGGATTTCTAGGCCAACAAATAATGTGTTGTCATTCTTATACCTAAAATCCTAGTTCTTCAAGTTAGGGTGATTATTGATGTCTTTAAAAGCATGATTGGCAATTTAGGGAAAAGTTCATCATTTACATTCCAAGCATGTCACATGTGTGCATTACAGTTCATCATTAAGCAAGAAGGGTGATTAGGATTCTCAATATACTCAACAATGAAACAAGTTACCAATTTCATAGTTAAACTATTCATTAGTATGGAATGCCCATAGGAGTTATAGCCAAGGTTTTTAAAGACATAATCATTTTTTTATTTACCATATTGATCACCCTATCACATTAAAATATAAGATGGATAATCAGATATCACTGTCAACAAACTGGCTTCCTAACTTACTTCAACATCAATGGATATGAGTTACTTATTAAAAGAAGAATAACGAGAAGTAATTTGGGCTGTCAAGCACACACAACAATGTTGTGTTATATATGTATTTATAGAATGTAAGATTACACAGTTTATAGAATGTAAGAATGTATTTATAGATCCTCAAGACCAGGTCTGTTGCTAGCTAGCACACGTATACAATCATAAATCACGTAACAAAATATAGTTATTGACTGTTTCAACACTTATCAAGTTACCAATAAGTAAATAACTTAAAAAAAAATAAAAAAACACCCAGTAGGGCACCTGACGATTTTGCTCCAGGGCACCTGCAGGGCTTGACCTAGCCTAGGCGGAGGAAGAAAGGAGGAAGAAGCCGACGTACCTTGAGGGAAGAGGAAGAAGGCCCGACCGGAGCAGAGGAGAGCAGCTGAAGGTGTAGCTGGCAGCGCCGGAGCAGAGGAGAGTAGCTGGGGTGAAGCTGGCAGCGCCGACGACGAGGATCAGAGGAGAACTGCGGCGACGGCAACGGCGGCGAGCGGCGCGCGAGGAGATGAATGGCGACGCGGGGGAGCCAACCGACAACGATGACAGGGAGCAATCGGGGGAAATCGTCAGACCTAGCGCACGTCGCAATGAAACAGAGACAATGGGGAAAAGTTCTGTTTGCGGGGCTATTAACTGTACCATAGGCGTCGGTTATTCAAAAAAACCGACAACTAACACTAACAGTGTCGGCTCTGCACGAAAACCGACACCAATACTTGATTATAGTCGTCAGTTTTTAACTACAAAAAAACCGACGTCTATATTCATATGCCGATTAAAAAAAATCGTTCTCGATTTATGACCATAGTCGTCAGTTTGTACCTAAAACCGACGCTTAAAGGGTGTGAAAAATTCCCCGCGGATAGCGCGGGAAAACTCATAAGCGTCGGTAGTTGTAGTAAAACCGACGACCAAAATGTGCCCAATTTCTGTCTCGCGAATAACCTTTAGTCATCGGTTTTTTAATTATCAACCGACGCCATATGTCAAATTTTGGAGGTAATTTTTTTCGCTGGAAATTTTGGATTTGGCGGTAAATTTTAGGTGTCGGTTTTTTATTAAGTAACCGACACTTAATAAAAGCGGTACCCGTGTCTGGTCGCCCTTCATAGATTGGATGTCGGTTTATGTTATCAACCGACACTGTAGAGTTTAGGTGTCGGTTTATTTATACAACCGACACCTTGAAAAGTGACTTTATAAGCTATTTATGTAGTAGTGCAACCAACGATAGAGAGTGACCTATGTCCTCCTTTTTTTCTAGAAGCTGACGACTAAAGTCTTAATGAGATTGACATTTTTATTAGGGATAAGTGCATGTGGCACCAGTTTTTTGTGGGTAACTGATGATATTGATTGAGACATGTTTTGGTTTTTACCGTGCAACCGATGACATAGGGATTAGAGAAGTTGGAGTTTTCTAATAGGGATAAGTACATATGGCGTTGGTTATTTGAAAGATAACTGACGACATCGATTGAACTATGTCAACAATTTTTCTTCGACCAATGACGACTAAACTCTTAGTCGTCAGTTGTTGCTAACAACCCATGAGTAAGTTCCACTTGATAGCACCCACAAAATTTCTTTTCCCCATTTCTCTATTTCACCCCCAATCCCTAGCTTCTCTCTAGCGACAATGACTCCTCCACTACCCCTCTCTACTGCTGCCTCTTCTGCCGTTGCTACTGCTGCTCATCCTCTACCACCTCCTCGACTGAGGTCTTTTTCTCCTCCTTGCCCCTGCTCCACCTCCATCGTTGCTACTATCTACTACTCTAACTCTGCTAGAGCTCCTGTTCTACTCGGCCTACTCTCTACCTCTGTCAAAGCTCCACAACTGCTCGACCTACTCTTTGCCGCTCCACCTACTCTTTGATGCTCCACCTCTACTGGGCCAGTGGACACTTTTTCACTGCCACTACCACCACTACTGCCATAGTTCTGGAAAGGTGAGCCTCTTCCCCACTTCTCATTCCTGGGAACCCATACTAGAGTTCAGGTTATCTAGATCACCTATTTCTCCATGCCTAAAGAATTTAATTTCTAATGCCTAATTGCTTAATTACTCTAGTTGCCAAGTTGAGTATGTTTAATATGTTGCTAATGATATTAGTTGAATAAGTTGAATATGTTGAATAGGTTGTTAGTGAATATGTTGAACAATTTCTCTAGCATCATGCACAATGTTGAATATGTTGTTAGTGAATTATATTATACATGAATGTTTACTTTGTTGTTAATTAGTGAATCTTACCCTACATGAATGTTCTAAATCATTGCGTTGGCCTAGAAACCCATTTGATATTTACTCATTAGAAGTAAATCTTAGATAGTCCCCCGTTTGGAACTGTTCTTGAATACTTAATCTCACTTAGGATGTAAGTGTATAATATGTATTCAATTTTCAAGATTTTTCATCAGTACTTCCCCATTTGTTCTCTAAGTACATATGTAGGTGGGTGTTTTCCCAGCTACATTGGTGTACTCGATGAACTGTAGGGAAATGCTACAAAAATATTCTTGAAAACCATATACACATTATACAATTACTAGTGAGATTAGGTGTTTAAGAATGGAATAAGTGGTACACATCCATTACTAAACCATAAACCCTAAAACTTAAACTTAAATCTGTAAAGCCTAAACCCGAAATCCTAAATGATAAACCATAATATCTAAATCATAATCTTTAAATACCCGATTTAATACTCATTTTATCTGTGATCATATAATAGATTGATCATAGATGTCATTTCAAGTGGCCGCACTCCATGGTTTATTATTGGCATTGATCATTTTATAAGTTTTGCGGAGGAACATAGGAAACAACCTGGAGATAGTTTCTATTGTCCATGCAAGAATTGTAGTAAGAACTTGAAATTTGAAACTATTGAGAATTAAAAAGTCATGTCATGTGTAACATGATTGTATAAGGCTATACAGAATGGTATTGGTACGGAGAGATTTTTACTATGAGATTAGTAGATGTCGATAGTAGTACTTGTGTTGAAGTGAATATTGCCAATGATGATGTAGATGTGAACAAATTGATTCTGATAGACATGGTTGATGGGATGCTAGATAGTTGTGGGGAAAATCTTACTAATCCACCTTCCTTATTTAGAAACATTGTGCATTATTCTGTGAGACCGTTATAGTTAGGTTGTACTAATTTATAAAGCTGAGATTGTATACTCTGAAGGCTAATAATAGATGGAGCAACAAAAGATTCACGTATTTGCTGTCTTTGTTGAAAGGAATTCTTCCTGAAGGCAATGAAATTCCAATCTTAACATATAAATTATAGAAAAAGTTGTGACCAATGGGAATGGAGGCTAGGAAGATATATGCATGCCCAAATGACCGTGTGCAATTTCAAAAGACTATATCGATTTGAAAGATTGTCCAAAATGTGGGGCGTCAAGGTAAAAATTGATGACTCTGGGTAAGTCCAAAACTGGTCTTCTGCCAAGGTGATGTGATATCTACCTATAATACCAGAGTTTCAACACTTATTTCCCAATACCATGGCTGCATATAATTTATCTTGGTATGAATATGCAATGAAAAATAATAATAAGATCCTACATCGTATGATTCCCCACAATGAAAGAAAATTGATTTATTGTACCCTAAATTTGGTGAAGAAGTCAAGAATCTAAGCCTTGAGCTTTGTATTGATAGGATGAATCCATATGGCACATTAAGCAACCAACATAGCACTTGGCATGTTATATACAATCTTCCTCCCTGGTTGGGTATGAAAAATAAGTACGTCATGTTATCCTTGTTAATATGGGGCCCCAAACAACCTGACAATGATATTTATATTTTTCTTGAACCTCTGATTAATGACTTAAAGAAACTCTGGGGAGAAGGTGTGATGACCTACGATGCTTCACATAGAAAAATATTTTGTTTGCATGCTATCACTAGTACATTTCTAGCCTCTAATGTTACTTTTCCTGACATCAGTTACACTAAAAAACCAACACTATATATCAAACAATATCAGTTCTCTAGCACAAACATCACAATTGATCAAGTCCCTGTCGATTAAGAAAAGACACTGATACCACTTTTTTGTTAATGTCGGGTGGCTTTCCAAAAAACTGACATCTAAAATATCCCGTGAAACACAATTTTTTGGGGGAAAATATTTGCCTCCAAAAATTTTATGATGAGCGTCAGTTTTTTTTTTTTTGAAACAACCTAGAGCTCACTTTTTATTCATGTCGTGCTCTATTACGGATATAATGTCTAACACATTAACTTGATTCTTGTAGATGAACCAAGGAGGAATAGGAGAAGTAAAGGAAAAAGAGGTAGATAATCGTGAAGAATGCTTAGCTAAACAATCAGCAGAAGCATTAATAGTTCTAGGAATATAGAATAAGACACTATCTAGTCGTCCATCAGTGAGCGACTTTGCCCTCTCCACGTAGGGTTGGTATTTGGGTAGAGTGTGCGGCTGCATCAGCACAGCCACAGCCTAAGCCGAGTCTGTGAGGATAGCACCACTGCACCAGTTCTTTCTCTTACATATCTCCAGAGCACAAATGATGGCCTTGATTCCAGTGTCCATGGCGGACATAGATATCGTCAACTGACATGATCCAAGTTCATGGAAACCCTGGTGGGTGATGGCATGGATCCCAATGGCAGCTTTAGGTTCACCTTGTTGGTAAGAGCCATCAACGAAGACGTAGTGGTCTCTTGGGTAAAGATGGACCTGGGCGGACGAGATATTCTTGTATAGACACTGGGCACCTTCGGGATCTTCAGAATGGATTCAGTTCGCAGCTTGATGAAGGCAGCTTTGGTTCTTGCTGGGTATACTTTCTGAGAGTGTATGAACTCGTTGCGGGTGTTCCAGAGTGCCACGAAGCAATCGCGTGTAGGGTGAAGTCCTCTCGAGCAACATTGACGCTATTTGTTCACCAGTGAATCCAGGCGTCGTCGGACAGGTTCATGTGGGCATTGCCGGGGGTGAGGATGGACCAGACCTCCCGGCTAGCAGCACAGTCCCTGAAGGCATGGGTAATGGTGTCATGTTCAGCATGACACATAGGGCAGGACGGGGGCACATCCATGTGTTGACGGTGTATTTCAGCTTTGGTCATGAGAGCAGCATGTTGAACGAGCCAAAGGAAAACTCTGATCCGCTCAGGCAGCTTCGCACGCCATATGAGCTTCTAGTTGCCAGGGCAAAGGATTTCCCGATCCCTTCTGATCCAGCAATAGACAGAACGAGACGTGAAAGTGCCATGTTGTTCTACCACTGATCATCTTCACGATCAGCGGTAGGGGCCGGGATAGCAGCTATGGCAGTCCAACTTTGTTCAGGTAAGTAGTGGTGTATGAAATCCCAGTCCCATGAGCCGTCTTCAACTGTCATGGAGCTGACTTTGAGGTCGCGGAGATCTTCGAGGATATGAATGGTAGGTACTAGGTCGAGAGGTGAGAATCCTGAGATCCACTTGTCCATCTAGACGTTCGTGTGTCTGCCATTGCCCAACGATTTGTGGCATATAGATGTCACTCGATTGACATGTTTTTTGATAAAGCCCCAGGCAAACGAGCAAAGGGTAGAAGTAAACTGCTACCCACGCACATATTTTTCTTTCATAATCCGGACCCAGGTTTTGGAAGGGTCGTATGAGCGTCAGTTTCTAAGGAACTGACGACATACATCATCGACTGAATTTTTTTTTGCCTCCAAAATACTTCTAACATCATTTTTTCTCTACAAAACTAACATCGATTCACATGAAAAAAATATGAAAATTTGCACAATTTGTGTCGGTTAGTCGTCAAGGAACCAACGTCGTAGTGTTTGCACCACATCCCTGTGAAAAATTGTTCCCCCCTGAATTGTACTCTAATTTTGATTTTTTCTCAAAATCGACACCTCAGTCCCTACTGAGGCCGATTTTATTTCATCTGAATAATTGCCTCTGGCATAAGTTTAATAAAGTATTGCCTACGTCTATGTCACTAGGCTTGGTGTTGATTTTTCATATAAAACTGATGAGTATCGCCATTACTAAGGCCAATTTTTTTTTTCATTCAAATAATGGCTCTTGCATCGGTTTTTCAGATGAAACTGACGTCAAGTCACTAGGTTTGGTGTTGATTTTATATACACAACTGATGACTATCACCATTACTGAGGGTGATTTTTTTTCCTGTTCGGATAATGGCCTCTTGCATCAATTTTTTAGATGAAACTGACATCTAAGTCACTAGGTTAGGTGTTGTTTCTTTTATATGAGTCAGCGTCTATTATCCTAGTTGTTGGTTTTG
The DNA here is from genome assembly GCA_963693085.1 of Alisma plantago-aquatica. Taxonomy (NCBI): domain Eukaryota; kingdom Viridiplantae; phylum Streptophyta; class Magnoliopsida; order Alismatales; family Alismataceae; genus Alisma; species Alisma plantago-aquatica. The sequence goes on along the minus strand of OY856414.1, from coordinate 625,163,965 downwards.
GTAACAACTGGCAACTATGCCCCACTTAATACCACCCACACAATTTATTTCCCCCATTCTCTATTTCATTGCTCCCCTGATGCCTAGCTCTGACGATTTGTGCTCCACCGCTCCTGTGCTCCGCCGATCCTGTGCTCTAGCTACTGTGCTCACCGCCATCCATGGCTCTCTCACTACCGCAGACACCACTGGAGCTCACCATCACTGGCTTGCTTCCGTGGTCTCTTTTGGAGCTTGCCATCAAGTGAGCTCTCTGCAGCTGCGCCTAACGAGCTACTGTGCTTACCGCCACTGCCGTCGTTACTGCTGGTGTGATAGACTGGATTTTTGGCTTAATTTTGAGGACAAAATTTCTCTTAAGGTGTGTAGGATGTGATGGAGTAGACTTTTGGAATCTCTAAACATCTAGTAAGACAAGTGAATCTTGTGAGTTTGACTTACTTTGAGGTTTCTAAGTGTTTTGTGAAGTTTGAGTGTTGATTGATGTTGATATCATTATTAAGATCCATAAGTCTATGCTTACTTGAGGAATATGATGATTAGGATATATCTTGATCAAGGTACGCCATTACCTCTTACTTCGCTTATTATACAATATGCTTGTGTTATATGGTAGTAAAGACTTGACATTTGATATTGGATGAAATGACTGTTCTTGTATGATATGTTGCATGATTTTCCATACTTATTGCTATGAACACATGAAACATGATATATCTATCCCATTATATCTAAGCACTTCAAATCTTTGGTAGTAAAGTGCTGGAAAATAAGTACTTCAACTCTTTGATAGTGAAGTAATTAGAAGTGATCCAACTCTTTGGTAATAGATCACATTGTGAAATGATTCAACTCTTTAGTAGTAGATCATAAAGGCCTTAATGCATTCAACTCTCAGGTAGTAAATGCATGGATGATATAATGGAAAATATGCTTAAAATATGTGTTCTCTTTTGTTAATGAACATCTTTGTGCAAGTATATGATTTTTTTATATATTTTTTATAACTTCCAAGTATTAGTTTTATCTTATTGCCAAGATATGATGAGAGGTATATAAAAGACACATAGACATACTCTGTACAATATTTTTGAATATTGTGCTGACGTGTGCTACATGTAATATTTTGTTTAGGTTGTGGTTATGTGCTTTTAAAGAACCTGGATAGTTGAGAGTTGTGTGACGAGCTGATGTACATGTGGACATGTTGTCTTAAGATCCCGTTGTTTAGTGGTAGTACATGTATATGTAGAGTTTGCTGTTCAATATGTAATATCAAATGTTATAATGATTCATTATGTAATTATATGTTGAATGGTGAACATGTGTTGTATGGTTTTATTATTGTTCATGTGCATGTGCTACTATGTTTCCTTTTGACTTCCTCTGATTTTCTCTTTCTTAGCCTAGTGTGTGATGTTTAAATTGGGATTCTCACTGAGGTGAGGGTTTCAATTTGGACGTCACACATTAGATTAAGTTTTAGAAAATCCAAGGACATCACAGGTGGTATCAGAGCATTACTTTGGTAATAAGATAAAACTAATACTTGACAATTATAAAGAAATATAAGAAAATCATATACTTGCACAAAGATGTTCATTAACAAAAGAGAACACATATTTTAAGCATATTTTCCATTATATCATCCATGCATTTACTACCTGAGAGTTGAATGTATTAAAGACTTTATGATCTACTACCAAAGAGTTGGCTAATTTCACAATGTGATCTACTACCAAAGAGTTGGATCACTTCCAAGTACTTTACTACCAAAGAGTTGAAGTACTTATTTTCCAGCACTTTACTACCAAAGAGTTGAAGTGCTTAGATATAATAGAATATATATATATATATATATATATATTATGTTTCATGTGTTCATAGCAATAAGTATGGAAAATCATGCAACATATCATACAAGAACAATCATTCCATCCAATATCATATGCCAACTCTTTATTACCATATAACACAAACATATTGTTTAATAAGCCAAGTAAGAGGTAATGGCATACCTTGATCAAGATATATCCTGATCACCATATTCCTCAAGTAAGCATAGACTTATGGATCTTAATAATGATATCAACATCAATCAACACTCAAACTTCACAAAACAATTAGAAACCTCAAAGTAAGTCAAACTCACAATATTCACTTGTCTTACTAGATGTTTAGAGATTCCAAAATTCCACTCCATCACATCCTACATACCTTAAGAGAAATTTCGTCCACAAAATTAAGCAAGAAATCCAATCGTTGCAACAAGTGAAAATATATCTGTTGCAAGCCACAAAATGACTAGTTTTTGTTCTCAAGTGTTCCCAAAGGCTAAGAGGCATCCCCAGCTATAAATAGGACCCCTTGGGCTTCATTCCAAAGTTGAGCATTCAATGCAAAATCTATGTGAGGTTCCTATTCTATAGTTGAGTGATCCTACAACCTCCTCCTCTCTCTCTCTAAGCTTAATCACTTTCTACATCCATTAGAGTGAGTAGAAGATTTGTAAGAGAGCTAGTCCTACATGTATATCTTGTGAGGCTCTCACTTCCACCACCTCCCTATCTCTCATTTTAATCATGAAGATGAATGTTCTCTCTCTTGGCTAAGAGAGGTGAAGAAGAACAAGGGAAGATGTCCCTTGGTGAAGATCAAGGCTGAAGACTTGGAGCAAGAGTGGGTAAGCCCTTGGTGAAGGCAGAAGACTCCTTGCTCAAGTGGGTAAGTCCTTGGTGGAAGCTTCTCTGAGTGAAGGTGAAGTCAAAGGCGGAAGATCCAAGAAGAGTGGGCAATTCCTTGAAGGATGAAGACTTTTGCAAGAGTAGGTAAGTCCTTAGAAGAAGGCGGAAGACTCTTGCAAAGTGGGTAAGTCCTTGGTAAGGTTGAAGACTCTTTGTATTAAATAGGTAAGTCCTTTGGTGGTCATGTATTGTATCTCTTATAATGAATATAATGAAGATGCAAGGTTAAGAAATCCTAGAGGTTGACCTCTCTAGGTAGTGGACTGACTCACTTCTAGTTTGAAGTGTGGAAACACTCTAAATAGCTTGTCAATTGGTGTATGTTCAATCTCTCTCTCCCTTTCTATGTATGTTTTAGTTGCACACAAATTTCCTATTTAGCAACCTTATCTTGTGATATTCCTTGAAGTTCTAATGAAATTTGTTTAAGTGCATTCATCTCTATTCATCCCACCTCTAGAGCATCTAATCACCCATCTAGGATCCAACAATTGGTATCAGAGCGGGCTTCTCCAAGCATACTTCAACAAGTAGGAGAAGATGAGTGACTACCAAGGAGGGAGATACTTGATCAGCCTACCAATATTTGATGGGAGCAATTTCCTCTATTGGAGAAGAAAGCTTCAATTCTACATCTAAGGATCAAGTCTTGAGATGTGACAAATGGTGAACAACCCATATAAGATACCAAAGACAAAGATTGAAGAATGGGATGATGCTACCTTGAAGAAAGCAAACTTGAATGCTAGAGCCATGCACATTCTCTATGCCTCTATGACCTCCACCGAGTTCAACCGGATTTCTTCTTGTGAGACAACCTATGGGGTATGGAGAAAGCTATGCATCACTTATGAGGGGATAGATCAAGTGAAGGAAAGCAAAGTCTACATGCTCAAAGGGCTTCTTGAGAACTTCAATATGGGAAAGGAGGAGAGGATAGCCAACATGTACTCAAGGCTCAAAACCATTGTGAATGGTCTTGCTGTTCTAGGACATCCTATGAGTAGAGGAGAGATCAACTCTAAGATCCTTAGAACTCTCCCCAAGAGGTGGGAACCCAAGGTGACTTCCATTGAAGAATCAAGGTCTCTTAAGGATGTCCCTATTGAAGAGCTCATTGGAAATCTATAAGTACATGAAGCCACACTTTACAAGAGGGAGGAAGTTGAAAGACAAGAAGAGAAAGAACTCAAGAGAATGAAGAAGGCTGAAATCAAAGCTCAAATCAAGGCTATTCTTGGTCAAGCTTCTCCATCCTCTCAAGTTAAAGAAGATGCCATGTACTCCAAGGGTAAACTCTACAAAGTCAAGTCCTCCTCCATCCGGTGCCTCAAGTGTGGAAAGAAGGGTCACTTCAAGATAGATTGTCTACAAGGCAAGAAGACCCATCATCATAAGAAAAGAGAAGATAAGTGCCACTCAAGCTCAAGTGACTCCTCCAACTCAAGCTCAAGTGAAGATTCAAGTGGAGGATCAAGCTCAAGCTCTAATGATGAAGGAGAATGCCATTTTTCTCTCACGACATCAACAAGTAAAGACTCAAGTAAGACAAATCTAAAATCTTTAGATAAAGAATCTTTGATTGCTATTATTCAAGATACTTGTGCCTCTCTTAAGTATTCTAAAAGGAAAAGGAAAAAGTTTGCTAGAATTGTTGACAATATGCATGTAGAACTAGATGATCTTGAACATACTAATACTTACTTGCATGATGATAAAAATGCTTATCTTAGTCAAGTAGATTCTCTTAAACTTGAAAATACTAGTTTGCTTGATAAGATTAAATTTCTAGAATCTCAACCTCTCATGCCTAATTCTAATGAAGAGCATACTTTAATTGTTGATTCTCTCATGCATGATATTGATGTTCTTAAATATGAAAACAAGGACAAAGATTTTGTTTTGCAAGAATTAGAATCTGAAAATAGTGTTTATCTTTCCAAGATTGCTTTGTTTGAAACAGAAAATGCCTCCTTGCTTGCTAAAATCGATGTGCATGAATCTTGTTCGAGTTCTACTAGTAGAGAGAATGATGTTGCTACTCTTCATATTGATAGAGATTCTTATTTAACTAAAGCTCTTTGCTTAGAAAATGATCTTCTGCATGCTAGAGATAATATCAATCATTTGTCTTCTACTATTACTTCTCTTATGCATGATAATGATGGTTTGAGATATTCTTTGCAAAGATTCTTAGTTGGTAAAAAGAATCTTAATGACATCCTACACCATACTACTAAACAAATTAGTAGACATGGTTTAGGGTATGATAGTAGTCAAAGGAACAACAAAGGTAAAGGACCTCCAATATTCCATAGAGAATCCTCTAGTTCCATGACTATGGGCACATGCAACTATTGCAATGATTTTGGTCATTATTCTACTTGTTGTCCTTTTAGGAAAGCACCCAAGAGCAATAGGACTTGGGTTGCTAAGCTAACCCCTCCGGACCCAAAAATATGATTGGAGACCATTTCATCTTTCTTCTTATAGGTACTTACAAATGGATTGACTTGAGCTATTGAATTGCAAATTGACTTCTCAATCCACATGAAAGAAGAAAGGTGAGATGTGTAGAGGGTGAAAAAAAGTGGAAAAAGGAATGGTAAGAACAAAGGTAATGTTTTTCTTGCTTATAACCATATCTAACTTGTTTTTGTCAAGTTAGTGTGCACTATGCATGTGGTTTTTGAGTCAAAAGTGGTATTTTCAGATTCTCTTCACACTTACTCAAAAACTATTTCTAATGCTTTCATAGTGCATTACTAACTTGCTTACAAATGTTTGGATATGGCTTATATTTTTAGCATGCTTACAACCTTGAGGTTCTTAGTGGTAATCATCTTTTGGTAATGATGCATACTTGTATGTGAGTTATATCCTTTCATGCTTCTAAAAATGCTTATATCTTTGTTTGGATATATCTCTTCATCTACTCATAGCTTGCTTTATCTTGTATATCTTTTGGTATCTCTTGCTATTATCTAGATCCTACTAGTAGTCCTAACTTGTGATAACATCTACTAGTAGTTCACATACATGTAGTTCTAACCTTGTTTATAATTGGTATCTTTGCTCATATAGTTGTATTTCACTATATGCTATGCTTGTATCTTGTCTCATACATGCTCAAGCTTGTTCATTGAATTGCATATGTACTATCTTAAGTTGCTTGCATAACATTGTGATGCAGGGTACACAGATCTACATTATATGTAGAAATTGGAGTATTTTTGAATTTTATGTAGATTTTGCTCCAGTTTCAGTTTTTGCTGCAAGAGTAGTGTTTTTTTATACAAAAATGACCTTCTGAGCAAGGCTCATCGCATCGCCACGAGCCCTGACACTTTTTGGGCAAAATTCTGTCATCTTGAGGGTCAAAATTATGATTTATGGTTTTTTTTTTTCTGCAACACTTTATCTTGCATTTTGGGTTGTTCAAGTGCATGCTTTAACTTGCTTTTCTTTCTATGCTTGGACAAGCCCCTAATTGTGCTCTTCTACTCTCCTATATAGCCTTTTGTTATCTCCTTTCCTTTAACAAGTGGTGTTTTTTATTTCTTCATACCCCCACTTTTTGAAATGACAAATGGGGAGAAAGGTATGTCTTCTTTTGACAAAATAGGGAGAAGGCATGCCTTACATGAAGAGGAGAAGTATGTCCATTTAAGAGGGATAAGGTAAAGGGGAGAAGATATATATGTGTAGAACATATATGAGTAGAAGACATAGTTTCTATAAATGTTATGAAAGCTAACCATGCAGGAGAAATAACAACTATTGAGGGGGAGTATGAGAACTCCACATGCATCAATTGAGGGGGAGAATATGAGCTCAATCCTATTGAAACCCCTAGGTTTCTCTGAAGGTATGATTTTACTTAAAAGCTTTCAACACATTTATGAAATGGTCTGTCATCTTCAAAAAGGGGGAGAATGTTGACTCAAGGTCAATTAGGTCAATGTTGACTCACGCCTAAATTGACTAAACCCATGTTTTGATGATGACTAACCATTCCACATATTGGTGTCAAATGCTTCTACTTGAGTGTTTTCAGATTAGGTATAAACACACTCCAAATGCCCTAACTTGCGCATATCGACTTGGAGAAAAGACAAGTCAAAGTCAATACAAGTGCACGTTTTTGTAATATGATATAAATCAATTAGAATCATGTTGTAAATCACTTGTAATGATTATGTGACTTGTAATTAAGCTTAGAAAAAATCAAGAGCACTTAGATCGAATATTTAAGCACTCAAAAGCCATTTTCTAAAATTCACATCAGGCTGTTCTTCAGTCGAGTTATAAACTCGACCGATCCTGATTGGATCTTGAAAATGACTTTTGATCGGTCGAGTTTACACTTCATAGAACTCGACCGATGGAGTACCTAACCAATTCAATTTTCATTGGTCGGTCGAGTTTCCCCAGGACAAACTCGATCGATGGTCTAAATATCAGCTTTGTCTTTTACTCTATCGGTCGAGTTACCCTTATAGAAACTCGACCGATTGCACTGTATGGAAAAGTGCAGAAAAGTGCTTCTAGCCATTGTGGAGTTGCAACAAGTGAAAATATATCCCTTGCAAGCCACAAAATGGCTAATTTTCATTCTCAAGTGTTCCCAAAGGCTAAGAGGCATCCCCAGCTATAAATAGGACCCCTTGGGCTTTAGTCCAAGGTTGAGCATTCAATGCAAAACTCTATGTGAGGTTCCTATTCTATAGTTGAGTGATCCTACAACCTCCTCTCTCTCTCTCTAAGCTTAATCACTTGATACATTCATTAGAGTGAGTAAGAGATTTGTAAGAGAGCTATTCCTACATGTATATCTTGTGAGGTTCTCACTTCCACCACCTCCCTATCTCTCATTTCAATCATGAAGATGAATGTTCTCTCGCTTGGCTAAGAGAGGTGAAGAATAACAAGCGAAGGCGTCCCTTGGTGAAGATCAAGGATAAAGACTTGGAGCAAGAGTGGGTAAGCCCTTGGTGAAGGCAGAAGACTCCTTGCTCAAGTGGGTAAGTCCTTGGTGGAAGCTTCTCTGAGTGAAGGTGAAGTCAAAGGCGGAAGATCCAAGAAGAGTGGGTAATTCCTTGAAGGCTGAAGACTTGTGCAAGAGTAGGTAAGTCCTTGGAAGAAGGCGAAAGAATCTTACAAAGTGGGTAAGTCCTTGGTAAGGTTGAAGACTCTTTGTATTGGATAGGTAAGTCCTTTAGTGGTCATGTATTGTATCTCTTATAATGAATATAATGAAGATGCAAGGTTAAGAAATCCTAGAGGTTGACCTCTCTAGGTAGTGGAGTGACTCACTTCTAGTTTGAAGTGTGGAAGCACTCTAAATAGCTTGTCAATTGATGTATGTTCAATCTCTCTCTCCCTTGATACATATGTTTTATTTGCATACAAATTTCGTATTTAGCAACCTTATCTTATGATATTCCTTGAAGGTCTAATGAATTTTGTTTAAGTTACTTATTGATGGCTTCTTTTAAATAAACAATCGCTTCTTTTTTTACCCTACTCTCAATGGAACTTTTTATGTTGTTAATCAAGGGATGTCTATGGTAAAAAGGTGACACTTTCTGGAGCACAACTCAATGACTTCATAGGTGGTTTATCCAAGGTGTTTACTTATGCAAACAAACAATGGTCTTTACCTATTCAACATCTAATGGTTCTGGGTGATGTAGTGGTATCGTGATATGGGTTGAAAGATGATGGAACAAATGGAGGGTTACCCTTAATAAGGTAGTCTTACCTTTTCACTCATATGAATAGAAGGTATGATGACCATATTGTGTGTTCAATACCACTGCATCGATGCTTGTTTCATCTCATAGAAACTTTTATTCAACCTACAAACTATGTGTTCTTTGCCTTTCACTACAAATCCTTTAGGTTACTGTATATATATTTCTTCCTCTAGCCCACCATGGAGGAAGGTTGTCTTGATATTAAGCTACTCAATATCTAGGTTTAAGACAAGTGACAAAGTAGTATATACCCCTTTAGTGGTAACAACAAGTGAGTTCAAGGGAAAGTTGAAGAGAAAATTAATTAGTTAAAACAATTCAAAGCATCCCGTTCACTTAGTTAGTTCAATTATCACATTTCCATCACATTGTCAATCTAGGATCACTGTAAGTAAAAGATCAAAAGTGTGAACAAAATAAATTTGAATTAGATCTCTAAACATGTTTGCTAGATCATATTTAATATTTGAGAGTGACACATGGAACCATGACATGGTAGTCAGAATCATCTCTCATAGTGATGGTGGTGATTGTAATTCTTAGACTTGAAATCACTACACTCATCGAATGTGATTGGGTACAGTTTGACATCATCAAACACAATCCTGAAACATGGGTTGTTATAACGGTGATGATTGGGTGACTTTGACGCATGATATATACTGTGAGTGATAGATATGGGATTTGTCCCACCTAAGGGAGTATGATGTCCATGCCACTTGATAAGCAAGACAGAGAAAGGCATGCACATGCACATGTGAATCAATATATGATATTGATGTCACACATATCTCAGACAATTTGCTCTAGTTCAAGAAACATGAATGAATGTTGAAAGGATGACAACTCCATGCCTTGAGTTCATTCAGGATATCAGAGACAAAGGAATTATACATTCACTGGAACACCAATCACAGATTGTAGGATTGAAAGTTGTTCTCCAACTTTCCTTTTTCACTTGGGTAGCACTGATGTGCGACTAGGTACCACTCTTTGCTTGTGATGTCATAAGCTAGTTATAGACATTCATTGCCAACATGAAATGGGACCTATAGGGTCACACACAAAGGATTAACCTGGAAGAGGAGTTTATCCATGAATGATGTTTGAATTGATTACTAATGTGTTTAGGTACTCAATCAAACATTCAATCAATAGACTTGACTTACAATCATCAAGTTCAAGTGTTGAACTAATTGATTAGAGTGTTAGATTGATTGAGAACTGAATTGACTGTGTTATGCACAATCTGGACCACCAACCGACCGGTTCACTGGGTGAACCGATCAGCTCATGATCAATGAGACGACCGGTTCACTTGGACCAAATGAGCAGTGTTGGGTTTTCCCGATTTGTGAGAAAAGTTTTTCATTTCACTTGTTAAATTTGATTGTGACAATAATTAATATTTGCATTAATTAGAAACGAATAAGAAAAGTCAATTGTAGGTAGGTCTGGGAAGTGAAACAACTGGTTCACTGGGTGAACTGATCGACTCACACTCCCAACTGATCGATTCACTAGTGAATCAGTCGGCTCGACGATGTACCTTCTAAGGATGAAGTCAAGATCACCGCATTCAGTATCGACCCTACCAAGACCACTGGACCCGATGGCGTCAACGACACTTTTGTTCAGAAGAATTGGGATACCATGGGCAACTCCATCCACAAGACCGCTGCCATGGCCATCAGTGGCACAGTCCTGCCTGACGATATCTACAAATCAACAATAGTCCTCATCCCTAAAGTACCCTCCCCAGAGAGATGGGACCATTTTAGGCCAATTCCGCTCAACAATTTCTCCCTGAAAGTAACATCAAAGATAATTATTGAGAGATTAAAGCCTTACATACCTGAATGGATCTGCCCCACCCAGAGCAGCTTCATCCCTGGCTGACAAATCACTGACAACATAGTTATTGTCCAAGAACTGATCCACACCATGAAGCGGAAGAAGGGCACCAGATCTATGGCGGTGAAGATTGATCTTACAAAAGTCTTCGATGAAATGTCTTGGTCCTTCCTCCATGATACATTATGCAAATTACAGCTGCCCAACAACATCATATCCTACATTATGGCCTCAGTGACATGTGGAACATCTACCATCTTTTGGAATGGTACCCCCTATAGGGAGTTCAAAGCCTCTAGAGGTCTTCCACAGGGTGACCCCCTGTCACCTACCTCTTTGTTCTCTACATCAAAAGGCTCAGCCAAGCCATACAACATCAGGTACAAGTCACAGACTGGATGCCCATCAAAACGAGTAGATCAGGCCCTACGATCTCCCATGTCTGCTTTGTCGATGACCTTATTCTCTTCACACACACCTCGATTAAATGCATGGAAGAAATCAATAACACCTTCAAGGCCTTTGTAGTGGTTTCTGGTCAGGAGGTCTCCACCTCCAAATCAAAAATCTTCTTCTCCGCTAGCGTCCCCTACCCCTTAAAGAATCAAATCCAGTGCATCACTGGGTTCTAGGCTACTAATGACCTCGGCAGATATCTTGGAGTCCCGTTCCTACACTCCACGGTGACCAAGGACACCTACGCCAGCATCTTCAACAACCTAACCAATACCATCAATGCCTGGTCCGCCCACTGCCTGTCACTTGTGGGAAGGGTCTGCCTAGTAAAAGCAACACTCGCCGCCATCCCAACCTATGTTACATAGACCGCCCCATTACCCCTTAAAGTGTGTGACCTGATCGATAAAAAGATCCGTAGCTTCATCTAGGGAGGACAACATAAAGCACACCCCCTCTCGCTTGTCTCTTGGAACAAAGTCACCAACTCCAAACCCAACGACGACCTCGGGATTAAATCCATGAGACAGTGGAATAAAGCCCTCATACTATAGAATACTTGGAACCTCCACACCAATGCCACCTCTTTCTGGGGATACAATATGCATGACAGATACTACAAGCATCGAAACTACCCCTGCTCCAACCTCTCACGCCTTGCCAAAGAAGCTTTCGATGGTAGCCAATTCATAGAAGACAACTCCTACAAAGTCATCCTCAATGGCATGAGCACCAGTTTCTGGGATGATATCTGGTGGGAAGGGGGAGTAAAACTTAGAAACCATTCTCTAAGAATGATACCTGAAGATATCTTAGACCTCCTCATAGGCATCATCCTCAATGCACAAGGACAATGGGATATGTAATTACTAAATGATTGGTTACCAAACCATCTAACACAATTGATTTCTAAGCTTCATCCTCCTTCCATGAACAATGATGTAGACTGCACTGACTGGAGTTTAATACCCAATGGAGACTTTACCACTGCTTCCACATACAAACAACTCCAAATAGGGACCAACATTGATGTCCATGGTCCCTGGAAGCTGATTTGGAAGGCCCTAGTCTCTGCAAAGATCAAAATGTTCCTATGATCTTTGGGCCACAAAGCGATTCTCACCAATGAACGACTGACAACCAGGCATATCTCCTCTTCAAGCACATGCCCACGCTGCAACCACCCGACCGAGTCTACACTCCATGCCCTAAGAGACTGCCCTTTTGCAACCTCAATATGGCATTCTTTCCAACGGGTTATAACCGACAACCAGATCTTCTTCACTACTGACAATTTCAGCAACTAGTTGGAATCTAGTATATCCATCAACAAGCACCACACAATAAGCTTTGCATCTATCTGTTGGATCATTTGGAGAGCACGAAACATCAATGTACATGAAGATAAAATCTTGGTTCATAACCACCAGATATGAATCATCTCTAGGGAGATTGATGCTCATGAATATGTTGTTGCGGCTGCTGGACATTCAACATCCAACAACAACACAACCACACCATGCCCCCCTAGGCCGAACTGGACAAAGATCAATACAGACGCCGCTCTCAACAAAATCGGGGCCTCTGTCATCGCAATCGCTAGGAACCATCATGGTAACTAGAATGTCGACCGTGCAAAATACCTTGGAATTAGTGACCCCACATCGGCAAAACTTGCAAGTATTATTCTGACCATCAAGGTTGCTAACAACAATGACTAGCTCAACATCTTCTTTGAAACTGACTGTCAAGGAGCACTCAACATGATTCATGGTGTAACATCCCTGACCTGGGTTATGTACTAACCCTAGGTGTTTTTCCTAATAAATTTGATTAGATTCTTGCTTATATTCCTTGAAAAATAATTAAAGCTTTTGAGGAACTTATATTTCTATTTCAGTCCTTTTTGAATAATGTTGGAACATTGTTGTGTTAATAATGGACTAAAGTGCAAATTACCCAAGTAGAGGGGTTAACTTGCAAATTGCACATGTTAAGATGTTCCTCTAATGATGATACATCATAAGAGTGAATATGATGAAGTGGTACAGTTTTCACAAGCTTGGGTACCAAAATATAGCTTGTAGAACAATCCTTGTGCTTTAAAACCTAGTTTTGGTGTAAAGTGCAATTTACCTAAAACCTAGGGTCCAACATGTAAAATATGTTGGCTAAAAAAGAAATCTATAAATCCCTTTGTTTTGATTATGACAAACATTTCATTCTTATTGATCTAACGAGCTACTTGAGTGTGCAGGATTAAGGTGGATGACAAAGTAACTAGGGAAATCCATATGCTTACATGTTTATGTTTTCATGAAATGTAATCACCTTGTAAAAACTTGTACAAATATATAATGTACAAGTACTTAGATTTCATGTAAATCAAGCGTTAGATTCTCCCTAGCTAAACACCACATTTAGATAAGTCATTTCCTTCAAATAGGATTACATTTGCACACTCATACATATAATTAGTGCCTAAATTGAAACATTGAAACAGGATCAATCTCGGTCGACCAACTCCTCGACCGAGACACTCTCGGTCGACAATCTTCTCGACCGAGAAAGATCCAAAGTAGCTGTTAGACTCAACTGACAAGGTAGTTGGCAGTTGGAGATAGATGTTGCAAATCACTTGATCCAGAGAGCCTGTCGGTCGACAAAACTTCGACCGAGTAGGTATCTCGGTCGACCATACCTCGACCGAGATGAACTCTGACAGCAACTGCAGAGTAAATTAATTAGCCGTTGCTAAAGCAACAAACTTGTACCTAACGGCTAGTTAAGCACTTAGAAACCCCTAGAAGTTGTCTATAACGTCCTTAAGCATCCTTAGACCATTCCTATAAATAGGACAAGCCATAGGACACTCAAATATACTTGTTACACTTGAGAAATCCTTGAGCATACTTTGAGCAATCTGTTTGTGAGAAATTTGAGCATTGTGACAATTGGATACTTCCTTCCTTAGCTCAAACTTCGTGTCCTATAGGCTAGCATCTCCTACCCACTGCAATCACAAGTCCATACACTTGGTTAGGAGATCTATACACTTGATCTAGGCAAATCAAGCCTTGGGCTATAAAGGATAAGTTGTAATTTCCTTTTTCCTTTCTTGTTCTCTATTACTGTTTGTACTCTCCTTGCTACTCCTAGGTTGGAGGCTGCGGATTGGAGAGGGTGGAGATCTTCTTGGTGAAGAAGGTGACCTTGAGCTACTTCAGAAGGCTGGTGCAACGGGAGGTTACTTCTAGAGAGGAAGGCTACTTCAAGGGGGAGCTTGAAGTTACTTCAAGAAGGCTACCTCAAGTTGGTGCACCTACTTCAAGGGAAGGCTGTTCAAGGGTGTAAAGGAAAGTATTGTATTTTGTATAAATCCTTGAGAAGGTAATAAAATAAATACTTTCAAAATCCCGGTTGGGTAAGCAACCAAGTAGTGGACTGACAACTTTAGTATTTGCTAAAGTTGGAACCACTCTAAACACCTGTCTCCTTCTTCCAATTTCAATTGTGGTTGTTTGAGTTAAATAATTTGTTAAAATTATTTTAAAACTCTATTCACCCCCCCTCTAGTGTTTTTCAATTGGTATCAGAGCAGGCTTCAAGGAACCCTAACAAGGTCTTGAAGAAATGGGTGACGGAGTGCTCAACAACCTTAACCTTGAAGGGACACTTGTTGCTAGGCCTCCATCATTCGATGGAACAAACTACCAATATTGGAAGAGAAGGATGCAGTTCTACTTCCAAGGCATCAATTGGGATTTATGGAGAATGGTGTCAACCCCATATGAGCTCCCTCAAACTCAATTTGCAGAATGGGATGAAAATATGGTAAAGCTGGCTCAAATGAATGCAAAAGCTGTAAGCATTTTATATTGTTCTATTTCAGTAGGAGAATTTAATAGAATATCTAATTGTGACACAGCCTATGATATTTGGCATAGACTATCCATAACCTATGAAGGTACAGTCCAAGTCAAAAATTCCAAAATTAGCATGTTTAAACAAAAGTTTGAACACTTTCGTATGGATCCTAATGAATCTATTAGTGAAATGTTTGCAAAATTCTCTACTATTGTTAATGGTTTAAGTGCCCTAGGAAAACCTGTCCTTGAAGAAGATCAGGTATCAAAAATCCTTCGATCACTCCCTCCAAAATATAAGCCAAAGGTGACACCCATTGAAGAAGCAAACGACCTCACTTGACTGAAAATGGAGCAACTTATTGGCAACCTAGAAGCTCATGAAGCAACCCTAGAAGAGGAAGAAAGAAGAGCATGTGAACTTCAACAAGGAAAGAAGAAGGATGTGGCTCTAAAAGCTTCAAAAGTTGTCACACAAGAAAGTGAGGAGTCAAGTGAAGAAGAAGGAGAAGAAGCCTTGATCGTCAACGGTAAGAAATACAAAAGATTTAAATCTAACAAAATTTCCAGTTCTTCTTCTACCCCTCCTAGGTGCTTTGAATGTGGGAAGAAAGGGCATTTCAAAAATGAATGTCCTAAAGCAAAGAAAGGAAAGAAAAGCTCACACAAGAAGAAGGGAGAAAAAGCCTATAAAGCTGCATGGGACGAGTCAAGTGACAGTGAAAGCAGAGAAGAAATGGTGGATTGTCTAATGGCAAGAGAAGATGATGAAGACTCTCAAGAGGTAAGCCTACTTGATCTTCCTAAAGAAGAGTTAGTTACTAGTCTACAAGAAATTCATTATAAGTATGTTGATGTCAAGAAGAAACTAAAGAAGGTTATCAAATCAAATGATGAGCTAATTGCTAAATTAGATAATCTTTCTTCTGAAAAGAACAACATTGATCTTGAGAATTTGTCTTTAAAAACATCTTTAGATGATTGCACTAGAAAGCTACTCACTTTAGAAACAAATGTTGATCTTCTTTCTAAAGAAAAGACTGAATTGTTAGCTAAACTACAAGATTTTCAGACTCAACCTATTTTGTGTAACCATCTAGACTATGATAATGTTGTAAAAGAAAGAGATTCATTGTTATCTGATTTAGATCAAGCAAGAAAAGATCTACACAAGAAGATGAATGACATTGCTCAGCTGCAAAGAGAACTTTATGAGTTAAGAAGAAAAGATATACTTGATAACATTCTAAGCATTGGTACTGTTTTCAACGGAAGAAAAGGTTTGGGATATGCTCCAAAGAAAAATCAACCCAAAAGAACTCACACTATGTTTGTACCCAAGAACACAATGGCTAGAAAGAGAAATGAAGTTGATTCTATTACTTGCCATTTTTGTTTACGTCTTGGACACTATTCCTTTTCATGCCCTTATAAGACTAAGGATTCCGAATTAGTTTGGGTCCCAAAACCTCAAACTTAGTAGAGTCAAATGGAATTTAGTTGAGATATGGCCAAACGCTCCATCTTGCTATTTATATTGTCTTATCTCAACTAAACAAAAGATTTCATGCATATTGTTAATTTTCTGCACTGTTGTATTGAAACAGAAACTTAGTCGGTCGAAGTATTGTCGACCGAACCATTAATCGGTCGAAGTATTGTCGACCGACCGGATGTCTGTAACAAATCAAAATCTACAGCAATTATTTCGGTCGAAAATTGGTCAACCGAGCTAAATTTCTGTGCTTCTTTGTTTGTAATACAGTAATCTTCTCGATCGACAATTAGTCGACCGAGACAGATGTCGGTCGAACAATTTTCGACTGACTGGATTTCTGATTCAGAACTCTTATACAAGTCTGTACTTAAATGATTCTAACCATATCGAACCATCACATGGGTACCAAAATCTACATTTTAATGCAGGAATGGGTGGTTGACAGTGGATGCTCCAAACATATGACCGGGAATAAGGATGCATTTCAAACCTTTGAAGAAAAGAAAAGTGGAACGGTCACCTTTGGAGACAATGGTAAGGGCAAAATCGTTGGAATAGGTAATGTTGGTACAAACCTCGAAATAAAGAATGTTCTACTCGTTGATGGTTTGCACCATAATTTGATAAGTGTTAGTCAATTATGTGATAGTGATTATGATGTGTTATTTAACAAAACTTGCTGCAAGTTATTGATAGAAAACACTACAAATGTTGTTTATGAAGGAAATAGAGTTGGAAATCTTTATATCCTTAAACCTAACTCTATGAAATGAGTAGTGGGAAAATGCTTGCTTGCAAATGAAAATACCTTACAACTATGGCATAAAAAGCTCGGACATGCTAGTTCACATGTTATTAAAAGGTTAGTGAAATATGATCTTGTTCGTGGATTGCCTACTTTATCTTTTGATCAAGTTGAAAACTGTGAACCATGCACAATGGGAAAGCAAACCAAAACCTCTTTTAAACCAAAACATGTACTTATCACCAGTAGGTCCTTAGAATTAATTCATATGGATTTATTTGGACCCATGAGGACACAATCTATTGGTGGTAAAAGATACTGTTTTGTTATTGTTGATGATTATAGTAGATACACATGGGTACATTTTATTGCAACTAAAGATGATACTATTCATGTTTTTATACAATTTTGTTCCAAGATAGAAAATCTATTACAAAGCAAAATATGTACCATTAGAAGTGATCATGGTGGAGAATTTGAAAATCATACATTTGAGGAATTTTGTACATCTCAAGGGTACACTCATAATTTTTCTGCTCCACGCACCCCACAACAAAATGGTATAGTCGAAAGGAAAAATTGATCACTACAAGAAATGGCTAGAACTATGATGCTCGAACACAACACACCCAAAACCTTTTGGACTGAAGCTGTAAATACTGCATGCTATGTGTTAAATAGAGTAACTATTCACTCTCACTTGAAGAAAACTCCATATGAGATAATACATTCTAAGAAACCTAGAGTTGACTACTTTCATACTTTTGGCTCCACATGCTATATTTTAAATACCAAAGATGATAGAGATAAGTTTGACTCTAAATCACACAAAGCATTCTTTTTGGGATATTCCACTTCTAGCAAAGCTTTTAGAGTATATAACACTATCTCTAGAAAAGTTGAGGAATCTATTCATGTTTCTTTTCATGAAGAGACCAAATCTGAAAATCTAGAAATCATAGATCTTACTAATCAATTCGAAAATTTAAACGTACCAAATGATAGTGAGAAAGTTACTACAAATAATCACCAAGCTGAACCACAACCTACACCTAGGCTTATTAAGGATCATCCTCAAGAACTTATTATTGGAGATCCAAATGATAAAGTCAAAACTCGGTCTTCCTTCAAAGATGTTGCAAACATGGCTTTTGTTTCTATCATTGAACCTAAGAAGATATATGAAGCTCTTAAAGATGATTATTGGATAATAGCCATGCAAGAAGAATTGAATCAATTCACTAAAAATGATGTATGGGATTTAGTTCCTAAACCACAAGATAAAACCATCATAGAAACTAAATGGGTTTTTAGGAATAAGCTAAATGAGGCAGGAGAGGTAATAAGGAATAAAGCTCGGTTAGTAGCACAAGGATATAATCAACAAGAAGGAATAGATTTTGATGAAACATATGCACCGGTAGCTAGACTTGAAGCTATTAGAATGTTACTAGCTATTGCTGCACATAAAAACATCAAACTCTACCAAATGGATGAAAAAAGTGCATTTCTAAATGGCATCATTCAAGAAGAAGTATATGTTGCTCAACCACCTGGTTTTGAAATACCGGAAAAAGGTGACTATGTTTATAAACTTAAGAAAGCACTTTATGGTTTAAAACAAGCACCTAGGAATTGGTATGAAAGGCTCAAGACATATCTCTTTGATAATAGTTTTTCTATTGGAAATTCAGATTCTACTTTATTTTTCAAAACATATACATCTGACTTCCTAGTTGTGCAAATATATGTTGATGACATTATTTTTGGAGCTTATAATGATTCATTGTGCACACAATTCAGTGACATTATGAAAAAAGAATTTGAAATGAGCCTCATGGGTGAACTAACTTTCTTTCTTGGTTTTCAAATTAAGCAAACACCTGCCGGTATATTCATAAGCCAAGAATAATATACTAAAGAACTCTTAAAACGTTTCGGGATGGATCAGTGCAAACATGCTACTACTCCTATGGCTACTTCTCTTAAAATTGATAAGGATGAAAATGGGGAACCTATTGATGATTCCTTATATAGAGCCATGATTGGTAGTTTGCTTTACTTAACTGCTTCTAGACCAGACATTATGTTTTCCGTTGGTCTTTGTGCTCGATTTCAATCACAACCTATGCACTCTCATTTTCTAGCAGTTAAACGAATTCTTCGTTACCTAGCCGACACTACTTGTTTTGGTTTATGGTATCCAAAAGGACAATCCTTGGATTTTAAAGCTTATACTGATGCGGATTATGCTGGTTGTCGACTTGATTGCAAGAGTACTAGTCGTGGCTGTTTCTTGTTAGGGAGAGCTTTAGTATCTTGGTTTAGCAAGAAACAAAATACGGTTGCCCTATCTACAACTGAAGCTGAATATATGGCAGCCGGGTCCTGTTGTGCTCAAGTGCTTTATATGCAACAAGTATTAAATGATTATGGTTTTACTCTTTCATCTACGCCTATTTTTTGTGACAACACGAGCGCTATAAACTTAGCACACAATCCTATTTTACACAGCCGAGCTAAACATATTGAAACCCGTCATCACTTTTTAAGGGATCATATCTCCAAGAATCATGTTTCCCTTCATCATGTTGATACGGAAGATCAATTGGCTGATATTTTTACAAAACCGCTTCCACTAGATCAATTTAACAAAATTAGGAAGCAACTGCTTATCACTCCTTTGGAAGATGTTTTCTTTGATATCTGTGCTTCTTAACAAAAACTTTTAATGGACATTTTTTCATTAGATTTGATGGGACATCTAATTAAGGGGGAGTTTTTATTCTTAACGAATATCTTTTTGAAATGACAAAGGGGGAGAAATAAATATAAAACTAAAACTTAATAATTATGAAAAACTCAATCAATGAGTTTCATAAATAAACTCTTGCCTTTACATTGAAAGTTGCTATATTCCCTAGTGAAGTGGATTTCATGTTCCATAATTCATGGGGAATAATAAGCACACATTTTATAAACAAGAGGAAAAGCTACAAAAGGTAATCTAAAGGTATGAAACTCATATGTTTTATATTTCCTTCATTTATATTTTGGAAATGTTTGTCATCTTCAAAAAGGGGGAGATTGTTGGCTAAATAGGACATCTATAAATCCCTTTGTTTTGATTATGACAAACATTTCATTCTTATTGATCTAACGAGCTACTTGAGTGTGCAGGATTAAGGTGGATGACAAAGTAACTAGGGAAATCCATATGCTTACATGTTTATGTTTTCATGAAATGTAATCGCCTTGTAAAAACTTGTACAAATATATAATGTACAAGTACTTAGATTTCATGTAAATCAAGCGTTAGATTCTCCCTAGCTAAACACCACATTTAGATAAGTCATTTCCTTCAAATAGGATTACATTTGCACACTCATACATATAATTAGTGCCTAAATTGAAACATTGAAACAGGATCAATCTCGGTCGACCAACTCCTCGACCGAGACACTCTCGGTCGACAATCTTCTCGACCGAGAAAGATCCAAAGTAGCCGTTAGACTCAACTAACAAGGTAGTTGGCAGTTGGAGATAGACGTTGCAAATCACTTGATCCAGAGAGCCTGTCGGTCGACAAAACTTCGACCAAGTAGGTATCTCGATCGACCATTCCTCGACCGAGATGAACTCTGACAGCAACTGCAGAGTAAATTAATTAGCCGTTGCTAAAGCAACAAACTTGTACCTAACGGCTAGTTAAGCACTTAGAAACCCCTAGAAGTTGTCTATAACGTCCTTAAGCATCCTTAGACCATTCCTATAAATAGGACAAGCCATAGGACACTCAAATATACTTGTTACACTTGAGAAATCCTTGAGCATACTTTGAGCAATCTGTTTGTGAGAAATTTGAGCATTGTGACAATTGGATACTTCCTTCCTTAGCTCAAAATTCATGTCCTATAGGCTAGAATCTCCTACCCACTGCAATCACAAGTCCATAAACTTGGTTAGGAGATCTATACGCTTGATCTAGGCAAATCAAGCCTTGGGCTATAATGGATAAGTTGTATTTTCCTTTTTCCTTTCTTGTTCTCTATTACTGTTTGTACTCTCCTTGCTACTCCTAGGTTGGAGGCTGCGGATTGGAGAGGGTGGAGATCTTCTTGGTGAAGAAGGTGACCTTGAGCTACTTCAGAAGGCTGGTGCAACGGGAGGTTACTTCTAGAGAGGAAGGCTACTTCAAGGGGGAGCTTGAAGTTACTTCAAGAAGGCTACCTCAAGTTGGTGCACCTACTTCAAGGGAAGGCTGTTCAAGGGGTGTAAAGGAAAGTATTGTATTTTGTATAAATCCTTGAGAAGGTAATAAAATAAATACTTTCAAAATCCCGGTTGGGTAAGCAACCGGGTAGTGGACTGACAACTTTAGTATTTGCTAAAGTTGGAACCACTCTAAACACCTGTCTCCTTCTTCCAATTTCAATTGTGGTTGTTTGAGTTCAATAAATTGTTAAAATTATTTTAAAACTCTATTCACCCCCCTCTAGTGTTTTTCAATTGGTATCAGAGCAGGCTTCAAGGAACCCTAACAAGGTCTTGAAGAAATGGGTGACGGAGTGCTCAACAACCTTAACCTTGAAGGGACACTTGTTGCTAGGCCTCCAACGTTCGATGGAACAAACTACCAATATTGGAAGAGAAGGATGCAGTTCTACTTCCAAGGCATCAATTGGGATTTATGGAGAATGGTGTCAACCCCATATGAGCTCCCTCAAACTCAATTTGCAGAATGGGATGCAAATACGGTAAAGCTGGCTCAAATGAATGCAAAAGCTGTAAGCATTTTATATTGTTCTATTTCGGTAGGAGAATTTAATAGAATATCTAATTGTGACACAACCTATGATATTTGGCATAGACTGTCCATAACCTATGAAGGTACAGTCCAAGTCAAAAATTCCAAAATTAGCATGTTTAAACAAAAGTTTGAACACTTTCGTATGGATCCTGATGAATCTATTAGTGAAATGTTTGCAAAATTCTCTACTATTGTTAATGGTTTAAGTGCCCTAGGAAAACCTGTCCTTGAAGAAGATCAGGTATCAAAAATCCTTCGATCACTCCCTCCAAAATATAAGCCAAAGGTGACAGCCATTGAAGAAGCAAACGACCTCACTCGACTGAAAATGGAGCAACTTATTGGCAACCTAGAAGCTCATGAAGCAACCCTAGAAGAGGAAGAAAGAAGAGCACGTGAACTTCAGCAAGGAAAGAAGAAGGATGTGGCTCTAAAAGCTTCAAAAGTCGTCACACAAGAAAGTGAGGAGTCAAGTGAAGAAGAAGGAGAAGAAGCCTTGATCGTCAACGGTAAGAAATACAAAAGATTTAAATCTAACAAAATTTCCAGTTCTTCTTCTACCCCTCCTAGGTGCTTTGAATGTGGGAAGAAAGGGCATTTCAAAAATGAATGTCCTAAAGCAAAGAAAGGAAAGAAAAGCTCACACAAGAAGAAGGGAGAAAAAGCCTATAAAGCTGCATGGGACGAGTCAAGTGACAGTGAAAGCGGAGAAGAAACGGTGGATTGTCTAATGGCAAGAGAAGATGATGAAGACTCTCAAGAGGTAAGCCTACTTGATCTTCCTAAAGAAGAGTTAGTTACTAGTCTACAAGAAATTCATGATAAGTATGTTGATGTCAAGAAGAAACTAAAGAAGGTTATCAAATCAAATGATGAGCTAATTGCTAAATTAGATAATCTTTCTTCTGAAAAGAACAACATTGATCTTGAGAATTTGTCTTTAAAAACATCTTTAGATGATTGCACTAGAAAGCTACTCACTTTAGAAACAAATGTTGATCTTCTTTCTAAAGAAAAGACTGAATTGTTAGCTAAACTACAAGATTTTCAGACTCAACCTATTTTGTGTAACCATCTAGACTATGATAATGTTGTAAAAGAAAGAGATTCATTGTTATCTGATTTAGATCAAGCAAGAAAAGATCTACACAAGAAGATGAATGACATTGCTCAGCTGCAAAGAGAACTTTATGAGTTAAGAAGAAAAGATATACTTGATAACATTCTAAGCATTGGTACTATTTTCAACGGAAGAAAAGGTTTGGGATATGCTCCAAAGAAAAATCAACCCAAAAGAACTCAAACTATGTTTGTACCCAAGAACACAATGGCTAGAAAGAGAAATGAAGTTGATTCTATTACTTGCCATTTTTGTTTACGTCTTGGACACTATTCCTTTTCATGCCCTTATAAGAGTAAGGATTCCGAATTAGTTTGGGTCCCAAAACCTCAAACTTAGTAGAGTCAAATGGAATTTAGTTGAGATATGGCCAAACGCTCCATCTTGCTATTTATATTGTCTTATCTCAACTAAACAAAAGATTTCATGCATATTGTTAATTTTCTGCACTGTTGTATTGAAACAGAAACTTAGTCGGTCGAAGTATTGTCGACCGAACCATTAATCGGTCGAAGTATTGTCGACCGACCGGATGTCTGTAACAAATCAAAATCTACAGCAATTATTTCGGTCAAAAATTGGTCAACTGAGCTAAATTTCTGTGCTTCTTTATTTGTAATACAGTAATCTTCTCGATCGACAATTAGTCGACCGAGACAGATGTCGGTCGAACAATTGTCGACCGACTGGATTTCTGATTCAGAACTCTTATACAAGTCTGTACTTAAATGATTCTAACCATATCAGACCATCACATGGGTACCAAAATCTACATTTTAATGCAGGAATGGGTGGTTGACAGTGGATGCTCCAAACATATGACCGGGAACAAGGATGCATTTCAAACCTTTGAAGAAAAGAAAAGTGGAACAGTCACCTTTGGAGACAATGGTAAGGGCAAAATCGTTGGAATAGGTAATGTTGGTACAAACCTCGAAATAAAGAATGTTCTACTCGTTGATGGTTTGCACCATAATTTGATAAGTGTTAGTCAATTATGTGATAGTGGTTATGATGTGTTATTTAACAAAACTTGCTGCAAGTTATTGATAGAAAACACTACAAATGTTGTTTATGAAGGAAATAGAGTTGGAAATCTTTATATCCTTAAACCTAACTCTATGAAATCAGTAGTGGGAAAATGCTTGCTTGCAAATGAAAATACCTTACAACTATGGCATAAAAAGCTCGGACATGCTAGTTCACATGTTATTAAAAGGTTAGTGAAATATGATCTTGTTCATGGATTGCCTACTTTATCTTTTGATCAAGTTGAAAACTGTGAACCATGCACAATGGGAAAGCAAACCAAAACCTCTTTTAAACCAAAACATTTACTTAGCACCAGTAGGTCCTTAGAATTAATTCATATGGATTTATTTGGACCCATGAGGACACAATCTATTGGTGGTAAAAGATATTGTTTTGTTATTGTTGATGATTATAGTAGATACACATGGGTACATTTTATTGCAACTAAAGATGATACTATTCATGTTTTTATACAATTTTGTTCCAAGATAGAAAATCTATTACAAAGCAAAATATGTACCATTAGAAGTGATCATGGTGGAGAATTTGAAAATCATACATTTGAGGAATTTTGTACATCTCAAGGGTACACTCATAATTTTTCTGCTCCACGCACCCCACAACAAAATGGTATAGTCGAAAGGAAAAATCGATCACTACAAGAAATGGCTAGAACTATGATGCTCGAACACAACACACCCAAAACCTTTTGGGCTGAAGCTGTAAATACTGCATGCTATGTGTTAAATAGAGTAACTATTCACTCTCACTTGAAGAAAACTCCATATGAAATAATACATTCTAAGAAACCTAGAGTTGACTACTTTCATACTTTTGGCTCCACCTGCTATATTTTAAATACCAAAGATGATAGAGATAAGTTTCACTCTAAATCAGACAAAGCATTGTTTTTGGGATATTCCACTTCTAGCAAAGCTTTTAGAGTATATAACACTATCTCTAGAAAATTTGAGGAATCTATTCATGTTTCTTTTCATGAAGAGACCAAATCTGAAAATCTAGAAATCATATATCTTACTAATCAATTCAAAAATTTAAACATACCAAATGATAGTGAGAAAGTTACTACAAATAATCACCAAGCTGAACCACAACCTACACCTAGGCTTATTAAGGATCATCCTCAAGAACTTATTATTGGAGATCCAAATGATAAAGTCAAAACTCGGTCTTCCTTCAAAGATTTTGCAAACATGGCTTTTGTTTCTATCATTGAACCTAAGAAGATATCTGAAGCTCTTAAAGATGATTATTGGATAATAGCCATGCAAGAAGAATTGAATCAATTTACTAAAAATGATGTATGGGATTTAGTTCCTAAACCACAAGATAAAACCATCATAGGAACTAAATGGGTTTTTAGGAATAAGCTAAATGAGGCAGGAGAGGTAATAAGGAATAAAGCTCGGTTAGTAGCACAAGGATATAATCAACAAGAAGGAATAGATTTTGATGAAACATATGCACATGTAGCTAGACTTGAAGCTATTAGAATGTTACTAGCTATTGCTGCACATAAAAACATCAAACTCTACCAAATGGATGATAAAAGTGCATTTCTAATTGGCATCATTCAAGAAGAAGTATATGTTGTTCAACCACCTGGTTTTGAAATACTGGAAAAAGGTGACTATGTTTATAAACTTAAGAAAGCACTTTATGGTTTAAAACAAGCACCTAGGAATTGGTATGAAAGGCTCAAGACATATCTCTTTGATAATAGTTTTTCTATTGGAAATTCAGATTCTACTTTATTTTTCAAAACATATACATCTGACTTCCTAGTTGTGCAAATATATGTTGATGACATTATTTTTGGAGCTTCTAATGATTCATTGTGCACACAATTCAATGACATTATGCAAAAAGAATTTGAAATGAGCCTCATGGGTGAACTAACTTTCTTTCTTGGTTTTCAAATTAAGCAAACACCTGCCGGTATATTCATAAGCCAAGAAAAATATACTAAAGAACTCTAAAAATGTTTCGGGATGGATCAGTGCAAACATGCTACTACTCCTATGGCTACTTCTCTTAAAATTGATAAGGATGAAAATGGGGAACCTATTGATGATTCCTTATATAGATCCATGATTGGTAGTTTGCTTTACTTAACTGCTTCTAGATCGGACGTTATGTTTTCCGTTGGTCTTTGTTCTCGATTTCAATCACAACCTATGCACTCTCATTTTCTAGCAGTTAAACGAATTCTTCGTTACCTAGCCGGCACTACTTGTTTTGGTTTATGGTATCCAAAAGGACGTTAATTTCTATGTTTATCCAAGAACTACTTTAGCAAACGGTATGCCAACCTTGCTCAAACTATTTCCCAAACCATTTGGGAGAAAACGGTTTCAAACCGTTTGAATGCAAACAGTTTCACTAGACCACATTGAAGCAAACGGTCCAAGACCGTTTGGAGGCATTGACCAGGCATTGACCATTTGTAGGAATGTTGAGAATAATGTAGACTAATTACCTACCAAAAATCATCAATTAATTCCAAGTGGTTCACCAATCGAAGGTCCAACAATCATCAAAACCCTAATCGGGTTAATTGCTGATTTTAATAATTGAATTATGTTGAAGTTTTGGTTCAGTGACCCAAACAGTTTCAAAACTATTTGGGGATCACCCAAACGGTCTCAAGACCGTTTGGTGATCACCCAAGACCGTTTGGAGGTCTATGGTTAAGCATGGTTAACCAATTGAGGACCCAAAGGTTCTAAGTTAAAGTGCAATCAATGTTGACCTAGTGATCAATCCAATGAGCCAAACCTTAATTAGTTGAGTTGGTTTTTAATGTTAACTTGAGAAAATGGTATCAATACCATTTGGAGGTCATCCAAATGATCCCAAGACCGTTTGGGGTCATGTCGTGACCAAATTGGATGATGGGTCAAAGGGTTCAAATCAATTAGACTCACAATGAAATATGTTGAAGGGTCATCGATTTCAAACCCTAATCCAATTGTTTCAAGCCCTAATTGATGACCAATTGAGGTTCAATTGAGGGTCAAATTAGTTGAAGGTTGACCTAATTAACTCAATTGGTGATTGGTTAACATGTACTTGATTGATTGAGGGGATCAATATTGGAAACCCTAATTCAATTGAAGTGGTTGAGACACTTTTTGGTCCTTGCGGTTTTGAGGTGGTTTGGACCAAACGGTCTCAAGACCGTTTGGGTCCAAACGGTCTCCAGACCGTTTGCGTCCAAACGGTCTCAAGACCGTTTGGGACCAAACGATCCCAAACCGTTTGGGCTCATGCGGTTTCAAGGTCAGTTATGTTCATGCAGTTTCAAAGTCAAACTTGACCAAACGGTCTTCACCACCAAACGGTTTCAAAGTCAACATGACCAAACGGTCTTCATCACCAAACAGTTTCAAGGGTAGTCCAAGACCGTTTGGAGGTTTAGTGTGCAAGACCGTTTGAGGTATGAGAAGGTCAAGATCATTTGATGCTTTAGTGATCAAGATAGTTTGGTGGTTGATTAACCTAAACCTCATGGATACTTAAAGTGGTTAAAGGACCAAGTAAGTAGTTGATTAAGACATGATGTGATCAATAATGATTATAATAAAGGTACCCTTGATGGGATAGAGTGATTAGTACTCTTTGAATGAGTAAGCCTTAATGATCACAATAGTAATAACATAACCCATGATGTCAATGTTTAATTGACTTAGCCTAATCAAGGGTGATGCAAACATTAACTTATAGAAAGATGAGAGAGAAGACTTCTTATATGAATGTTAATCAAGTAATGGATTCCGAATATAAATGAATACCTTATTAGGGTATGATCCATGTTAGTGAGATCATGAAACCCTAATTATGATGGTTAATGAATCATAACCCTAATTGAGGGAAATAATGGGAGTATCCCTAATATATGATGATGATATAATCCTAATTCATAATGATGACATGGTAACCCTTAAATTAAAGGTACTTTGTTGATCATTCCTACTTAGGGTGAATAGTAAACCCTAATGGTGAGATATTAATGATAACTCTAATCAAGGATGATTTAATGTGAATAATAAACCCTAACCCAAGGTAATGTGATGAGTATAGTAAATCCTAATTCAGAGTATGCTAAATAAGAACTCTAACCTTGAGTGATGTGATATGAATAGTAAACCCTAATCAGTTTGAAGTATTGATTTCATAAGTGTAAAACAGTCGTGGTGATCTTCTGTAGCACGACCGTGCAAGGTAGCACGGACGTGGTGGCTCCCCCTTGCACGGCCGTTCTTGGCTGCATGGTCATGGTGCTCTATACTTGACTTGGAGTTGATTTGCAAGTAAACTTTAACCAATAGCGATGCTATCATTATTGTACATTGTGCTGATATAGAAATAATGTGCTTGTTATCATTTATATTAATCATGCAAGTTTTTATGAAATAGTGAGCATAGCCAGGTAAGATATATGATGCAATATTCATTAAAAACACTTTTTAAGATTTTAAATCAATGATATGCTATGTTGCCTAGTGAGAGGTAACAAATGAGACTGATGGGATGTATGAGCCATGAGAAATATCTGTATTGCTACAATCATGTTCACATTGTTAAATGATTTGATGGAAATATGTTACTTGGTAACAAGTGTTTTTCTGAACTAAGGGTTTGAACACCCATGTTCTTGAATCATAATGATGAAATGGTTAGGGATTGATATCCCAATGATAACTAGATGTGAAATGAACTTGATACAATTAGTACTCTTTCTTTATATCAATTGTTTTAATGGTTTATGTATGAAAACATGTCTGATGCTAAAAGAATGCGATAATGTACTTAAATAATCAAGTATAATGATATGATGTAGAGCCCTGACCATAGATCCATCATTGTCAGAAGTTAGATGATGGTGAAATAGGTCTTCCTAAGGGAACTCCTGGAGAGCATACTTTTGAGTATGTGGGGGTTATGGACGCGAATATCCTTATGTCCTAATGGGGGAATTGATGTGAGATGAACATTTAATCTCTCAATCCTTCATTATATGTTTATGCCGGGATGATGTATCACTAATCTCCCGAAGATGTTGTTAATGCCGAATTGATGTGAGATAAACAAGAAATCCCTTGATTGCGAAGAGCGTACAAAATGCCACTGTAACTCTAATAACGAAGTTGCCAGAATACCCTGGAAAGCTATTATTGCAGAGACACAAGACGTCCTGCATGTTGTACCTCACACTGACTGAGGAAGATAAGGTCATTGGAATTCATCTCTTCAGATGACCTATGTATGGTACCGATTGCGATTTCATAACGATCGGTTGGAGTATGAGCGGTGTAACTCATCTCCTCAGGGCATAAGTATGTTTGTAAAACGTAATCATCTGTGTAGCATATTTTCTTAAGGTTGAACTACGAGAAACAATGATTGATGATACATTGATTAATATGTCCTAGTTGGATAGATAATATACATGTTCTTCATATTCCTTATTGATTGAATGACTTGTTACTCAATCAAGTTATAATGGAAATGATTGCATAGAGAATACTGCTCTACTTAGTTTATTTATTGAATTGCCTGTTGTTGAATATTTATAATTCTACTGCTCAGTATTATTCCTCTAACTGCAATAACAATGCTTCTGGCGGAGAGTTATAACTCTCGCTGGGACAATTATTCAATTGTCTCACCCCCGTGGGATTAAATTTTTAGGTAATCGCCGAAGAAGAGGAAGAAACCCTTCAGTGAGTGAGCAACAACAGCAGTAGCAGCAACATCAGGGACAACAATGATCCTCAGGTGGAGACACTATCTGTCGAGTCTTGTAGATAGAAAGTCCTTTGTGTCGTCTCTGTACTCTCAGGTCCTAGGAGACAGTTGATGCTTGTGACTCTCGAGATGTGATGATATAGAGATATGCTGATGTATCAGCTTGTAAATAACTTATCTTATTTCTTTATGAAAGAGTCCTATAGTTTTTGGACCTTTATGAAAAAGTTTTAATTTTTAGTGATTTTCAATAATTCCGCTGCTAATTAATCGCTTCCGCATCGTTAATAACGTTTCTCCGAGACGTGTCCCACAATTAGTGGTATCAGAGACCTAGGTTTGCTGAGTCTATAGAGACATAAGACTTAGGTTGTTGAGTCTGTTCTAGTGTCTTCCAGTATATCTGATAGTGTCTTCTGCTCATATAGGAGGAGAAGATAAAACTAAAGATGTCTGGGTCATATGAGGAACATGTTGCAGAGAGTAGTGTCGCTGCACCCAGAGGAGGTGCAAGAGACCAAGGAAGAGAAGAACCTATGCCTGAACCACCCTAGTTCAATCCAACTGACATGGGGAACCCAACTGTCCAAGCCATGTTTGGGCAGTTTATGACCGCCATGACACATATGACTGATAGGATGCCTATACATGTACCTAGGGAACCTACCCATTCAGAAGGACAAGGATCCAGCAAGATGTTTGAATGACTTCTCCGAGTTGGAGCCACAGAGTATGCTGGAACAGCTGACCCAGCAGATGCTGACTTGTGGTTAACTGAATTAGAGAAGGCCTTTAGAATCCTGAACATCCCAGAAGCTGAGAAGGTTAGACATGCTGTGTATCTTCTCAAGGGGAGTGCTGGTCACTGGTGGACCATGGAGGAAGGGAAAAGGCCAGGTGTTGAGATCGAATGGGAAGTTTTCCGACAGGAATTTATCAACAGATACTTCCCTAAGACGTTTCTGGACGAGAAAATCTCTCAGTTTGAGAGGTTAAGACAAGGACCAATGAACATTAGCGAGTATGAGGCTAAGTTCATGGAGCTTTTGCGGTTCTGTCCGCACATGGCGACCACAGATGAAGAAAGGATTAGGCATTTTGAGAAAGGGTTAAATGCTGAATTGACTGCCCCTATGTCTGCTCTGGAGAACAGGGAAAGGTTTGCTACCTTTGTGGAATCTGTCAGAAGGGTAGAGAGGTCTGTGTCAGAGAAGAGACAGACCAAGAACAAGAATATGTATCCCCAGTTCCAAGGATCCTCATCTAATGGTTTTAAGAAACCAAGGTTTTATATACCTACACCACCACCTAGATTCAGTACCCAGACGCAGTGGACGTCAAATTGGGGTAGAGGACGAAGCTTACCTTTATAAGGAGCTCATAGCTCAACATCTATGTCGGTTACATGACCACCCATACCACAACAACTGAACATAAGCTGATGAGGCAAGGATGTTATGCATTCTTGGCCCATATGGTAGATACTACCATGGGGAGTCTTAACCCTATTGAAGTTTTGATAGTCAGGGAATTTGTAGATGTATTTCCTGAAGAACTTCCAGGTGTACCACCGCCCCGGGAGAATGATTTTGAGATTAATCTAATCCTGAATATGCAACCTATAACACAAACACCATATAGGATGGCGCCTGCTGAGATGGCAGAACTCAAGAAACAACTGCAAGAGTTGCTTGAGAAGGGTTTCATTCGATCGAGTACTTCGCCTTGGGGTGCTCCGGTCCTCTTTGTTAAAAAGAAAGATGGGTCAATGCAGTTGTGCATTGATTACAGATAGTTAAATAAAGTATCAATAAAGAATAAGTATCCTTTGCCGAGGATTGATGATCACTTTGACCAGTTGCGTGGTGCAACCGTCTTCTTAAAGATAGATTTGAGGTCAGGATATCACCAGCTACATTTATGGAACTCATGAATAAAATTTTCTGACCTTTTCTTGATCAGTGTGTTGTTGTCTTTATAGATGACATCCTGATCTATAGTAGAGATGCTCAACAACACGAACAACATCTTCGTCAGACTCTAACTTTGCTAAGAGAACATAAGCTATATGCGAAGTTTAGCAAGTGTGAGTTCTGGTTACCAGAAGTATCTTTTCTTAGACACGTAATATCTGCCTCAGGTATACGTGTTGACCCTAAAAAGGTAGAATCTGTCCTGCAATGGGAGCAACCGAAGACACCGATGGAGATTCGAATTTTCTTAGGATTGGCAGACTATTACCGGAGGTTCATTAAGAACTTCAGTTCTATAGCTTTACCCTTGACTAAGTTAACCAGGAAGGATGTTCTTTTTACCTGGAGTGACAGGTGTCAGCAATCATTTCAATTGTTGAAGGAGAGGTTGACAAGTGCACCTGTGCTCGTGTTACCTGAGCAAGGGAAAGGATATATAGTTTTCTGTGATGCCTCTAAGAATGGACTAGGATGTGTGTTGATGCAGGATAAGCAAGTGATTTCTTTTGCTTCTCGACAGCTTAAGAAACACGAGGAGAATTATCCAACACACGATCTAGAACTAGCTTCTATAGTTCATGCCTTGAAGATCGGGAGACATTATCTTTATGGAGAGACATTCCATATTTTCACAGACCATAAAAACCTTAAGTATATCTTTTCTCAGCATGAGCTTAACATGAGGCAACGCCGCTGGATGGAGTTAATCAAGGACTATGATTGTACAATTGATTACCATCCAGGGAAGGCAAATGTAGTTGCTGATGATTTGAGTAGGAAATCAACAACACTAGCCTTAGATAGAGCACAATTGAATTCTTTAGTGTGCTCTAAGAGGGATATGCTTATCTCCTTAAGGCAAGACAATGCACAGTT
This sequence comes from Alisma plantago-aquatica, assembly GCA_963693085.1. Taxonomy (NCBI): domain Eukaryota; kingdom Viridiplantae; phylum Streptophyta; class Magnoliopsida; order Alismatales; family Alismataceae; genus Alisma; species Alisma plantago-aquatica. Next base: position 625,131,460 of record OY856414.1, on the reverse strand, counting down.
AAGAGTATCATTGTTAACATGACTGTTAGCTGAGATGCACATACAACCTACTCTGAGACAACAAATTAAAGAGGCACAACAAGTTGATGCTGTAGTTCAACATATTAGATCAGAGTATGGTAATGAGAAATAAGAAGGGTTCCATGATTCAGATGATCAAGTAGCTTGTTATCATGGTAGAATGATAGTACCGGATGTGGATAACTTGAGGAAGTTAGTCCTGGAAGAAGCTCATTCTTCAATGTATGCTATGCATCCAGGAAGCACCAAGATGTATTGCAACTTGAAAGATATGTATTGGTGGCATGGGTTGAAGAAGGATGTTGCTGAGTTCGTTATGTGGTGTCCTGTGTGTCAGTAAGTTAAAGCTGAACACCAGAAGCCCACAGGAATAATGCAATCTTTACCCATACCACAGTGGAAGTGGGATCATGTAACAATGGACTTTGTGTTGGTTTACCTACAACAGCCAAAGGTTATGATTCCATTTGGGTAATAGTGGATAGGTTGACAAAGACATCACATTTCTTACCTATCAAAAAAACCTATTTTACTGAGAAGTTAGAACAGTTATATGTAGATGAGATAGTGAGGCTACATGGGGTCCCAGTTACCATTGTTTCTGACAGAGGTCCCCAATTTACGAGTCATTTTTGGGAGTGACTTCATAAAGATTTAGGCACAAAGTTAAGGTTTAGTACATCCTTTCATCCTCAGACTGATGGATAGTCAGAAAGGACTATACAGACTTTGGAAGACTTACTTAGAGCATGTGTTCTTCAGTTTATAGGAAGTTGGGATCTGCACCTAAGTTTGATAGAGTTTGCCTACAACAATAGCTATCAACATAGCATTGACATGGCACCTTATGAAGCTTTGTATGGTAGATGTTTTAGATCACCCCTATGTTGGTATGAAACTGGTGAGTATCAACTTTTAGGTCCTAATCTTGTGCAACAGACCACCGAGAAGATTAAAATAATACAACAACAGATAAAGACTGTACAAGATAGGCAAAAATCTTACGCTGATAAGCACTGTAGACCTTTAGAATTCTAGGTTGGAGACAGAGTGTACCTCAAATTCTCACCTTGGAAAGGAGTTCTTAGATTTGGAAGGAAAGGAAAGTTAGCTCCTAGGTTTATAGGGCCTTATCCAATCATTGAACGGATTGGAAAGGTATCTTATAAGCTAGAGTTACCACCAGAGTTACAAAGGTTACATCCAGTGTTTCACATTTCCATGCTTAGGAAATGCCATCCTGACACAGAATCATTTCTGCAACCTATGGAAGTAGAATTGAATGATGATATATCTTATGTTGAAGGACCTATGTCAATCCTTGACAGAAGAATTAAAAAGCTGAAAAAGAAAGACATAAGTCTTGTAAAAAGACATAAGTCTTGTAAAGGTCCTCTGGAATCGCCGTGGCATTGAAGAAGCTACGTGGGAACTAGAGGAAGAGATGAGAAGTAAATACCCTACTCTTTTCTCTTAATATGTTTTGTAGATGATTTTGGGGACGAAATCCTTGTAAGGGGTGGATAATTTGTAACATCCCTGACCTGGGTTATGTACTAACCCTAGGTGTTTTGCCTAATAAAGTTGATTAGATGCTTTATTATATTCCTTGAAATATAATTAAATCTTTTGAGGAACTTATATTTCTATTTCAGTCCTTTTTGAATAATGTTGGAACATTGTTGTGTTAATAATGGACTAAAGTGCAAATTACCCAAGTAGAGGGGTTAACTTCAAATTGCACATGTTAAGATTTTCCTCTAATTATGATACATCATAAGAGTGAATATGATGAAGTGGTATAGTTTTCACAAGCTTGGGTACCAAGATATAGCTTGTAGAGCAATCCTTGTGCTTTAAAACCTAGTTTTGGTGTAAAGTGCAATTTACCCAAAACCTAGGGTCCAACATGTAAAATATACCCTATAGAGGATCTCTCATGTTTCTTGGCATCAAGAAGAGCAAAGAAAATGAGAGGGGTGCCTCATTTGAATGATCATGGAGGAGAGAGAATCTTAATATTGGAATAATCAAGATTTAAGCACAAAAGGCTCTTTAATATAACTTAATGCAAAAAGAAATATATTAATAATGAAGCCCTTGAACCAAAAGTTGGAGGATGTGTTTGTAATAATATGGACGAGCTTGTGTCATGCTTGGGCACCAAAAATATCATGTTAGGAGTGGAAATTACTCACACTAATAATATATTAAGCAATATCCAATAAGGGTGGATATTAATACACCTCTCTTAAAAGGTGATTAGTTCTTTTCCTTTAAACCTTGGATAAAGGAGGAGTTTTGCATGAGATTAGAAGGTGGAAATGTGGCCAAGGATGGAGGAAGCCTTGGTGGATATTTTTAGGAGATAAAAGGAAATATCTATCTTTTTCCTTTTTGCTTTGAAAAGACCCATAAATATATATAAGGTATCTTTTCCAATAACACAAAGGACCGTTTCCTTAGTTCCTCTTCTCATCACTTTGCTTTGGCTGACCAAGGGAGAGCTCTGGACCAGAGGAAGTATGACCACACTGACTTGGTAAGTTTGGGTCATCATCTACCTCGAATCCATGGTGGGAATCCTAAATTAATGGTTAGTAATTGGTTTTCTTCACACAATTTTCCTTTCTAGCCATCTTCTCCATCCAAAACTTGAAGAACGGACCTTGGACAACTGCTGGAGATTCATCCACCATTAAAGATACGGAGCTTGGAGCTCTGGATCAGTCCTAGAGGTGGGTTTTCTAACTCTAACCCTTAAGCTTTGTTAATGCATCCTCATCTCCATTAAAATCGTTGGTTCTCATTCTTCTTCTTTAACTACTCATGTGTTCTTGCTATCATTTCCGTGAAGAACAACCCCTGTTCTTGGTTAAACAGAGGTAGAAGATGATGACGTTAATTTCTATGTTTATCCAATAACTACTTTAACAAATGGTCTCCCAACTTTTCTCAAACGGTTTCCCAAACCATTTGGGAGCAAACGGTTTCAAACCGTTTGAATGCAAACGGTTTCACTAGACCGCATAGAAGCAAATGGTCCAAGACCGTTTGGAGGCATTGACCAGGCGTTGACCATTTGGAGGACTGTTTAGAATAATGTAGACTAATTACCTACCAAAAATCATCAATTAATTCCAAGTGGTTCACCAATTGAAGGTCCAACAATCATCAAAACCTGAATCGGGTTAATTGCTGATTTTAATAATTGAATTATGTTGAAGTTTGGGTTGAGTGACCCAAACGGTTTCAAAACCGTTTGGGGATCACCCAAATGGTCTCAAGACCATTTGGTGATCACCCAAGACTGTTTGGAGGTCTAGGGTTAAGCATGGTTGACCAATTGAGGATCCAAAGGTTCTAAGTTAAAGTACAATCAATGTTGACCTAGTGATCAATCCAATGAGCCAAACCTTAATTAGTTGAGTTGGTTTTTGATGTTAACTTGAGAAAACGGTCACAAGACCATTTGGAGGTCATCCAAATGATCCCAAGACCATTTGGGGTCAGGCGGTGACCAAATTGGATGATGGTTCAAAGGGTTCAAATCAATTAGACTCACAATGAAATATGTTGAAGGGTCATCGATTTCAAACCCTAATCCAATTGTTTCAAGCCCTAATTGATGACCAATTGAGGTTCAATTGAGGGTCAAATTAGTTGAAGGTTGACCTAATTAACTCAATTGGTGATTGGTTAACATGTACTTGATTGATTGAGGGGATCAATATTGGAAACCCTAATTCAATTGAAGTGGTTGAGACACTTTTTGGTCCTTACGGTTTGAGGTGATTTGGACCAAACGGTCTCAAGACCGTTTGAGTCCAAACTGTCTCAAGACCATTTGGGACCAAACGGTCTCAAGACCGTTTGGGACCAAATGATCCCAAACCGTTTGGGCTCATGCGGTTTCAAGGTCGGTTGTGTTCATGTGGTTTCAAAGTCAAACTTGACCAAACAATCTTCACCACCAAACGGTTTCAAAGTTGACATGACCAAATGGTCTTCATCACCAAACAGTTTCAAGGGAAGTCCAAGACCGTTTGGAGGTTTAGTGTGCAAGACCGTTTGAGGTCTGAGAAGGTCAAGATCATTTGATGCTTTAGTGATCAAGATGGTTTGGTGGTTGATTAACCTAAACCTCATGGATACTTAAAGTGGTTAAAGGACCAAGTAAGTAGTTGATTAAGACATGATGTGATCAATGGTGATTATAATAAAGGTACCCTTGATGGGATAGAGTGATTAGTACTCTTTGAATGAGTAAGCCTTAATGATCACAATAGTAATGACATAACCCATGATGTCAATGTTGAATTGACTTAGCCTAATCAAGGGCGATGCAAACATTAACTTATAGAAATATGAGATAGGAGACTTCTTATATGAATGTTAATCAAGTAATGGATTCCCAATATAAATGAATACCTAATTAGGGTATGATCCATGTTAGTCAGATCATGAAACCCTAATTATGATGGTTAATGAATCATACCCCTAATTGAGGGTAATAATGGGAGTATACCTAATATATGATGATGATATAATCCTAATTCATAATGATGACATGGTAACCCTTAAATTAAAGGTACTTTGTTGATCATTCCTACTTAGGGTGAATAGTAAACCCTAATGGTGAGATATTAATGATAACCCTAATCAAGGATGATTTAATGTGAATAGTAAACCCTAACCCAAAGTATTGTGATGAGTATAGTAAATCCTAATTCAGAGTATGCTAAATAAGAACTCTAACCTTGAGTGATGTGATATGAATAGTAAACCCTAATCGGTTTGAAGTATTGATTTCATAAGTGTAAAACGGTCGTGGTGATCTTCTGTAGCACGACCGTGCAAGGTAGCATGAATGTGGTGGCTTCCCTTTGCACGACCGCTCTTGGATGCACGGTCGTGGTGCTCTATACTTGACTTGGAGTTGATTTGCAAGTAAACCTTAACCAATAGCGATGCTATCATTATTGTACATTGTGCTGATATAGAAATAATGTGCCTGTTATCATTTATATTAATCATGTAGGTTTTTATGAAATAGTGAGCATAGCCAGGTAAGAGCTATGATGCAATATTCATTAAAAGCACTTTATAACCTTTGAAAGTAGTGATATGCTATGTTGCCTAGTGAGAGGTAACAAATGAGACTGATAGGCTGTATGAGCCATGAGAAATATTTGTATTGCTACAATCATGTTCACATTGTTAAATGACTTGATGGAAATATGTTACTTGGTAACAAGTGTTTTGCTGAACTAAGGGTTTGAACACCCATGTTCTTGAATCATAATGATGAAATGGTTAGGGATTGGTATCCCAATGATAACTAGATGTGAAATGAACTTGATACAATTAGTAATCTTTCTTTATAGTAATTGTTTTAATGGTTTATGTTTGAAAACATGCCTGATGCTAAAAGAATGCCATAATGTACTTAAATAATCAAGTATAATGATATCATGTAGAGCCCTGACCATAGATCCATCATTGTCAGAAGTTAGATGATGGTGAAATAGGTTTTCCTAAGGGAACTCCTGGAGAGCATACTTTTGAGTATGTGGTGGTTATGGATGCGAATATTGTTACGTCCTAATGGGGGAATTGATGTGAGATGAACATTTAATCTCTAAATCCTTCATTATATGTTTATGCTGGGATGATGTATCACTAATCTCCAGAAGATGTTGTTAATGCCGAATCGATGTGAGATAAACAAGAAATCCATCGATTGTGAAGAGAGTACAACATGCCACTGTAACTCTAATAGTGAAGTTGCCAGAATACCCTGGAAAGCTATTATAGAAGAGACACAAGATGTCCTGCATGTTGTACCTCACATTGACTGAGGAAGATGAGGTCAAAGGAACCCGACTCTTCTGATGACCTATGTATGGTACCGATTGCAATTTTGTAATGATCGGTTGGAGTATGAGCGGTGTAACTCATCTCCTCAGGGCATAAGTATGTTTGTAAAACATAATCAACCGTGTTGCATATTTGGTTAAGGTTGAACTATGAGAAACAATGATTGATGATACATTGTTAAATATGTCCTAGTTGGATAGATAATATACATGTTCTTCATATTCCTTATTGATTGAATGACTTGTTACTCAATCAAGTTATAATTGAAATGATTGCATAGAGAATACTGCTCTACTTAGTTTATTTATTGAATTGCCTACTGTTGAATATTTATAATTCTACTGCTCAGTATTATTCCTCTAACTGCAATAACAATGCTTCTAGCAGAGAGTTATAACTCTCGCTGGGACAATTATTCAATTGTCTCACCCCCATGGGATTAAATTTTTAGGTAATCGCCAAAGAAGAGGAAGAAACCCTTCAGTGAGTGAGCAACAACAGTATCAGCAGCAACATCAGGGACAGTAGTGATCCTTAGGTGGAGACACCATATGTAGAGTCTTGTAGATAGAAAGTCCTATGTGTCGTCTCTATACTCTCAGGTCCTAGGAGGCAGGTGATGCTTGTGACTCTCGAGATGTGATGATACAGAGATATGCTGATGTATCAGGTTGTAAATAACTTATCTTATTTCTTTATGAAAGAGTCCTACAGTTTGTGGACCTTTATGAAAAAGTTTTATTTTAGTGATTTTCAATAATTCCGCTGCTAATTAATCGCTTCCGCATCGTTAATAACGTTTCTTCGAGACGTGTCCCACACATGGAAATCCCTACTCCTTCCCAAAGTACTCCCCTTGGCTGACCAAGATAAAAACCCTATACCAAATAGGTTGGACGATATCACATGCCAAAAGAGGAGCCAACAGGTGTGCAGATGCATTAGCTAAACTACACCTTAAAAAAAAACTACAATCCACTCACTTCCCTATCCCACCAGGGGACATTTTACCATTCATAGAGAATGATAAATGTTTTGGGCAGAATGTATACCCAACGAATGTAACCTTTTGATGATACAATAAAGCTTATGAGTTTGTTTTAAAAAAACTTTATTTCCTAATGTTATGATTTGTGTGTGATTTTTATTTTAGGATGTAACAACTATATGTGGTCAATTTCTATTACTTGATAAAAGAATTTGTGATCCCCAGGGTTATTTTTCCCTTAGTAATGAGACACACATATACTAAAAGTGGCATTGAAGATGTTTGTCAATCAGTAATTGATGAACTGGTGATGGATAGGAATGATATGAAACATCCACGTGCAATATTAGCATACATTCAAAATATTGTCCTTAATTAGGCATGTCACAATGAGATGGGAGGGATTAAAAATAGACATCTAATTTTTTAAAGGCTTCAAACCACTAGTTTTAGAATATAAAATTATATACATGTACGTTTCAACTAGTTCCTTCATTTTTTTGAGTATCTTATCCATCCATAATAATAAATTTATTTGACAATAAAAAAGATATAAGAAAGTTATGTTACTTAGATAATACCATTTTCATTGTTTTATCTCCTCAATATCCATCTCATTATGTTGTGATTGATTCATTTTTTCTCGACGATAAATCCAATATCCTTCATAGAATTTATTAGATTTGTATTCATTATGAGGATACCAATCCCACATCTGGAATCTGAAAAAATTCACTAATTGAGTAGGCTTGGTATAATTTGGATTGTTCTATAAAAAGAAGTAACATGTGTTATATGAAAGTATTTCCATCATATTATTTCATTCAATCATATGCTCCCAAACTATAAATATATGTTGGTAAAGTATATTGCCACAAGTCGTTGACTCAATTTTCAACATGAGTAGAAAGATAAAAAATGAAGGATTTTATAAACATTGCTTGACTTTACCTAATATCTAAACATAAAAGAATTATACCAAGATTGAAGGCAAACAGGCAAGACGTAGCGCCACTCATCCTTTCTGAATAGAAAGTTACTCCTCCAAACACTACATCTATTGACTTAGGGTTGTGACGTTACTATGCATAATGTTTTTAACCCTCTTGATAGGTTTCACAACCTGCTGAGAATTTCCATCATATTAATATTAAATATCTAATAAGTATGAACAATGCATGTTGTTTCTCATATACTTTTTTTTCTTTATCTATCTTCCACCATTCACTGGTTTCTTTACATCTATTTAACTCTCTTGGTTAATCAATGAGGGGCCTAATGATTCTATCTTTTGAGTCGTATCTTTTTTTAATTTGTTTGTATGAATCTCTAGTCTCACACTCCAACCAATACCTAAAATAACCTTATCTACAACATTTTAGAGATTAATTACATTGGCAATGTTATGAATATTCTCCTTTAGAGGTTTTTCATCTAATCATAATTATTGTTCAATTGTTGTTTATAACGCAACCATTTTTTTGTGATTGTATTATTTCAATTCAAATGTTTCCATGGGAGTGGTTTTCATGGATATATTAAGGGAACATGTCTAAGTATAATATTTTAAATCTTCACCTTATTTATCCAACGTAGTTCATTTGAGATTAGCATTTGTGGTTTTCTTCATCTATGGTTAGTAGTTATCCATGTGACCAATCTCACTACACGAGAGATAGTTGTATATTGATCTACTCTAATTGATAATATCCACAAAGGAGGATGAATATATGTATTATTAACTTGTGTATGTCGATTTCAAGAATCATATGGGTAATCTTACCCCACTTATTTAATTTTGTAAAAACGTCCATTTTAATAGCTTTCTTGATAATATTGTCAACTTCCTCTAAGAATGTATTATGTTCAAGGAATGATGATAGGTTGGATATGTCAATGTAGATGATGGTTCTTTGGTGTGATCTCAAGGGATAAAAAATGCATTAGTTTTATGATATTAAATAAGTCCCAAACATTAGCTAAGTTCCTCTATTGAGAGTCTTAACATATTTCTCCCCTTATAAAAGTTGTATTCATACTTATTTTTTTTTAGTAAAGATAGGAAATACCCAACTAGTTAGAGGCAAAATTTTCCCTTAATTATATCTATCCAATCATAACCCTTAATATACCAAATCAAGTGAAACCAAGTATTCAGGCTAGACCTATTTGGGATAGGTATGGCACGTTCAAATTCTCAAACACTTCTTCAGAGTAATACCATGACAAAGTGTCTATACTTTTATTTGAAGAAAAACAAGAACTATAAATACTGATTTTCCATTAGTTGTTGGACCATTTGAACCTCAAGGAACAAGAAGGTCTTTGATTCAGTGGATATCAGTTTGGAAAGACCTATATCATGCCTAAATCTGGTCATTAGAGAAAAAAACTCAAGGGTGGAGCAAGAACATCAATGACTCTGCGCACACCCCTACTACTCAAGACCTTGGTATGGTAGATTCAAGATTGGAACAAAGAGACAAAGTATCTAAATAACCAAATTTTTTGTCATAGTTATCTTAACCAATTGAGTTGGAAGCTGAGTAGGTGGAGTTGTGAGCTACAGAAGACATCATCAGTTACCGAAGTCGAGATGAGAGCTATAAACCTGGAGTTGGATCTAATATACATACATAACTATGAGAAGGTTACTATCAATAGAGATAGTATTAAGGCTGTTATTCCCATTGGTGAGGGCAACCATGAAGCACCTAGGCTTGGTGTCTGGATCAAGAATAGTAAGAATAAATGTGAACTCTACCAAAATGTGAAAATCTACAACATCAACATGGAAGAAATGGTATTGGTGTTGCCCTAGAAATATACCATCTCAAAAACCATCAATATGACCTTTTCTACAAGGACCCTCATTCTAACCCTATGGGTCCACCCATTCCCCATGCAATGGTAGAAATTCTACCAAGTTCTAGTTTTCATAAAATAATTTAGTCCCTTTAGATTTTATTCATACAAGAAGAGTTCGGCTTGAGTAATATGGCCTCTTGACTTACCTCCCCCCTCCCCCCCCAAAAAAAATGTGATCTGCCCAACTGACCACTTAGGGTTGAAATAATAAAGTGACTCCTTTCATCAATAAAAATGCCTATTAAGTTTACTTTAAATAGCATGCTATTGTAATTGAGTTTCCCCAAAATGTGAGAGTCACACTAGTTGTATGTGATTCTAGATAAATATATTTAGTTATATTCCTAAGTATTAAGTTAAACAATGATAATCCTTAAAGTAAAAAATATTATATTATTATCAGAATATAGATATCTTAGTTATTGAGGATATCAATTTCCATTAGATTTGAAAATTCTAGATTCATCAAATATATATATGGAAAACCCATTAAAATCCTTCATTTTTCAGTATTAGAGAGACAAACTCATTATTTAGGACTTTAAGTCAGCCTTCCACGCTTTGTCTTGGTACATCCTCTTGCCTTCTTCTTTCCTTATGTGGGTCACACAAGGGGACATAGGGCCATCCTCCTATGGGGAATTCATCCACTTCACATTGAAAAGTCTCTTAGAATCCAAATAATACACCTCTTCTTGGTCCAATCCATATCCCTATCTACATCACATCAGACCCAAGATATCACCTATCTCATTTCATTATAAAACCTAATAGATCAATCTCTACTTTGATAGTGGTAGATTATCTTCAAACTTCATATCATCTTGGCCTCTATTCACTCCACTATTTCTATTTCCCTGACCCTTCCTAGACTCTTTGTAACATACCTCAATTTAGGTTCATATCTTAACCCTCCTTTTTATAGGCCCCTTTTTAATCCTGTCAAATGTTTGGTACCCGTTTCCCTAATTGAAAATTTCTAAGGGATATTTGGACTCAAATAATATCATGTAATGTCAATTATTGAAAAATGTGAATTTATTGAATAAAATAACCAATAAATTCACTAGTAGGGTTCAATGTACAAGCACATCAATTAATAGTGACTCAAATTTGGCAGTGAGAGTATTCACAATATTAGAAGTAAAAAAATGAATAAATACAAATTTTTATATCTTGAGAAAAATAAAGAAAGATTATAAATGAATTAATATAGTATATAACTTATGAGCATAAAATGAAATGCCTAAAGTTTTCTAAAGGTCAAACTAATGTTAAAATTAACTTATCACACCTTAAATGACTACATTCAAATTTTAGCACCAATCAAACCTTTTTTTTCTCATTCAATTTAATCTAGGAAATAAAGGAACTAATACCCTTGTTTTAGTAAACTGAATAATTAATTTGCATGAAACAAATATTTCTTTATTTCTATAAAGCATGCTATGCGTCTTCTCCTTAGTCTCAACAACATTTGATAATATGTCATAAAAATTGGTTATTTTTCTCTTCCTTACCCTCTTTTATTCCTCTTCCTTTTTTCTCCCTTGTCTTCTATGGTAGAAAATGAAGGGTATGAGGCTCATGTCACCTTCTGGACTGAGTTCTAGGTCCCTAGAATAGGAGTTAAATGTGGAGTACAATATTGATGTCCTAATGTTCTAAAATAATAGTTTTGTGAGTTGATCCTAAGATCAAACTCTCACTCTTTTATCCCTCACATATTTATTCTTCATATCCTTTTGCATTGGTTCACAGTTTTATCCATTCCATCATTTGTTTCCAATCACAATCATAATGGTGTAATCCTTTTTATGTGTTTAGTTATTAGTTATATTGTGTGGGTTTTGGTTGACCAGAAGACTAGTATGTCCTACACGCTTCCATAGATGTGTGACATAGAGCTATGTTGGATATTCCCACATGGATTTTATTTATAAATTCAGAAACTATTAGAAACTATAAAGTTGATAAAAAAAGTTATCAGCTTATCCAAAAGATATAATATGTAGGGGGTTTCACATTAAAATTAAGCGATTGATTGGAAAATATGGTTTTAAGAATTCAATTTTGAGTTAATAGTAAGTTCACTTTTAGAGTGAATGAGTTTAATTAAACAAATAATATCATATGAGTAATATTGTGACTAGGTATTGAAAAGGATGTACCTGGTCTTAGGAGTATTTCTTAGTAATTAGCTAACTTGGAGGTATGTAAAGTTCTATATTGTTTGGTAATTAATGTGACTAAATTCCTATTTCTTATAATGAGACATTTTCTTGAATAATACTCTTCTCAAATATACTGATTTGAATTATATGTTTCTAAAATTGATACCATCTATATTCTTATCAATATTGAATTATTCCTTCATAATTGATCTTTGACCCGCCTGCCATGCCATTTGGATAATGGAGGTTATGAATGACTGGAATATTAACCTTTCCACTCTATTATGCATGTCGGATTTTTAGACTACAATACTAAGGTAGAAGTACTAGTGTAAAACCATATAAATTTTAGGGCACACATATTCCGCCCGTGGTATGCATTTCTACCCGGACTTTAAGTCCATGTGTTATGGACTTATTTTAGGTATCTTTAGTCTATGTTGTAAATGCATATTGTGATATTGTGAATGATTTTTTTGGTGAGACTTTTCATCTTCAATATTTCTCTCTTAAAATGCAATGCATAATTCTCTTGACAAATTCTTATTCATTTTTCCTATTGATGAAAGTCCCCTCTTTAATGGGAGCACCCACCCCCTCATATTCCCAAACATTTTATTTATTCACATATCCATTGGTTTCTTATGCATACCTTTTATTTCCTCTTCTGGATATTTTTACCAAACCACCAATGTATGGGTGTTTTAGAGGACAATGATTCTGAATGTCACATAGAATAAATTCAGAGATGAGGATATCTTGGAATTCTAGGTTTCCCTCTACAATTGGTCTCGTGTATAACTGGAAGCACACTTATATCTTGTAATACCACCTTTGAGGTGAGACAACGAATCTATAATATTGTTAACTTTTCTAAATAGTTATGTTCTACTTCTTATAAATCATATTACTTTGGGATACATACTATTTGATAAGTAAAAAAATCACCTTTCCTTCATACATTGTAGTCTTCTGGGAATGTGGATTATTTATCCCTCAATTTAGTAAGCAATAGATTCTCTCTTGGGTCACAACATTTACAATATGGTATTATAGTCAAATTTTTCAGTGGTCTAAGTACTTTGAGTTATCCTTGGTTAAGAAAATAGATCACACTATATTGATTGGTTGTGAACCTATTCTTGAGTATTGAAATGGTTTCAATCACTGAGTAGTTTGGTCATTGGAACCCCCAAAACCACTTATGTGGTTGAGACTTGGTCTCTGGCACCCTAATTTCCCCTATCCTCTCTATGGAGGTGGAGATATCACTATGTAGGAGTTCATTCTTCTAGTGATTATTTCATATCTCCTTCTTTGTGGAAAAATTTCAACTACCCTATAGTGTAGGTTGATGAAACACACATAGCTAGACTTAGTACTAGTTCTCATCTTAAGCCTATTTCTTTATTTTATTTCTACAGTGCTCTGACTACACCCACTTGGAGGATTGAGTATGCATGGATATCAGACTGTAAAACTGTACATATGTGTTAGAGTTGTGATACATCATCTTTAATAAATGACTACGTGATAGCCTAAACTAGATAAATTATGATAGGGGCAGACCTTACTTTCGAGGTGGAGTTGCCTTAATACAGTTTTGCTCATTGCTCTCTAGAAAAGGATGGATACTATCCCCACTATGACTGAGTTGCATCTTACACAAAGATTTTTAGGGATGTTATACTTTTCTATTAAATATATTTAAGAATTCATCTCTCTCATATACATAATGTAATTGTATTACCGAAGAATCAAGATGACAAGTGGTTTGAGTACATAATTCACCTTATTTTTTGAAGACATTACGATGCTAAACCATCAAGTGATGAATAAACTTAATGTTTTCCTATAATAGTCAGATACTCCTATGACTCTTGAATGTCCTCAAATGAACCCACATAATGCATGATTAAGGTGAACTAAAAAATAATGGATGTCGCACCCTATTAGGATCTAGTAGAATTTGTCAATGTGTAATAAGAAACATTTCACCCCTTACATGCTATACATTGAGATGATTTTGACATGTCTTTATGATCTATACTCTTTTGATGGAATGTAGTGATGGTATAATAATAGCATAGTTATGGTGTAGTGGAAACGTTGTTGGCTTGATTCTCGCATTGGTTTTGGAAACATTTTTAGATTTCCATCACAAAGATTTCATTGTAAAATACTTTTTGTTATCAAATTATATAACATTCAATTTAAATTATTTCACTATACAATCAAACCATATATACCAAAAAATAAAAATTTCTTAATTTTATCAATGAATTTTGGAATCAAGTTACCTTCATAACAAAGTTCTCAAATTTAACTGAAGAACATCATGACTACCTATGTCAACCCTAAGACCTTAGGCCTAAGCATGAATTAGAGAGTAAGAAGAACAACTATTAGATATATATAATATATAGTCCTAGTTGATCTATGCCTTTTGTTAGTTTGGCTTTATATTAATTCTTCTTTGGGGTCGAGTCTTGCCCTATTCATCAGGAGTGTAACTTAACTTAAGGACCAATTAAACTTAAAAGTGATTGTAATAAGTAATACTTGGGTAATTTATGTTATTGATGTTGAACGGATGTAGCTACCACCTAACTAGGGAAAATGAGTAAGCCTTGCTAATTTGACTATGATGAATGTTACTTAGATAAATAAAATAACTTTTAAAATCTAATGTAACTTAACTTAGATGGTGAACCTAAGAAATGTAAGTTAGTAAGTAATATTTTTATAATATTATCAATTTCTAAATGCTTGAACTTAATGTCCCTATACTCCAATTTGCTTTAAAATTATTTTTAAGGAAACCTCTACTCTAGAAACCAGAACAAACACACAAAGGATGCTAAACATAATGAATTTCACTCTTGTCCATGTGACCAAAAAAACTAAAATGAAAACAAATTAAATACACCTTAAAGGTCTTATGTAATTTAATATGGTTTCTAAAACCATGGATGATTAGTTTAAAAAGTTGCACATAATGCACTATAATTCTCAAATCTGAATGTGAAAACATGTCTACAAACAAAACCCAGATCTTATGTAATTCTAGGTAATAAAACCCAAATTAAATTCTTTTCCCTGGTAAAATCTATAGATATACTCAACTTAAGAGATAACCCTAGTGAAGACATTTATGCATGTTATACACTAACCATGTACACTTAATCTTTAATACCTGGTCATAATAAAGAAAATAACAATTAGAATAATGAATATAGTAACCATGATGCGATACTTTAGGTTTTTGTTCTTGTAAAAGCTTAGTCCACCAATGTAGCATCAAAATTTGAATGACCCCGTGATAAAACATATTTAAAAAGATTGATATTTCCTTCATATGTGACGAAAAAGGAAAATTTGTAGTATAAAATAGTGATCACATGCATGTACGAGTAATGCTGACTACGATAAGTGGATGATGACCTACCATAATTGTATAGGTAGCCATAAACAATACTACACATTTAATAAAATCCTAGATTTTGGTGTAACTACCCTATCTAAAAATCCAATATGAGAAGACTACTGGAGACTTGATGCATGAGTGATATAGCTTCACTTTTGGAATGGACTATAAGTGAACATGGGTGGTATTATATGATCCCTAACATTAAGTCAACTAGAAACATATAAATGGTTAGAAGATATAACTTAGTATATCAAAATATAAATGGGTTTATTTTGGGAAAAATATCTTTAAGGAGTGAAGTGTTTTAGCATTCTTGATTGTAGATTCATAGATAGACCTCCCTTATTCTAGGACCTAATATGAGAATGTGAATATCTAGTACTTTATCCATTATTTAGAATATATTGGTAATAGTTGGAGTGAAATAATACCATGTAATTATCATTATCCTCTATATGAGATTTCATATAAAGTAACACATAAAATCACTAGTAGGATTTAATGCACAAATACACAAATTAATAGTTAATGACTCAGATCTGTCAATCTCATGTGATCCTAGTATTACAGGATAAAAAATGATTAGATACAAAGTGTTATATCAAAACTTATAAGGAAATATAATTTATACATTTATCATTACTTAACTTAAAAGTAAAAAAAATTAAATGTCGAGTAGTTTTAAAGGTAACATTGATGTGAAAATTGGATTCGTCACTTAAGTAGCCTACCTATGAATTTTCATCTTAATTGCATGTTTTTATTGCTCAATATAATATAGGAAAGAAAGTTATTAATTATCCTATTTTTAATTAATCCAATCATTTATATGCAATAAATCAATATATTTTTTCTATAACGCTTGTTATGCATCTCCTTCATGGTCATGATTGCAGTCGATGTTGTCTCTTGTGAAAATGTGACTCTTATATTCCTAAACCTCTTTTTTTCCTCTTCCTCTTTTCTCCCTCACATTCTATGGTGAATAATTAAGATCTTGAGGCTCATGTTACCTTGTAGCCTGAGTTCTAGGTCCCTGGGACCATATAGAAAATGGGAATCACAAACGGGTTGTCCTAGTGTTTTTAATCATAGTTGTGCATTTTGATCTCCAAGATCAAGCTCCCTATGTGTTGTCCCTAAAAGATATGTTATTGATATCCTTTGGCATTGGTTTACAAATTTTCCCTTTCCTAATTTTATCTCTAGTCACATTACAAGGGTATAATCATCTTTATGCATTTACATCTCAACTATATCAAACATGTTTTGGGTTGAGGAAAAGGCTAGTTATTCCTACATGCTCCCATCCAAGATGTGTGTTGTGTAGGGGCGACATATTCTTCCCACATGAATTAATAATCTCAGAAAACTGGTTGAACCTAAAAATTAATAACTACATATTCACTTGTCAGAAAATACAAATATGTAAGCTTTTGATCGGAATGTTGTTGATTTAATGAGATAGTTTTCAAAACTTGATTTGGAGTTCATAGTAAGGTCACTTTTATTTTTGATGACTTCAATAAAATAAATAATAAACCGAAACATAAATATTAAGACTAGGTGTTGAAAAGTGATGAACTTGATGTTGGGAAATCAAATGGTAGATATGGTAGCAGAAGCAAAACATTTATGCTTGTATCCAAAACAAGAAGATCATATCAACAATGATGTATTTAGGATAGAGGGTTTCTGAGGTATATACCCGGTCCTGGAGCTATGCTAGCGACAATCCTCACAACACAGTTCTTCTAGATCTGGTAGCACCTAGATGGTAGTCGGGACAATCTCTTGGTGAAACACCATGGACAAATGTTGATGTAGTCCTCCTAGTGTGTTGGAGATAGCCTCCATGCTTCTATGTTAGTCCACATTGACCATCAGGAACTCCTCATCATGTTTTACCAAAGCCAACAAGAATGAGTTTGTCTCTTTTATGTCAATGTGCTAGCTATGACTTGTTCTCCCGTGTTGCCTCTCCCTTTTAAGGGTAAGACTTGATCGGGCTCTCATGTTACCACAAATATGAGAGGACAACATTTGTTAATGTTAGTTGTGTTTTCTAAAAGCCTTGACTCTGCTCTATTTATAGGAGGGTCAGGGTCATGTCTTCCTAATCAACTAGGATTCAATGCGGCTTCCACAAATCATGAGTCAATCAACTCACACCTCAGTCAGTCCACTAGTCTCCCAGCTAGCTAACTATTATGCTTTCCTATTCACAAACATATTGGCTTTCAATGCAACAATTAATGCATACCATGAAGTCACCATCTTTCTTCAATTCGATATTACTAGTCGTTTAGTCAAACAATTGGACACTTGAATTAATTGACTTGATAGATGAATCGATTAAATCAACACTTGAGTTGGTTGACTCACATTCCCAGTTAGCATATTTTCATCCAATGTTATTTAAGTTGATTACCTAAACACTATAGTTATCAAGTCAAACCACATTCATGAGTACACTCCTATTCTAGGTGCTTCCTAAGAATGTGACCCTATAGGTCCCAAGTAATGTTGGCAAGGAACGTCCATAACTAATTGATGACATCACAATCAATGAACAATATCTAGAAACTAATCTTTGATAAATAAGTAATTGGAAAAATCGAGAACAAATTCAACCTAAATCCATGATTAGTGATACTACAATTTTATAATTCCTTGGCCTTAGATATCTAGATTGAAATCAAGGCATGGAAATGTCATCCTCTTAATCATTTGATCCATGTCCTAGAACCAGAGCACACTGTAGGGATGCATATGGGCTTAATATCATATATTGACTCACCTGAGTATGGCCATACATTTTCTTAGTCTCACTTATCAAGTGACCAAGATCTCAACTCTAGTAGGAGGGACAAATCCCATGTACATAACTCATAGTTCATCCTCATGTGTCCCAACATACTCAAGCATAACCTTTATGGAAACCCTTATCCAAGATCACGTTTCTATTATGTTAAAATACATTGAACAACATGTGATGAGTGTAGTGAGTTTAGGTCTAAGAATCACAATCACCACTATCACATTGTGATGTGATTATGACTATTATCCATGTATGAATTATTAGGGAGGATCTGTGTCATACAATATTCTCTAACAAGTACCTATGTTTTTTGTTTGATATCACATACCATGACTAATGAGATTCTATCATCAATCAACATACACTCTAGTCTTATGTATTATTGTTATCTATTAGCTTCCACAATAATATCTGACTAGGGACATAATCAAGAATGTAAATACTCTTAACATACATATAATCTCATTGTTCAGCTCAACCTGAAGACATATTTCATTGAGTAGTATCATTCATTAGACATCTACTATGGTATATCATCATCTCATATTTCAACAAACATATATAAGGAATTTCCTTTATTATTAATCAAATCATTATGAGATATTCCACTAAAATCATCATATGACTGGCTCTCTGGGCATACATACCAACTGACTCCCACTTGCACTTGGAGCAAATCACTCATGAACTTAATCACAAGTGATCTTACATGCCCATCATGCTTCTGTTGTGAAAGTGCTTTTGTTAGTGGGTCAACATCATTGCTTTTAGTTGGTACTCTACAAATATTCACGTCTCCTCACTGTATGATCTCTAGTATGATATGGAATGATGTAGTATGTGTTTGGATTGTTGATGTGATTTGGGTTCCTTAGCTTGTGCAATAGATCCATTGTTTTCACAATACAACTCTACCACATTGCTAATCCTTAGAATCACCCTATGTTGGGAGATGAACTTCATGATCCAAACAACTTCCTTTGTTGCATTAGATGTATCAATGTACTCAGCCTCTGTTGTATAATCAATAACTGTCTCTTGCTTGGAACTCTTCCATCTTATAACTCTATTACTAAGGCAAAATACATATCCATATTGCGATCTATAGTCATATTTGTTAGTTTGGAAGCTTGCATTAGTGAAACCCTTTACTACCAACTCTTCCTCAATGCCGTACCCAAGGAACTGACCTTTAGTTCTTCTCAAGTACTTAGGGATGTTTTTTACAACATTCTAATGACTTTCACCAGGATTTGACTGATACCTGTTAGTCATACTCAAGGCATAAGATACACTGGTACAAGTACATAGCATTGCATACATGATAGATCCCATTACAGATTCATATGGAATATTACTCATGCCCTCCCATTCTTCACAAGAACTGGGACATTGAACTCTATAGATATAATGGGACATGGCTAAGTTTCCTCTCTTTGAGTTCTCCATGTTGGACCTCTTTAGTACCTTGTCAATGTATGTTCTCTAGATTAGGCCTAGAAGTCTTTTAGATCTATCGCTATAGATCTTGATTCCTAAAAATATCAGATTCTTTGCCTAAATTCTTGATAGATAAGGTACTTCCCAACAAAGTCTTTACTAACTGTAAAGTAGGGTGTCTTTCCCCATCAACAATGTGTTATCTATAGTTATCTACATACAATTTGAGGAATACAACTATATTCCCACTAACCTTCTTATAAAGACATAGTTCATCTTAATTTTGAATAAAGCCAAACTCCTTGATTGTTTAATCAAATTGAAGATTTCATCTCTAAGATGCTTGCTTCAATCCCTAGATTTTCCTTTTTAACTTACAAACTTTATTGGCTTCCATAGCATTTATAAAACCCTTGGAATGTGTCATGTACACATCCTCAAGAAAATTCCCATTAAGGAATGTTGTTTTAACATCCATCTTCCAAATCTCATAGTTATAATAAGAAGCAATGTCAAGAATGGTCCTAATGGATTTAATGATGGCAACTGGATAAAAAGTTTTGTCATAGTCAACACCTTGAACTTCTCTAAAACCCTTTGCAACCAATCTTCCTTTATAAGTTTGTACATTACCATCCATGTCGATCTTCTTCTTGAAAAATCCTTTGCACCCTATGGGTTTTACCCCTTTGGGTGAATCTACCAAGGTCCATACCTTTTTTGTGTACATGGATTCCATCTCAGATCTCATTGCCTCCAGCCATTTCTCAGACTATAGTCCCTCAGTAGCCTCTAGGTAGGTTTTTGGATCATCATCAATGACCGACTCATCACCTTTTTGAGTCATAAGATGACCAAATCTATCAGACTCAAGGTGTGTCCTACTAGATCTATGAGGTTCATGTGTCATAAGTGGAACTTGAGATTCCACAACAAATTGTGAGTCTTCTTGTTCTTGATGTACCTATGAGGCTTTAATGTTTTCTTGTTAGTCTCCAACATCTTTGATTTCTAATTTATCCCATTGACTCCTTTGGAAATAAACTCCTTTCCAAGGAATACAACATTCATGGCAAAAAACACTTTGTTGTTAGATGGAGTGTAAAAATAGTATCTCCTTGTTTCTTTGGGATATCTAACAAAATAAAATTTATCTGATTTGGGTCTAAGATTTTTGGGAAACTAATTTCTTACATACACCTCACATCCCCAAATCTACATGAAAGACACATTCAAATGTTTCCCATTCCATATCTAATATGGTGTATTTTAAACCGATTTATATGGTACACATTTAAGTGCAAATGTGGTAGTTCTATAGCATATTCCCAAAATGAAATTGAAAGATTGACAAAACTCATGATTACTCACACCATATCTCATAATGTGGATTCCTTCTTTCTGATACACCATTATGTTGTAGTTTTCCAGGTGGATTCCATTGTGATACAATACCATGAGATCGTACAAGGTCCTCAAACTCTTGTCTTAAGTATTCTCCACTTCGATCAAAATGAAGTGCTTTAATACATTTACCAATTTTTTTTGTACTTCATTCATGGATTCCTTGAACTTTTCAAGGGTTTTTGACTTATGTTTCATCAAGTACACATAGCCAAACCTATATAGATCATCAGTGAAGGCAATGAAGTATTGGAAACCACTTTTTGCATTTATTCTAAAAGATCCACATACATTAGTATGTATAAGTCCTAAAAGTTCATTTTCTCTCTCACTGTGACTAGAGAAAGGAGTCTTTATCGTATTTCTCAATGAACAAGATTCTCATGTCTCTATCGATTCGAAATCAAAAGAGTCTAGAAAACCATCTTTATTGAGTCTAGAGATGTGTTTCTCATTAATGTTCCCTAGACAACAACACCAAATGTATGTTTCATTTGAGTTATCAAGTTTTATCCTTTTCATATTTACATTATAAACACTTATCTCTAGATCTAGAAAATAAAAACCATAAGACTTTGGGACACTGCCATAAAATATATCATCTTTAGAAATATAAAATCAACCATTCTTAAAGTGAAGTTTGAATCCATTATTGTCCATAAAAGATACAAAAATGATGTTTCTATTAATGACACATACATAATAGAAATTCCCTAACTCTATTACAAGCCCATTGGGTAGAGATAAATGATAGGTTCCAACTATTGTGGAAACAACTCTTGTTCCATTTTAAATGTGCAGTTCAACCTCATACTTTCCCAAAGGCTTACTTCTTTTCAGATCCTGCATATTAGAGAATATGTAAGATCCACATCTGGTATCTAGTACCCAATATCAAGATGTAGACATATTTACCTCAATAATGTATATACTTGAAGTAGAGATCTCTATCTTTTTCTTCATATTCCTTAGTCTTTTTAAGTAAAAAGACATATTCCTTTTTCACTTACTCTTCTCCTTGTCTTGAGTGTAGAAGATTTGGACTTTATCTCTTTTCAGATCCTTCATATTAGAGCATACGTGAGATCCACATCCAGTATCTAGTACCCAAGAATGAAGATGTAGACATATTTATCTCAATAATGTATATACTTTAAGTAGAGATCTCTTTCCCTTTCTTCACATGACTTAGTGTCTTAAAGTGAAAAGGACATATTCATTTTGCACTTACTCTTCTCCTTATCTTGAGTGTAGAAGAATTGTACCTTAGCTTAGCCTCAAAACATTTCTTGGCCTTGCCTTTACCCTTGGAATTCCCTTTGTTGATCACCTCATGGGTTTGTTGTTCATCATCTGTGCTTCATCATTTATCAACATGACAATCAACTCAGATATCGGTTTGCTCAAGTTACTCAAGTAATATTATTCAATAAACTGGCTATATGATTTAGGAAAAGATTGTAGAAACATATTTGTGGCCAACTCTTGGCCTAAAGGACATCCCAATCTTTCTTGGTGTTCCACATATCCAATCATATTGAGCACATGGGGCTCTACTGGTTCTTCCTCTGTCAGTTAGCACTCAAACAACACTTTGGAGACATTGTACCTTTCTTATTTCACATGATTCTTAGCATGTGTTACCATCTTGATAATGTTCATGTTTTCATGTTGTTTATGCAACTCATAATTCATACAATATAGCATAAGGTCTTTAAAGTCTTATGTGTCATTGACAAGCTTCAAGTAAGCATCCATTTCAGCCTTAGGTGCATTTGGAGTGGGTTCCTCTGGCACTGGTGTTTCAAGGACATAGAGATCACTCATGAGTGAGAATGTTTCTCAATATCCTAAACCAATTGTGAAAGTTATTCCTATTTAACTTGTCCTTTTCAAGGACTGATCGCAATGAAAACATGTTGTTGTTTGCCATTAGTTTATATAAAATAAATTTGCATTTCTCCACAACTCTTTTGATTTGATTTTTTTAAAATAAAAATCTAAGGACATTAATTAGGCCTTTAAATAATTATCTCTCCCATTTTTTTTGTTCAAATTGATATCCCTCATTATCAATTTGGAATATTGTAGCGTATAACCTTCTAGTGTGTCAAGTTCCATATTTCATCAATGTCATAAGTCAGCTAGGATTGATCTCCCACAACTTGACTATTTAGGTAGGCAACACTTGCCAATGGCGTCATATGCAACTCTTGATAGATGGTATGCACAACTCTTTGGCATAATCCATATTTATTCTACTAAGTGTTTAATTCCATTAAGATCACCTATTTAAGCCTGACCCAAAAGCCAACATAATAAATGCACCCTACAAAGGAAGACCCACATATCTATCATCACACTTTAATAAGATAAAATGTCCACCATGCTAGGGCGTAGCCATGCTTAGTCAATCAAGATTTTCATGGTTGTCGCTTATGGAAAGTATCTAAGACTTAATATTTAATAAATGAATTTGTATTTACAAATATACATACATATCGAATCACCACATACATATAGTATGTATCATGTGTATGCTATATCCACTGACAAGACATGCAATCCCAAATATGAGCAACAATTATATCCATTCTAACACAATTCTTTAGAGCCACAAAGAATTTCTATTTCCTAAGATCCACATCACATGTAGCAATCTATTCTTTCTAGAAATATGTGTTGGAACCAACCCAATCAGTCAATTGAACCCTTCAGTCAGTCAACTAGCTTTCTAGTCGGTTGACTAGTCTTCATGGATCAATTGAATGGCTCCTGGCTCAAGTGGTGTCTGGACTCCTCTAGGGAAATGGTTAGGCCTTCAGTCGATTGATTGGATCCACTTATTGTATGGCCTCCTTGGTCCTAGAGTCGATCGACTCAACTTACCAATCGGTCGACTCTTCGGATGCAAAACCTTTCCTCTTGCCTAAACAAAAATAAAAACTATCATATTCCTATTAACTAATAACATTGTAAAAGTGAAACCTTGAGTTACATTCCAGGGCAGCATGGGGGAAGCATTAACTTACATGTGGACAAAAGGTAGAGGTTCGATATGAAAAGTGAATATCATTAGGAATAAAACCATTCAACCAATCACACACATTCACAAAGGGGTTTTGGCCATAACCACACATCCATCCACCATCAAGATATATTTTAGGCCGACATGTATTGATTGCATATATATCATATCATATGTATGAGCATATGTGATTTTAATAGGATATTCACATTAATATTTTTAAGTATTTGCATCGTATGAAATAAATAAATGATAAAAATCCGATCATATCGATTAAATCCCAATACACCATAAATTGACATTTCTCTAATACCACTGTTGGGAAATCATGCAGTAGATATGGAAGCAAAAACAAGAAATTTATGCCCATATCCCAAACAAGCAGATCACATCAACAATGATGTATTTAGAAAAGAGGGTCTGTGTGGTATATACCCGGTCATGGAGCTAGTCCAATGAGAATCCTCATAGTGTGGTGCTTTTAGATCTGGGACCACCTGGATGGCAGTCCGGGTGGTGTCCTAGTGTGGCACCACATACGACAACTGGTGCAGTCCTTTTAGTGTTTTAGTGATGGCCTCCACACTTTTATGGTAGTCCATGTAGACCACCTGGAACTCCTCATCGTTCTTTATAGAGCCATCAAGAAGGAGTTTGTCCCTTTGCTGTCAATGTGCTAGTGTTGAGTTGTTCACTCTTGACGTCTCTCCCTTTTACAAGTAAGACTTTCTTGGGCTCTGACATTACCAAAACTATGAGAAGAAAACATTGTTCATCATTAGTTATGTCTTCTAAAATCCTTAACTATCCCTCTCTTTTATAGGAGGGTTAGGGTCAGGGTTTCCAGATCAATTGGGGGTCAAAGAGACAAATTTTCATGAATTTCTAGATGATGTGAATCATGAGTTGGTCGAATCAACACTTGAGTCGATTGACCTACACCCCAACTGGTGGAGTAGACTCCCAGTCGACTGATCGAAATGCTTTCCTATTTGCAAACATATTGGTTTTTAATGCAATGACCAATGCACAACATGACTTCAACATCAATCCTTGATCCAGTCTTACTAATCATCTACTCGATCCATTGGACACTTAAATTGGCTGACTCGACTCATGAATAAATTCAATCAACACTTGAGTCAATTGACTCACATTCCCATTCAACCAATTTTCAGCCAATGTTGTATAAATTTAATACCTAAACACTCTAGTAATCAATTCAAAGTTTATTAGTTAAGTAAACTCCTATTTTAGGTGCATCCTATGTGTGTGACCCTATAGGTCCCAAGTTACATTGGCAATCAATGTCCATAACTAATTCACGACATCACAAGAAATGAGCGGTATCTAGCAAAACATCATTGCTATGCAAGTAATTAGAAAGTTGGATAACAACGTCAACCTAGATCCATGATTAGTCTTACCACGATTGTATAATTACTTTGTCTCAGATATCCAGGTTGAACTTGAGGCATGGAAACATCATCCTATTAATCATTCAATCCATGTTCATTGAACCAAAGCAGACTACAAAGATGAATATGAGCTCAATATCATATATTGACTCACATGAGTATGGCCACACCATTTTCTCAGTCTAAATGATCAAGTGACCAAGATATCAACACCAGTAGGAGGGACAAATCCCATCCACATCACTCAGAGTCAATCCTAATGTGTCACAATGTCAAGCGTCACCTTTATGGCAACCCTTATGAAAGGTCACATTGGATTATTTTAAAATACATTGAACAACATGTGATGAGTGTCGTGACTTTAGGTCTAAGAATCACAATCACCACTATCACATTGAGATGTGATTATGACTATTATCCATGTATAACTTCTCAGGGAGGGTTTGTATGGTAAATTGTTCTCTAACAAGTGCCTATGCATTTTGTTTGATATCACATATCATGCTGATGGGATTCTGTCGTCAACCAACACACACACTCTAGACTTATGCATTATTGTTGTCTGTTAGATTCCACAATAATATTTGACTAGGGACATAATCAAGAATGTAAATACTTTTATCATACATATAATCTCATTGTTCAGGTCCTCAACCTGAAGACATATGGCATTGATTAGTATCATTCTTTAGACATCTATCATGCTATATCATCATCTCATATTTTTACAAACATATAGACGGAACAAGTTTTGTTATTAATCTAATCATTTACAAGATATGCCATTTCAATCACCGTATGACTGACTCTCTGAGCATACATACCAACACTTGAGCCTACGTGTATTTTTGAGTAATTAGAGATTGCCAATAGGTATCTAAAATTCTATATCTATTTGGCCTTTAATTTGACTAAGTTCCTATTTCCTATAATGAGGCATTTTCTTAAACATTACTCTTTTTATATCCTATTTGAAATTATATGGTTTCTTAACTAAGATAATCTAAATTCTTGTGAATACTGAATTGTTTCCTTTGCAATTGGTCTTTGACCCCATGTCATACCATTTGAATAATTTGTATGATTATTGATTAGAATTTCAACCTTGCCTCTATATTAGGTGTGATGTATGTTTATACTATAATATCTAGAGTATTGGTTCTTTTGTACACCCAGATGTACTTTAGAGGGGGTGTATTCCACCCACGATATGCATTTCCACTAAAAATTTTAGGCCATGATCCTATAGTTTAGTGGCCTTGTTTTAGTTATCTTTAGTCAACATTGTATATGCATGTGGAATTATTTGTTTATTGTGATGTTGTAAATGATTGTTATGTCAAGAATTTTAATTGAAAATATTGCTCTCGTTAAATGTTATCCCCATGCTCTTTGTTATTCTTTATGGAATTTACCTATTTATGACATCCCCCATTTTCATGGGAATTTTCCCTTATTTATACTTGATATACCTTATAATGCCCAAATGTTTTATTTGTATACATACTCATTAGTTTTTAATGAATGCCTTTGTTCCTTGTCTATTTATGGGTATTGTTTGCAAACCACCCATGTATAGATGGTTTGTTGGCAAGTACACATGAAGGCCACATTCAAGAATGCAAAGTTGAAGATAGATGGGATGCTAAATTGCTCTATATAACTGGTCCTATGTATAATTAGAATCATCTTTTATTTTTTTAATACAACCTATAAGGAGAGAAAGAATGTATATGTAACATTTTGTGACTTTGAAAATAGTTATGTTGTGCTTCTTATTAATAATGTTTTTCTATGATACATACCATTTGTGGAAAAATATCTCATTTCCTCCTTACATTGTAGTAAAATTAGAATGTGGATGGTTTATTCCTCAACTAAGTAAGGAGTGATCCCCTCTTGGCTCCCACTATTTACATTATCCATATTTTGTGCCTATAAGTAACTATTGCAAACCGTCATGAATCTCAGATAAGTTGTTCTCAACAAGCAAAATCCCATCCATCACCTTTTGTAATATGTACAAACTCGAGCTAGCATTCATCCTCCCTAGTGGTTAAGTGTGACATTAGAGAATTGTGCACTCATGATTAACAGTCTGGAATATATTTCCAAAGACTTTTAATTATCCCATTGGAACCAATTTGTTCAATTAGGTGATTTTAATGTTTCCCTCATTTTTCCTATTTTGCTATCTTCAAAGAAACCCTCACATGTCACATATATGTTTCCTCTTATATGATCTAAATATTTGGTTGAATAAGTTAATTATAGTGGTATCTTTTAATGCATTATAGCACTTAATGATCATTATCCCATCCCATGCCACCTCTTGGGGAATCACCAACATCTCATGATCGTTATTTGGGATTTATGAAACTGGTTTGAGTGAAGGAATTTTCTATATCATTAGTTTATGTTGGTGTTCATCATTCCTAGAATTCAAACTTTTTATTTCTCTAAATGGACATAGTCAGAGATGCTTTCCAGATTCTATCCTCACCATCATTTGACCTCATCATGCCTTGATAGGGTAGTTCCTCCCTTTTAGTGTGACATTCAATAATTGTCACGTGCCTAGATTTTTATGGTCTTGGGCCAAGTGGCGGGAACCTCCATGCCATCTCACTAGTGCCCCCACCAACTTGTATCAATTTTTATGTATGAGCATGATTTTTAGATTTTTCACTTGCAAAAATCAAAATGATTACAAAAATTTGAAAAAATAGCAAAAAATATGCATTGAAATGATTTTCATAAGTAATTATATTCTAAAACCTAAATTCACATACACCATACCTTTGTTTTCTAGAAACTTGATATTTGGATTTAGGATGATGTTTAATATGGATATTAGTATATACAATACTATTTTAGGTGATTTAAGGATTAGTCGAGATTTAGAGGATTGAATTAGGTTTTTCCTTCCACTAGGTAAGTGGTTCATTCCACTACAAAAAGTCACCATGGTTGAATAAAAATCTATCCATGGTTTTACCATTTTGCTTTTAATTTCAAGTTGATTAAAGGTCGTATGGTATTCATAATGATGTCTCTCTCATTTTACTTATTGAATGATGTCTCACTAGTACATCAACTATCTATGGCATTGGTTAAAACAACCCTATAACGTCATTCAAAGACCGACACTTAAGTGGGCAACACTATAGTCACAGGTCTAAGACATCGATTATTTGGGAATGTCAAAACCAACGATGGACATCCGCCCTCGATTGTGATGATACAAGAAAATGACACAGATAGGAGTCTAAGTCGTCAATTATTGGAAAATACCAACCTCACAAAAGGCATGCCTGATGAAATTTATAACTAATAAAGGACCCTACATCATCATTTTTGAAACAACTGACACCAATTTATCATTTAAGTCATCAGTTTCAACTCATAAAATAGACATTTAAGATGTATCGTGATAGTAAAATCAAGTAAATCGAAAAGTATGATGTGCTACCCAACATGGATGTGTTGTCCAACATGACCATTTTAGTTTTGTCCTTTCATGACGGTTATGTTACTAAAATTGACAACTCCGGCCTATAGTGTCAGTTTTAAATAACAACTGACAACTATGTTTTTTTTAATACCAGGCCTATAGACCTACTACCCGGTTGGTCAGCAGGTTGCAAAACCTACAGTTCAGAACTGGAGTTCTAAACTACAGGTTAAGAACATCCTATGAGTTCATCTTAACAATAGGCCACCAAACCTACAATAACAAACATAATATGCACATAATTCTATTCATTCTCCAATTCAACTACATCACATGTGCAAACATAATTCTATTAAACTTCACATTTACTTACACACATGCTACTTCTACACCAATTCTATTTTCATGACAAGTTGAAACATAATTCATTCATTCATCTTCACATTCACACATATGTATATAGATCATCATTCACGTATGCACCAAAAATGTACTTGCATCAAATTTAAATTTTCAAGAAGTCATAATAAGCACCACATGTATATAGAAATAATGACATCAAACTTCAGAAAACTCATTCTTTAATATCAATCAAAATTAAAGCTGACATCCTTCTTAGGGTGTGTGCCCTTTGTTCTCGTATCTCATCTAGTTGTTTTTTTGTATAGGACATTGGTATGTCTTCTAGCTTTTCTAGCATATCGAAGTATTTTGTTTTAAAAATACAAAGAGAATGACATGTATAATTAATAAGCTTGATATTTTCATATTATCTAATGAGACTATATACTTATGATGATCAACACTATATATATATATATATATAGAAAAATTGCATTTTGTATCTCTTTAATGTTTAGTGCCCCATATCTGACATTCATGTCCATCTACTACATCACATAGTATCCACATGCCCAACATTGTCTTGTACAGAACACTATAACTTTTAACATACAAAACGTTCATAAATAAAAGTAAGCATAGTTGGCATAAATATGCATTGGACTCAGAAAACTACCTCAACATTCTGCCAAACGACCGCTTTCTTTTTCTTGTCCACCTTTCCTCCAAATTTTTTTTGAATTCTTTTATAGAACTATACATTAATGAACACATTGATTTGCATTAGTAAATAGTCATGTAATATATATATATACACACACATATATATATAAATAAATAAATAAATAAATAAATATATAAATATATAAATATATATATATATATATATATATATATATATATATATATATATATATATATAAAGATATAAATATAAAAAATTACTCATGTGAATACAGACTTTTTAATTTGCATCCCCCACTGTCTACTTCATCACCCTTAGGATCTAAATAATACACAGTTAGCATCGCGGGGATAGTAACCAATAACACCCAATGTTTATTCTTGAGTGAAAAGAAGCCAAAGAAAATTATAAAGACTCGATATTTATGATCAAATATTTTCAAAATTGTTTCAAAATTATAAGCAAGTATTCACTACAATCATGCTTTTATATCAGAGTTGTAAAAGTTTACAAATATGATTACAAATCTCAAGAATAAGAATTCATTCCTATCTAGTCTCCAATAGAGGATAATTGCTTGTGCATTATTTAGAGATATTAGCCTATGACACTTAATTGAATCAAATATTGTTATTTTTGTTGTTCTGAATGATCTATCATTATTTTGGATCTTATGTTATTTTGGGTGATTTAACAAGAAATGGCACAACTTGGTACTACCGACTTGACTGTTGGTGGTACTGACATCTGAGAAAAAGGAACAGGCTGACTATAGGAAACTCGATAGTATCGACAGAGGAATCGATACTACTGATAGATCAACAATGAGCAATTTTGAAAATAATCAATATTATCGACGGTCAGTTCAGTGGTAAATAATCGTGCAGAAAATCCAACAGGTTGATTCAGAGAAAATCTCAAAACTACTGAAGGTCAACTCAGTAGTACCAACATCTATAATAGACCGCAAATAATCAAAGATGTCGATACTACCTACACGTAGTTGGTATTACCGACAAGATAGGATTAGGCCAGATTAATGATCATTGTTAATGTAACAATTGGGACTTAATGACGCCCTAAGTCACATCTATGACCTAAGGGGAGTTCAGCCAGACCAAATTATCATGCCATATTTAGTTGTACGATAGAGGGGAGCGAAGAAAAGAGAAAGGAGAGGAGAAAACAACGTTCTGGGTGGTTCATGCACTTCCGGTGGCCCAATTTGTAGTCAAAAGATAGAAAATCACAGTGTTTGTCAAAAGGAACCATCCATATCATCTTTCTCAAGGATTTTTCCTTTTTCATCATGTTTCCACCAGTCCTTTCTTCTTTTTCTTTTTGTAGAGCGACTGAAATCATGTGGGGCTAATCCCTTTATTCCTTAGGACCCGGGAGTAGCTGGTTTTGCATTGTAATTGATGATTATGATTTAATATACATGCTTCTCTTAATTTCTAGATATATTTGTATGAGAGAATCATGAATTATCTGTGCTTGATCACCATAGGTAATTGTTTAGACTATTAGTTGCTTTGAGAGAGGGATTAAGGGTTGGAAAACTCATAGATTTATATATTTTATACCGTACCTTGAGAGAGGGCCTACGAATGTGAAGAGAATAACCTAGAGATTTCGGTAAAGCACCTAACTAATAACATAATTGCTATGAGAGTGGGATTGGTATTAGATTAGGTAGTGAATTATGTTGTGAGAGTGGTAATTATTGCTACAGGTCTCTTTGTCTAGGGTTAGGATAAATTCATATTAATGAAATGAAGTTAATTTAAATGTTAACCGTGGTGAAACCACAATCCTAAGGAATTCATTCCACTTGTGAACACAACCAGTAATCTTAGTTTTAATTCTTGCAATTTAGTCGTTTAATATATCAAATCACTCTTTTTCTCTAGTCTAGCTAATTGGGTCATTATTAGTAGTAGTTTCTAGATACCCTATTTTTGATATATGGGCCTCTTTAGGCCTATATTACATTGATAGGTGAACTTGTGTTTTTGATGTGTAGTTTATGTGCATCAAGTTTTTAGTGTCGTTGTCAAGGAAAATGGTGTGTCCAACACTACGACTATTATGACCGACTTCTATAGGCCATTTTTGTTTTTCTTTGTCTATTTCTAATCTGAATTCCAAATACTTGTTCAATCACTACTACCATATTTTCACATAGATTTTGTTATTTTTCAGGTAGTAGACCATGGTGCACATAAGAAGCACCGATTACAGACGGTCAACTCCATAGAGTGCATTTTAGGAGGATTTCCTACGCAAAGCAAAGGAGTACAATAACTCTGCACCTAGGTTGATTCAGACTCCACCATCTAAAACTCCATCATCTCCAATAGAACAACCCAAACCAACAAAGATTAATGATGCAAAAGTAGAAGAACAAACCATTTGGGAGAAAATCAATGCATGATCTGCAACAACTCAATTGCGCCTGATCAAAAGGCAGACTATCAATGTGGGCAGTTACAAGATAGACATGGTCTTGGTAGCACTGGTTAAGTCACAAGCATTCCATGGCCACAACATTGAGGATCCAACCATTCATATCAACAATTTCGTTGAAAGTTGTGGTATGGAAAAAATTTATAGGGTTCTAGACACACTCACCTACTTGAAATTGTTCCCTTCTTCTCTAACAGACAATGCAAAATACTGGTTCCTTAACCTCCCATCTGAGTCAAAAGAAACATGGGAGGGGGTAATAGACATTTTCTTTGAGCATTACTTCCCTCCACAAAATATGAATGAGTTGGTCAGAAAGATTTACAACTTCCAATAGAAGATAGAAGAGTCATATTCTAAAGCATAGGAAAGGTTTCAAAACATGCTGAGGGAGGTTTCTTGTCATGGGATCGATCTTTATGGCCAAGAAATGATCTTCTATTGTGGAATGCATCAAGGAGAGAGGACCACACCCATCATTGTAGGAACTGGATTCTTCCTCAACAATAAGCCATGTAGGTCAGATTCTGAAGAATATGGCTAAGAATCAGTCATGGGGAGAAAAAAGACAGTGTCCAATTACTATTAAAAGTGTTGGAGAGTCTAAAGTCATCACATCATTGAATAAGAAGCTTGACCTCATATCCAAGAAAATATATCAGAAGGATGGAAATTCCTCTTAAGGAGATGAAGAAGAATTCATGTTTGCATCATAGTAGAACTACAGGGGTAGTGGTTACTCTTGGAGGAAGGATCTCAAGTTTTCTTGGAAATATCCCAGTAATTTTCAGCAGGACCCATCCAAAGCACATCAAGACAAGTTAGAGCAGGTTGGTGCACAACAACTTGATAAGGGCCCTAGTAAAATAGACTGTATTGAAGACATGCTAGGAAAGTTGGTTAGTAAAAATGAGGTGATCATTTTCCAGACCCAGAGGGAATTGTATAACCTAGGAGCACAATATGTAGTATAGAGAATCAAATCTCTCATATACCTACAGAAGTGGCTTCCTTGAAGAAACTCGTTCATCTAGGATTTCCAGGAAATACTGACATACCTTCTAGTAATCATTAGGTGAAGGGAGTGTTGCTTCACAATGGGAAGAAATATCTAAATAAAAAGAGGACAATTCCAGAGGAAAAGGATGATTCAGGTGACACAGGACAACAGTGACTACTAATCCAATTGAGCCAGATACTACAGCTCAGGACAAAGAAGCTGAAGAAGAAACTAATGAACCATGGGAGAAAAGGAAGGAAACATATGTCCCACCTCACCAAAGGAAGTTCATGATTCCAGTTCCCTTTCATAATAGCTTGAAGGCTAAGAAGGTTGACCAAAAATTTCATAAGTTTCTAGATTCTTTCAAAAAAATTTCATATCAACATTCCCCTCATTGATGCAATGAAGCAAATTCCTTCTTACAGAAAATTTCTGAAAGATATAATTAAGAAAAAGAGGAGGATAGCCATTTCAGATGTAATAGTGTCGAAGGAGCAAGTTAGTGCTTTTATTTTGGGAAAACTTCCACTAAAAAGGAAAGATCCAGGTTGCTTCAATATATCATGTTACATCGTGAAGACCAAGTTTGGGGAGGCTTTATGCGATTCAGGGGCAAGTATAAATCGTATGCCCTTAACTACCTTCAAGAAGCTGGGTCTCAAGGAATCTAGAAAGAGAAACATGATCATATATCTAGTAGATAATTCTGTGGTTCGGCCATATGGTATCTATGAAGATGTTCTTGTTAAGGTGGATCGATTTGTGTTTTCAACAGATTCGAGGTCATGGAAATGCAGGATGATCGTGGCAATGAACTACTATTAGGGAGGCCATTTCAAGCCACAAAAAACATGATCTTGGAGATGGGTAGAGGAAGACTGACATTGGGTATCAAAGAATACCTATTTGAAATCAAGATGGCTAAGTCTACACAAACGACCAAGGAGAAGGTATAGTGTCACATGTTGCAAGAAGTCTAAGGAAAGGTGTCATTATTTCTAGGGAAATCATTCCCACACATGGATCATGTGATGAAGCAGGTAAATAAGGGAACATTAGTAGTGGACATCCTAGACAATATCAAGGAGATTCCATTAGACAAGATGGTTCAATACCTTGATGATGAAGAGGAGGAAGATTGCCCAACAACAATTGAAGAGGCAACTTCCTCCATGCTTGTTCAAGCACATCCACATTTACCTCTAGAGGTGTGCATTATGAATTTGGAGGATGACTACACTCGATGTTGTTCCATGGATGAGTGTGTCTTGTTTCTCAAGGCATTGATGTGTTACTACACCAGGCACTATGAAGACTTAGGACCACCTCCACCACTGTTGATTACATCTCTACTGAGTAATTTAGATCTTGAGTTTGAGCCGTTGTCACTACATTCAAAGTATACCTTTTTTGGAAGCAATTGAGAAGCTTCCGGTCATTAAGAATAGTTGATTGTGGTGCTAAAAAACCACTAGGCAGCGTTTGGGTGGTCAGTTGTAGATATCAAGGGGATCTCCCCCAAATTTATCACACAAGATTTGCATAGAAGATGGATCCAAGCCCATAGTGCAACCTCAGAGCCATCTCAATCCCATCATGACTAAGGTGGTGAAGAAGGAGGTAGTTAAACTTTTGTCATAAGGTATAATTTATGCTATCTGTGACTCTAATTGGATAAGTCCTACTCAAGTGGTTCTGAAGAAAGGGGGGATAACTATAACCACAAACTCTTGAAGTGAACTGATTTCTACTAGGTTGGTGACTGGGTGGTGATTTTGTATTGACTATCATCCTTTAAACACAGCTACACTTAAGGATCATTTCCCGCTTCCTTTCATTGATCAGATTCTTGAGCGGCTCTTCAGCTGCTCCCATTTTGGTTTTTAGGATGGGTATACTGGGTACAATTAGATTTCCATCGAGCCACATGATCAAGATAAATCTAATTTCACTTGTCCATATGGCACATTTACTTACCGTTGGATGCCTTTTGGTTTGTGTAATGCACCAGTGACTTTTGAGAGATGTAAGCTTGCCATTTTTTTTTGATACAGTATAACATTATCTTGAGGATTTCATGGATGATTTTTCGGTGTATGGACAGTCATTTGGGGACTGCCATGACAGTCTTGGCAAAGTCTTCCAAATATGTAAGGACACTCACTTGGTTTTGAATTGGGAGAAGTGTCACATGATGGTTAGTGAGGGAATAGTCTTGTGACACAAGGTCTCCCATATAGGTATGGAGGTTGATCCAGTTAAAATTGAGGTTATTTCTAAGTTGCCTCCTCCGCCCATGATGAAGGGAGTTAGGAGTTTTTTAGGACTCCAGTTTCTATAGATGTTTCATAAAAGTTTTTTCAAAAATTGCAAAACCACTTTCAGAATAATTGATAAAGATGGTGAATTTAAATTTGATGAGCGGTTTTTGAAAGAATTTTAGGTTTTAAAGAAGAAATTGGTCTCTGCAGCTGTGGTTCAGGCTTCAAATTGGAGCCAACCTTTTGATATGATGTGTGATGCATCATTTTATGTGATAAGGGCTATTTTAGGTGAACGTCAAGACAAGAACCCTGCCATCATTTATTATGCATCTAAGACCCTACACAATGCCCAATTAAGTTACATAACCACTAAAAAAGAACTGATGGTGGTAGTCTTTTATTTTGAATAAAATGCCAGTATTTGATAGGGGCAGGGTCATTGTGTGGACTGATCATGCAGTAATTAAATATTTTGTATAGAAGGAGGATGCCAAACGTAGACATATTAGGTGGATTCTGTTACTGTAGGAGCTTGTTATTGAAATCAAGGATAAAGCAGGCACAGAGAATGTGGTGGAAGATCATTTTTCTAGGATGGAAAGAGTGGATGAAAAGGATATAGACATACCCATTGTGGAGGAATTTTCGAATGAGCAGATTTTTTCCATGAATAGAAAAAATCCATGGTTTGAAAACATTTGAACTAGTTGGCTTGTAACAATCTGCCAGAAGACTGGGGTTATCAAGAGAAAAACAAGTTCTTCCATTCTTTGAGGTTCAACATTTGGGATGATCCCATTCTGCTCAAACAATATAGGGATGGAATTTTGAGGAAGTGTGTGTCAGAATGTGAGATGGAGAGTATCTTGGCACACTGTAATTCCCTACCTATTAGGGGACACCATGCTATCTCTAGGACAATGGATAACGTCTTAGAAAGTGGGTTTTAGTGGCCAATGATCTTTAAAGATGCATATAAGTTTTTTCTTCATTGTGATGTGTGTCAATGTGCTTGTAATATATCAAAAAGACATGAGATTCCCTTAAACATATTTCAAGAAAGGGAGGTTTTTGATTTATGGGGAATCGATTTTATGGGCCTTTTCATGTCATCTAACTCAAATTTATATATATTGCTTCTGATTGACTATGTATCTAAGTGGGTGGAAGCAATTCCAACCCTCACCAATGAGGCCCAGGTTGTGTGTAGGGTTTTAAAAGATCACATATTTTGCAGGTTTAGAGTCCTAAGGGTGATAATAAGTGATGGCAGTTATCACTTCACCAATAAGAAGTTTGGTTCACTATTGAGTACAATTGGAGTGAAACACAGGGTAGGTACTCCATGTCACCCACAAAACTAAGGATAGGTTGAGGTGTCTAAAAGGGAGATTATGAAGATCTAAGAGAAGAAAGTCTCAACCAACATGAAAAATTGGAGCATGAAGCTTAATGACGCTCTACGAGCATATAGGAAAGCCTATAAAACACATATAAAAACCACACCTTTTAGGTTGGTTTATGGGAGAGTGTGTCACTTACCCATAGAGTTAGAACATAAAGATAAATGGGCTATAAGGAAATTGAATTATAATATGGATGATGTAGGGAAGAAGAGAATGATGGAACTCAATGAGTTAGATGCGCTCAGGCTAGATTCCTATGAAAGCTCTAGGATCTACAAAGAGAGAACAAAGAAGATCCATGACCACCACATCTTGCATAAAGTCTTCACTCCAAGACAGAAGGTGCTTACGTTCAATGCTAGGTTGAAATTACACCATGGAAATTTGAGGTTTAGATGGAGTGGTCCTTTTGTGGTAGTTAAGGCTTTACCCCATGGGCGGTCGAGATAAGCAATGGGGATGAGACGTTCCTTATCAATGGAAAATGGATAAAGCAATACTTTGGGGGAGATGTGGTCAAGGAAGAAGAACGTTTGAAGCTCATTAATCTTCAATGATTATTTGATTTAATTGTTGAGCCTATGACATAAAATAAGGGTACTTTTTGGGTGGCAACCCAACCATCTTATACTGCTTCAGGATTTTGTTCTTTACATTCATGTTCTTTACATTCTAGTTGGATTCTATTATTTTCTTTGTAAAAAAGGTTCCTTGATTATTCATGTTTGGTGTGTAGATAGAGAAAAAGTCAGTAGTACTGACACAATCACAAGGACAACATGATCGATTTTCATGAAATCTCAGTACCACCGACACGAACGTTGGTAGTACTGACAGTTGCAACAGATGAATTTTTTTTGCTTGGAAGTACCTACGTCTAGATTGGTACCACCAAATTTTTGCAGAGGAGCTGAGTTGAGTGAATAAGGCTCGGTACTACAGACAACAACTCAGTAGTTTCGATGCTTGAGCCACAATCCAGGTTCAGGATATCGAGAGACACTTTGAGAGTATGAAGATTTTTAAAGAATTGATACTAACGACACATTTGTCGGTAGTACCGACATCATTCAACAAGGCAAGAATAAGTCATCTTGATACTATCAACAAAATTGTCAGTAGTGCCGGCATCCTAAAGAATAGAATTTGTGGCCGCACCATCAACAATCACAACTATCCGCATCCAATAGTTTGTAGTATTGATCCAATGAGCACTTTCATATGTTGGTACTACCAACACTCGTCGGTACTACTGATGCAGGTTGATCCACGTGCATGAACATCAATAGATGAAGGACATCAGTATCAATGGTCGGTACCAACTCACGCTGATTGTGGGGGAAAAGGTCAGCACTACCGACTCATTCGTCGATGTTACCGATGCATCTCCTGAAGGCAACCAAACACCTATAATAGGAAGGGTGTGGGTTGGGCTCAAATCACACCCAAACCTCATCCTTCACAAGAAGAAGAGTCCAAGTGCTCTCGAGCATTTGAAGTATTCACCGAGCTCTTTCTTCTCCATCCCTTTCTTGTACAACACTGATGGCATCTAAGCGATCAACTTCTTCCTCAGTGGTAGGAAATGCCATGCTAGTACCAAAGCCAACACACATTGCTTACCTCAATGCCAACCACGAGAAGATCTATGAAGAGATGATGAAATGAGAACTCATCCAAAAATGGTATGGAAACTGTAGTTTCCTTGCTTCCATAGGCTTCACCAACAATATTTGTCTGGTCTGCAAAAACTGGCAGATGGTGGGGTGATCACCCCTTCTTTGGTGATTGGCCCACTTACCATGAAATTAGTTGTGAGTTCCTAGCATATCTGTAGATATGTTGCATTTCTGAGCATGGGATTGTATGGGAATAAGAATGGTTCAACTTCCAACTCTTCAATGCCACCCACTATCTCATGCTAAAGGAGTTCAATGACATTTATGGGTGGCAATGGGGGATGCTCGCTACTTA
This sequence comes from Alisma plantago-aquatica, assembly GCA_963693085.1. Taxonomy (NCBI): domain Eukaryota; kingdom Viridiplantae; phylum Streptophyta; class Magnoliopsida; order Alismatales; family Alismataceae; genus Alisma; species Alisma plantago-aquatica. The sequence continues at coordinate 625,092,391 of OY856414.1, read as the reverse complement.
CCCAAGAACTTCAACTACGGTTGGGCATCAAGGCTTCTAATGGATTTTTGATAGGGATAAACAATCAGCTGGCATAGGAACTACATTACCGACATCGAGCACCCATTTTCTTGCATTCCTCACTACTACCTCACCAATACCATATTCTCTAGGTCCAGCTAGGGACAGGGGAAGGTGCAACAGATGACCTCTATGCCCTCTGGTCTTTTCTATGTTTAGGGGAGGAGATGTCTGACTTGGGCCCCTTCTTTTTGCAACACATGATGGAAGTAAAGCAACAGGTACAGAGGAGGCCCCTGATTCATTTTGGAGGGCTTATTACTCCTATATCCATGCATCTCAATTTAGACCTCTCCACCTCCAAGATTTTGAACACATCCTCCAATTTGGATCTCAAGCACTTCAAGAGAGACAACCTCATCGCCGTGTGCCATGGGAAAGTGTACGCCTGCTATACAATTAGGGATAAGTACCAAGAGAGTGAACTTACTAATCCCATCTTCAACTTGCGTGGGATCGACACATGAGGGGGCCAAAAAGGTGATGCCATGGAGGAGATGAAGAAGAAGAAGACAACAATGCTGAGAAGGAACAAGCACATGAGCAAGATGAAGAAGAGTATGAGGAAGAAGCCACCATACCATTCACAAGGAGGGTTATAAAAAAGTGCTCCAGAGGCCAGGGTGCCTCCAGTTTTTCTGCTCCACCACCTACTCAGAATGATGACCGATACTCAATGGTAGGAATGTATGGGATGTTAGAGGATATATAGAAAGGGAAATAACAATAGAGTACTACTTTGGCGAGCATTTGAGATGTCCGAAAATGTCTATACTAGAACCAACATACCATCTTCGAAAATGAGCAACTTCTCTTTGCCAACCAAGAGAACATGCATGTGTGCTTGCAGAGGATGGAGAACTATTAGTAGTCATTATTTGACAACTAATGGAACCAAGGATATTTCGGAGGTTATCCACAACCTCCAAAGATGCCACTGTCACCCTAGAATTTCAAAAGGACTTTCTAAACCCATGAACCAACCATGTCACAACCTCCACCACCACCATTTTGATCATCACTGTTCCACCTCTATGATTGGATTTTGACTATGAGGACATAGTCAATTTCAAGCTTAGGGGGTGTTGGAATAACTCTATCCTTTATTTTCTTTGTAGTTTTTATTGTTTTGAGATGTAGGATCCACATCTATCTAGTGTAATTGTGGATCAATAAAAAGCATGATTTCTGTCTCTATTATCATAGAGTTTGTTCTTATATGTCAGTGCAATAAAAATGAAAAAAATGAAAAAAATGGCTAACTTGCAAATTTCTTGCGGGATGCCACCTAGAGGAAGTGTACGTGTTAGTTATCTTTTGGACATTGGATGTGAATGGAAATCTTAATTATTCATGTAATCTAGATGAAGATGGGGCTTGGGACTAAATTGATCAAAAAATTAATAGGACCTTAAATTCAAATCTTAAAAAGAAATCCTATGGTGACCCTGTACACATGTCTGTAGTAGAGGACTTATCATAGCTTAAGAAAGGCATTGTCTCTTAATTTTGTGATTCCATCCATTTTCCATCCATTTTGATCAACCACCTTAAGATGATCAAGTAACCCAAATTGTTTCCTTTTGATTGAATTGCATGCCATGACATGTGACATGATAGTTAGTTTCAACTATTGAACTAGCTACAAGTTGGAAAGAATTGTTTTTTATACATATCATCTAGTTGCATAACAATTACATGTAGATTGCATACCTTTTTCATTATTCATTTTACATCATGTGTCTATGTTGTTTTCTTCTAAAATTAGTGTAGGGATATATGTACATACCTTCATGAAATCAAAAGAAAAAAATGAATGATATATTTTGGTGAAACGCAAGCATTACTTGCTACGATGCTAAAATAGTGGGCAAATGAAAAAAATTGATGTTATGAAATGAAGAGGGAGAAAGGATGCCCTAAAGTCACGTTGGAAGTTTACTCCACAAAGAAATTAAAACATTCACATGATGCATTTTCCGTTTTACTTCACTCTCATCCATTTGATGAGGTTTTCAACACATGAATCATTCCACCCATAATAATAGGCATTAAGATTCATGCATTTCTCATCATCTTCATTTAAGTCGATTCATCAAGTTTTGTTTTTGCATAAATTATTTGGATGTTACTTGTGACTATTCATTATCCACCTACTTCATTCCATTCATTTCTCTTATGGGTAGGCTATATATATGATTTATCTCCTCATTCCTTGCCTATAAGGAGAGCGACTTCCAAGTAGTGGTAGTTAGGAAAAGGGCAATGCAGATAGGGAATCACGTGATGCACCAATCCAGTGTCTGATTGACATGATATTTACTGCTATACTGATAGTGTTCTATTGATGTAAGGGTGGACATCTTTTATGGATACTTTTGGTCACTTGAGAGTAGTTGATTGTTCAGTGGTCAGTAAAGGCCTATTTGGGACAGTCAGGTGGGATTAGTTGAGAATGGAAATTCATATTTCGTTTCCTTTATATGACTTATCTCAAACAGATTGAGGATGTGTTGCTCTAGGATGAGCAACATTTAATCTTAAGGGTGTCTGATGCACTAAATAATTGTCATTGTCAGAAGCTGTTTGTTATGGGATTTTATGCACTTATTTTTTGATTTTGATATCATTTATGCATTATTTAACATTATTAGCATGTGACATTTTATTGCATCAAATAATTGTTATTTGTACCATTTTGAATGATCTATCATTATTCTGGAGCTTACATTCATTTTTGTCATATTTTAGATGATTAAACAAGAAACAACACAGCTGAATACTACCAACTTGACTGTCAGTGGTACCGACATCTAAGGAAAAGGAACATGCTGACTTGAGAAAACTTAGTTATACCGATAGAGGAATCAATACTACCAACAGATCAATAGAGAGAAATTTAGAGAAGAATCGGTACTACCGATAGTCAGTTCAGTGGTATTAACTCATGCTGAAAATCCAATAGGTTGATTCAGTGAAAATGTCAGTATACTAACGGTCAACTTTTTTAGTACCGATAGCTACAATGGATCGCAAATAATCGATGACGTTGGTAGTACTGACAAGACAGGATCATGCCAGATTAAAGATCATCGTTAATCTGATGGTTGGGACTTGATGATGTCCTAAGTTGCGCCTATGACTTAGGAGGATTTTGTCTAGATCTAATTATCACTCCATATTCAGTTGTACGATAGAGGAGAGCATAGAAGAGAGAAAAGAGAGGACAAAGCAACCTTCCGAGCAGTTTATGCACTTCCGGTGGCCCAATTTGTAGTTGGAAGACGGAAAATCCCAGCGTTTGTCAGAAGGAACCATCCATACCATCTTTGTCTAGGTATTTTTCCTTATTCTTGATGTTTCTATCAGTCATTTCCTCTTTTTCTTTGTGTAGAGAAACTAAATCATGTGGGGCTAATCCTCTTATTCCTTAGGACCTGAGAATAGCCTGGTTTTGCATTGTAATTGATGATTATGATTTAATATACATGTTTCTCTTAATTTCTAGACATATTTCTATGAGTGCATCATGAGTTATTTGTGCTTGATCACCATAAATAGTTGTTTACACCGTTGATTTCTTCTAGAGAGGGATTAAAGTTTGGAAAACTCATAGAATTACATATTCTATATCACACCTCAAGAGAGGGCCTACAAATGTGAAGAGAATAACCCAGAGATTTTGCTAAAGCACCCAACTAATAACACAATTTCTATAAGAGTGGGATTGGTATTAGATTAGCTAGTGAATTATTCTATGATAGTGGGTAAATTTTGCTACATGTCTCTTTGTTCAGGGTTAGGAGAAATTGATGTTAATTAAATGATGTTAATTGCAATGTGAACCATGGTGAAGCCACAATCCTAAGGAATTCATTCCACTTGTGATCAAAACCATTAATCTTAGTTTTAACTCTTGCAATTTAGTCGTTAAATCAACCAGATCACTATTTTTCTCATGCCTAGGAGATTGGTTTATTGTTAGTAGTAGATTCTGCGTATACATTTTCTCCATGTTCGATATCCGAGCCTCTTTAGGCCTATATTACATTGATATGTGCACTTGCGTTTTTGACATGTAGTTTACATGCATCAACGACTCTTCAAGCACTTCCATTTGTCACCTGTCCATGAGTTCCCAGAGGGAAACTAAGGCCAACAAGGTTGGTACTAAATTCTTATAGTGAGCTATTTGCAAAATATTGGTAGCGGTAATATCAAATCTAGGCAAGGAATATTTGGTGGGCTAAATTTTATCAAATTAAGAATAGAAAATTTCAAAGTTTGTATTTCAAGATGAAATTTCCACTAGGCTATGAAAAATAATTCAAGATACCAAATTTTCAAAATACTTACAATGATCAATTTTTGAATATTAAGGTTGATCACTATCATATCATTTCTTTCAAGGGATACAATGCCTTGTGTTCAATCATCTATGAAAGAATAGTATTGAGCCTAATTACTATGTTAACTAGTCAACTGGGGGATAGCTAATCCATTACAGACTTTTGCACTGGGTGGCGGGATGTACCCTACCTCAAGGAGCCAAAGCTCTAAGGGGACAAAGCCCAAAGGGACCAAATTCTAGGGAGTCAAAACTCCAAATAGATCAAGTCAAGTTTATTGTTATATTCAATGGAATACAACAATAATAAATTTGATGTGGTGAACTTTCAAAGAGGAAGAAAAGGCTTACAAAAGTATAGGGTTCACCACTAAGCAATGTACATGGAATTCAAGAGGGAAACTAATAAATCAATATGGAAGTAGAGAATCTAGTACCTCAAATTATTCAAATCTCCATAGATTGCTTAGTCACAACAAGGCTCCAAATAACAATGAACTGCAAAGTGTAATAGAATCGGGTGATCACATAGATTGGAACCAAATACTTATTCAATCTTTCCTATTGGGATTGGCTTTCCAATTTATAGTTCTGTTTTACTATTATACTTCTTACATTATATCTCTTTTTAGGATTCTAGTATTCTCATATATATATATATATATATTAAAATACACACAGTCATGTACTCTTACATATTATGATGTTAAGGTCTCTTCACATCTCACTGTAGGGTTTTAATCTTGTTAGGTAAACATATGACCCATTATATTTCTATTAATATCCGTGTGTTAGATATTATAAATATATATTCATTTGAGGGTATGAGAGACTATAATTTTCTTTCCATGCATTTTCTTCCATGCTCACAAATGTCATCCATCTACTTAATGACTAGTACATAGAGGACTATATGTTATGTATGCTTTTATTTCTCTAATCATGTTACATTGATATTTAAAGTCATTTTTTAATCAAAATTTACAATTGGAATTTTGATATATATTCTTTCTTCATTGAAAATCTTGATTGAAATGCAACCACATTTTTTTTTTGGAATTCATATCACGTCGAAGTCATCCATATATTCAAATAACATAATCCACCTAGGTGTTATGATTTCATATAAACATCATTACTTATATATTTTACATAATATCATCTAGGTTTTAAAAATATGGATATATATCTAGGAGTATGTAAATTATTGTAGGATAGGGTAATTAATTGTAAAGTCCAAATCAACATGTATGAATTCTTAGTATTAGGAAGTTAATGTAATGCTTACTAGATACATAGATTTATTTCTTACAAATATTAACACACAATTATCCTATACATATATATAGGTATAAATATCTGGATGAATGATTTAACAGTTGACTAAATTGGGTTTTAAGACTCAAAGTTCTCCTTTTTATTATCTACTTTCACTATTCCTAATAATCAAATATTAGAACTGGTCAAAAAAAGGTTTCTGACCTGCATATTGATAAGTTTAACGATCTTCATCATTCATTCTCTAGGTTGGATTCTCATAGTTGGTGATGGCCTGAGACTCATGCTAGACATCTCTATGCCTACCTATTGATCCTATTAGGTCATCCATATTTGAGAATCTAGCACCAGGATGCCAAACATTCTTCACTCTCCAAGTTAAAATCTTAGGGACGATGATGGTCAAGACCTTGACATTGGACTCTCTATTCATTTATGGAGATGGTTTCTTAGACATTGAGGGTTGAGGAGGTAGTGATGAGGATTTTCAGAGGCTGCCACGAATAGCCTGGTGTGTGCCAGACTTCATGTATTGCATTGGTGGTGCCCCAGTGCTGCCGCCCAGTAGCTACAAGTCATCAAGGATACAATTGAAAATGGTGGAGGACACATACACAGAGGGTAGTTCATAGGTGACTACATGTAGGGATCAGAGTAGTTGGGTAGGAGGTTGGAGTAAAGAGGAGGTGTGTCTGTGACCTGGTGTTATAGGCAGGAAGTGTAGGGATTAGGTTGGGAATTTGTGGTGGTGGAGCATTGTGAGGCAAGTGTGAGGATGAGAAGTGGTTTCACTGAGAGACCTTTTAGGCAGAGGCTCAAAGAGGGAAGATGATTTGTAGGAGCGGTGATGCTGCCAACAGTGGTATTGAGGAGAAGATCCATGGTGGCTGTGATGTACACCAAGAAGAGTCGCACTTCGTCCTGTTTGGAGATTTGCAGCTGGTAGTAGGGCTCCTTCTTCTTAAAAATGGGGCATCTAGGGTTTCTGAGGAAGGAGGAATAAGATTCATACAGAGGGAAGGAGAGGAAGAGGAGAAGGAGGAGACACAATATAGGGGAAATGGATGACACTTGAGCAAGGAGGTTCCAATCTTAGCAAAGGGCGTTACCCTTGTTTCTGGTCAAAACACAAAGGATTCTTCAATTCTTGATCACAGTAGTTTCTCCATCTACCAGTTGATGGTGTTTCAATTTCACTACACCAACTAGAACCTCTGAATTCATAGTTGGTTATAGGGCTTAAGGAGGACATGGATGTTTCCAGGGTTTGAGATCACACAGGTAGAGGATAACAAAGTCATGCTCCCTGTAATAGTTCAGTCTTTGGGATATGGAGAGGGAGATGGGTTATCTTCACCTCTTATAGTTTTGCTAATTAATCCCTTAGTTTCAATCTATTTATGATCTCTAGAAAATGATTTCAATTTTTATCACATGTTCAAGTAGTATGGAGTTCATTCCTAACGATATTAATACCCAAATTGATGATTGTTTTGCCCAAATTCAATAACCTCAATATTTTGTTATCAGTATTCCAGTTAGTTCCAAAGCCATTAGTTGTCAAATCAAGTCCAATCTATTAATGAAAGGTCCAAATGAGTGTACATAGGCACAAAAGACTTTGACATCACCAATTGATATCAAATCAATTCATGAAGCTTAATTGAGGGATGAATTTGGAAATATTTCTCAAACAAAGAGAAAAATTAAATTTAGACAAAGGGAACTCAATTGAAGACTAATTTGGATCAATGACCATGATAATTGAATCAAAATGTTTACATATGAGTTGGAATGAAGGATTTGATTGCAATTTAACTCAAATTTAGGGGAAATTATGAATAACAACTCAAAATACATATTCAAATTTTACTATGTTACAAAAACAAAAACCAAAATAAAAAATGAAATGTAATTCTTAAGTTAAAATTATAAGTAGAGTAAGTAAACTTACCCAACATTGTATGGAGCTAACGTCAAGCTTTATGTCTTTTTACTGAAATATTTAAATGAGGTAGAGCAGTATTGGGTAACAGATGCAGGGTCTTTAATTACACGAATAATCAATGATCGAACTAGAAATGCCATATGGGTCAATGAAAACTCTATACATACCCTATGTAAGTGGCTATAAAACATATATCATGTATTCATTAATGTATGACAAATAGGTCAAGATATTTAAAACGAGATATATAGACATATAGGATCTCACCATATCCAAAGTTCTATCACATATGTATTCAACCAATCATAACCAAAAAACTCAAAATCATATTGCAAAAAATTAATAGTATCATGATGTTGACCTACAAAGTCCTCCTTAAGATGGACCATCATAGGTGACCCTTCTTCATGTTTGCCTATCCATACTGTCATAACCCTACACTGAGGACCTAGCGAGTCAAGTAGGTCTCTTATAATTCAACCAGGTAATTGAAGAGGAGGTGGAGGTGGATGACGACTTGTAATGGGTTTATTAGGTGCTATACCCTACACATATATAATCTTATATCAATGGTGTCATGTATATAAAGATATAAACACAATGTAAATTTACCATACATCGGTATAGACAACTCCAACCTTGGGCCACGAGACCACACCGCCTTCTACATCACCTATCATCTTGTGCTCAGGGTGGTCATATGGTAGTGTAATATGCTTCCAAGGGGCATAGACAAGCCTCGACGTCATGCGAACTACATCGGTGGGTAACAGTGCACCCTGAATCATGTCACCTTCAAAATGTGGGTAAACCTCGCCCAATGCAACAACATATTCTTGTAATTTTAGACGACATGACCTCAACCCGTACAAATTTTCATAGAGTGTTATACAAATAATTTTGAAAGATGACTATGTCATAAAAATAATTAAAGCAGATGTTCTAGGTGGTGGGTCCATAGGTTTACTCCAAACCACCTCTGTCGTAGGGGGGTCCACCTCACATGAAGAGTGGGGTGGCACATGTACTATCTTAGGAACTGAATGAGAAGCATTATACTGGCTCGTTGCTACCTTAGTTCCCTTTACAATTAACTCTTGTACCTCCTCTTTTAAGAATCACCCTTTCAGGAAAGACTTATGATTATGCTCTAATGGCCCAAAGAACGCTCTTATACTGATACCAGTGCCTATATCCCTAACATGCCTAGGGTGATCTGGGTTACCTAGAGTAACTGTCAGTTCATCCCTTGTTCCCTCAAGGATGAACTTGCCTTATTTCCTTTTCTCATGGAGGTCTCGTTAATCATTGACCATAGTAATTGGTAAGTAAAACATACCAATCATCAATACTAATTGCTATGAGTGTTGAATTTTACCATTTTTGTAGCCACCTCAATAGTTGCAGGGTTGGGTATATCTCTAGATTTGTTTTGACTCCCAACTATCCACACATCATGGTGAAGTAGAGGTCCAGGAGTAGTATAGGACTCAACATAGTAGGCTGCTGAGAAGAAGACACTTGTAGTAGCTTTTGGCGAAGATTTACATAGCCACTTGGACCCATCGTGTGGTTGTACACATTCTTTGTATGCCTTTCTATTTGAGCATCACTTGCAGTCTACTTAGTAACAATCATCAATAGTAATTGGTAAGTAAAACACAACAATCAAGGTCAAGGTAAAACAATGAATTCATTAGAATGTATTCAAAATGGGGAGTGAGGCTTAGTACCTTGAATTCATTGATATTTTTCACGGCAACAAACACCTCCCACGTCTCCAGGTCAAGATATGTTCATTGCTCAGTGGATGACTTCTTCCTCTTATCAACATCCCGTATGTATGGTCTTGTTAGAGTTGTCCTATAATTCCTTAGTACCCTTCCATAGCATTGCATCACCTTTTTACGATGCAATTTTTCATCTCAGTCATATATTCTCTACAGAAGTTCACATACTTAATGGAATATTCTTAAAAATAGAATTATAAATAGATTTAAAAACATAATTGCAAATGATAATATCTCATACATAGTTCTTTCCATAAGCAGTCTTTCTTGCTTTTATTGATTTTATGTCGAGATTCTACTGCTACACTATAATGGCTATGAGTAAGAACCCCTAGATATGCCACACGAGTTGCGGTTCTTTCCATTTCTTGCATCATCAAACTCAATGACCAACTTCAGTTTGCTACCCCTTTATTGTACTAACTAGGTCATCATGGTGATGCCCCTTATTTTTTCATGCGGATGATGATGCTCATCAAGGTAAACAAGATCCTCAAGAGCATACATCCTCAACCTCAAATTGACAAAAAAACACATATAGGTCATAATAAGATATAACTTATAAATGTGATAAAACAATACAACAAGATAGACATATTGTAAAATGCACATCTCTGTAATAAAACAATACAACTTACACTAGTGCCAAGGTGGACATTGTGATGCTTCTCATCCTCACGGTAATCATCATCATGGTCATCATACTCATAGTCAGACACCATCTAAAAAATGTCATATAAAATATACTCAAACAATTGAATATAAGATTGTAAAATGCATGTCTAACATTTAAGAAAATAAAAGCATGTCTCTAATATTGAGATCTTTTATAAATTAACATTCCATCATTATGATCTCCACGCACATATAAGTTAGAGTCAGCTCCAATATTTGGTGCTAGCAAGCCAACTGAGAATGGAGTGGAGTCATCATACTTGTCAAAGTACTCTTCTTCATCTATAGGATCTTCAATGGACTTTTATCATGAATAACAACCCACCATTTTTCATTTAAAGGATCATCAATATAAAACACATGCTTCACCTGTGATGCCATTATGAATGGTTCACCCTTCTCACCAATCTTTTCAAAATTCACTAATGTGAAACCCAATTCATCCACTACAACACATTTGGTGTTATCAACCCAATTACACTTAAAGACCATAAAATAAAATCTAGGTAGTCAAACTCCCATATTTCTTCAATGACACCGTAATATGACATTTTAGCTTCACGTGAACTCTTATCCTTCACACTATAAAAGAACGATGAAGATGCTTAAAGGGTGACCCCACTATTTTGGATGATGCTCTTATCATCTTGACGATTTGTGTAATATGAAAACCCATTTATGTCAAACCCTTCATAAGACATAACATTCATTTGTGGTTTAAAGGCGAGGCATTTGATACTTTCAGCAATATTATTTGGTGTTTGAGATAGTTGCTGTACGACTTTATCTTCAAACCACCTTTATTATGCTCTCGACAAGCCACATTGAATTGGTTGGAGGATATTTTATCTTGATGAAATTGGTATGTTTGGTGATATAAAAACTCACTTCATCAATGTTGTGTAAAATATGCAAGTGAGCTTGTTCCCACAGTTCACAAATGATTATTTTCACTTGTGATCCTAAAGTCCCTTTCTTGGAACAATCCTCAGTATTCTTGTCATTTACAGGGGCTTCATTACAACTGAAAAAGTTATTATAAAAGTCCATAACCTCCCTCACCACATAACCCTCAATAATACTCCCTTCAGGCCAGTAATAGTTTTGAACATCACCTTTAAAAACACTAGTGTACTATTTAAAAGGATACATCCAATGCATGAAAATGGGTCCCAAAAATTTCACTTACCTAGTCAAATAGACAATAATATGTACCATGATATTCAAGAATGAAGGAGGAAAATATATCTTAAGCTCGCATAGGGTAACAAACACTTTGCTTTGCAACTTATCGAGATTCTCATGATCAATTACTTTTCTACATAGAGTGCTAAAGAAGAAACAAAGTCTGGTGATTGCAAACCTTACATGCTTCAACAGTATAGATTGAATTTCCATAGGTAATATTTGTTGCATTAGAGTATGACAATCATGAGATTTAAGACCTATCTGCTTTAGATCTTTCATTGATACCAGTCTACAAATGTTAGAAGAGTATCCTTGTGGTACCAAAATATTAAGCAAGCACTCACAAAAAAGTTTTCTTCTCCTTTCTAGAAAACATGTAACAAGCATGAGGTAAATATGTTTTTCGATCACTCCTAACTACTTTTGTTAATTTTTTCCTTATTCCCATTTCACTTAGGTCCATTTTTTATTTGATGTCCTCTTTAGTCTTACCTGGTATATTCAGTAGAGTACCAATGATGCTATTACAAAAAAATTTCTCAAGATGCATGGCATTGATACAATGCCTAAATGCCAAAGAACCCTAATAAAAAGATCCCAGAATATTGGCCTCTTCTTGAATAAGTATTTTTCACTCTTTATGGGAATGGTAGTTTGTGATCTCTTATTGAACTCATTGACAAGTTCTTTTACTTTTTCATAAACATCCTCCCCTAATATAGGTTTAGGGGCACTATGTTCGTCATTCGATTAATTGAATGCAACCTTCGATAAGGAGGAACTTTGGAAGAAACCTTGGATGACCAAGACAAACAGTGTTGCCTCCATGTTTTAGTAATATTGAATTGGTGTTCTCTTCTCATATAGGGAATGGTTTGGATCACTTTACATTGTATCCAGACAAATTCTCATATGCTGGAAAGTCACTAATAGTGCAAAACAACATAGCATGCAGATGAAATGTCTATCTATGTGGAGCATCATAGGTCATCTCACTTTATCCCTAGAGTTTCTTTAAGTCATCAATCAAATGTTCAAGATAAACATTGATATTATTTCTAGGTTGTTTAGGGACCGATATCAACAACGACAACATAACATACTTATTTTTCATACACCACTAGGGAGGAAGATGGTATATAACAATCATAACAGGCCAAGTGCTATATTGGATGCTCAATGTGTCGTGTGGATTCATCCCATTAGTACAAATCCCAAGTCTTAGATTCTTGACTTCTTCACAAAATTCCAATAAATCCATCTTCTTCCACTATGGGGGATCATACCGATGAATCCTCCAAATTCATACTCACAGTCGCCAATTCTAGGGATTTTGTGCCTCATATTGATTGATCCACCCTTGTTTTGGTTTACTAATAAATGCATATTCATCATGATTTTAGTCACCATCTTGGGCCCAATTCAGCTCAATACATTCACTTTTATCTCCTAATGTGCAATATTTCTTAATTGATTGGATTATCAAGCTTGTTAACTAAGGGTTTATATGGATTTCATGCAGATCATGTAGGTCACAATGAGGCCGAATCTTCATCTAATCCCAACCACTGGTTGTGGGCCCAACTTCACTCGAATCAACTCTCAACAACCATAGATCCTCCTATCAACCCTACTGCCATGATCAATACAATCACCATCACCACCTTGGTGTGCTCCACCTTCCACCTTCACCTTCATTAATATCCTCCATCTACATCATCTTTCATCAATAGACATCATCCATGGTCAACCTCTTGATCATCCATCTCCTTCATCCCATTTTCCATCCAAACCACAAACAACCTCATTGTGAACGCACCTTCAACCTCCATCCTCATAGCAATCAACACTCCCCTGTCTCCCATCACAACTTGACCCTAGCAGTCTTGACCCTAGTGATCTTGGCCCTAGCGGTCTTGACCCTAGCGATCTTGGCCCTAGTGGTCTTGGTCCTAGTGGTCTTGTCCCTTCGGTCTCTTGCCCATGCAGTCTCTTCCTCCATTCAGTCTTCAACCTTCACCTCCCAACTTCAGCGATGACTCCACGCTCCCGTGCCCCCCACATGCCTCAAACACCACAAAACCACCTGCCTTCGATAGTCCAGACCTCCACGACAGCATCATCATCCTCACCATCGCAACTTGCAGCGTCCTTCTCCACCTGCTTCCACCTCCGTCACCATCACCACGACCCTCTCCTCGTGCCCAAGCAGTCATCAAACCGCTAAGACCCCAAGTGGTCCTCAAACCGCGAGAAGCCCTAGCGGTCCTAAAACCACGAGGACTCATCCTTCTCACCTTCGTGATTGTCTACATCACTGCCTCCGTCAATGCACATGCGTCACCCTCTGCCTCCGCATCGTGATGCCGCCTGCTCACGATCTCTTCCTTCACCTGCTCCTCGCAACCATCACCTGCAACAGACCTCATCCTCCTCCATTCACGACACTGTTGTGATCATCTGCTACCTCCACACTCACACTCTCCACACATCACCTTCACGACCTGCAACAGACCGCCCTCTCCATGCCAATCGCATGCTGATCGCCCCCTAACAGTCTCAAGACCATGAGCGCTCTAGTAGTTTCGAGACTGTGTGAAAGATGCAATCGTTCTCAGGATTGTGAAGACCCTAGCAATCTAAAGAACGTGAAGACCCTCATGGTCTCAAGACTATGAGGACATCTATAAGTTTCCTAAACCATGAAGATAAACTGTGTGAGGAAGCTCGCGATCCCAATGATCAGGGAGTCTGCGTGAAGACCCTAATCGATCTCAAAACCGTGAAGATGCTAACAGTTTCCAAATCATGTGAGGAAGGAAATTGAGACCATGACAGGAGTACAAACAATTCAAGACTCCACCCATGACTATGGACCTAAAAGGGTCCTCATTAGGGGGGAGATCCGAGAGGCCGCAAGGCTGCTCCACTATTCCATCATCTCCATTGTTCCACCAAGCTCTGCCTCAACCTGCTGTGAGAGAGTCGGATTGATCTAGACGCTCTGTAATCGCCCTACTTGTACATCTCCGGAAGTGTACATGAGGATCGAGGTAGAGAGACAGACTTCATCGACTAAGTCATAGTAGTCCCAAAGACTGGGGCGATCTACACCGGACTGTCACAGATCTACTCCTCTGCTCTGATGATGCTTGTTCTATCTTTCTTCTCTGTCTTTTTTGCTCCCTCTATGAGGAGCGAGTAGTGTAATTCACTGGGGTGTGGGGACTAGCCCCGCTACCCATGCTTTGTAATCTATACCTAAAGATGTTATCTTTATAATTCAATGCTAATCATTTCATTGCATGCTCGAATGTTGGCCGCTTTCTTGCATGATCTATTGTCTTTTGTTGTGGATTGTCTACGTCTACACTTGAGACTCAATTATTGATTTATCATTGGTTCTTAATGTTTGTATCCACCACACATCCTTTGCGATATCTAGGAATGCTTTTCAAGCAGTGGAGTAAACTCACCTCCATTGTTGTACTTTCATACTATGAAATGGAATTAGTTGACGTATGAAATTACACTCTTGATAGGTCAAGGAACACACTCTGCGAAGGGAGTGATGCAATGTAAGTTGGGGTTGACATTGCAACACTCCCATGTTTCTCATAGCCATGTCCTTAAAATAGGGATGGTCTATACAGATACTAATCGAATAGATAATATCACTTGCTTGTTATTCTTTCAATGCACATTTCATGAGGTTGAGTAAGATCTCCCTTCAGAGGGCACATATCTCCATTTATATGTAGATATGTACCGGATGGGAGCTGCTCAACCTGTGAAGGATGTGTGCAATGCTCCTTGTCTGAGAGGGCATTGGCATTGCAAAACATCCATGTATCTTTCTTGTAGGTCTTGCTATGTTGGTATAGGTATAATGCATGTATAGTGGTAGTGAATATCTGCATTACCCCAGTGATCCATCATCATCTGATAATCTTAGATTTCAAACTTTAACTAGATTTCATACTCGCCTTTACTTTTGCATGTTCTAGATTAGTTTAGATTAATCCTATCAATCTCTTGGTTGTAAATGATTAACTTAGATCGAGACAAGACGAGACAAAGACATCTAGATTCTTCGCGTTGTCCTTTGGGTTCGATCCTAAATCTGTACTATGATAAGGCTTCCACACTCTTGTGGAGTTGGAGCATTTATCTAGCACTATTTTTAGGTAAACCTAGAGAGAACATCAATTCCCTAGGGTTTTTGGTGCACATTAGGACTTCCATTGGAAGAGCAATCTTTCAGTGTAAATTCTCACTTCATCAAAAAATGGTGTCATTGCTTGGGACAACGTCGTAAGAATCATCTTCGTCAAATTCTGTATCAACCTAGGTTTCTCTAGGGTTTTTTGTTTTCCTTTCAAAAATCTAAAAAGTGAAAACCTTAGTCTCAAAAGTTAAAGTTTTTATTGCATACTCTCTTGAATTTGAAGTGATTGGTCAAGCCTGATAAACACCTTCTTTGATTTCAGGTACCAATTCTCTTCAAAATGAAACAGTCAATGCTACCAACCTTTATATGTCAATTATGTGGTGATTATTCCCATTCATCAATCAAATGCTTCAACGCTCCTCCTCTTTACATAAGTGCACTACGTCTGGTGATCACAAATCGTATAGTTGGGGATCTCAATGTAGCCTTGTCATACAACTATGGATATAACGCAAGTTATAATCCATAACCTCCTGGAAGCTACTACGAAGAGCCCGACTATGACAGATTTCAAGGTGTAGATTGCAATATAGAAGGAAATCCGGATTACAATGCAAATCAATACTACGATGAGGAGAGATACTATCAACATCAACCCAATGGGTACAGTGAAGAGCCCTACTATGAAGATCAATACACATTAATAAAAGAAGTATGTGCTCTATAGAAGTTAGTGGCTCAAGAACTAGATGATCAGGCAACCATGAACAAGAAGTTGATAGCCGAGCTTGATCAACTTACGCAACTTGTCCATGCTTCTGAGAAACATGAAGAACAATCACCAATTTCTCCAGGGTGCATTCCTCATCTGCATATGGCAATCGACTACGATGAAGATTATGATATCATTCGGGAGGTGCCT
Source organism: Alisma plantago-aquatica (assembly GCA_963693085.1). Taxonomy (NCBI): domain Eukaryota; kingdom Viridiplantae; phylum Streptophyta; class Magnoliopsida; order Alismatales; family Alismataceae; genus Alisma; species Alisma plantago-aquatica. Next base: position 625,076,011 of record OY856414.1, on the reverse strand, counting down.
TCTAATGATCTTCTAGCATCAGTGCTCAAAGCTCTTAACATGTGTCATCCTAGACACCATATCGCCCAAGCTCAGAGATATAAAAACCTATACCTCCCTATGTGTCGGGTAACCTAATCATTATGGTTCATTTTGTTTACCACATAGCTATAAATTCCGTGTGTATAATAACATGGAATCCTGCTCACTTAACATCTTATTTGGGGTTGATTCTTGTGCATAATGTCTTTTTAAGACTGTGGATTTGAACTTGGGAAATCTAAAATATTGTCGTCATTTACATACTAGGTTGGGCTCCATTTGGAAGGATGAAGACCATACAGTCTATTGGAGTTTGTCAATAGTGCTTGGAGCTTTGTGGATATCTAGTTCATGGATTCTTAGAGACTCATTCTCAGGTCTAATAGTCATGAGAGTGTTGGGGATATTGGTAAGAATCTATGGAAGAATTTCAAGTTTTCCATGTTAAATTAGTGAGAGCTTGGCTATTTAGGTGGAGGAATTGCATTGAGAAGAGGGAGACCAAAAGACATTGTACAGAAAGGGCATTTAAAAGATGAGTATGTTTGTGGATCTTTGGAAAGAATTTAATACATTTCATATTTAATGTATAACAAGAGGAATATGAGGGAGTGACATATTTGAGGGAGATGACTTTGAGTTAAAGAATGATACAAATGAGGGAAATAAATGTGGAACATCATGTTATATATATACATACATACATATATATATATATACATATATAAATAGAACACACACACATTATATATATATATATATATATATATATATATATTAAACTGTTAGAACTTTAATCAGATTTGGTTGCAATGAACCTTTTCTTCTTATTTTTAGTTTTCCAGTATCAAACATGTCCCTTTTTGCTACCTTATCTTACTAAATTAATAAAGTAGCAAAATTAGGTATGACGTCCCTATCATAAATTTAGGATGAAGAGTGTCCATAGTTTATGAAAATTAATCCAAACATTGATATATGAATTAGGAAATAATGATTCATTCATAATTGTCTAATTTAAACATTATAAGAGATTGTTCTTATTTTTTAGGATGATCTAAATCTCAAGAATATGTCTCATATAAAATTTATTCACTACACTAAAAGCATTTCTCAATTTACAACCTTTTTGGGTGTCTGATTATCTAGGAAAGAAGATGTTTACCTGAGAGAAGAGAGGAGAAGAAGGGAAGAAGGTGCATACTAGAGGAGGGGAAAGGAATAGGGAAGAGTGGCAGAGGGGGATTGGAAACCACCAATGGAAACTAAATGTAAATACGATGGAGTTAAAGCTAGCAACTAAACAATTAAATTAATGGGTGAACAAGGTGCGCCTGAGACCAAAACTTAGAGAATGATAGATTAAACCGAGGAGTATTCAAAATAAATAATTACTTATTATTTTGCATCAATTTAAACCATTAATTGATGTAGTGCTTTATTACACATTTCTTGGCTATAAAAGAGTATAACGGTCTACCCACTCTCTAATAGGATATGAAAAAGCTATATTTAGGGTGTATTACTCAACTAATTGTATTGAAAGTATTCTAAATTATTTTAGTAGATAAGAAAATTTAAATGTTGGGATTTATTAAACTAGTGTAAATTTGTCTTTTTTGCATTATTAATTATGTAAGAATGTTTTGACTAAAAAAAGAATGTTTTGAATAATAAATTTGAGGAGAGAGAATATTATACATTATATAATCTAAAGAAATTGGAATGTTGGGATCTTGTGATAGTTAAGACATCTTATAACACTAGGAGTGAAAAGTAACCTTAAACTTAAATTAAAGATTTAATTGATTTATATCTCCAAACTGAACGATCAACATGTGAATTTGGAAGTGCTCCCAGTGGATTTGGGATAGGATTTGGTATCGTTTGATCCTAAGTTTGAGTACCTTTGGGAGTGTACTCGAGATTCCACTAATCCCAGGATTCTTGCCGGACACCTATCATGGCCACAAGATATATAATGGTATGATTCCCTTATGCAAGTTTACAAAACTCTTCGTAATGCTTCGCAACACCCAACATAGTCGCCCCTACAAGCAATTTGGAAACTAGCTCATCTTCCTCCTTGTTTCCCCTTTCTCTGTCGCCGATGCACGACCTCTCCATCTTCCCTGTTTGCTTCAAATTAACCCCACCGTTAGTTTTGGTGGCAGGATTCAAAGGTAGTGGTGCCCTTTCCAACGGCTGAGGTGGCCAGATACCCAAAGTCAATCGTGGGGTTGACTGCGGATGGGCACTGCATATGTGATCAGGAAAGCACTCAGAGGTAGAAGACGAGAAGAAAGATTAGCGTCCTACCCCTAGGCGTGTGTGGCCCTAAGCCCAATGGCACGGGGGTAGTGATGTCTTTCTGCCTTTTCCGGTGCCCTGTGGAAAAGAAAAGAGGGGCCAAATTGCTGATGTGGCAACCCTCCATTGGCCAAAGGTAATTTACCTTGCAAAATTCATAATTAATTATTGTAAAATCCGATTAAGATGAACTATATATGAAAATTGGTCAAGAGAATGCAAGGAGTGCAATAAAAATATAGTTGAGGCCTAAATACGCTTGAAATTTGAAAAGTGTATAAAGATGTCATCTTTAATGGTTTTATTAATGAAAAAACCTAAAATTTGATGATAATTAGATCTTTATGCATAATTGGCTTAATTTAGGGTTCCATATACATGAATATGCATTAATGGGCCTAGAAACATTAATTTTGATAATTGTGATTTTTAATGGTTTTAATTGTGCAAATATATGAATACGACAGTGATATATTGTTACAAAGCTAATTTGAGTATAAAAGATCCTTAATGTGGATAATTGAGTAATTAAGGTTTTTATGAGTAGAAAAGCTATTTTAGGGTTTGTTGACCTAAAAAGGATAAAGTTTGAGAAATTAATCTAAGAAACCCTAATGAATCCTAATGAGACTTAGAAACCTTAGAAAGGTATCCCAAGTCAATAAAGAGTTGTTTGGGATGTGATGGTAACAACTAGGTGTTGTACATGTTTTTAGGATCAAGGGTTGCTTGATTTGGTTGCTTACCTTGCTTGATTGGACATCTAGTTGGATTTGGATATCTTGCTTCTTTTGACTCATAATCAGGTATGTGGTTACACTTATGGCTAATCTCTCTAGTTTCATGGAGATTTCTAAAGTTTTATTGATTGCTTGAAATTAACTACTTGGTTGACATTTATTTCATGCAACTATAAAGTGACTATGTCTATAACCATAAATATATGTGCATGACTGGCTCAGATCCTAGTCCTCCTCTGTATTTTTTATGATGATGAGATGGATGACCTTGTACATGGTATACCCTTGGGGTAGGATCATCAGGTTATCATGAGTCGATGTGTTGGTCTACCCTTGAGTAGGACCATATGACTACAAAGCTCTAGGTCGTGGTCTACCTGTGAGGTAGGATCATAGGGGCTATTTGAGATCTACCATATGAGAGAGGTAGTATCCATGTCCACTGTAGGGACAACACATAGGCAAGGATATATAGGGATTGAGTAGTTATGTTTAATATGTAAACTTTGATCTATTAAGAAATAATTTGGTTGCATTATGTTGTTAGATATAGATGCAAGATTTTGGTTTCCCCACATACCAATATAATTCATTATACTGACCGACATTTTATTTGTCAGTGTTTTAGGAATATCTAAAAAAGACAAACAGTAAAGTGACATTTGTGAAGTCAAAAATAATCTATTAAAGGAGGATTTAGTTAGATAGAACTCTACAGTGGGTAGAAGTTCCAGATTCCTATTTTTTGAAATCTATGTGAAAAGTAATTTTTTATCCTATTTTAAGCTTAGTCTTTGGTAGAATTTATTAATTATTTTTTATTATTTGCAAAACCATTGATCCTATTTTGAGATAGTGACTCTGACTTCTTGATCTTCCTTAATTGGGGGTTACCGGGAAGTGGGGTCGTTACAAATATAGTTTTCAAATATTGGAGTATATATGCCCAAAGAATGAAACCATGTAAAAAACTACTAGTACATTAGAGTTGACTTGAACACTAGGATTTCATTAGTCTATAAGAATAAATATGTTTTGATATATTAATTAATATTATTTGATTGTGATAAAATTCTAATATTGTTTGTTTGTTTTACATTGTTCAATAATATATGTATAATTATAACCCACAAACAACATGTTTACATGAATGCACATCAAAATTGATAATATAAGATTCTTTTCCACAAAAACTAGTTTGAGAAATACCAAGTAAAAATGAATCTTGGTTATAAGGATATTTGATTTTAAGGATGAAATATTTTTAAGTGCAGAAGTGTTATAACATACTGAAATCAAGGTAAAAGTTCATTCTTATTATATCCCAAATAATAAATATATTTTATAGAAAATTATTTATTTTCTTGTATATGATCAACAATAAGTGACCAATTTATTTCAAATAATAAAAAATGTTTTTTAGAAAAATGATCGCGAGAACTCCCCCTATTGTTCTCCTTTCTTAATCTTAAATGAAGAGCAGCCCCCGTTGGATCTTGGATCCAATGGCTTCATGCCATGCGCCAATAACAAATAATTTTGATTAAGTTGGAAAATCGTGACATTAAAAGTTATCCTTTTCACTCTAGGAAATTTTTCAAAAATCATATCTCCTAAACCATTTCTCCATTTGATCCCAAATTTTAGAGAAAAATTCATAATGAATTAAACTACTTGTGTGACAAGCTTGGAACTCAAATGCAAAAGTATGAGAGACTTTTCTTCATAATAAACTTATCACTTATTAAGGCATATTTTATGCATATTTTGTGTCTCCTTTTTTATTTTCCTTTATTTGGATTTCTTTTACCATTAGAAACTATGTTTACTCTAAATCTCATCCATGATGATCAATCATACATCCTTTCCACATCTTTCTTATATTTTCATCATTATCTCAAATTTCCTTCTTAATATTGCATTATTTGATTTCTTCTTTTTCTTTTAATCATATTAGACTCATTAACATATTATGATCCAAAAAATCATGCACACAGGAAATATTGCAAAGGAAATCCATTCAATACACATAAATCATAAAATTCCCATAATCATACATTTATTGGGGAAATTGTATTTCGATCCTTATAAACCCAAAAAATGGGGTTGTAACATCCTTCCCCTCTTATAGGAATTTTTCCCTCAAAATTCCATCAAACATACAACCAATCAGGATAAGACTTTCCCATGTCCATCATTGGCTCCCATGTGGCTTCATCCTCTCCATGGTGCTTCCAAAGAACCTTTATCATCTTATATTCTTACATCTGAGTTCTTTAACCTTGGTATCTAGAATCCTCACAGGTGACTCAGGACATTTTAACCTCTGTTGAAGCTCAATAGGTTCAATGCTCAACACATGGCTCAGGTACATCACATACTGCCCTAGATCAGACACATGGAACACATCATACATCATATTATCTTGAGGGGTAAGGCTAAACATAAGCAACTCCACCAATCCATCTCAAATGGATCCATGTATCGAGGACTCATCTTTCTCAGCTATAGCTTGGAGGGGACGTGTTTTCATAACACATGTTCACCCACAGTGAACTACATGTCAGTCTGCTTTGCATTAGCTCAAGACTCCTGTTGATCCTGGGCTTTCTCAGCCATTGCTCGATCAAAGCGACTTTGTCTGCATATACTATGGACTCTCTGACCTTCACAAGGTCCCCTCACTGACATCATCCAAGTGAATTGGTGGCCGACACCGCCTCCCTTACAGAGCTTCATGCATTCTGATACTGGCTATGGTGACTATCATAACAAGCAAACTCTATTAGGGGAAGGAACTTCTCCCATGAATCACCTCGAATGAGCACATATGCTATCTTCAAACCTTATAGAATCTGGATCATACTCTCTTGATGGTCCCTCAGTCAGGGGGTGATATGGTGCACTAAAATTCAATCTATCATCGAGTTCTTCACCTACTTTCACAACATGGAAGTGAACTTGAGGTCATGCTCAAGATATTGAACTCAGTTCACGGTGTAGTTGAACTCTCTCTCTCTCTCTCTCTCTCTCTCTCTCTCGTATATATAGTTCAACCAAATCTGTCACACTGACAATGCTCTCTGTTAGGAAAGGGATTAGGTCAACTTGGTAAGGCGATCTACCATAACCCATATTGCATCATGACCTCTCTTGGTCTGGGGGAGACCCACCACACTGTCCATGGTGATCTACTCCCATTCCTTCTCAGAGACTCTTCATTATCTGTGGAAACTCACTGGGTTACTAGTGTTCGACCTTCACCTCTTGGCATGTATGACAACTGGCCACATACACCTCTATATCCTCCTTCATTCCAGGTCTTCAAGGTATGACTACAAACCTTAACCATCTTGGTCACACCACGGTGTATGATGTACTTAAAATCATGAGCTCTTGCATGTTATAATTCCTCAATGTTGACTCCTCAGTAACCCTAAAACACTCTAGTAGTAGATTTCACGACCTTCTTTCCCTGAGAGGTGTATATGAGGTTCTTACGAAAATCCTTCTATCTCTTTAAGCTTTGGGCTGGCTAACTGGGCAACCACCAACATGCCCAATAGGTCTAGTCATATTTGAATGTTATCCAAATAGGTCTAGCCCTCTAATGGTCACAGGGTCCACCTAGCAACCTCTTTCAGATCCATCAGCTATACAAGACAACTATACACCTGAGATGTGTCTCAATTAAGAGTATCTATTACCACATTTGTTCCCTTATGTGCTAGGTGATGGTGAAAACATAAACCTTCATATACTCCGCTCATCATCCTTGTCTTGAGTTTAGGTCTATCTGTGTCAAGAGAACGCCGAGTTGTTACTCCCAACATCTCTGTTATCAAACCCAAACTGGTAACTCAAAGATTCCAAACTACTCAGGATAGGTACATTCTCATATTACCCTTGTTCTTCTTATGCTCCCAAATAAGCTATCCAATATATTCTCCAAAGGGTGTGGTACTTCCTTCAATTCCCAAACATCATAGAAGGGTTTCAACTCATATCACCTTTATCCTTAGCATATGACATGCATTTTACCCTGTCTCTCACACTCATAATGAGATGAAATAAGCATTTGGCTGCAATCCAACTACATAGTTCATCCCATTCCAAGAGTACAGATGGTGCATCACACATCGCCATTACCCTTTCCAATCTAAGTTAAAACGTGCATCACATAACTTCTTACCATGAACATCTCCATTATGGGTCTACACCTATGGTAAGACTTTTCCCATTACCTTTGGATCTTAACATCTCTCTTATGTGCAATCCTTAGCCATTACCTCAAGGTCCCTAGGGTGCCAGTACTTTTGGGGTAATCTGACCCTTATGCATCTAGGGAGTACCTCTCACATTTACCCCTTAGGCCCCATGAACTCATGAAGGTGGCCATCCTCATAACCCATGGACCTTGGGAAAAGGTAGTTGTTACCTCCCGACCCTAAGGTCTTGTGCATTCAGGGAACATACAACTCCTACTCCCATTGATCTTATCCCTTCCTGACCTTGGTATTAACTTAGGATTCCATCATATCACATCTCAAACCTAAATCCTCACCCAAATCTTCATCATCTCTCTGGGCACTCATGGTAGAAATTATATTCCTTCATGGGATTATGGCAACCTACCAATCTCGATATGGCCCCAGACATGTTACCTCCATGGCAACATATCCCCATGCCCCTGAGAGGTGGTCACACATGGGTCTATAGATTCATGCTTGTACTATGTGCTCTTACACTTAGCTCATCAAGCTCTTATAAGTGACCTCTTAAGGTTACCTCAAATCTAACCAAAATTTGGTTCTCACCCTACAGAAGGGTCCCTTCCCAGGATGGGAGAAAACTATCTCTTGATAGTAACAAAGGTCACAAACATCCTTACTTCCAAGATTTACATCATCATGTGCAAGCATAGCCTTACCATGCAACTTATGCACGTAGCTAGCAATAAGGCATTCTACTAAACCATGCTAAGTTTCTTGGTATGTCATACTTAATCATTATTCCTCAAGGTTTGAACAATATCATATATATATATATATATATATATATATATATATATATATATATATATATCACCAACTTGTGTGAGTGGTTCCTCAAGCATATATTTCAGTTTCAAGTGGGGTTTCTATAACGACCCCGCCTCTTGGTAACCCCCAATCAAGGGAGACCAAAAGATCAAAGCCATGATCCCATCAACAGGATCAAAGGATCGACAAATAATCAATAACAATTATCAAAATTTACCAACTAAACTGGAAACTGGTATAAAATCAAACCTTGCATACCCTTTTAAAACATTGGTAAGCTACTCTATGCACAACCTGGATTCATTCTATCTAATCCTCCTTGCACTTTATTTCTTATTTCCACAGTGTGTCACTTTACTGTTTGTTCTTTCAATTGTTGTACCTAAAACGCCGACAAACAAAATGTCGGTCAGCATATAGGAATATGTTGGTATGTGGGAACAACCAAAATTTCACAAATATGGCTAACCATTTAATTATCACAATCAATGTAATTGGCAAACCAATTTACATTTTCAATGTGTCATTCTCCACTGCTTTTTCCCTAACTGTGGAATACCCCTCTAGGGTTTCTCTTTTGCCAATGACTTAAGGCCACCTTCTCAATCCCAAGCTTGGTGCCTGGGGGTCACCTCTCATGGTGCCCCATAATCATGCAACATAGATCACCTTGTCATTCTCAAGCTTGGTGTCTGGGGTCACCTATCATGGTGCCCATTGGTCTACCCTCTTGGGCCTGACCTTTATGGCATCTTCCATCAGGGTGGCATGTAGGTGTGAGAATACACATGTATTTATAATTTTGATAACCATAGTGACTTTATAATTGTAGTATGAACATCCAAACTATTTAGTTTCAATCAATGCGATTAACCATCTGGGAAACCTTTGGGAACACTAATGCGATTAATCATAATTAACCACATACCTGTCAAGCAAACTTGAATGTAGAAATAACTCAACCAATTAAGAAATCAAGCAAGTACACCCAATTTGATCCTGAAAAAGGCATCCAATTTTTCTATCATTAATCATGTCATCACGATCTATTAATCCTAGTTGTTTCCTAGGGTTATTGGTCCTTTTTAGGGTTTTGATCACAATTAGGGTTTTTCTTTTACTTTTATTACATTTAATGATCCCTTAGTTCACAAACCCTAATTTCAACATCATAAGCTCAATTAAAGTCTATTATTTCTCTTTTATACCAAAACTACCATCTTTATCCTTTTAAGTTATCTCAAGATCATTAGACTCAATTATCACCTTTGGTTTCTTTCGAATTGACCACTCTTATTTCATTATGATCTAATTCACATATGAACTATATTTATTATTAATTCCACATTTATCCATAAAAAAACCCTAGTTACCATATTAAGGGTATTTATCCACAATTAAGAACTTTTATACTCGAGATAGCTTAGAACCATCATATCTCAGCTTTATTCATGAATTTAAACAATTAAAACCATTATAAATCATAATTACTAATATTAGGGTTTCAAGGCCCATTAATGCTCATTTTTGCACATGTAACCCTAAATTAAACCAATTATATGCAAAGACCATCCTTTTAGATTTACTGTGTCCGTTTTATTAACAACAGGTTAAGATCGACTTTAAACATCCATATAACCCTTCCAAATCATTAATCAATAAAGATTAGGATTCTTTCAATAAATAAACCATTAAAGATAGCATCTTTACATACTTTTTGAATTGAAAGCAGAATTAGGCTTCAATTACATTTTTTATTGCATTCCTTGCATTTTTCTAATAAAAAAACACTACTTATTTGTATTTTTCGGCCAAAGGATCTATTTTTAGCGATTTATACAAGTTTCAATACTTTTCTTGAATATTGCTCAGAGAGGCGAGTTACCCGAGTTTTTCCAGGAAAATTGTCAACCGTTGGATCACTGGTCTTCTTTGATCGTACACGATCGCACGACTCTCACAACTAGCGCCGACTTACAGACTTACTGAAGTCGCTAAGAAACCAAGGCCGTTGATCCTTGCTTTGGTCCATCATGGTCTCTGATCAAACGACAACCACTCCTTCTTCCTCACCTGATTCAGCAGAAGCCTTGCGGTGGTGCCACGGCTGAGAGCTCACCGGAGCAAGGTGCTCTCGTCAGGTTAGGGCACGAAGGAACTAGGGAAGGTGTCGATTGGGTCCGTGAGGGCGAGGAGAGTTGAGAGAGGGTAGTATATGTAGGATCTGGGACCGATCTCTAGGGTTCCCAACCCTGGTCGTCATTGCCAGTTTAGGTGATTTGGGCATACCTTCTAGACGCCTCCAAAGCATGAAAAATTTGGGTGTAAATGATTCAGAATTCTCTCCCGAACCCAACCCCACCCTTTTCAGGTTTGCACATGCACAAACTCGTGAGGAAAATTGAGGGAAAAATCCCTCTATTATGTGGCTCCCTTTCCTGTTCGAACTCAAGGTAGGAGACACACAACTGGCATCGGATCTTGATCTTATGGCTGGCGTCGTCCCTACAATATCCAATTAAATTGAAAAAAACGTGACATTGATGATAATCACAACACTTTAGGGGATTTTGTAAAATCCTTAACTCCCAAACCGAGTGTCTGATTAATCCCAAAATTTGAGGGAAAGTTGATAATGACTTTATCTACCTCTATGCCAAATTTGGGCTCATTGTATAAAAGAAAACATGAATTTTCTTTAGGTGCAAAATATTACTCAATTAAGTATATTTCTCACATATTTTCTATTTCCTTTGCTATTAAATTATCATCTTGGATTCCTTGGACCTCAAGGAACCTTAAAGGCATGAAATCCCATCTTGGGAAAATATTCCTTTGTTTATTTCTCTTATTTCTTTATCCCTTCCTTACTTATTCCTTTTATTAGATAAATTCCTTTTTCTTTTATTTTTCTTTTTCTTATAATTGGGTTCAATAGACAATAAAGCTCACAAGCAACTAAAAAGGCTATGGTACACGAAATTTATTCAATTGTGACCATTATTGCCACATTCTAGATATTTCCAAGTATTTCTCAAAAATACTTTGCTTATTATCCAATATCTTTTATCTTTTTCCTATATTTGGGCTTTTCTTCTTTTCTTTTCTTTTATATCCACTATTGGATTAATCTCTTAATAGGAACCACGAAATTCCTATTGTAAGGGAGAGTTGCAAAGAAATCCCTTCTTGGAAGCAAAGCATGCAGCCTTTTCAATTAAGTCCAAATTCACAAAATCATTGTAGTTCAATTATGAAAACACACACAAAAATTGAGGTTGTAACATCCTTCCCTTCTTATAGGAATTTTGCCCCCAAAATTCCACCAGGCACACAAACAAAAAAGATAAGCCTTTCCTATGTCCATCATGGCTCCCATGTGGCCTCACGCTTTCCATGGTGATTCTTAAGAACCTTCGTCATCTCATATTCTTCCATTTGAGTTCTTTCTTACCTTGGTATATCGTACCCTCATAGGTGACTCAGGACATTTTAGCCTCTCATAAAGCTGAATTGGTTCATGGCTCAGCACAAGGCTTGGGTACCTCACATAGTGCTCTAGATCAGACTCATGGAACACATCACACACTACGTTATCCTGAGGGGAAAGGTCGATCATAACCTTCTTCACCAATCCATCTCAAATGGACCCATATATCGGGGAATTAGCTTTCTCAGTTGTAGCTTAGAGGGGTTGGATTTTCACATTACATATTCTCCCACAGTGAACTGCATGTCAGTCTTCTTTGCATCAGCCCACGACTCATGTCACCCCTGGGCTCTCTCTCAGCCATTGCACGATCAAAGCGACTTCATCTACACACATTGTGGTTCTTTTCTGACCTTCACGAGGCCTCCTTCACCAACATCATCTTAATGAAGTGGTGACATAAACAACCTCTCTATAGAACTTCTTGCATCCCGATAAAGGCTATGGTGGTTATCATCACCTCTTACAGACAAGAACTGTCTCCCTACATCACCCTGAACAAGCTCACATGCTCTCATCAGACCCTCTAGTCTGGGTCATACTAACCATTAGTTAGGGGTGATAAACTGTACTATCATTGAGTTTTGTATGTATCTACTTCCAACTCATGGAAGTGAATCTTTAAGTCATACTCAAGAACTTTTGAACTCACATCATGATGTAGTTGAACCATCTCTTCTCATATGTAGTTCAACCAAATCTGTCCCTTGACATAACTCTTTCTTTCTCATGTCATCTAGGTAAGGTGATTTACCATAACCCATATTGCATCTTGACCTTCCTTGGTCTAGGGGAGACTTACCACAACATCCATGATGATGAACCCCCATTCCCTCTCAGGGACTCTTTTATCCTCTATATTGATACACTGGGTTACTGGTATTCGTCCTTCACCTCCTGGCTTGCATGGCAACATACCCCATGCAACTTCATTTTAGGCATTCAAAGTACTACTGCCACTTATTATCTTGGTAGTACCATGGTATATGGTAATCTTAAATCATGATCTCCCGTATTGTCATGATTCCTTAAGATCAATTCCTCGAAAACCCTAAACCACTCTCATCAGGGTTTTATTATCTTCCTATTTGAAGAAGTACATCTAAGGTGTTGCAACCATCCTTTCATTGCATCAAGGACTAGGCTGGTTAACCAAACAACCGATATTGTTATATCTGAGTGTTAGCCAAACTTATCTCTATTCCAGCTGAGGGTTAACCTAACAACCTCTTCTAGCCTACATATAAACAAGGCAAATGTATCTCATCCAGAGCATCCATTACCACTTCACATCCTTAGGTGTTAGGTAAAGTTGAAGACATACACCTCCATGCATTCCACATATTAACTCATCTCAGTTCTAACTCTATCTTCATCAAGAAAACTCTGAGTTTATTCTCTTGGTTTATCAACCTCAACCTTGTATGACTCATATCTCATGATAAAAACATCCTCATAAGATGACTACCTTGTTTACATCCATCCATGTATCATGCGCTCCACTAGGGTATGTTATCATCTCTGTCCTCATACCTCATGGCAACGTTCCAACTCACATCACCTTTTATCCTTGGTGTATGACATGCATATTGTCCTATCTCTCACTCCCATAACAAGAGGAAATAACCATTTGGTTGTAGTCCAAATACATAGTTCTTCCTATTCTAAGAGTAGAGATGGTACATCCCACCTTGCCAGTACACTTGTAAATCTAAGTTGTAACGTGCTACATATGTTTCTACATCACAAACATCTTGATATAAAAGTTACTTTTATGGAAAATTGGTCTCGAACCTACTTGGGTTACCACACAATCCTTGGTCATCTCCTCTAGGTTTATAGGGTGCCGGCACTTTTAGAGTCATCCCTCTTCCCTTATGCATCCAGAGAATGCCCTACTCATATGCCCTTTGGGTCCCATGAGTTCATGAAGGTGATCAATCTCCTAACCCATGACCCTCAGACCATGATAGTTGTTACCTCCCGACCCTATGGTCATGTGCAACTAGGGAATTAGGAAACTCCTACTTCCATCAGTCTTATCCCTACCTGACCCAAGGATAGACTTAGGATTCTATTATAGTACACGTCCAATTTAGAACCTTACCCAAACCTTCATCATCTCTCTCTACATTCATGGGCTGACTCTCATCCTCTCATAGGGGTCATGGAAACCTGCCTACCTTGGTCAGGCCCCATACCGATTACCTCCATAGTAACACACCCACATGCACTTAGAGATGGTTATCTATGGGTCTACTGGTTCATTCTCATACAATGTACTTAACTTCTCAGGATCCTATAAGACCTCTTTAGGTTACCTTAAACCAAAAAAATTGGTATGCACCCTACCAAAGAGTCCCTCTCCCAATATGGGAGGAAAACTACCAAGGTCACAAACATTCTTATGTCTAGGGTTTACATCCACATGAGCGTGCTTAGCCCTGTCAAACTACTAAGGCACATAGCTAGCAAGCGGACCACTTACTAAATCATGCTAGGTCACTTGTTCTTATCCTCAACATTGGATCAAGATCATACCTTCCCATGTCATCAACTTAGCTATGAGGGGTTCCTCAAACATACCTTAAACTCAAGCAGTTTCCCTTTCCTCTAACCATGAGAAGTACCATGCTCACATCTATTGAAACTCAAACCCCGTCATGAGCATCAGGTACACCACTTCCCCTCTTAGGCCTAGGAACCCCTAGGTTCACTTTTGGGTGTCCAACTGCATGCTCAACCTCTTAACCACGTATCAAGCAGGTATAAGGCATGCGATGCACCTCCTGTCATCCTTCTACTTGAGCAACACTTCATAGTTGAGTCCTCCTCAAGGACAATCAACAAGGTACAAGGCCTCACAACTTGCTACTTAAACCTCCTCAGGGTCTAAGACACTCTTTGTCTCATCTCAGTAGGTAAACTCCTATACCATAGGCACATAGGTTCCAAAAGCATCATCCTCTCTTTAGGGTTTGGTTCCTCTAAAGGCCACCAAGATATCAACAGCCTCCAGGGATCAAGCATGAGGCAACCACTATCATCCACTTAGGTCGCATCATCCCCAACTCCCCACTATTCCTCATGTCTCGGAATCTAAGCTTCCATCCTCCTCACTTGGGTCCTACTTTCTCTCTCTAGAGTTAACTCCACATCCAACCTTACTACTAGAGGCCCTCTCTTCATGAAGGATCAAGCTCACAAGCACACCTCTACGTGGGTGAAGCCTATGCTCAAACTTACGTTTACTCGAGGTTATTCATAGCTCTTAATGCTTATTTCATAAGCCATCCATCATACTTACTGGACAGGGTTTCAGCCTACTGCCGCACCACTGATGTACTCTAGGTGCATGTTATCTCCTACTTGCATAATCCCATAGGGTTTCTATAAGTCCTTCACTAACCTCATCAATGAAGGATCTATCCTTCACTCTAACATGCACGACCCTTTCCAGGGTTGGGTCGCCAAAGGTACTCGGTCATCCCACCTCTCATGGCTCATATAGCATCCAAGGGATGTCCACCTGGTCTACCATGACATCTAAATCATCATGTCATCTCTCTCTCTAACCTTCACTTAGGGTTAGGGTTAACATCATCCTTAGAGGATGTGCTAGGTCTCTACTTTTAATGGAGATATCTACCTCCAAGACTAACTCTCTCTTTACTTATCCTCCCGACAAGAAGGTCTAGCCTCAGGTCTCTCCTGATGGCATGACAACTTATGTCATAAGACCTAAGCATGTATCTATTCCTTTACGCTTAATCTATTAAGCTTATGTCCATGACATCTTATTTACATACTTTTTATTAATTTGGTGGAGGATTCCTTAATCCTTATCAACCTTACCCATACCTCAAGAGGGTGAGGAAAAGAGAGAAAACCCTAATCCTTATAATCCTTAACAACATTTGAGGTGAGAAGGGATGAACAAGATGAGAGAGTCCTAAAGGTATCTTATTTTGAGTCAAATCCTGAGACATTGGCCAATCAGTCACACTAATCTGGGAGTCCTCGTATTTCGACTAATGGTGCGGAGGAAAATCTTGCCAGCCCCCAGATGTGATCCTTTTCTAGACACCTCTGTCTTTCGGAAATTCCTCTAATAACTCCCTTGGGTTCTATAGATTTTGTAAAATTTAATAATTATTAAAGATTAAATGAGGAACCTATTCTCTGATACCAAATATAATGACCCTGCCTCTCGGTAACCGCCAATTAAGGGAGACCAAGAGATCAGAGCCATTATCCCATTAACAGGATCAAAGGTTCGACAAATAATCAATACCAATTATCAAATTTTACCAACTAAACTGGAAATTGGTATAAAATAAAACCTTGCATACCTTTTTAAAACTTTGGTAAGCTACTCTATCCACATCTTGGATTCATTCTATCTAATCCTCCTTGCACTTTATTTCTTATTTCCACACTCTGTCACTTTACTATTTGTTCTTTCAATTGTTGTACCTAAAACGCCGACAAACAAAACATCGGTCAGCATATAGGAATATGCTGGTATGTGGGAACAACCAAAATTTCACAAATATGGCTAACCATTTAATTATCACAATCAAGGTAATTAGCAAACCAATTTACATTTTCAATGTGTCATTCTCCACCGCTTTTTCCCTAACCCTGGAATACCCCTCTAGGGTTTCTCTTTTGCCAATGACTTAAGGCCACCTTCTCAATCCCGAGCTTGGTGCCTGGGGGTCACCTCTAATGGTGCCCCATAGTCATGCAACATAGACCACCTTCTCATTCCTAATCTTGGTGTCTGGGGTCACCTATCATGGTGCCCATTGGTCTACCCTCTTGGGCCTGACCTTTATGGCATCTTCCATCAGGGTGGCATGTAGGTGCGAGAATACACATGTATTTATAATTGTGATAACCATAGTGACTTTATAATTGCAGTATGAACATCCAAACTATTTAGTTTCAATCAATGTTATTAACCATCTGGGAAACCTTCGGGAACACTAATGCGATTAATCATAATTAACCACATACCTGTCAAGCTGACTTGAATGTAGAAATAACTCAACCAATTAAGAAATCAAGCAAGTACACCCAATTTGATCCTAAAAAAGGCATCCAATTTTTCTATCATTAATCATGTCATCATGATCTATTAATCCTAGTTGTTTCCTAGGGTTATTAGTCCTTTTTAGGGTTTTGATCACAATTAGGGTTTTTCTTTTACTTTTATTACATTTAATGATCCCTTAGTTCACAAACCCAAATTTCAACATCATTAGCTCAATTAAAGTCTATTATTTCTCTTTTATACCAAAACTACCATCTTTATCCTTTTAAGTTATCTCAAGATCATTAGACTCAATTGTCACCTTTAGTTTCTTTCGAATTGATCACTCTTATTTCATTATGATCTAATTCACATATGAACTCTGCTTATTATTAATTCCACATTTATCCATAAGAAAACCCTAGTTACCATATTAAGGGTATTTATCCACAATTAAGAACTTTTATACTCGAGATATCTTAGAACCATCATATCTCAACTTTATTCATGAATTTAAACAATTAAAACCATTATAAATCATAATTACTAATATTAGGGTTTCAAGGCCCATTAATGCTCATTTATGCACATGTAACCCTAAATTAAACCAATTATATGCAAAGACCATCCTTTTAGATTTATTGTGTCCTTTTTATTAACAACAGGTTAAGATTGACTTTAAACATCCATATAACCCTTCCAAATCATTAATCAATAAAGATTAGGGTTCTTTCAATAGATAAACCATTAAAGATAATCTCTTTACATACTTTTTGAATTGAAAGCAGAATTAGGCTTGAATTACATTTTTATTGCATTCCTTGCATTTTTCTTATCAAAAAGCACTACTTATTTTTATTTTTCGGCCAAAGGATCTATTTTTAGTGATTTATACAAGTTTCAATACTTTTCTTGAATATTGCTCAGAGAGGCGAGTTACCTGAGTTTTTCTGGAAAATTGTCAACCGTTGGATCATTGGTCTTATTTGATCACACATGATCGCATGGCTCTCACAACTAGTGCCCACTTACAGACTTACTGAAGTCGCTAAGAAACCAGGGCCGTTGATCCTTGCTTTGGTCCATCATGGTCTCTGATCGAACGACGACCACTCCTTCTTCCTCGCTTGATTCAGCAGAAGCCTTGCGACAGAGCTGTGGCTGAGGGCTCACCGGAGAAAGGTGTTCTCGTCAGGTTAGGGCACGAGGCAACTAGGGAAGGCACCACTCGGGTCCGTGTGGGTGAGGAGAGTTGAGATAGGGTAGTATATATAGGATCTGGGACCGATCTCTAGGGTTCCCAACCCCAATCGTCACTGCCAGTTTAGGTGATTTGGGCATACCTTCTAGACGCCTCCAAAGCATGAAAAATCTGGGTGTAAATGGTTCGAAATTCTCTCCCGAACCCAACCCCACCCTTTTGAGGTTTGCACATGCACAGACTCATGAGGAAAATTGAGGGGAAAATCCCTCTGTTGCGCGGCTCCCTTTCCTGTTCGAACTCAAGGTAGGAGACACACAGCTGGCGTCGTCCCTACAATATCCAATTAAATCGAAAAAAATGTGACATTGATGCTAATCACAACACTTTAGGGGATTTGGTAAAATCCTTAACTCCCAAACCGAGTGTTCGATTAATCCCAAATTTTGAGGGAACGTTAATAATGACTTTATCTACCTCTCTGCCAAATTTTGGCTCATTTTATAAAAGCAAACATGCAATTTCTTTAGGTGCAAAATATTACTCAATTAAGTATATTTCTCACCTATTTTCTCTTTCCTTTGCTATTAAATTATCATCTTGGATTCCTTGGACCTCAAGGAACCTTAAAGGCATGAAATCCCATCTTGGGAAAATATTCCTTTGTTTATTTCTCTTATTTCATTATCCCTTCCTTACTTATTCCTTTTATTAGATAAATTCCTTTTTCTTTTATTTTTCTTTTTCTTATAATTGGGTTCAATAGCCAATAAATCTCACAAGCAACTAAAAAGGCTATGGTACACGAAATTTATTCAATTGTGACCATTATTGCCACTTTCTAGATATTTCCAAGTATTTCTCAAAAATACTTTGCTTATTATCCAATATCTTTTATCTTTTTCCATTATTTGGGCTTTTCTTCTTTTCTTTTCTTTTATATCCACTATTTGATTAATCTCTTAATAGGAACCACGAAATTACTATTGTAAGGGAGAGTTGTAAGGAAATCCCTTCTTGGAAGCAAAGCATGCAACCTTTTCAATTAAGTCCAAATTCACAAAATCATTATAGTTCAATTATGAAGAAGTTGTAATCATATATCTTGTAAAAACATCATGTATTTGATACAACATATATTGATGTTGTTAAATATGATTTTTGGTTGTGGATGCTTTATATGATACATCATTTATCCTTCTGCTGCATAATTCTTTGAATCCTTTAGGATTAAATTGTTAATATAATTAAATTAGTCCTTTAAATTAACTAAATACTTGAAAATGAAATAGTGGGATTCTAGTGCTTTATTGCATAAAAGTAAAGTCGGGGACCACAAAAACCCCATCTTTATAAGTTGGTATTAGACTCATCACATTCGACACATCAAACTGTCTCAATACAAACCCATAGTTTGTTCTCACTTACATGTTTCCAATATCTAGATGTCATTAGGATGGTCTTGAACCACAAATCTCATGTGATTGTCTCTAATAGAATTTACATCTATAGACCTTAGGATCCAAGATGATGTTTGAACATCAATATGTTAATTGTGGATTTTGCGAGAGAATTCTAGGTTGACCAATCTCTACGTATCTTTCTATGACAATAGTTTATATATTTATAGTTTTCTTTTAATACCCTTCCCTTTGAGAGAATCTTTTAGATATTTATCTATTATCTCATCCATAGGTTACATATTTATGGATGTACATAGAACCTACCTATAGGTTTCAAACCATATATCTATTAGACCATCAATGATCATATCTTACATATTAGAGAACTCTAATACATATTTCATAGCCCTAAATATGGTATAGTTCAATCTTATACTCGACATGGACTAAAGAAGATTTTTGGAAATTTAGACATGGGTTTCTTACTGATTGATATCCCACCTTGAAAACCCTAGCAAATACAAATAGGAAAAATGACTCATTTGAGTCTCTAATTTTTTTTGGGATGATCCTTGTAGGACATGTCAGAGTAGACTCAACAAATGTAAAACTAGTTGTGAATTATAAGGGGCCTTGCAATCCAATTAATATATGGAGTTATATGGTATGCCTGGGCATTACATAATATTTATACAAGACTGTCAATATAATCTCTCCCACTCATGTCATAAACCCATAAAGATACAAGGTTGATGATGTTTTCTTATTATGAAAATATCTTCCACAAGATTAAGAACGCACTTACCTATGTACCCTACTTAGCTTAAAAAACTATGAATTATACAAGGATGCACCCAAACAAGATCTGGTAACTTGATAGAAATTGAATATATATTATAATAATGATATGGTAACTTGATAGAAATTGAATATATAATAATAATAATGATAATATATGTTTTTTGTGTGGAAACACTAGTATATGTTGATGATGTATTCTTAGAATCATACACCATGTGGACAAGCTAAATTTGTTACATCAACCTTAGCCATAACGAGTCAAATTAATCTCATTTTTAGTCATAAATAAGAACTACCGATTCCAACTAAATTAAAACAAAAATATAATTGCCTAGAGAAACATTAAATTAAATATCATATACAATACTATGTAAATATAGTGGGTAACAAATAATACTAAGATTGACATTTTCAAGTGCATTTGGTAAAACATTGATGATTTTTTTTACAAAATGGAGACATTGTTACAACCCCAATATTTTGGATTTATAAGGATCAAAATACAATTTCTCCAATAAATGTATGATTATGGGAATTATATGATTTATGTGTATTGAATGGATTTCCTTTGTGCATGTGATTTTGTGGATTATAATATGTTAATGAGTCCAATATGATTAAAAGAAAAAGAAGAAATCAAATAATGCATTATTAAGAAGGAAATTTGAGATAATGATGAAAATATAAGAAAGATGTGGAAAGGATGTATGATTGATAATCGTAGATCAAATTTCTAGTCCACATAGTTTCTAATGGTAAAAGGAATCCAAATAAAGGAAAATAAAAG
Source organism: Alisma plantago-aquatica (assembly GCA_963693085.1). NCBI lineage: Eukaryota > Viridiplantae > Streptophyta > Magnoliopsida > Alismatales > Alismataceae > Alisma > Alisma plantago-aquatica. The sequence continues at coordinate 625,055,178 of OY856414.1, read as the reverse complement.
AGTAGGAGAGAGAAAATATGCATAGAATATGCCTTAATAAGTGATAAATTGCTTATGAAAAAAAGTATCTCTTACTTTTGAATTTGAGTCCCAAGCTTGGTACACAAGAAGTTTAATTCATTATGGACTTTTCTCTAAAACTTGGGATCAAATGGATAGATGGTTTAGGAGATATTATTTTTGTAAAAAATTCCTAAAGTGAGAAGGATAACTTTTAATGTCACGATTTTCCAACTTAATCAAAATCATTTGTTCTTGGCGCATGGCATGACAGCCGTTGGATCCAAGATCCAACAATGGCTGATCTTCATTTAAGATTAGGAAAGGAAAATAGTAGGGGGAGTTTTCCCGATCATTTTTCTCTCCGCACGATCGACATGCAAATTTGGAAGTGGTCCCAATGGATTTGGGATAGGATTTGGTATCGTTTGATCCTAAGTTTGAGTACCATTGGGAGTGTACTCAGGATTCCCCTAATCCCAGGCTTCTCACCAACTGTCTATCATGGCCACATGCTATATAAGGGTATTATTCCCTTATGCGAGTTCACAAAACTCTTCGTAATGCTCTGCAACACCCATCATAGTCGCCCCTATGAGCAATTTCACAACTAGCCCATCTTCCTCCTCAATTCCCCCTTCTCTGCCGCCCTCTCCATCCTCCATGTTTGATTCTTATTCAACCAAATTAACCCCACCGTTGGTTTTGACGGTGAGATTTGGAGGTAGTGTTGCCCTTTCCGACGGCTGAGGAAGCCGGATGCCCGAAGTCAACTGAGGGGTTGACTGTGGCTGGGCGCTGTGTATGCTAGCATGAAAGTGCTCGAAGGTAGAAGATGAGAAGAGATATTACCATCCTACACCTAGGCACATGTGGCCCTAAGACCAATGACATGGGATTAGTGATGTATTTCCGCCTTGGCCAGCGCCATGTGGAAAAGAAAAGAGGGGCCGAATTGCTGATGTGGCAACCCTCCATTGGTTGAAGGTAATTTACCTTTCAAAATTCATAATTAATTATTAGAAACTCTGATTAAGACAAATTATATATGAAAGTTCATTAGGAGAATGCAAGGAGTGCAATAAAAATATAATTGTGGCCTAAATATGCTTGCAATTTGAAAAGTGTATAAAGATGTCATCTTTAATGGTTTTATTAATGAAAATCCCTAAAATTTGATGATAATTAGATCTAGTAACGTTCTTGGGATATTTTGAGCAAATATTAACTTTTTGTTAATAAAAGAGATAATTAGGTCTAAAAAGATGATCTTTATGCATAATTGGCTTAATTTAGGATTCCATGGACATGAATATGCATTAATGGGCCTAGAAACACAAATTTTGATAATTATGACTTTTAATGGTTTTAATTGTGCAAATCCATGAATAAGATAGAGATATGTTGTTACAAAGCCAATTTGAGCATAAAAGATCCTTAATGTGTATAATTTAAGTAATTATGGTTTTTATGAGTAGAAAAAAGCCAATTTGAGTATAAAAGATCCTTAATGTGTATAATTTGAGTAATTACAGTTTTTATGAGTAGAAAAGCTATTTTAGGGTGTGTTGACCTAAAAAGGATAAAGTTTGAGAAATTAATCTAAGAAACCCTAATGAATCCTAATGAGACTTAGAAACCTTATAAAGGTATCCCAAGTCAATAAAAAGTTGTTTGGGATGTGATGGTAACAACTAGGTGTTATACATGTTTTCAGGATCAAGGGTTGCTTGATTTGGTTGCTTACCTTGCTTGATTGGACATCTAGTTGGATTTGGATATATTGCTTCTTTTGACTCATAATCAGGTATGTGGTTACGCTTATGGCTAATCACTCTAGTTTCATGGCGATTTCCAAAGTTTTGTCGGTTGCTTGAAATTAACTCCTTGGTTGACATTTATTTCATGCAACTATAAAGTGACTATGGCTATCATCATAAATATATGTGCATGACTGGCTCAGTTCCTAGTCCTCCTCTGTAGTTTTGATGATGATGAGATGGATGACCTAGTACATGGTCTACCCTTGGGGTAGGATCATCAAGTTATCATGATTTGATGTGTTGGTCTACCCTTGGGTAGGATCATATGACTACACAGTTCTAGATCGTGGTCTACCTGTGAGGTAGGATCATAGGGGCTATTTGAGATCTACCATATGAGAGAGGTAGTATCCATGTCCACTATAGGAACAACACAGGCAAGGATATGTAGGGATTGAGTAGTTATGTTTAATACATAAATTTTGATCTGTTAAGAAATAATTTGGTTGCATTACATTGTTACAAATAGATGCAATATTTTGGTTTCGCCATATACCTATATAATTCATTATACTGACTGAAATTTTGTTTGTCGGCATTTTAGGAATATCTGAAAGTGACAAACAGTAAAGTGACATTTGTGAAGTCAAAGATAATATATTAAAGGAGGATTTAGTTCGATAGAACTCTACAGTGGGTAGAAGTTCCAGATTCCTATTTTTTGAAAGGTATGTGAAATGTAAATTTTTATCCTATTTTAAGCTTAGTCTTTGGTAGAACTTATTAATTATTTTTTCTTTTTTGCAAAACCATTGATCTTAGTTTAGGATAGCAACTCTGACTTCTTGGTCTTCCTTAATTGGGGGTTACCAGGAAGTGGGGTTGTTACATTTGGTATCAGAGTATGGTTTTTCATTTAATCTCTAATAATTATTAGATTTTACAAACTCTTTAGAACCCAAGGGAGTTATTAGAGGATTTTCCAATGATGGAGGTGTCTAGAAAAGGATCACAATCTGGGGGCTAACAAGATTTTCCTCCACCCCGCTAGTCAGTCTATGAGGACTCCTAGATTCTGTGTGACTGCCTGGCCAAAATCAGAGGATTTGACTCAAAATAAGATACCTCTAGGTCTTCTCTCATCTATCTTCGTCCCTTCTCTACCCCGTTCATTGGATAACTTTAAGAGATTAGGGTTTCTCTCTCTCCACCACCCTCCTGAGTTAAGGGTAAGTATAATAAGGATTAAGGAATCCTCCACCAAATAATAAAATGCATGTAAGAAAGATGTCATGGACATAAGTTTTCATAATTAGAAACTCAGACTGAGTTTAGTTACATGCTTAGGTTGCATGGCCTGTGTTGTCATGCCCTTAGGAGAACATTGAGGTTAGACCTTCTCGTAGGATGAGGAGGAGAGGGATATCCTTGGAGGGAGAAGACTCCATGAAGAGGAAGATATCTGACGCATTCTATAAGGATGATGATCAACCAAATACTGTAAGTAGTGGATAGAGAAAGAGAAGACACAATGAGTTGGATATCATAGTTGTCCATGCATGAAAGTATGTGGGTTAGACATGCATGTTGTAGATAGAGGTTTTGCGTATCCATGAGAAATGTGAACCATGTGTGGTTGTTAGACCCTGGTGCCTTTTGGTGACTCGACCTTGGGTGGGTTGTGCCTGTTGAGGGTGAGGGATCGCTCCCTCATTGAGAAGGTTAGAGGAAATCATCTAGGAACCCTAACATGCATATATGAATAGAAATGAGGTACATACCTACATATAAGAGAGTGGCAGCAAGGATGGAAGTAGGTTGAGACATAGGCCAGAAGGGTTATGCCCGGTAGTTTATGAGATGAGCATGCAGAGCTTTGGATGATCTTTGCCAAATATAGGTATTGATAGTATGTTTCACCCAGTTAGGGATAGACATGTATACTTAAGAGCTAGACCCATCTTCTGAGAGAGAACCTCTAGTGGTAGGACGTTGTAGGGTTAGCTCTAAAGATAGAGAGAGTGAGACCTGAGGAAGAAGGTTGGAAACATTGACTCTGAGACATGAGGAATCATGTGAAGTTGGCTATGATATGACCTAGTTTAGATGATCCTGAGTAGATAGTTGTGGTTGCCTATCCTGGTATGTGCTACTAATATTATTTGGGCATATTGGAGAACATTTGTGGAAGAAAACAAGAATAAAATAGTATAATTTAGTGAGAGCAAATAGAATTTAATAAGAAGTAAAAGTCAAGATACAAGTAAAATTGATCATGAGGCATTTCAAGAAATATCAAATAAATCGATCGATTAACTTGCCCTGAATACTAGGTACAACAATATATATATATATAACAAGCAACTCAAATGTGAACAACCTGACTAATAGCATCTAGCAGTATGGATAGTGGCACTTGAACCACAACAGACTACCTATTTAAGGAAAAAAACTCAAGGAATATGTGCAATCATGGCTAAATACCCCCAAAATATAGACTATGCTCAAGAAGCATGTGCAACTAAAGGAAAAAACCCCTATTTAGGGACTAAACCCAAGGATAATGTGCAATTAAGGCCTAATACCCCACTATTATGTTAAAGTATACTAGGAGAGTGTCACTATTGCTTGTATAATCAAGATTGTAAAGTAGTAAGTCATAACATAAATATAGGTTCAACAATATCAAGAATGATTAATATGAACATAAAATAATATCTTAAAAATATTACTTGATTTAAAATAAAAAAAGATTATACATGAACAAGAAGAATGCAAAAGAGAGTGAGGGTTATCAAAAGAGGAGATAAACACCCAAATATATCAAGTGAGAAGTACATACCTAATATTCATGACGAACTCTATATTTAGGGGTGAATTCACCATTCACCCTTCTCAACCTACGAGAAATTGTGCAAACATTAGGACACAATTAACCCATAATAATTGAAAGTATATCTCATCCTAGTATTGGTTATTCAATGTCAAGCGAGGGTTTTGAATATTAGTAACACTTCACATATGTATGCTCCTATCACATGAAGTTATATATATATATTAAGATTTTGAGATATTCTTAGTCAATACTCATCATAAATAAATGAGGTTCTTCAATGATAACCATATCTATTGCAATTGATTATATTCAAATCCTACACATTATTTTTCTCTTCATATATGGAAGCATTTCATGGTCATCTTTCTTTCAAGTCATGTTGAGTATTCGTTACATGTGGTTCTAAATGAGGTTTTACCTAGATTATATTTCAAAGTACGAATGTATCTGCAATATTAGTCTTTACAGTTGGATCTTTTTTAATAAATATATGCCTGTTTAGATGTAAGGAAATTATTCATACCTGTTTTATTTCTCAAAGTGTCTCTAACATCCATTTCTAGTCGTGAATTGCTATAGTTGTTCTCATTATTATTTAGAGTAATGAGGATTTTCATCCCAATAATATAATAACACTAAATATTACTATGATAAAAATATAGGTTTCATTAACCAAGTAAATCTTATTACTATTAGGATTAGGTTCATAACTTGGGAAATTTTATATAATATTTTTACACATCATTAGTATGAGATTAAGTTATTTTTAAGTTTATATATAATGCAATTCATGATCACTACCAAACTATATTCTAGTATTAGCACATGTACTAACATGATCTCAAATGGGGAATGGAGTTAATCATTTTTAATAATCTATCTAATTTTAATATAGCCTCAATATCGTCATCACCTTAATGATCTAATATATAACTAGCTGCTTGGTTATTATAATGCTAAATTGTTGTAGGAAAATTCTTCTAAAATTATGATTTAGTACTATAGAAGTACTTCTATAATTCAAATTGTATCGATTTATTTATGCACTTTACACAACTAACTGCCTAGAACCCCTAGTCATGTAGTCATATCGTATAAAATATTCAGAGTAGTATATTGACATGAATGCATATCAACATATTATTATGCATATTCTATACAATATGGCTACATGACTATGTGTTTTAGGTAGTTACTTAGATACTTGTAATCATCGCTATACATAATCATCATTATGATTCATTTTGTTTATAATATAGTTATAGATCTAATGTATATAACATGGAAGCTTACTCACGTAAGATCATATTTGGAGTTGATTCTTGTGCATCATTTCTTTTGAATATCACAAAATTAGAGTGGGGAAATCTTAACTATTGTTGTCCTTTGCATATAGGGCTAGGCTCTAGTTGGAATGATCAAGGACATAGGGTGTGTTGGATTTTGTTAGTAGTTGTTTGAGCTTCTTGGGTATCCAGTTCATTGATTGCTAGAGACTCATCTTCAATTCTAGACATTAGTGGGAGTGCTAGGGCATTTAGTAAGAATCTATGGAAGGATTTCGATTTGGCATGTTTCATTAGTGGAGGTTGGACATTTAGGTAGAGGAAATGCATTTATAAGAGGGAGACCGACAAACATTGAATAGAATGGGCATGTAAAAGATGAGTATGTGTATGGATCTTTGTAAAGAATTAATCACAATCCAAATTAACGTATATGAAGAGGAAGATGAGGGAGATGTACATTTGGCTGAGATGACTTTGAGTTAAATAATAATACAAATGAGGGAAATAAATGTGGAACATCATGGTAAAGATATATTTTGAACTATTAGCATGGGACATTTTCTTCTTATTTCTAATTACCCACAATCAAACATGTCCCTGGTTGTTTCATTATCTTGGTAATTTGACGTAGTAAGAATAGGTATGATGTCCCTATTCCAAATTTAAGATGAAGAGTATTTATAGTTTAGGAAAATTGTTTTGAACATCAATATACAAATTAAAACATTATGATTCACTCATCATTATCTAATTAAAACATCACAAAAAATGGTCTTATTATTTAGGATTAACTAAATCTTAGGAATATATCTCTTGTAAGATGTAATTTACTACACTAAAATCATTTCTCCACTACAACCTTTCTAGGTGTTAGATTACTAAGTAAAGAAGACATTTGCATGAGAGAAGAGGAGGAGGAGAAGGGAAGAAGAGGTGTACGGGAAGAGAGGAAAGGAATAGGGAAGAGTGGCAGATGGAAGATTAAAAATCACCAATGGAAATTAAATGTAAATATGATGAAGTTAAAGTGAGAAAATCAAATAATTAAATGAATGGTTAAACAAATATGATTGAGACCATAACTTAGAGAATGGTCGATTAGACTGAACTGTATCCAAAAAAATTATAAGCTTATTATTTTAGATCAAGTTTAGACCATTAATTAATTTAGTGAATTATTAGGTATTTTATGGATTTATAAGAGTACAAAGGTATACCCACTCTCTAATAGGATACCAAAAGCCAAGATTTAAGGTGTATTACTCAACTTAATTGTATTGAGCGCATTCTAAATTATTTTACCAATCAAGAAAATTTCAATGTAGTGATTTATTAAAAGAGTATGAATGAGTTATTTTTTATGTTATTAATTATATGTGAATGTTTTGATTAACAAATTGAGGAGAGATAATATTATACATTACATCATCTAAAGAAATTGGTATTTTGGGATCTTGTGATAGTTAAGACACTTTATTACACTAAGAAGTGCAAGAGTCATTTTAGGCATACATTAAAGGTGTTAATCAGCTACATCTTCAAATATATGTTAAACATTAATTTATTATCTAAAAATTAGTTTGGACAATTGTTATTTATCATATTCAAGCAAATAGATATTTTTATATAAAATATATTTGTTATTGGAATATAATAATAAATAATTATTACTTAGAATTTAGTATTTTACATTGTTTTTAGTTGATACTCTACAAAGTTTTACATCTCCTTGTTGTATGATCTCTCGTATGAGATGGTATGGCTATCGTATGTGCTAGGAACCTTGATGTGATCTTGGTTCCTTAGCTTGTGCACTAGTTCCATTGTTGTCACTAAAGCTCCACTACACCCTCAATGGTTAGAAACACACCAAGTTCATTGTTGATTTTTTATCCATATTGTGTCATTTACTAGAGATGATAATACTTAGCTTTTATTGTAGAATTGGTCACTATCTCTTGCTTGTAATTCTTCTAGATTATAGTTGTATTGTTTACACAAAAAATAAATCCTAATTGAGATCAATAATCATCCTTGTCAGTATGGAAGCTTGCATCATTGTAGCCCTTTACAACTATCACTTACTTACCTCCAAATACCAAGAATTGGTCATTTGTTCTTCTCAAGTACTTCATGAAATTCTTCACAACAATCTAATGACCTTCACCAGATTTGAGTGATATCTTCTAGTCATGATCAAAGCATAGGAGACATTTTGATGTGTGCAAAGCATTAGATATAGGATATATCCAATTGCAGATACGTAAAGAATCTTACTCATGTGTTCCTACTCTTCCAAAGAGTTGGGGCATTGGAATTTTGAGAGACATATTTCATTAAACATGGGTAAGTTTCCTTTCTTAGACTCTTCCATGCTAAACATTTTCAAAACATTTTCAATGTATATACTTGGTTAAGGCCAAGAAGCCTTCTAGATCTCTCTCTATAGATCTTGGTTCCTAGAGTATAGGATGCTTCACCAAAGTTCTTCATGGAGAAGGTGTTGCCCAATCAAGTTTTGAGCTAATGTGGAACATGTATGTCAGTTCCAATAAATACTATTTCATCTACATATAATATGAGAAATACAATTATGCTTCCACTGACCTTCATGTACACACAAGGTTCATCTTCATTTTTGATAAACCCATGACCTCTAGAAATCTACTTTGTGGATCTTATAGGCCCATAAGCAAGGGGAAGGATCGCAATGGGTTGTAGGGGATATGAGTAAGGAAAGATGGTGGAAGACTATTCTTGGACAATCATTGTATGATGTAGGGGCTTGAATTATATAGGTGGAGACCCATATGAGTTTGGGTTACCCACATGTTCTAAAAACAAGGGAATGACGGGGAGCTCTTGCCGACCACAAACTCTAGGTCACAGTGTCCCATCATGTTTGGGATCAAGTGACTTGAGTTGGATTAGAGATAAGGCTAGAAAGATCTCTTGGTACTAGGAATTGGTAGAGGGGAGACCAGAAGATAATAAGGGTTGGGGTCTTGTTCCTACCATACGACTTGGAGTAGGGGAACCAAGTGAAGGAGACAAAGTCCCAACTCTCGGATGGATCTTCCTAGTAGAGTCCAACCCGCACTCAACACAAAGTTCGTGTACATCACACATAATCTAAATGTGTGTCATGTTTATTTATAGACAAAAATTATACAAATAAACTAAATGAAATCAAATATTGATATATTTAGGTGTATTTAAGCATCAAATTATACGGAAATAGTTAGCATTGTGCGCAAGTCTTAAATTTTTAACTCGAATGCTACCCCACAAGTATATGAGTGTGTGTATCATAATTGATATTGTCCAAGGAGTAAGGTATGCCAAAAGAAAGATTATTAATTTTTAATAATCTAGATTGGTTTTGAAGATATGATTTGGTATTTGTGTTAGCAAACTAAAAAAATTAAAGAGAATAAATTAAAATATCAATCACTTGATTCAAAGATTTAAAATTGATTAGAATGTCTTAGGATATGATTTCACAACCATATCACAACATCACAACAATATGAACTGCAAAAATCAGCTATGCTAGAAATAACACAAAGAAGGTTTGCATCCTACACACAACTCTCGGTAGTGTAGGACAATCTTAATTTCATATAGTACTCATGTCACACCTTGGTTTTTTTTAAACCTAGTAAATGTATGATAAAAGTATTCATGAAATTAATATAAGATCGATTTATGGTTATCAATGGTTCCATCCAAATTTTATAATACTTGGATATAAGAGAAGAATCTTGTAAAAAGAGTAATTTGAAAAATCTGATTTATTTTGTAATACCCTCAATATTTGGAAATTTTCATATTTACTTTAATGGTATGAGGTGACAACCAAGTAAAATAACGAAGAAAATATGATGACTCCAATATTGGAATCGAGCCTTAGACTCAGTTTAAGTCTTCATATCAAGTAAGAAAATGTAATAAACATAAAAGTTTGGGAATCATAAGATAGTTGTTACGGCATGATGATATAATGCTTAAAGTTTGATGGAGTTCTATTCTTATTAGATCGATCAAATTGAGGATGTACTAAATTGAGCGAATATAATCATAATTATTCAGATAAGGATAAACTGCGAATTTATTAAAGATTTTTAGGAGTGAAATAGGTACTATATATTGTTTATTTAGTAGGCGGCGGGCGTTTAGAATTCAAGGTCAATTGGAAATCATATGTGTCCCGTGGAGATTTAAAAAGAAAGTGAATTAGTTGATATAAATTGGATCCTAGTATATACTTTGTCGGTCAAATTTTTATTTGACCATTCAATGGGTAGGCCGACTGTTTTGGAAGGAATTATATAAAGATAATATAAAATAAAGGCAAACGTGGGGAACATCATCCCTTTCCGGTAAACAGTAAACACACGAGAGAGGAAGCCCTCCAATTTGAAAGTCATGAGAAAAAGTTCATGATTTTTCCTCTACGGTTTCGTATTCCAATGCAACTGATTTTAAATAGTGGAAGACTTTCATTTCTTTGGAATTTGGAACGTATTTTTGACCAGAAGTTCCAATCTTATTCTCTCGGTTATTAGAGTTTGAGACCAGAAAAACCCTGCCTATAAATGGTCGTGGCATTCAGATCTCAATCAGGGGCGGCGCGTAGAGAGCAGAACCATGGAGGGAGCGCTAGCAGCAGTGAAACCAGGACCCTATGGTCTTACAGTTCAGGATCATGGAGTCGTAGTACTCTGATGAAACATAGCCACCTGTTCAAGCATGCACGTAGTTATTAGCAGGTGGACAAGAGAAACGATCCAGTCATCAAGTGTTATTCATGATGGACGACTATAGGAGACAGTGGCTGTGAGGATTATAGGGTATCAGATTAGCGAGAAAGCGAAGCCCTCCTCTAGTCCTCTTTGGGTACAGAGGCACTGCATTAGGCGCTGACTATTGTGATGAGAGCAGTGAGGAAGAAGGGCACATGAGGGAGACCGCAAGGGGGTCCCTGGTGTGGCTGTTCATGTAACTGGGGGTCTTGCGGATGAGGTTGTGCCAAGGTCAGCCAAGCTGAGAACCCGGAACCATCGCTCCAGCCTGGCCAAAAGGCCGCGTGCGGCGTTCCTCTGTTTTGCAGAGGAAACAGAGGCCCTATGACACCAAGAGAGGATTCACACACTGGTTATGTGGATTCGAGACTATATGGAGCAAACATTGAAACCACGAAGTGTCCGGCTCCTTGCTTGAAGGGTCAGACTCCATCTTGACCGCTAGATGGATCATGGACGGCTGCCATCACACTAAAAGGATAATTACTTGCTAAATTCATATCTTAGGATAGGGAGTTTGGTTCATAGAAAATAAGGTGTCTATAGAAAGTATATGATGTCTACTATCTTGTAAAAATAGTTACAATGGGATTTTAAGAAATTTGATAATTATTATACTTTGATTTTCAAGATGTAGGAGATTCCAATGTTTTGGACATTAAAAATAGCAAACGACTTCATAAATTTATGAAAATTTAGTACTAAGTATATTTTGATGTGATATATACGATTCGAAATCATGATCGTCCTTAGTTACAGTCATACCAAGTATTTTTGATATAAACCCTAATAAGGGCATTATGGGTATTTCACCCAATATTTCACGTCAAATCGATTAAAGATTTCTACCTAAAATTTAACATACATTATTATTATTGTTTCTAATGTTTTTCGGGAGTTTCATGTATATCTATATCAGTATATGATTTTTGAGCCTAAGTGGACGTTATATGAGACAATTGCTTATGATTTGTGAGACAACATGTGATTCATGCACTATTTGGTAAGGGAAATGATTTTAATTGTATTTTCTTCCAATATTACAAGTAATTCAGTGGGATTAGTATATTTTATCATATTCGAGGCTTACTCTTAATATATGATGTATATGCTCATATTAATACATTATGTGATTATTATGACTTATTTAAGTATGAAGCCTATAGTGATTTTACAATGTGATTTTTGGATATACATTCAACGCCAAGATTTTATGGTAGTTTTAGATCATAGTTATGCTTAGGCTAAACAAGAACCCTGATTCAGGTTAAGGAGTTATGTATTATAGAGTGTGAGATTTAAATATGAAAAAGGGAAAATATACATGGACTAATAGAACTACGATGATGTCCAAGTTATTAAGTTATGGAACTTAGGATCGGGACTACTGACCGGCCTAAATCGCACGTCCTAAAATTGGAGGTGGATATGAGGTAGTCGAGCTTTTACATTTATAACCCGAATCCTTCTAGGCCCTCGCAACTTTGCTTACGGGGTCGAAGTAGATATACGGGGTCGAACACAGGGACAAAGGTGGTAGTGTTGAGAACTCTGAATCGACACACTACACTCCGGCAGGTACAAAGAGATAGTAAATTCCCCAAGGGGAAACAACAAGATGTCACAAACAAAATAAAGAAAACTATCTCCAACTGGAGTTACAAGAAGGATTTAAGATTTTAGTCATTTAGCAGTTTCTAGGGGTTTCATGCACAGAAACAGAAAGATAAAACTAGAGCTTAAAGCAAGGTGCGAAGGATAAACTTTGGTAAAATAAGAAGCAATAGGAACATCATGTACCCCTCCTCTCAGAGCGGATACCTCTAACCAATCATCAACACCCCTCTCGAGGTTGCTGGACTTTAAGTTAGAGTAAAATGTTACTGAAGCAACACCGATTCAGGGCACTCTCGTACTCCAGAATCAGCCCAAACACTAGAGCCACAACACTTCTCTCGAAGTTGTTGCGACAGGAAAAACACGATTCGGTAGCTAAGTGAAACGTGATCCAAACATGCAAGCTAGAGTTCAGATATTAAACATAGCAGTCATCCAACCATTGCACCAAACATAAAGCAGCAAGTAATTACACTTTTCCATTTTCATAAACATTAAGGGTCTTAATTACAGTGCATAAGTAAAGAATTAAATAATAAAAATAAAGATAGAGGTCGCCTTCTTGATGTAGAAGGACGACTGACTACAGCGGCTCTCCAGCCCGATACCGGTCAGGAGCCTAGCCCGATACAACAGTGTCGGGCGGTACACCCTCTCGGGCGGCACAACGTGACGGCCGATTGTATCGTTCAAGGACCCTGGCCGATACGCTCAAGTCGGGTGGCACCCTCTTGGGCGGCACTCCATGACGGGAGAAGCGTATCGGGTTCGATATCGTGTCGGGCTAGTAATGACGCATCTATGTCGGGCACTCGTATCGCTCATCCACGTGGGCCGATATCAGCCTGCAGTGTCGCCCGGGACAGTCCTAAGTGAACCATCCCCTCCCTCTCGGGACGGGGAAGAGCTCACCTAGAGTTGCCTAGCACGAGCACTCAGGCGCGATACTTCTACTCTCGCAGCTTCCTCCGAAGATTTGCTCAGGGTTCCGACCTGTCTTTTCGGCTTCCTGTAGCTGCTATTTATAGGCAGCGGTTGGGGGAAGTTATGGTGTTCGAAGCGCCACATGTCCTCCTTATTCGCGTGGACGGACGACAGCCGATACACATATCGCCCGGCACATGGATGTCGGCCGTCGGTCACGTGACGGGCGGCGTCTGCCGGTGGGTGGCCTGTGTCGCGCGGCAAGCTTGGGTTGTCATGGTGAGCTCGGCTCCCTGTCGGGTAAAAGACGTGTCGTCCGTCAGTTTCTTCTTGCTTGGCATCCCCGTGTCGCACGTCGTTGTGTTGTGTGCTACCCTATCGGGTAGTGATCGTATCGGTCGTCAGGAAGGCCGATGCAGGCTGAACTTATTTGTGGGCCAGGACGACCTTATTGACGATAAATGGGTCAAAATAGGAGGAAAATACTGCAAAAGATGGAAATATTGAATTAAGATCGTTGTTTGGCCAATTATTGCAAAAGTACATATAAAAGAGAGGAAAACAGTTTAAAAGGGCAATTTTGGATAACAAAAAAACAGTCTAAAATATCACGAAATTTGGTGTTATCAACTCCCCCAAACTTAGCGTTTTGATTGTCCTCAATCAATATTTAAACATTATTTAGTGATGCTTCTTCTTGCTCGGTGTAGCTTTCAGGCCAAGAGGTAAAAACAAGTATCGTAACGCCTTTAGATATAATGCTGCCCCACTACAAACAAACGACCTTGCGTTTCCTGCCTTATTATTTCAGTAAATTTTTTCTCTACAGCTTCAGCGAGACTTTGGTGCATGATTCCGAAGTTAGCTTACACACCAAACAGCTTTATTTTTGGGTTAGAAAGTTGTGTATAGGGTAGGCTAAGGTGTTTTGGGGTTTTTCTTGTTTCCCATCAGTCCATCCAGGTAAGGGTCCATTAACGGGCAAGTGATCCCTGCAGTCCAAGCCAGTTGGCTTTAGAGCAGTGATTTCACATCCTACGTACCATTGCCCCAGATCTACCATGCCTAAAGATGGGTACTTTTAGAAAACAAGTGTGTATATATATTTTTTTCTTTTTCTTTTATTGGGCACAACTCTCATACTTTTATTCACCCTCATAAGGCTGCTTTCTCTTTTGGGAGTTTTGTTGGGTAAGGGAAAACAAAAGAGATTTCTGCTGTTTGGGCAGCTTTTTCCTTCTCCATACTCATCTCTTAGCCGTTGTGAGATTATCAATTTTTTTTTCGAAATTTTTGGCACGGAAAAACGTAATCTTTTGTTCGTTTGAAACAACATTATTAGAAAGATATAACAAAACTTGCATTTCGTTGAGCACGTAGAAAACAAACTTGGCAAGAAGTTGCATCAGCTTTTTACTAATATAACGACTTTGTATATATGTGAGAGAACAAAATAAGCAAATTGTTTTTAAAATTTTTATATGAGCACGACATTTTATACTAGCATGGGTACATACACATGCTATAGGAGAAGAACAAAATGGCACAAAGGGTGGAGGTGAAGAAGAAAATTTTTATACCTCCTTCACTGGTACATGGGTAACCCCCCCTCCCCCCGAACTTATTCCACACTCTGTCCCAGAGTAGTGAAGAAGATAGGGTGAGGTCATGCTAATCCAGTGAAGGTTAGATGGTGGTTGCGCTTGTGCCTTCGAGAAGCTGCAATATGCTTCTTTGCTGCCTCCATTTTATTTCCCCCAGCTGGATGCAGCCGGGACAAGCGCAAAGCCCTAAAAAATTTTGGCCTCCCCTTACTCCTGGTACTTCCGTTGTGAACATGAACAAAAGGACTGATTATCAATCCTAGTTTCAGTCCACTTGTTTCCATTTTCTTCCCCAGGAGTGTGCAGTCAGAGGGACTCTCTATTTTTATCATCTTTCTCTTTTGGAGATGGCCCTAAACCACCGTAGAAGACAGACTATGATAAGGGAATGGAATTCTTTTGACAACCCGACTGTCTTGGGATTCTAACGTTTCTGTCCGACAGTTGTTGCTACAGCTGTGGCCACAATTCTGATTCTTGTGCCTTGGTTGTCAGCTCGGCCGGAGGTTTGCTTCGTGTGAGCCATACCTGTTATCAAGCCCATTGATCACTTATATGTTAGGTCGGGAAAAACTGGAATCACGATAAAACTTGTCGCGAGGTAAAGCCCGGTGTATCGTTCATCAAAAGAAAAATCTGAGGCGATACGAGATCAGGCGATAATGGGGGTGTGCGCGGCACAACACGCTGCTCGGCACGGGTATGTCAGGCGATAAGGTCGCATGAAAACAACTGCCCGATAGGATGTCATGACGGAAAAATGTGTCGCCCGCTATGGAGTATCGGGCAAGCGCGATCGACCGCCGTGTCGTGCTTCACATGCGTCAGGCGATACAAGATAAATCGACTAAGTTCGTCAACCCGATAAGCAGCGCGTGATATGAAACCCGTGTCAGGCAAACAGGCTGTCGAGCTATACCTTTGCTCTTTGGAGCCATCGCCCGGTACAAGGGTAAAGGCGAGATGGCCGACACACGAGCAAAAAGTGTGTTACTGCATGTGGTACAGGTGGCGAAAAAGAGCAAGTGTAGTAGCCCGACACGTTGAGCTCTCCTTACAATATATATCAAACTCAGCTGGGGGTAAAACAGGCAGTTTTGGGGTGCGCGTCGGCCGTTGAGACATGCCGTTCCCGAGACGAT
This sequence comes from Alisma plantago-aquatica, assembly GCA_963693085.1. Classification (NCBI taxonomy): domain Eukaryota; kingdom Viridiplantae; phylum Streptophyta; class Magnoliopsida; order Alismatales; family Alismataceae; genus Alisma; species Alisma plantago-aquatica. The sequence goes on along the minus strand of OY856414.1, from coordinate 625,039,198 downwards.
GGTCCCATCAGTCTCATTAAGGGAAATTACTCGCATGCACGATACGGATGCACACCACCCAGGAATACCGTCCGTCACGGCCGTTGCGACTCCCGAGAGACTACAGCCCGATACAAGCGGTCCTGCGTGCCAGCTGAGCTGCTGCCCGATACGGTTAAAAACAGATGGCCGAGAAGCAAAGGAAAAGAGATCAAAGGGTAAAACATCATCGGCTCAGGGTTAGGTCCCTGACCTCAGAAAGTATTACTCCTCAAAGCTCATAAAATACAGTAGTGGCCCATAAAATTGAAGAGTCGGTACGCTCGGCGCGTGTACTGACTCGAGCCTTATTACAGTCCATAATGTTTATAGTGTTTTTCATGCAGAAGAGTAAAAACGTCCTAATCTAGGAATTTTAAAAAGTCAGCTCGGGATGCCTCCCGAGAAGCGCTTCGTCTTCGTCTTCGGCTTTTTTCTGCATCTTCATTCTCTCCCTGTGCAGTCATTGTCGTGTTCTCTTCACCGGTTCAGTATTCGACGGAATCTTTCCCGATGGGTTCTTCACAATTTTGGCCAGTTGAACTAGCTGCTGGTCAATTTGGCATTGATGCGTCAGCATGTCCGCCAGTTGTATTCAAAACACCGGAATTTTATAGCGCACTTTGTGCCAGTTGATTACTGATCATATCTTGCTTCTTAACAAAATCAAATAACTGTCCAATCACGTCTTCTTGGCCCGTGCCCTTGTCTTGTTCTTTGTTCGACCCTTGATACTTTCCCTGCACTTGGAAGTTTCCTTTCGTTGACTGGAACTGGTTGTTCTTGGCGTATTGAACAGGCCCCCTCTCTTCTCAAAAACTTGTGTCGGCTTGGACGAGACATGCAGCTGATGAGAGTTTTTCGCTGCATCTTTGTTTCCGTAGTTAAAGCCGGGGTGATCTAGCCTTTTGTAGTTCATGAAAGAGACATTTTCAGTCCTTTTGTCTTCCAAGTCTGAATCACTGTCTGCGTCTGGTCGGGTGTAGACGCAGTTGTCTACCCCATGTCCTCCTTCGCCGCACGTAACACATTTCATCACCTTCTCAACTGGCTTCTTGCCTTTCCCTCCAGCTTCTCACAATTGCTTAACATTAGTGGCGATTCTCTGTATCTGCGAGGTGATGGACTCCAGCGCCCTGGACTCAAGAGCGGACCCTTCACCGACCTTCTTGACCTGTCCTCTGTCGGATCGATCAAAATCAGCGCCGGCCATCAGCTCGACCATATTCTTGATGATCCTTTCGAACTTGCTTGGTTTCTTTCCGAGGAAGTCACTGCCTGCTGCCGCATTTAGTGACACCCTTTCATCGGGAGTTAGGCCATTATAAAAGGTGGTGACGAGGAAGCCCTTCTTATAATTATGATGGGGGCAATCCCTCTGGTATTCCTGGAATCGCTCCCAGGCGTCATGGAGGATTTCATTCGGATTTTGCATGAAAGAGGTTATTTTCTGCCTGTTTCTGACAGTTCTTTCAGTGGGGTAGAACTTGTTAACGAACGCATCAGCCAAAGCTCCCCATCCATTTAGAGATTGGTGAGGTAACCTAAGATACCATGACAGAGCTTTGTCCTCCAGGGAGAAAATAAAGCCCTTATAGTAAATCACCTCTTGGGGGACTCCCCTCATCTTTATGGTATCACATATATTTTTGAAAGCGTCCAGATTGTGGTACGGGTTGTCGTTCTTAGAACTTCCCCTAAAGCTTTTATTCTAGATCATTGATATAATGGACGGTTTGAGCTCAAAATTTTCCGCGTTGAAACGGGGGACAGCGACGGGGCATCGGGAGTTGTTGGCCTTCATGGACGCCAACTCCCTCAGCGTTTTCTCTTCTTCCTCCGAGTCGTTGCTGTCGCTGGCGCCATGTCGTCATTCCTGACTACCGTGATTTCGTCTGTGCTTCCAGTGGCGATGACGCCTATCACAGTGATGGCCTTCCTCAAAATGCTCCATTTCTGGATCGTTGAGGTTATCATCGCCGTCATAGTGATTGTTGACTTCTGGTGGAGGCGAATGGGGCCGAACTTGCCCTGGGCGTTCTCCTTCAGACTGGGGTGGCTCGATACGGGGTGGCATGGCGTCAGTGGTCGGTAGAACAGGTCACCATTCTTCAGGGTTCCTAGAATGGCATGAAAAATCAAGTCAGAAAATAGAATTATTATTTTGTGCAAAGAGTAATGGTAATAAAATAACAAAAGAAAGAAAAGAGTGTTGTCAAGCTCATTTCTAGGCTTGAGGCACGGGAGTGTAGTTAGTGGATTCAGATTCGTCAATAGTGCCGTTTTGCCTTGTCCCCAGCAATGATGCCAAAAAGTTGACCGGCCTAAATCGCGCGTCCTAAAATTGGAGGCGGATATGAGGTAGTCGAGCTTTTACATTTATAACCCGAATCCTTCTAGCCCCCCCGCAACTTTGCTTACGGGGTCAAAGTAGATATACGGGGTCGAACATAGGGATGAGGGTGGTAGTGTTGAGAACTCTGAATCGACACGCTACACTCCAACATGTACAAAGAGATAGTAAATTCCCCAAGGGGAAACAACAAGATGTCACAAACAAAATAAAGAAAACTATCTCCAACTGGAGTTACAAGAAGGATTTAAGATTTTAGCCATTTAGCAATTTTTAGGGGTTTTCATGCACAGAAATAGAAAGATAAAACTATAGCTTAAAGCAAGGTGCGAAGGATAAACTTTGGTGAAACAAGCAGCAGTAGGAACATCCTGTACCCCTCCTCTCAGAGGGGATACCTCTAACCAAGCATCAACACCCCTCTCGAGGTTGCTGGACTTTAAGTTAGAGTAAAATGTTACTGAAGCAACACCGATTCAGGGCACTCTCGTACTCCAGAATCAGCCCAAACACTAGAGCCACAACACTTCTCTCGAAGTTGTTGCGACGGGAAAAACATGATTCGATAGCTAAGCGAAACGCGATCCAAACATGCAAGCTAGAGTTCAGATATTAAACATTGCAGTCATCCAACCATTGCACCAAACATAAAGCAGCAAGTAATTACACTTTTCCATTTTCATAAACATTAAGGGTCTTAATTACAGTGCATAAGTAAAGAATTAAATAACAGAAATAAAGATAGATGTCGCCTTCTTGATGTAGAAGACGACTGACTACAACGAATCTCCAGCCCGATACCGGTCAGGAGCCTAGCCCGATACAACAGTGTCGGGCGGTACACCCTCTCGGGCGGCACACCGTGACGGCCGATTGTATCGTTCAGGGACCTTGGCCGATACGCTCAAGTCGGGCGGCTCCCTCTCGAGCGGCACTCCATGACGGGCGAAGCGTATCGGGTTTGATATCGTGTCGGGCTAGTAGTGACACATCTATGTCGGGCACTCGTGTCGCTCATCCATGTGGGCCGATATCAGCCTGCAGTGTCGCCCGGAACAGTCCTAAGTGAACCATCCCCTCCCTCTCGGGACGAGGAAGAGCTCACCTAGAGTTGTCTGGCACAAATACTCAGGCGCGATACTTCTACTCTCGCAGCTTCCTCCGAAGATTTGCTCATGGTTCCGACCTGTCTTTTCGGCTTCCTGTAGCTACTTTTTATAGGCAGCGGTTGGGGGAAGTTATGGTGCTTGATGCGCCCCATGTCCTCCTTATTCACGTGGACGCTGGACGACCGATACACATATCGCCCGGCACATGGATGTCGTCCGTCGGTCACGTGACGGGCGACGTCTGCTGGTGGGTGGCCTGTGTTGCGCGACAAGCTTGGGTTGTCATGGTGAGCTCAGCTCCCTATCGGGTAAAAGATGTGTCGTCCGTAAGTTTCTTCTTGCTTGGCATCCCCGTGTCACTCGTCGTTGTGTTGCGCTACCCTGTCGGGCAGTGATCGTATCGGTCATTAGGAAGGCCGATGCAGGCTGAACTTATTTGTGGGCCGGGACGGCCTTATTGACGATAAATGGGTCAAAATAGGAGGAAAATACTGCAAAAGATGGAAATATTGAATTAAGAGCGTTGTTTGGCCAATTATTGTGAAAGTACATATAAAAGAGAGGAAAACAGTTTAAAAGGGAAGTTTTGATAACAGAAAAACAGTCTAAAATATCCCAAATTTGGTGTTATCAACTACCTTAAAGACACTTTCAGCACAAAAGGTAAGTGGGTCATGTCCATTGAATTTCATTATTATTATAGTTTATCCTACCTATCTGTAAAGTAACTTAGAGAATAAGTTACTTCCAGACATTTAGTTATTAATGTTCATCTCATACCCAATAGTTAGACATTATTCAATTCAAGTTATTTGGTGAGGATATCAGATCATACATTTGAGCTACTTTCATATACTTAGTACTTATTATTCGGTTTCGTTTATTTCTCAAGATTTTAGACACATGTGATATATCCGATATCAGATTTTTATTGAGTAATCTATTAAACAAGAGTTTTAAATTAAGACTTTCTCAGACAACAAGGATCTAGATTTCAGATTTGTAAATTTAGATTACTCATTGTGAGTAGTCATAGATTAGATCCACATACCTAACAAGAGTCTCAGATTCAAATTAAATTATTTAGTGATCAGGATATATATTCATATTTAGAATCAGACTTCGGATTTAGATTTAAGTCATGGTTTAAGAGCAGAGAAGAATTCTATTTAATAAGATTTTAGTGTCTAACAAAATAATTTTTATACATCAGTTAAGTAAGATAAACCTTCCAAGATGCTCAGACTAGATTCAGATTAAGATTCATAATTCAGCTATCAATATTCAGTTTTAGTATAAAGATTCAAATTCGGTAAAGTTCAGTTATCAGTATTCAGTTTCAGTTCAGATTAAGAATTAAGTAAGTTTAAACTTAAGATAAATAAGTGAGAACCTTCACATAAGACATTATATGATAAGTCCTCATTCAGTTAGTCCCGGGACAATTTAGAGGCATCTGTTGCCAATTTAGATGAGTGTTTACTCCAATTCATAGGTACTTCAGTACCAAGCAAGACATAGTTAAGCCAATTTAGAGACACCTCAGTGTCATTCAGAGGCATGTAGTGCTAACTCAGGGTACTTCGGTACCAATTTAGGGCGTAGATACACCGATTCAAGAGGACATATGAATAAGAATATGAAAGATGTAAATAAAAGACACATTGATACAATATAGTTTACAACTTCTAGATATTAGTTCAACTTTTAGTTATATATATCGTATTTATGTTTATCTTATAGAAATTCAATGCCACTTACTCTAACCTAGGTTTTACTTTGTGCATGGATGGGGACGAGATATCCGTAGGTACAAAACTTCAGGAGGTAGTCATGACAAGATGAGGCAACAACAACTTTAAGAGGTTTGCTTGGTGGGGCACCATCTACATGATCCCAGAGCTTATTATAGAAGTACAGTGTATTCACATCATATATTATGATTTTTCGTATAAGGTTTGATGTAACTTAGTTTTTATTCTGAGAATAAGATGAGAATTTCTTTCATACACAGTCTGCAATGGTTCTTTTCTATAATTATTTTAATGTATATCATGTTAGTAACACTCCCAGCTAAAAAAAATATCTTACATTTATGTTATATAAAAAACATAGGGGTGTTACAATATGGTATCAGAGCAATAATGTAGATGGCCATCAGGAAAATTCTCATATTCTTAGATTAGACTACCCATTAGAAACCAAGTGAGACTAGAAAGATTTAGAAAGATAGTTAGTAATCCTAGTTATAAAACAAGTCAGTACAAGATAGTAGGATCAAGATTAGAGGTTTAGTCAGGCAATAGAAGTTGAGATATGTCTTAAGATTAGTGTCTAGCTGCTTTAGAATTTTTATGTTAACTTTAGATTTGTGCATATTATTCCCTCTTTTATTCCACAGTTTTGTGGTATGGGACACAAGCTTATGGGATTTTGTAGAGGGGATGTAATATGCATAAATCTAAATTTATTATGCTTGTCTAGTTCTTTCTAGTGCACATGGCATGGGACATGTGTACTATTAGATGAGATAAATTTCATAAGACATGGTACTTTCAGATACATGACCGACCGACATGCATTGGGAAGTGATAAAAAAAATTGACACAAGAAGTTTAAGGTAGATAGTCACCTAAACCTAATTGCAACCTGTTAGGACCCTGGAATGCATACCGAAGGTAGGTGCCTTTAAACTAGACGTGTGACTTGTCTTTAAAGTGGAACAATGAGTTGATGGAGATGAGGTCCTTTTTTTGTATAACACTTGATGAGAATTAAAGAGATTTTTATTGAAAAACCACTAGAGGGGGGGGGGGTGAATAGGGTTTTATGGATATTTTAAAATAATTTAACTCAAACAACCACAATTGAGATAATAAGAAGGAGACAAGGTGTTTAGAGTGGTTCCAACCTTAGCAAATACTAAGGCAGTCAATCCACTACCCGGTTGCTTACCCAACTGGGATTTTGAAAGTATTTAATTTTATTACCTCGCAAGGATATTACATAAAATTACAACACTTTCAACACCCTTTGGACATCCTTCACCTTGAAGTAGTCTCACCAACTTTGAAGCAGCCTTCCTTGAAGTAACTTCAAGCTCCCCCTTGAAGTAGCCTTCCTCTTGAAGTAGCTTCCCATTGAGATAGCCTTCTGGAAGTAGTCCAAAGATCTCCTTCTTCACCAAGAAGATCAAACTCTCTCCAATCCACAACCTCCAACCCTAGGAGTAGCAAGGAGAGTACAAGTAATAAGAAAGAACAAGAAAGGAAATGGAAATTACAATTTACCACTTGAAGCACAAGGCTTGATTTCCTATATCAAGCGTATTGATCTCCTAACCAATGAGTATGGAAGTGTAGGTTTAGTGGATAGGAGATTCTAGCCTATAGGAAACGAATTTGGAGCAAAGGAAATGAGTAGCAAGTACTAGTGTTGCTCAATTGCTCAAAATAGATTGCCAATTGCAAGTATGAAACCTCAATTATTGCACAAATGTACTTTGGGTGTCCTATGGCTTGTCCTATTTATAGGAATGGCCTATGAATGCTTAAGGACGTTCTAGACACTTTCTAGGGGGTTCTTAGTGCTTAACTAGCCGTTTGGTAACCATTAGTTTCTTTAACAATGGCTAGTTAATTAACTCTGAAAAGTGCAGACAGAACTCATCTCGGTCGAAGAATTGTCGACTGAGAGTCCTTCTCGGTCGAGGACTTGTCGACCGAGGGACTGTCTGGAGCAAGTTTATATAATGTTCTAATCCAACTCCCAACTACCTTGTCTGCTATGTCTAACGGCTACCTGGGTCTTTCTCGGTCGAAGAGTTTGTCGACCGAGAGTATCTCGGTCGAGAATTTTGTCGACCGAGATTAACCCTGTTTCAATGTTTTAAGTCAAGTACTAAGTGTGTGTACGAGTGTGCAGTTGTGACACTATTGTAGGGAATGACCTATCTAAGTGTTGTGATTGGCTAGGGAAGATCTAACGCTTGATTTACATGATCTCTAAGTACTTGTACATTATATACTTGTACAAGATTTTACATTTGATTACATTCATGACTTAAAGCAATTTTAGCATATAGATCTTGCAAGTGTTTGTCAACCACCTAAGCCCTGCAACACTCAAGTAGCACATTAGATCGACAAGAATGAAATGTTTGTCATCATCAAAACAAAGGGATTATAATAATGTCCAGTTTAGCCAACAATCTCCCCCCTTTTGAAGATGACAAACATTTCCTAAATATAAAATAAGGAAATGTAAATCATATGAGTTTCATACCTGAAGTTTACCTTTTGTAGCCGTTCTTATTTTGCAAGTGGGTGCTGACTGAGATATTATGAAAATCATTTTATTTTATATTATTTCTCCCCCTTTGTCATTTCAAAAAGATATCCAACATAATTATGTAGTATGACTCTTTATTACTCCCCCTTAATTTTATGCTAAGCTCCCTCTTGACAAGATATTCAACAAGTGATGAATGCACACTACACATTGTCAAATTTAGTCATTATTTATTTTTCAATCATTTACAATGAATGAGATCCTTTTAGGTTTATTTCATATATTACTCCCCCTAATTTGTATGCTCTACTATAATATTCTTATATAACAAGGAGATGTCCAATTGAAGCCATAGAAAACACTTTTATTCATGACAACTTAGTGATCATACAATTCATAAAATGACCCATAAATCATGACATACTTGTTTATAAAAAGATATCCATTACAAACATTACAAAGATAGCCATTCATCTCATGATCTCACTGAAAAGACCGAAGGATTACATCAATTTCCGGGTCTTTTCCAAGAAAGGGTTCAACTCCATAATAGTTGACCAGTGTCTGCCACTCCAAGGTACCTATCTTGGTTAAAGCATAAGCCTCCAAGAAGGTGGGGACACGATCGAAGTGAAAATGGGCAGCAATATCTTGAAGTTGAATTGGGGAAAACTGAGTATGAGTGAGGTCAGGAGATGGTGGAGGTGGAATTTGATAGCAATTATAGGAAGGATTGTATGGGTTTAGCATGCCAGGATTAACTGAATGAGTATATTCATCAGGTTGGTAAGGAGAAAGGGCTTGCATCCTTTGATTTAAATAAGTCATGGAATGATGGTTATAATCCAATTGCCTACTTAGGTGATATTGAGATCCAACTATGTATGTCAAAGTGTTTGTGATATGATCATGGGGTAGGCTAGTAGGAGGTGGTGGAGGTATATCTTGGGTGGATGGCTCCCCTTTAGTTCTAGCCCTTTTGTGGCCAAAATCAATCCCCATCTTCTCGATTGTATTTTTACTTATCTTTTGTGGTTTCCTATCCCATGTATAACCTAGGTCCTCAATATTCTTCTTAAGAAAATGTTGAGTAATTTGGCAAACAAAATCGGCATAAGGTGGATTGCCAGAGAATTCAAGCATATTCTTAAGGATGATACAGATGAAATTTATGGGGATACCTTTTAGAATGGCATAGATAAGGTACATATGAAAAGTTGGTACTTCAGATTTATTTGTCCTAGGATGGATATTAGTGGCAACAATGAGGTTTATGATCCTAGCTTCAGGTTTTAAGTTTATGGCATAATATGTACCCCTATCTTCATGGCAAGTGGTATTGGATAAAAAGATGGCTCTTTTAATATTGATTAAGCTAGTGGTAGTGTCATCTTGAGAGAGTTTATTTAGTGTATTTCCGGTGGTAAGATCAATAAAATATTTATAGTCTTCTATATCTATGTTAAATCATGCTAAGAATGCCCTCCTCAGAAAAATGAAATCAATACCCATTAACCATAGAAGAGAAGGAATCATGGTCAGGATGTGGGGTTAAGTTGGCATAGAATTCGTTGACTACTTTTGAGTAGTAGGAATGGAAGGAGGGATTCAGAAATTCAGACAAATGTTGCACCTCAAAGAGTTCCTCCAGATCAACAATGTTGTGGAAGTCCATGACGTCGACTGGCCGTCGTGGAAGAGGGGTTCTTGAGGATAGCCTGAGGTAGTGATCGCCGGCAGCTGCGTCGTTGAATGGAATGTCGTTGATGAACATCAGCGCTGGAGAGACCGTCCTTCCTTTCCTGGCTGTGACTTGCTTCTTTCCATGCGACGATGAGGAAGCCATCTTGTTGCTTTGAAGTGGAGAAGAAGCAAGGCAAAACTTAGATGTAGAGAAGCTAAAAATTTGCACTAGAATGCACTAGAGAGGAGCTAGAGAAGTGAGAATGTGAGCTTGTGAAGAATGGGGTCGTTTTGGGCTCTATTTATAGCAAAACAGAACCCATTTCAGTCAACAATTTGTCGACCGACGACCGCAACAGTCATTTCTGCAGACGCTCCTCTCGGTCGTCCAACGGTCGATCGAAAACTAGCCGTTACAATTTTTAAAAAAAAATCAGAATATTACCTTTTAATTCACGCAAATGGGGGTTCACAAGGTTGACCTCAGTTGACAATTTGATCGACCGATGTTGGCTCGATCGAACATTCTATCGACCGGAAATATATCTGGGTTCGACTGTACAACATTTACTTGGTGGGTATCGATCGAGAAGTATAGCCAACCGAGATGTTTTCGGTCGACGAATTCGTCGACCAAGTATGTCTCGGTCAAAAATTTTTGCTGACCGACGAAGTTGCTGTGGATAAAATTTTGAGCTAGTGTTTAATGCAAGTGAGAGACTAGATTCATAGAGTACATATATATATATCTTCTAGGGGAGTAATAATGTAATCATTGTCTAGGATATTTGAGCAATTCTAAGGTCATAACTATTCTTTAAGATTTGATTTTGACCTTTTATCAAAAGCACATTTTGAATCAAGATACTAAGATTAAGTACATTAAAATGATGTACAAATAAGCATTTTGTCAAGCTTATTTTAGGTCGACCTTGACTACGACCATAGCGCCCCTTGGTCAAACTTGATTTCAACCAAGAGGCAATTTCTGCAGATTTTCAAATTAAAATGCATTTGTGTCATGAAATTTTGCTATTTATGTTAAATGGCATCTTCATATGAGCTGAATCACAATGATCAAGAATAATATCCATTCATGGTTTGTATATTATGGATCAAAGATTATTTTAGACAAACCAATGAAACACAATGATCATGGCACAATAATTATGATAAAATAGTAGAAACATGTCCACAATGCAATGATCAAGATTAAAGCATATAAATATAATGATTATGATTATTTTTAAATTAGAAGTCAATATACATGGTTCCTATATAGATAGACCAAGGAATACTTAGGAAAAATAGTGTGGATTATGATAAAACATTAATTTCCTTGATTAAACTAATCATGGTTCATATTTTCAGTTTTAAGCCAAACCTTGTAGAGAATAAACCAAAATAATCTCATAAGTTTTCAATCTTAAGACAAACCATGAACATGCTTAATAAACGTTTTCGATCAATGAATAAGGTTTGTTCAAAATTAGTCTTCATATAACACTTTTGCAATATGTTTAAGGATTTCATATTCATAATGTTATACCTTAATTCATTATGCAAAAAGATCAATATGTCTTGTTTCAAAGATGGTCTCCAAGATTTATTCTTGATTTTGCATATTAAATCAATCATTAATAACAAATTGATATCAAACTAGATTAATTGAAAACAGGTTCAGAAGAACTTGATTCGGTCGAACTATTTATCGACCAAATTTATCTCGGTCGACATTTTTCTCGACCGAGAATGCTGCTATTTGTATAGGTTTTATCAAATTTGTTGCAAACTTCAAGACAGTAACCTACTCGGTCGACTAATTCTCGACTGACAGTGTTCTCGGTCGAACAGTTTCTCGACCGAGAATGTTTCTGTACTATTTTTCAGTTATCATAGGTCATTTTCAATTCAATTATGCAATTTGAAAACTTAGTTTAGTTGAGATAAAACATATGAATATTTAGATCAAATCTCAACTAATCATATTCAAATCTTTATATTTTGAGGACCCTAATTAAGACAAATTTTCAAAGATCTGTCTCTGCAGATTTGTTTAAAATGTATATTTTCAAGTTAGAAATTTTAATTACTTGAATCAATTTGTTATCTTATTATGTTAAGTTGAGATAGACACAGAGATATACAACTTAGAGTCTTTGGTCATATCTCAACTTAATTTTTTTCATTTAGTTTGGGAGTTTTGGAACCCATACTAACTCAACATCCTTTTTCTTGTAAGGACATGAGAACGAATAATTTCCAAGACGCAAACAATAATGACAACATATAGAATCAACCTCATATCTCTTTCTATGATTTTGTTCTAGGTTGTTCTTGGGTACATATGTATATTTGCCTCTAGATACATTCATATATTGATTCTCTAGCACTTGTGTCTTTCTCCAACTAGGTTTTTGGTAAGATTTTCCTTTAAGCTTATAACCTAGTCCTCTCCTTCCAATTTGACAATAAGAATCATTTAAGATTTTATCAAGAGTATCATTGTTACTCAAACTACTAACTTCTTGTTGCAGCTTAACAATCTCATCCATTCTCTTCTTGATATCTAACTTTTCTTGATCTAGATTAGATAACAAAGAATCTCTTTCTTTCACAATAATATCATAATCTAGATGTGTACACAACACAAGTTGTTTTTGAAGATCATTTACTTGAGTTTGCAAGTTTAACTTTTCTAGGGAAAGAAGATTGCAATTTGCTTCTACAGATTTCAGCTTAATATCATGATCTTCATTAACCTTTTTGAGATCTTCATTTTCAGATGTGAGAGCAAGAAGTTTAGCATGTAACTCATCATTTGTTTTATTAGATTTCTTTAATTTCTTCTTACACTCAATATACTTATTATGTGTCTCTTCAAGACTAGCAATTAGCTCTTCTTTAGGTAAATAAAAAAGGCTTACCTCTTCTTCTTCTTCTTCACTTATTGTAGCAATAAGGAATTCTTTATGCACATCTTCCTTCTTTGACCTCCATGGACAACTAGGTGTAGTGTGCCTTGTTCCTAAGAACCAATTGCAACTTGTTGAAGATCGGTCCATGCTTTTCCTTTGCTTGCGGTTGTAGACACCACCACCCTTCATTCTTCAAGACTCGATTAGAGCTCCTTGAAGCCTGCTCTGATACCAATTGAAAAACCACTAGAGGGGGGGTGAATAGGGTTTTATGGATATTTTAAAATAATTTAACTCAAACAATCACAATTGAGATAATAAGAAATTCTAAAAAAGAAGGGCAGTATTGTCACACCCTGTTTTTTTTTAACCTAGTAAATGCATGATAAGATTATTCATGAAATTAATATAAGATCGATTTATGGTTATCAAAGGTTCCATCCGAATTTTATAATACTTGGATATAAGAGAAGAATCTTGTAAAAAAGGTCATTTGAAAAATCTGATTTGTTTTTGTAATACCCTCAATATTTGGAAATTTTCATATTTTCTTTGATGGAATGAGGTGACAACCAAGTAAAATAATGAAGAAAATATGATGTCTCCAATAATGGATTCGAGCCTTAGACTCAGTTTAAGTCTTCATATCAAGTAAGAAAATGTTATAAACATAAAAGTTTGGGAATCATAAGATAGTTGTTGCGGCATGATGATATAATGCTTAAAGTTTGATGGAGTTCTATTCTTATTAGATCGATCAAATTGAGGATGTACTAAATTGAGCGAATATAATCATAATTATTCAGATAAGGATAAACTAAAAATTTATTAAAGATTTTTAGGAGTGAATTAGGTACTATATATTGTTTATTTAGTAGGCGGCGGGTGTTTAGAATTCAAGGTCAATTGGAATTCATATGTAGGCGGCGGGTGGTTCAATGAGTAGGCCGACTATTTTGGAAGGAATTATATAAAGATAGTATAAAACAAAGGCAAATATGGGGAACATCACCCCTTTCCCGTAAACAATAAACACACGAGAGAGGAAGCCCTCCAATTTGAAAGTCATGAGCAAAAGTTCATGATTTTCCCTCTACGATTTTGTATTCCAATGCAACCGATTTTAAATAGTGGAAGGCTTTCATTTATTTGGAATTTGGAACACATTTTTGACCAGAATTTCCAATCTTATTCTCTCAGTTAATATAGTTTGAGATCAGGAAAACCCTGCCTATAAATGGTCTTGGCATTCAGATCTCAATCAGGGGCGGCACATAGAGAGAAGAACCATGTTTAGAGATTCAGAGGGAGCACTAGCAGCAGTGAAACCAGGACCCTATGGTCTTACAGTTCAGGACTATGGAGTCACAATACTGTGATGAAACATAGCCACCCGTTCAAGCATGCACGTAGTTATTAGCAGGTAGATAAGAGAAAGGATCCAGTCATCAAGTGTTATTCATGATGGACGACTATAGGAGACAGTGGCTGTGAGGATTGTAGGGTATCAGATTAGTGAGAAAGCAAAGTCCTCCTCTAGTCCTCTGTGGGTACAGAGGCACTGCATCAGGCACTGACTATTGTGATGAGAGAAGCGAGGAAGAAGGGCACATGAGGGTGACTGTTCATGTAACTGGGGGTCTTGTGGATGAGCTTGTGCTAAGGTCAGTGAAGCTGAGAACCCGGAACCACTGCTCAAGCCTGGCCGAAGGGCCACGTGCGGCGTTCCTCTATTTTGTAGAGGAAACAAAGTCCCTATGACTCCAGGAGATGATTCACACACTGGTAAAGTGGATCCAAGACTATATGGAGTAAATATTGAATCCACGAAGTGTCCAACTCCTTGCTTGAAGGGTCAAACTCCATCTTTACCACTAGATGGATCATGGATGGCTGCGTTCACACAAAAAGGGCAATTACTTGCCAAATTCATATCTTAGGATATGGAGTTTGGTTCTTAGCAAATAAGGTGTCTATGGAAAACATATGATGTCTACTATCTTGTAAAAATAGTTGCAATGGGTATTTCAGACATTTGATAATTATTATACTTTTATTTTCAAGATATAGGAGATTCCAATGTTTTGGACATTAAAAATAGAAAATGACTTCATAAATTCATGAAAATTTAGTACGAAGTATATTTTGATGTGATATATATGATTTGGAATAGATCAAGGAAAAGCAGAGCTAGTAGGAGGGAAGGTAACCAGGGGCGGAGCAAATCTAGACCCCCCCAGCACAACCTATGATGTTTCTTTGGGCAAGGCGCAAGGTGCCAGTCATTCAGGGAGTTCTGGCATGACAATGACCAACTCGGGAGCAGTGGACGAGGTCACAACCCAGGTGGTTGATGAAATGCCTGAGACAAGGGTAGAGGCTGATCAAAGAGAGGGTGAAGCAAGATCAACTGAACCGTTCATTCCCGTCAGAAGAGGGGTAAGTCCTCAGTTATTGGTAGGGAGAGGGGTACAACTCACTGTGGCCGGAATGGATATGTGAACCATTTTTCAGTTTTGGATGGCATGGAAATTGATGCAGAGAACTTCTTGGAAGCCGGCGATAGACCGCAAGTGCCGTCCAAGAGGATGAGGATAGGAGGGGCTACCCCGTGCCGGGGTGGTCATCATAGAAACACACAATGTGCATCCTCGCATGGAATGTGTGAGAAGCTTCTTTACCGGAGAAGCAGAGAAAGCTGAGACAGATCATCGGGGAAAAGCGTGCGACTTTGGTTGTTTTCCTGGAGATGAGAATCATACGAGAGGTTGCTGCAAGAGTGCAAGGGCTATTTCCTACTGGGTGGGGATAACCGTCAAAACTTGATCAGATCAAGGGAGGGCACATTGCCATTGGATGGAACCCCCAGGTGTGGGATGCGCAGGCTATTTTCGAGATGGACCGGATGATCATTGCTAGTTGTATTAATCAAAGAGGCCTGCATATAGTTCTGTCCGCCATGTATGGGCATAGCTCAGAGATGTGTAGGAGGAGACTGTGGGAGATTTTGGCTAATGCCAATCAATGTGAACTATCTCAAATGTTCATTGGGGATTTCAACCATATACGAAAGGCCAACGAGAAGATTGGGGGGCTTCTTATACCTGTGTCTTGCTTGGCTAGATTCAATGAAGCAGTAGCAACCGCTAATCTAATGTAGATTAATATGAACAGAGGATACATCACTTGGCACAACAAGATAGATGCTAATAGAAGAATCTCTAGTCATTTAGATCATGGTATCGTCAATAGTGAGTGGTTAGACATGTTCCCCAGGTCCAATGTCAAGCTAGGGGTACATATGAATAGCGATCTTGCTATCCTCTTGGTTGAGTTAAACAATGAAGAGGGGAAGGCCAAGCCTTTCAGATTTTTTAACTGGTGGCTGGGGTGGCCAGATTGTAAAACCTTGATACGTGAAGTGTGGAAGGAAGATGTCAGAGGGAACCCTTTGTTCACTGTGGCAGAGAAACTCAAGAGAATAAAGGCGGCCTTGAAGACATGGTCCAAGTGAATCTATGGCATCAGGAACATGGTTGCTGTAGCTAAAGTCAATTACAACAAAGTAGTAGAGAATCTCATAGGTAACCCTACCCTTATATCGGCTATAGAGGAAGAAGATAGTGCTGTAAAAAAGCTTGTTCAGGTTGAGAAAGCTAAATAACTAAGCTTTTGGCAAAGGAGTAGGCTCAACTGGATTGCTGATGGACACAGAAACACCAAAGTCTATCATAATGTTGTCAAGAGGAATGTGATGTGAGATGCCATCCATACACTTAACAAGGCTGATGGAAGCCCCACCAACTCTTTGGCTGAGGTGGGAGAGGTGGCAGTTGGGTACTTCAAGGCTCTGTACAACAAAGAGAATGCTGGTAACAGACGTCAGTGCACCTTGCCAGAGTTGAAGGTCACTGATGAAATGAAATACATGCTCTGTAGACCGACGTCTGAAAATGAGATTAAGGAAGCCCTATTCTCAATTGGAGCTTCTAAGGCACCTGTGACTGATGGGTTCAGTGCAAAGTTTTTTCAAGAAATGTGGGAGGTGTTCAAGGAAGATATATGCAGGGCCGTCAGATGGCTTCTTGTTGGTGAACACATGGTGAGGAGTGTTAACCATTCTTTCATTCGCCTTGTACCCAAGAAAATGATGGTGAACTCCATGGCCGACTTGAGACCCATTAGTTGCTGCTCTATTGTATACAAAATCCTTTCCAAGCTGCTTGCTAGTCGATTGAAGAGGATTCTGCCTAACATCATGTCCCCATCTCAATCTGCGTTCATTAAGGGTCGATCAATTTTTGATAGCACTCTCCTTGCTGCATAATTTCTTCTTGACTTCAAATGAGGAACAATGCTCGTAAAGCATGTATCAAGATTGATTTAGCCATGGCATATGATAATGTTTGTTGGGATACTTTTTGGGACATCCTAAAGGCCATGGGGTTCTCAGACAGATGGATCATCATCATGAAGGAGTGTATTACGACTACATCATTTTCTGTGTTAGTGAATGGATGTCTGTATGGCTTCTTTCAAGTAGGTAACACGCTGAGGCAGGGTGACCCCCTCTCACCCCTACTATTCACATTGGTCATGGAAGCCTTTTCCAAGGTCATGGATGAGGCCAAGGAGAAGGGGACATCATACCCTTTCGGCAAGGGGGAGTGAAGGTGATGGACCATTTAATCTTCACTGACGATATTCTCATTTTCTTGGCTGGAAATATCAAGAACCTCAAGAACTTCAAGAATATTATGACCACTTTTGGCAAATTGACTGGCCGTTTCATGAGTGCACTAAAATCTAGAGTCTTCCTTTCCAGATCCTGTGACTCAAGATGTGGGAGGCTGAAAGAGGCCATTGGCCTAGAGGAAGGCTGCTTCCCTACAAAGTACTTGGGAATACCTCTAAGCGGAGGCACAACCAGAGGAGGGGATTATCAGACTTTCTTAGATAACCTCAGAGACACGGTGGCAAAATGGAGTGGCCTGACTTTATCTATTGCTGGTAGATTCATTTTGGCAAGAACGATGCTCGTGGGCAAGGTGAGGTTTTGGTGCATGTAGGCTTCTCTCTCGGGCTTTGTGCTTGACACCTTCAAAAGAATCTGGGGGTCCATCTGGGGGGGGGTAGGGGACATGCAGTGGCCTGGTCTACCATCACAAGGAGCTTCAAAGATGGGGGTCTGAATGTCAGCCATGTGAACGAGATTGCGGGGAGTGCTACCCAATATAGGATTGATAGGTTGCTCAAATGCGGTATTCGTGCTGGAGAGCCTGGGTGAAGGAGATATATGGCACGAATCTCACTATTAGCAGCAACAACACCTCCAAGACTTGGAGGGAAATGGTTAGAGCTTGGCCTGCTGTGACACTTGATTATAGGTTGACTGTGGAAGGATGGAACCTGTGTAATCCCACTTCCAGACTGTGGATCGTGAAATCGTTCTCTTCCGTACTGGTGCCGTGGGAGCCCATCCTGTGGAATAGAGGCCACACTCCAAAGTGGAGTTGCTATTCATACATGGCCATTCTCAATAGGTTGCCAACCTTTGATTGAATGAATGGGTGGGGTATCGGGTCCGACACTACCTATCTTCTTTGTGATAGTGGGTTGGAAAGCCATTGTCATCTTTTCTTTGAGTGTGCCATTCCTAGATACCTATGGTGTAGGGCTTCTCTGAAATTGGGGTGGGGCGGAAACCACCCTGTAAACTTGCTTGAAGCTTGCTCATGGATTCTGTGGAAAACAGAGAACAAGCCCATGATGAGAGATTTTGCTGGGCTTTGTTTATCTGCAATATGTTTCTTTGTGTGGAAAGAACAAAATTGTAGGCTGCATGGCCAAGGGCACACATACATGTTTGATCTTTTTGAGAAAATTGTACATAATTTGGGAATGGTTGTTAAAACCAGACCTATGATACAGGATGAGTTGGACCTAATGGTCCTGAGACAGTGGGGTTTTATAGAGTAGACCCATGTGTACTGTATACATAATTCCTTATCCCTATATGCTTTTTTGGCTCTTCCGTAAGTAAAATATTTTACCTACTCTAAAAAAAGATATATATGATTTAAAATCCTGATCGTCCTTAGTCAAAGTTTTACTAAGTCTTTTTGATATAAACACTAATAAGGGCATTATGGGTATTTCACCCAATATTTCATGACAAACTGATCAAATATTTCTACCTAAAATTTAACATACATTATTATTATTGTTTCTAATGTTTTTCTGGAGTTTCATGTATAGCTATATCAATATATGATTTTTGAGGCTAAGTGGACGTTATATAAGACAATTGCTTATGATTTGTGAGACAACATGTGATTCATGCACTATTTGGTAAGGGAAATTGTAACACCCCTGACCTGGGTTATGAGCTAACCCTAGGTGTTTTGGCTAATTATGAAATTATATGGTTGTAATTATCCTTTAGTATATGATTAAAGTTTTTATGGAACATAAGTTTCCCTTTCTGTCCCTTATAAACCAATGTTGAAGTGATTGTTGCAATACGGGGACCTATGTGCAATTTACCCAATTTGAGGGGTGCAACTTGTAAAATACATCATCTAAAACATCTTTTATGGTACTTGGCATCATTTATAAGAGAAATGATGAAAAGGTTACTTCAAGTGAATAATCATATAGTAAAGAACACCTTTGTGATTGAATAATCAAGGTGTATGTATAATAGCCCTTTTATGTGTATGCTTTAGTGATGGGTTGATCCTCTTTGCCTTCAATTCTTGAACTTAGAAGGAGTTTGTCCTTAGAAATAAGATGTGGGGACGTGCAAGGAAGAAAGGGAGTACTTAGATGAGAAATGAGGAAAACATATGTCCTTATGTTGAAAATTCACCCAAGCATATATGTAACTTTCCTCACTTAGCAAAGGAACGATCCTCTTCCTTTCATTTCTTTTCCCCTTGCTCAAACCGACTAAGGAGAGCTCTGGAGCTCAGGAGGACGACCAAGGGAGTGCAAGGTAGGTTTGGATCCTTCCTTTTTGCTTAATTCTTGGATGAAACTCGGATTCAAGGTCAAATTCATGGCTAGCTCACTTAGCTCCATCTTTCTAGCCATCTCTTCTCAACCTTCCTTGGAGGATTCACCTTGGCCGACCTGTGGAGCTTCTAGGACGCCATTAAAGGCTTGGAGCTCGAAAGCTTGGAGCTCAAGGAGCAAGCTTTAGGCGGGTTTTATAACTCTAAACTTTATGCTTGATTATACATCCTTTTCTATGCATATAGTTGCTAGTTCTTCTTCTTCCCTATCTTTCCTTGCATCCTTGCAAGAAAAATCGTGAAGAACTGCTACTGTTCTCAAGGTAGAAGATAAGGGCGTTAATTCCTATGCTTATCCACGGTTTTTCACTTTATCAAACGACCTCCACCTATTGCTCAAAACGGTTTCAAACCGTTTGGTGGGCAAACGGTTTCAGGGTCGTTTGAGGGCAAACGGTCTTCAAGACCGTTTGGTCCCGTTGACCAAGCGAAGACCGTTTGGGAATCTTGTTCATAATTATGTAGGTTAATCACCCACAAAATGTGAGAGGTTAACTCCAAAGGAATCGTGAGTTATGAGCAAATCAATTAGCAAAACCAATTGAATTATGTGCTGATTTTCAACCTGATTAACTTGACCTGGTTGAGCAAACGGTTTCAAGACCATTTGAGATGGTTGACCAAGCGTTGACCGTTTGGTATCCCTGTTCATAATTGTGTTTATTAATAACCCTCCAAATTTGAGGGATTAACTCCAAAGGAATCGTGAGTTGAAGCCTAATCAATTAGGGAAACCTAATTGGATTAAGTGCTGATTTTCAACCTGAATTAATTGAACTTTTTGGGCAAACGGTCTCAAGACCGTTTGAGTGCGTTAACCAAGCGTTGACCGTTTGGGATTACTGTTCCTAATGATGTGATATAATGACTCACCGAATTTGAGGGATTAACTCCCAAGGAATCATGAGTTGAAGGCTATTCAATTAGGCAAACCCTAATTGAAAACAGTGCTGAAATTCCAATGAGTTAAGTTGAGATTTTGGGTTGATTAGCCCAAACGGTTTCAAGACCGTTTGGGAATCACCCAAACGGTCTCAAGACCGTTTGGGGGTCACCCCAAGACCGTTTGGAGGTCTGGGGTCAAGTAAAGTTGATCAATTAAAGGTCCAAAGGCACCAAACCATATTGCAATTAAGTATTGATGTGATGATCAACTCTATAGATCAAACCTTGATGAATTTTCACTAGAGTCCAAAGGATGGATGGGCAAACGGTCTCAAGACCGTTTGGAACTCATCCAAACGGTCTCAAGACCGTTTGGGCACAACCCAAGACCGTTTGGAGGTCTAGGGTTGAGATAATCTAATGGTTTGAAGGACCAATTGCAATAAGTTGATGAATTAATACAAATACTGATTTTAGACCTAATTGGAGTTCAACCCTAGTCCAAACGACTTGGTTCTTGGTCAAACTTTGGGCAAACGGTCTCAAGACCGTTTGGAGGATATCCAAACGACCTCAAGACCGTTTGGTCCAAGTTTGAGCCCAATTGGAGGTCAATTGATAGGTTCAACCTTGAAATGATTCACATTGTTGAATATTGATGACCATCCGATTTGAAACCCTAATTGAGAAGGATTCAACCCTAATTGGCTTTCAATTGAGGGTCAACTTGGTGTCCAAGTGATTGAGGTTCATCCTAATTAACTCAATTTATAAGTGGTTATCATGGATTTGGTTAATTGAGGGGTTCAACATACATATCCATGACCAATTGTAACTTTTGAACCACTTTGGAGGTCCAAACGGTTTGAGCCCATTTGGACCAAACGGTCTCAAGACCGTTTGGGCTCAAACGATCTCAGGGTCGTTTGGTCCAATCGATCTCAAGTTGTTTTGATCAAACGGTTTCAAACCGATTGAGCTCCAAACGGTTTGGAAGGTCAACTCTTCCAAACGGTCAACACATCCAAACGGTCTCAAGACCGTTTGGAGCAAACGGTCTCAAGACCGTTTGAGACCAAACGGTCTCAAGACCGTTTGGTGGTTGAAACCGTTTGAAGGTTGAAACCGTTTGAAGGTGTACATGGTGGTTTGTACTTAATCAATTGATGGTGTAATTAGTTCAATGGTGATCTAATCTAAACCCTAATGGTAACCTAGGTCATTAAGGGACTAAGTGATTAGTGAGTTGACCCATGATGATGATCATGAGGCAAATTACCAAAATACCCTTGAGGGGTCTAAAGAGGTAAAACCTTGTTCTAATCAAACCCTAATCACATGATGATGATGTTTTGGCTTACGTAAGTCAATGAGGACTTAACCCAACCTGATCTAGAGTGGTGTCATCACCATCTACTAGTGAGAGGAGAGAGAAAGTGTTCCAAGAGAGAGAAAGTATCCTAGAGAGAGAAAGTACCCTTTTTAAGGTGGAAACTCAAGTGAGATACTTCAAATACACATGAGTGTGCATGATTAGGGAATGACCCACCTATGTGAGGTCATGGAAACCCTAAATATGATATCTAATGGATCTTAATCTTAATTAAGAGTCTTAATGATGATGTTTCTCTTACATGATGATGTAATGAGTACCATTCACCATGGTGTGAATAGTAAACCCTAATTTTAGGGTGATGACTTGAAAGATGAATAGTAAACCCTAAATTGTTGAATTGTTTACTATTATCTGTTGAACTAACCATACAGGTTGTTATGAGATGATGGTCACACCCATGTATGGAATACCATGTTATATTCATTGAAAGCATGTTTTAAGCTTTATGAATAGTGAACCATCTTGATGCACTGCTAAGTGACATCTAATGTGAGTTATGGGCTGTAAGAGCCATAAACACCATCAAGGTCATGCTTAATAGATGACTTGTGATGAGATAACTGAGAACTGGTCATTGAAATGAGTTAGGCCTGCTACATTTTAGTATTCTCATATATAGCTGTGATGCTAATGTTTTTGTATGATGTTAAGAATACTGAATGTACCTAACTAATCAAGTGAAATGTAGAGCCCTGATCATAGATCCATCATTGTCAGAGTCTAAATGATGGTGAAACAGGTTTTCCCCAGGGAACTCCTGGATCATATACTTTTGAGTATATGGGGTACATGGATGTGTAGAACCTTACATCCTAGTGTAGGTATTTGATGTAGATTCTTGTAGTCCGTCATACCTTCACTATATGAGAAAGGGTGAGTGGATGATGTAGATTCTAGTAGTCCATCAGACCCCACCATATAGTCCGAAAGGTGAGATGTAATACTACACTCCCTTAAAGACACAAACTCCGCATCGATAAAAGATAAACAAGAAATCTTCCGATGACGAAGAGAGTACAGAACGCCACTGTAACTCTAAAAATAGCGAAGGACCAGTTTACCCTGGTAAGCTATTACAAAGACATCCCGCCAGATGTCTAACAATCAATCCTCTAACTGACTGAGGAAGATGAGGTCTTAAGAATCCGGCTCTTTTAATGACCTATGTATGATACTGATGTGACTTCTTAGCGATCAGTTGGAGTATGAGTGGTATGCCTCATCTCCACAGGGCATAATAATGTTTGTAAAACATAATCAACCGAGTGGTATATCTGCTTAGGTTTAACTATGAGGAACAATGTTTGGTGTTACATTGTTTACATTAATGATCTGTTCAGATATTTTGTATACATGTCCTTTATATGCTTTAAAGACATGACTGCTTAAGTAGTAGTTGCTTCACTTGTTATTAAACCTGCTGTTGTATGATTTATGTTATAATAAAGCTTCTAGTGGAGAGTTATAACTCTTGCTGGGACAATTTGAATATTGTCTCATTCCGTAGATTTTAACTCTTTTTAGGTGGTCGTCGAAGACGAAGGAGACCGCTTAAGGATGAGCAACAACGACAACAACAGTACCAGGGGCAGCAGTGAATCTCAGGTGGAGATACTGGCTACTGAGTTTGTAGTTAGATAGTCCTATGCGTCTCTGTACTCTCAGGTTCTAGGAATCAGTGGTTTGAGTTTTTGGTGTGGCTCCTGAGGATTTTGAATCATGTTGTACATAACTACTCAAGAAGTGGTTTAACAGAGATGTAAACTGTTTACTTGGTTTCTTATAAAAAGGAATTTTATAACTTCCAGATCTTGTCTCAAAAATTTTAAAATTTCAGTATTTTTCATGTTCCGCAACTAATCGAATGTTTCCGCTAAGTTTATATCGTGGTTTTGGAGATCGGAGCCCACAATTAAGTGGTATCAGAGCTCTAGGTTCGCCGAGTCTACAGAGACATAGGACTTAGGATGTCGAGTCTGTCTTTAGTGTTTCTTCCTCATCTAATAGAATCTTCTGCTCCTCAGGAGAAGAAGATATATAAGGACGAGGAGTTTGTTGCTGAAAGCAACAATGCTACACCTAGAAGAAGTGGATAGGAGCAAGCAGTAGAGGAACACTTACCTGAGGTTCCCCTAGTTAATCCAACAATGATAAGGATTCCTTCCTTAGGAATCACTGTTGGAGAATTTAGGGCAACCATGATGTACCTAGTGGATCAAACACTAGCAGTACAACCCAGATTACCAGCTCCTAATAATGATGTTTTGGATATCCATAGGATATGTAACCCTCAGCAGCAGGTTGGGGCAGAAGTAAATGATAAAGCTTTGAATTCAAAGCAAGCCTATGCTCAGCCTCAATCTGATGAATCAGTCCATAGTAATGTAGGAATTAGAATACAGTCAGAGACCAGGACCTGTTATAACTGTGGGAAGCCAGGACATATCAGATCTAATTGTCTAGAAAGGATATAGAGAGGAAGAATTGAGAAAAGGCCTATTCAAATCCAGAAACAAAGGCCTGGAATTCCCAAAAGGAAGAAGTTTTTGATGTCCCCAACACAACCAGGACCTAGTACATCAAGGCAGTGGTTATCCAGAAAGGGTAAGGAACTCTTTAAACCATTACAACTAGAGAGACGCTGCTACAACTGTGGAAAGGTGGGGCATTTGATGAAGGACTGTCGATCTAAGCCTGTCAATATGACGCAGCCTCTGAGACAAGGGCAACAAGGATCACAGAGAAGGCAATTTCAAGGAGCAGCTCGAGGACGTGGACAAGCGTCCCAAGCTGGATCATCTGTACCAAATCAACCACAGGCAATAGTGAGGTTCTATACTATGAACCCACCTGATGCAGTGGTCGATCCACGGGTTGTGACAGGTCAGATGAACTTTTATATTCTGATATGTCTATTTCCTGTGTAGTATCCATTCTGTTTGACCCGGGTGCTACACACTCTTTTATCACTCGAAGAGTGATCCGTAACTGCAATACGACATTCAGTCATAGGGTAGGAAGTTGTTGTTGGAAACTCCGTTGAGTGAGTCTACTGTTATGCAGGAGGTATGATCTCCCTGCATCCTTTTCTTTTCTAATCATCGCATTCGAGTGGATCCAATACCTTGATATGCAAGGATTTGATAGAATCCTCGAGCCATGATTGATTAGACAAGATAAATGGTAATTCTTATAAATCTCTTTATGATCTTTTGGAACAAGTTGAAATAGTAGTTGATTGAACTATTATTTGATTGGTCTCATAAAAGCTTTCTATGATGCATTAGATATAATCGTTTTATAATACATGTTTACTTCTATAAGAAGAAAATGTATTAAAGAATTGATCTGAATGCAGGATTCAATAAAAGTTAATAAGTATGAATGAAAGGATGGAAAAAGAGTAGGAACATAGTAATATACAAGTACATATTTTCTTACCTCAGTAATCATATACCCTGGCCAGGTATACAATTACTGATGATGAAGTAAATATGAAAACCTTAAAGTTGTTATCTTTTGATTACTCTGATCAAGTAGTCAATCTAAAACAACTTAAAGGGCATCATAAGATAAGAAAAATGAGAATATAGAAGGTCAACCATGATTAGTAATGGTTGAAAGAATATATATTATGAGCAATGTACCATGATAAAAGGAAGAAAGAGATATAAAGTTTTGATAACACAAGTAATTGATACCAAATTAAGAATGTTAAGAACATCCCTTGTTAGGGGTTTATGTTCTTAAATAAAGATAGAATTTTAAGAACATCCCTTGTTAGGGGTTTATGTTCTTAAAATAAACATATCTTCTCCAGAATGTCTGATAAGTAAATCTTTGTTTGACAAGAAAACTTTTCTTTATGATAAGAATGTATAACTGATGAGATAGTTAATGCATATAATAAAGGAAGTTAGTATGCTGATTATCAGATGTGATGATAGACTCAGGGTAAAAAGGCCCTTATATGGTCTTGAATAAATATCAAGGCTTGAATTTGATCCTAAAGAATGTTGATCAAAATTCTATAACATATTCCTGAAAATGGTATGTTACCTAAGGATGTAACAAAGTGTATGCTAAAACAATATCTGCTCTCCCCTCTTCTTCCTGAGATTTCGGGGACGAAATCCTTGTTAGGGGTTTATGATTTGTAACACCCCTGACCTGGGTTATGAGCTAACCCTAGGTGTTTTGGCTAATTATGAAATTATATGGTTGTAATTATCCTTTAGTATATGATTAAAGTTTTTATGGAACATAAGTTTCCCTTTCTGTCCCTTATAAACCAATGTTGAAGTGATTGTTGCAATACGGGGACCTATGTGCAATTTACCCAATTTGAGGGGTGCAACTTGTAAAATACATCATCTAAAACATCTTTTATGGTACTTGGCATCATTTATAAGAGAAATGATGAAAAGGTTACTTCAAGTGAATAATCATATAGTAAAGAACACCTTTGTGATTGAATAATCAAGGTGTATGTATAATAGCCCTTTTATGTGTATGCTTTAGTGATGGGTTGATCCTCTTTGCCTTCAATTCTTGAACTTAGAAGGAGTTTGTCCTTAGAAATAAGATGTGGGGACGTGCAAGGAAGAAAGGGAGTACTTAGATGAGAAATGAGGAAAACATATGTCCTTATGTTGAAAATTCACCCAAGCATATATGTAACTTTCCTCACTTAGCAAAGGAACGATCCTCTTCCTTTCATTTCTTTTCCCCTTGCTCAAACCGACTAAGGAGAGCTCTGGAGCTCAGGAGGACGACCAAGGGAGTGCAAGGTAGGTTTGGATCCTTCCTTTTTGCTTAATTCTTGGATGAAACTCGGATTCAAGGTCAAATTCATGGCTAGCTCACTTAGCTCCATCTTTCTAGCCATCTCTTCTCAACCTTCCTTGGAGGATTCACCTTGGCCGACCTGTGGAGCTTCTAGGACGCCATTAAAGGCTTGGAGCTCGAAAGCTTGGAGCTCAAGGAGCAAGCTTTAGGCGGGTTTTATAACTCTAAACTTTATGCTTGATTATACATCCTTTTCTATGCATATAGTTGCTAGTTCTTCTTCTTCCCTATCTTTCCTTGCATCCTTGCAAGCAAAATCGTGAAGAACTGCTACTGTTCTCAAGGTAGAAGAAAAGGGCGTTAATTCCTATGCTTATCCACGGTTTTTCACTTTATCAAACGACCTCCACCTATTGCTCAAAACGGTTTCAAACCGTTTGGTGGGCAAACGGTTTCAGGGTCGTTTGAGGGAAAACGGTGTTCAAGACCGTTTGGTCCCGTTTACCAAGCAAAGACCGTTTGGGAATCTTGTTCATAATTATGTAGGTTAATCACCCACAAAATTTGAGAGGTTAACTCCAAAGGTAGCTTGAGTTATGAGCAAATCAATTAGCAAAACCAATTGAATTATGTGCTGATTTTCAACCTGATTAACTTGACCTGGTTGAGCAAACGGTTTCAAGACCATTTGAGATGGTTGACCAAGCGTTGACCGTTTGGTATTCCTGTTCATAATTGTGTTTATTAATAACCCTCCAAATTTGAGGGATTAACTCCAAAGGAATCGTGAGTTGAAGCCTAATCAATTAGGGAAACCTAATTGGATTAAGTGCTGATTTTCAACCTGAATTAATTGAACTTTTTGGGCAAACGGTCTCAAGACCGTTTGAGTGCGTTAACCAAGCGTTGACCGTTTGGGATTACTGTTCCTAATGATGTGATATAATGACTCACCGAATTTGAGGGATTAACTCCCAAAGAATCATGAGTTGAAGGCTATTCAATTAGGCAAACCCTAATTGAAAACAGTGCTGAAATTCCAATGAGTTAAGTTGAGATTTTGGGTTGATTAGCCCAAACGGTTTCAAGACCGTTTGGGAATCACCCAAACGGTCTCAAGACCGTTTGGGGGTCACCCCAAGACCGTTTGGAGGTCTGGGGTCAAGTATAGTTGATCAATTAAAGGTCCAAAGGCACCAAACCATATTGCAATTAAGTATTGATGTGATGATCAACTCTATAGATCAAACCTTGATGAATTTTCACTAGAGTCCAAAGGATGGATGGGCAAACGGTCTCAAGACCGTTTGGAACTCATCCAAACGGTCTCAAGACCGTTTGGGCACAACCCAAGACCGTTTGGAGGTCTAGGGTTGAGATAATCTAATGGTTTGAAGGACCAATTGCAATAAGTTGATGAATTAATACAAATACTGATTTTAGACCTAATTGGAGTTCAATCCTAGTCCAAACGACTTGGTTCTTGGTCAAACTTTGGGCAAACGGTCTCAAGACCGTTTGGAGGATATCCAAACGACCTCAAGACCGTTTGGTCCAAGTTTGAGCCCAATTGGAGGTCAATTGATAGGTTCAACCTTGAAATGATTCACATTGTTGAATATTGATGACCATCCGATTTGAAACCCTAATTGAGAAGGATTCAACCCTAATTGGCTTTCAATTGAGGGTCAACTTGGTGTCCAAGTGATTGAGGTTCATCCAAATTAACTCAATTTATAAGTGGTTATCATGGATTTGGTTAATTGAGGGGTTCAACATACATATCCATGACCAATTGTAACTTTTGAACCACTTTGGAGGTCCAAACGGTTTGAGCCCATTTGGACCAAACGGTCTCAAGACCGTTTGGGCTCAAACGATCTCAGGGTCGTTTGGTCCAATCGATCTCAAGTTGTTTTGATAAAACGGTTTCAAACCGATTGAGCTCCAAACGGTTTGGAAGGTCAACTCTTCCAAACGGTCAACACATCCAAACGGTCTCAAGACCGTTTGGAGCAAACGGTCTCAAGACCGTTTGAGACCAAACGGTCTCAAGACCGTTTGGTGGTTGAAACCGTTTGAAGGTTGAAACCGTTTGAAGGTGTACATGGTGGTTTGTACTTAATCAATTGATGGTGTAATTAGTTCAATGGTGATCTAATCTAAACCCTAATGGTAACCTAGGTCATTAAGGGACTAAGTGATTAGTGAGTTGACCCATGATGGTGATCATGAGGCAAATTACCAAAATACCCTTGAGGGGTCTAAAGAGGTAAAACCTTGTTCTAATCAAACCCTAATCACATGATGATGATGTTTTGGCTTACGTAAGTCAATGAGGACTTAACCCAACCTGATCTAGAGTGGTGTCATCACCATCTACTAGTGAGAGGAGAGAGAAAGTGTTCCAAGAGAGAGAAAGTATCCTAGAGAGAGAAAGTACCCTTTTTAAGGTGGAAACTCAAGTGAGATACTTCAAATACACATGAGTGTGCATGATTAGGGAATGACCCACCTATGTGAGGTCATGGAAACCCTAAATATGATATCTAATGGATCTTAATCTTAATTAAGAGTCTTAATGATGATGTTTCTCTTACATGATGATGTAATGAGTACCATTCACCATGGTGTGAATAGTAAACCCTAATTTTAGGGTGATGACTTGAAAGATGAATAGTAAACCCTAAATTGTTGAATTGTTTACTATTATCTGTTGAACTAACCATACAGGTTGTTATGAGATGATGGTCACACCCATGTATGGAATACCATGTTATATTCATTGAAAGCATGTTTTAAGCTTTATGAATAGTGAACCATCTTGATGCACTGCTAAGTGACATCTAATGTGAGTTATGGGCTGTAAGAGCCATAAACACCATCAAGGTCATGCTTAATAGATGACTTGTGATGAGATAACTGAGAACTGGTCATTGAAATGAGTTAGGCCTGCTACATTTTAGTATTCTCATATATAGCTGTGATGCTAATGTTTTTGTATGATGTTAAGAATACTGAATGTACCTAACTAATCAAGTGAAATGTAGAGCCCTGATCATAGATCCATCATTGTCAGAGTCTAAATGATGGTGAAACAGGTTTTCCCCAGGGAACTCCTGGATCATATACTTTTGAGTATATGGGGTACATGGATGTGTAGAACCTTACATCCTAGTGTAGGTATTTGATGTAGATTCTTGTAGTCCGTCATACCTTCACTATATGAGAAAGGGTGAGTGGATGATGTAGATTCTAGTAGTCCATCAGACCCCACCATATAGTCCGAAAGGTGAGATGTAATACTACACTCCCTTAAAGACACAAACTCCGCATCGATAAAAGATAAACAAGAAATCTTCCGATGACGAAGAGAGTACAGAACGCCACTGTAACTCTAAAAATAGCGAAGGACCAGTTTACCCTGGTAAGCTATTACAAAGACATCCCGCCAGATGTCTAACAATCAATCCTCTAACTGACTGAGGAAGATGAGGTCTTAAGAATCCGGCTCTTTTAATGACCTATGTATGATACTGATGTGACTTCTTAGCGATCAGTTGGAGTATGAGTGGTATGCCTCATCTCCACAGGGCATAATAATGTTTGTAAAACATAATCAACCGAGTGGTATATCTGCTTAGGTTTAACTATGAGGAACAATGTTTGGTGTTACATTGTTTACATTAATGATCTGTTCAGATATTTTGTATACATGTCCTTTATATGCTTTAAAGACATGACTGCTTAAGTAGTAGTTGCTTCACTTGTTATTAAACCTGCTGTTGTATGATTTATGTTATAATAAAGCTTCTAGTGGAGAGTTATAACTCTCGCTGGGACAATTTGAATATTGTCTCATTCCGTAGATTTTAACTCTTTTTAGGTGGTCGTCGAAGACGAAGGAGACCGCTTAAGGATGAGCAACAACGACAACAACAGTACCAGGGGCAGCAGTGAATCTCAGGTGGAGATACTGGCTACTGAGTTTGTAGTTAGATAGTCCTATGCGTCTCTGTACTCTTAGGTTCTAGGAATCAGTGGTTTGAGTTTTTGGTGTGGCTCCTGAGGATTTTGAATCATGTTGTACATAACTACTCAAGAAGTGGTTTAACAGAGATGTAAACTGTTTACTTGGTTTCTTATAAAAAGGAATTTTATAACTTCCAGATCTTGTCTCAAAAATTTTAAAATTTCAGTATTTTTCATGTTCCGCAACTAATCGAATGCTTCCGCTAAGTTTATATCGTGGTTTTGGAGATCGGAGCCCACAATTAAGTGGTATCAGAGCTCTAGGTTCGCCGAGTCTACAGAGACATAGGACTTAGGATGTCGAGTCTGTCTTTAGTGTTTCTTCCTCATCTAATAGAATCTTCTGCTCCTCAGGAGAAGAAGATATATAAGGACGAGGAGTTTGTTGCAAAAAGCAACAATGCTACACCTAGAAGAAGTGGATAGGAGCAAGCAGTAGAGGAACACTTACCTGAGGTTCCCCTAGTTAATCCAACAATGATAAGGATTCCTTCCTTAGGAATCACTGTTGGAGAATTTAGGGCAACCATGATGTACCTAGTGGATCAAACACTAGCAGTACAACCCAGATTACCAACTCCTAATAATGATGTTTTGGATATCCATAGGATATGTAACCCTCAGCAGCAGGTTGGGGCAGAAGTAAATGATAAAGCTTTGAATTCAAAGCAAGCCTATGCTCAGCCTCAATCTAATGAATCAGTCCATAGTAATGTAGGAATTAGAATACAGTCAGAGACCAGGACCTGTTATAACTGTGGGAAGCCAGGACATATCAGATCTAATTGTCTAGAAAGGATATAGAGAGGAAGAATTGCGAAAAGGCCTATTCAAATCCAGAAACAAAGGCCTGGAATTCCCAAAAGGAAGAAGTTTTTGATGTCCCCAACACAACCAGGACCTAGTACATCAAGGCAGTGGTTATCCAGAAAGGGTAAGGAACCCTTTAAACCATTACAACTAGAGAGACGCTGCTACAACTGTGGAAAGGTGGGGCATTTGATGAAGGACTGTCGATCTAAGCCTGTCAATATGACGCAGCCTCTGAGACAAGGGCAACAAGGATCACAGAGAAGGCAATTTCAAGGAGCAGCTCGAGGACGTGGACAAGCGTCCCAAGCTGGATCATCTGTACCAAATCAACCACAGGCAATAGTGAGGTTCTATACTATGAACCCACCTGATGCAGTGGTCGATCCACGGGTTGTGACAGGTCAGATGAACTTTTATATTCTGATATGTCTATTTCCTGTGTAGTATCCATTCTGTTTGACCCGGGTGCTACACACTCTTTTATCACTCGAAGAGTGATCCGTAACTGCAATACGACATTCAGTCATAGGGCAGGAAGTTGTTGTTGGAAACTCCGTTGAGTGAGTCTACTGTTATGCAGGAGGTATGATCTCCCTGCATCCTTTTCTTTTCTAATCATCGCATTCGAGTGGATCCAATACCTTGATATGCAAGGATTTGATAGAATCCTCGAGCCATGATTGATTAGACAAGATAAATGGTAATTCTTATAAATCTCTTTATGATCTTTTGGAACAAGTTGAAATAGTAGTTGATTGAACTATTATTTGATTGGTCTCATAAAAGCTTTCTATGATGCATTAGATATAATCGTTTTATAATACATGTTTACTTCTATAAGAAGAAAATGTATTAAAGAATTGATCTGAATGCAGGATTCAATAAAAGTTAATAAGTATGAATGAAAGGATGGAAAAAGAGTAGGAACATAGTAATATACAAGTACATATTTTCTTACCTCAGTAATCATATACCCTGGCCAGGTATACAATTACTGATGATGAAGTAAATATGAAAACCTTAAAGTTGTTATCTTTTGATTACTCTGATCAAGTAGTCAATCTAAAACAACTTAAAGGGCATCATAAGATAAGAAAAATGAGAATATAGAAGGTCAACCATGATTAGTAATGGTTGAAAGAATATATATTATGAGCAATGTACCATGATAAAAGGAAGAAAGAGATATAAAGTTTTGATAACACAAGTAATTGATACCAAATTAAGAATGTTAAGAACATCCCTTGTTAGGGGTTTATGTTCTTAAATAAAGATAGAATTTTAAGAACATCCCTTGTTAGGGGTTTATGTTCTTAAAATAAACATATCTTCTCCAGAATGTCTGATAAGTAAATCTTTGTTTGACAAGAAAACTTTTCTTTATGATAAGAATGTATAACTGATGAGATAGTTAATGCATATAATAAAGGAAGTTAGTATGCTGATTATCAGATGTGATGATAGACTCAGGGTAAAAAGGCCCTTATATGGTCTTGAATAAATATCAAGGCTTGAATTTGATCCTAAAGAATGTTGATCAAAATTCTATAACATATTCCTGAAAATGGTATGTTACCTAAGGATGTAACAAAGTGTATGCTAAAACAATATCTGCTCTCCCCTCTTCTTCCTGAGATTTCGGGGACGAAATCCTTGTTAGGGGTTTATGATTTGTAACACCCCTGACCTGGGTTATGAGCTAACCCTAGGTGTTTTGGCTAATTATGAAATTATATGGTTGTAATTATCCTTTAGTATATGATTAAAGTTTTTATGGAACATAAGTTTCCCTTTCTGTCCCTTATAAACCAATGTTGAAGTGATTGTTGCAATACGGGGACCTATGTGCAATTTACCCAATTTGAGGGGTGCAACTTGTAAAATACATCATCTAAAACATCTTTTATGGTACTTGGCATCATTTATAAGAGAAATGATGAAAAGGTTACTTCAAGTGAATAATCATATAGTAAAGAACACCTTTGTGATTGAATAATCAAGGTGTATGTATAATAGCCCTTTTATGTGTATGCTTTAGTGATGGGTTGATCCTCTTTGCCTTCAATTCTTGAACTTAGAAGGAGTTTGTCCTTAGAAATAAGATGTGGGGACGTGCAAGGAAGAAAGGGAGTACTTAGATGAGAAATGAGGAAAACATATGTCCTTATGTTGAAAATTCACCCAAGCATATATGTAACTTTCCTCACTTAGCAAAGGAACGATCCTCTTCCTTTCATTTCTTTTCCCCTTGCTCAAACTGACTAAGGAGAGCTCTGGAGCTCAGGAGGACGACCAAGGGAGTGCAAGGTAGGTTTGGATCCTTCCTTTTTGCTTAATTCTTGGATGAAACTCGGATTCAAGGTCAAATTCATGGCTAGCTCACTTAGCTCCATCTTTCTAGCCATCTCTTCTCAACCTTCCTTGGAGGATTCACCTTGGCCGACCTGTGGAGCTTCTAGGACGCCATTAAAGGCTTGGAGCTCGAAAGCTTGGAGCTCAAGGAGCAAGCTTTAGGCGGGTTTTATAACTCTAAACTTTATGCTTGATTATACATCCTTTTCTATGCATATAGTTGCTAGTTCTTCTTCTTCCCTATCTTTCCTTGCATCCTTGCAAGCAAAATCGTGAAGAACTGCTACTGTTCTCAAGGTAGAAGAAAAGGGCGTTAATTCCTATGCTTATCCACGGTTTTTCACTTTATCAAACGACCTCCACCTATTGCTCAAAACGGTTTCAAACCGTTTGGTGGGCAAACGGTTTCAGGGTCGTTTGAGGGAAAACGGTGTTCAAGACCGTTTGGTCCCATTTACCAAGCGAAGACCGTTTGGGAATCTTGTTCATAATTATGTAGGTTAATCACCCACAAAATTTGAGAGGTTAACTCCAAAGGAATCGTGAGTTATGAGCAAATCAATTAGCAAAACCAATTGAATTATGTGCTGATTTTCAACCTGATTAACTTGACCTGGTTGAGCAAACGGTTTCAAGACCATTTGAGATGGTTGACCAAGCGTTGACCGTTTGGTATTCCTGTTCATAATTGTGTTTATTAATAACCCTCCAAATTTGAGGGATTAACTCCAAAGGAATCGTGAGTTGAAGCCTAATCAATTAGGGAAACCTAATTGGATTAAGTGCTGATTTTCAACCTGAATTAATTGAACTTTTTGGGCAAACGGTCTCAAGACCGTTTGAGTGCGTTAACCAAGCGTTGACCGTTTGGGATTACTGTTCCTAATGATGTGATATAATGACTCACCGAATTTGAGGGATTAACTCCCAAAGAATCATGAGTTGAAGGCTATTCAATTAGGCAAACCCTAATTGAAAACAGTGCTGAAATTCCAATGAGTTAAGTTGAGATTTTGGGTTGATTAGCCCAAACGGTTTCAAGACCGTTTGGGAATCACCCAAACGGTCTCAAGACCGTTTGGGGGTCACCCCAAGACCGTTTGGAGGTCTGGGGTCAAGTATAGTTGATCAATTAAAGGTCCAAAGGCACCAAACCATATTGCAATTAAGTATTGATGTGATGATCAACTCTATAGATCAAACCTTGATGAATTTTCACTAGAGTCCAAAGGATGGATGGGCAAACGGTCTCAAGACCGTTTGGAACTCATCCAAACGGTCTCAAGACCGTTTGGGCACAACCCAAGACCGTTTGGAGGTCTAGGGTTGAGATAATCTAATGGTTTGAAGGACCAATTGCAATAAGTTGATGAATTAATACAAATACTGATTTTAGACCTAATTGGAGTTCAACCCTAGTCCAAACGACTTGGTTCTTGGTCAAACTTTGGGCAAACGGTCTCAAGACCGTTTGGAGGATATCCAAACGACCTCAAGACCGTTTGGTCCAAGTTTGAGCCCAATTGGAGGTCAATTGATAGGTTCAACCTTGAAATGATTCACATTGTTGAATATTGATGACCATCCGATTTGAAACCCTAATTGAGAAGGATTCAACCCTAATTGGCTTTCAATTGAGGGTCAACTTGGTGTCCAAGTGATTGAGGTTCATCCAAATTAACTCAATTTATAAGTGGTTATCATGGATTTGGTTAATTGAGGGGTTCAACATACATATCCATGACCAATTGTAACTTTTGAACCACTTTGGAGGTCCAAACGGTTTGAGCCCATTTGGACCAAACGGTCTCAAGACCGTTTGGGCTCAAACGATCTCAGGGTCGTTTGGTCCAATCGATCTCAAGTTGTTTTGATAAAACGGTTTCAAACCGATTGAGCTCCAAACGGTTTGGAAGGTCAACTCTTCCAAACGGTCAAC
Organism: Alisma plantago-aquatica; assembly: GCA_963693085.1. Lineage (NCBI taxonomy): Eukaryota > Viridiplantae > Streptophyta > Magnoliopsida > Alismatales > Alismataceae > Alisma > Alisma plantago-aquatica. The sequence continues at coordinate 625,003,546 of OY856414.1, read as the reverse complement.
ACATCCAAACGGTCTCAAGACCGTTTGGAGCAAACGGTCTCAAGACCGTTTGAGACCAAACGGTCTCAAGACCGTTTGGTGGTTGAAACCGTTTGAAGGTTGAAACCGTTTGAAGGTGTACATGGTGGTTTGTACTTAATCAATTGATGGTGTAATTAGTTCAATGGTGATCTAATCTAAACCCTAATGGTAACCTAGGTCATTAAGGGACTAAGTGATTAGTGAGTTGACCCATGATGGTGATCATGAGGCAAATTACCAAAATACCCTTGAGGGGTCTAAAGAGGTAAAACCTTGTTCTAATCAAACCCTAATCACATGATGATGATGTTTTGGCTTACGTAAGTCAATGAGGACTTAACCCAACCTGATCTAGAGTGGTGTCATCACCATCTACTAGTGAGAGGAGAGAGAAAGTGTTCCAAGAGAGAGAAAGTATCCTAGAGAGAGAAAGTACCCTTTTTAAGGTGGAAACTCAAGTGAGATACTTCAAATACACATGAGTGTGCATGATTAGGGAATGACCCACCTATGTGAGGTCATGGAAACCCTAAATATGATATCTAATGGATCTTAATCTTAATTAAGAGTCTTAATGATGATGTTTCTCTTACATGATGATGTAATGAGTACCATTCACCATGGTGTGAATAGTAAACCCTAATTTTAGGGTGATGACTTGAAAGATGAATAGTAAACCCTAAATTGTTGAATTGTTTACTATTATCTGTTGAACTAACCATACAGGTTGTTATGAGATGATGGTCACACCCATGTATGGAATACCATGTTATATTCATTGAAAGCATGTTTTAAGCTTTATGAATAGTGAACCATCTTGATGCACTGCTAAGTGACATCTAATGTGAGTTATGGGCTGTAAGAGCCATAAACACCATCAAGGTCATGCTTAATAGATGACTTGTGATGAGATAACTGAGAACTGGTCATTGAAATGAGTTAGGCCTGCTACATTTTAGTATTCTCATATATAGCTGTGATGCTAATGTTTTTGTATGATGTTAAGAATACTGAATGTACCTAACTAATCAAGTGAAATGTAGAGCCCTGATCATAGATCCATCATTGTCAGAGTCTAAATGATGGTGAAACAGGTTTTCCCCAGGGAACTCCTGGATCATATACTTTTGAGTATATGGGGTACATGGATGTGTAGAACCTTACATCCTAGTGTAGGTATTTGATGTAGATTCTTGTAGTCCGTCATACCTTCACTATATGAGAAAGGGTGAGTGGATGATGTAGATTCTAGTAGTCCATCAGACCCCACCATATAGTCCGAAAGGTGAGATGTAATACTACACTCCCTTAAAGACACAAACTCCGCATCGATAAAAGATAAACAAGAAATCTTCCGATGACGAAGAGAGTACAGAACGCCACTGTAACTCTAAAAATAGCGAAGGACCAGTTTACCCTGGTAAGCTATTACAAAGACATCCCGCCAGATGTCTAACAATCAATCCTCTAACTGACTGAGGAAGATGAGGTCTTAAGAATCCGGCTCTTTTAATGACCTATGTATGATACTGATGTGACTTCTTAGCGATCAGTTGGAGTATGAGTGGTATGCCTCATCTCCACAGGGCATAATAATGTTTGTAAAACATAATCAACCGAGTGGTATATCTGCTTAGGTTTAACTATGAGGAACAATGTTTGGTGTTACATTGTTTACATTAATGATCTGTTCAGATATTTTGTATACATGTCCTTTATATGCTTTAAAGACATGACTGCTTAAGTAGTAGTTGCTTCACTTGTTATTAAACCTGCTGTTGTATGATTTATGTTATAATAAAGCTTCTAGTGGAGAGTTATAACTCTCGCTGGGACAATTTGAATATTGTCTCATTCCGTAGATTTTAACTCTTTTTAGGTGGTCGTCGAAGACGAAGGAGACCGCTTAAGGATGAGCAACAACGACAACAACAGTACCAGGGGCAGCAGTGAATCTCAGGTGGAGATACTGGCTACTGAGTTTGTAGTTAGATAGTCCTATGCGTCTCTGTACTCTTAGGTTCTAGGAATCAGTGGTTTGAGTTTTTGGTGTGGCTCCTGAGGATTTTGAATCATGTTGTACATAACTACTCAAGAAGTGGTTTAACAGAGATGTAAACTGTTTACTTGGTTTCTTATAAAAAGGAATTTTATAACTTCCAGATCTTGTCTCAAAAATTTTAAAATTTCAGTATTTTTCATGTTCTGCAACTAATCGAATGCTTCCGCTAAGTTTATATCGTGGTTTTGGAGATCGGAGCCCACAATTAAGTGGTATCAGAGCTCTAGGTTCGCCGAGTCTACAGAGACATAGGACTTAGGATGTCGAGTCTGTCTTTAGTGTTTCTTCCTCATCTAATAGAATCTTCTGCTCCTCAGGAGAAGAAGATATATAAGGACGAGGAGTTTGTTGCAAAAAGAAACAATGCTACACCTAGAAGAAGTGGATAGGAGCAAGCAGTAGAGGAACACTTACCTGAGGTTCCCCTAGTTAATCCAACAATGATAAGGATTCCTTCCTTAGGAATCACTGTTGGAGAATTTAGGGCAACCATGATGTACCTAGTGGATCAAACACTAGCAGTACAACCCAGATTACCAACTCCTAATAATGATGTTTTGGATATCCATAGGATATGTAACCCTCAGCAGCAGGTTGGGGCAGAAGTAAATGATAAAGCTTTGAATTCAAAGCAAGCCTATGCTCAGCCTCAATCTAATGAATCAGTCCATAGTAATGTAGGAATTAGAATACAGTCAGAGACCAGGACCTGTTATAACTGTGGGAAGCCAGGACATATCAGATCTAATTGTCTAGAAAGGATATAGAGAGGAAGAATTGCGAAAAGGCCTATTCAAATCCAGAAACAAAGGCCTGGAATTCCCAAAAGGAAGAAGTTTTTGATGTCCCCAACACAACCAGGACCTAGTACATCAAGGCAGTGGTTATCCAGAAAGGGTAAGGAACCCTTTAAACCATTACAACTAGAGAGACGCTGCTACAACTGTGGAAAGGTGGGGCATTTGATGAAGGACTGTCGATCTAAGCCTGTCAATATGACGCAGCCTCTGAGACAAGGGCAACAAGGATCACAGAGAAGGCAATTTCAAGGAGCAGCTCGAGGACGTGGACAAGCGTCCCAAGCTGGATCATCTGTACCAAATCAACCACAGGCAATAGTGAGGTTCTATACTATGAACCCACCTGATGCAGTGGTCGATCCACGGGTTGTGACAGGTCAGATGAACTTTTATATTCTGATATGTCTATTTCCTGTGTAGTATCCATTCTGTTTGACCCGGGTGCTACACACTCTTTTATCACTCGAAGAGTGATCCGTAACTGCAATACGACATTCAGTCATAGGGCAGGAAGTTGTTGTTGGAAACTCCGTTGAGTGAGTCTACTGTTATGCAGGAGGTATGATCTCCCTGCATCCTTTTCTTTTCTAATCATCGCATTCGAGTGGATCCAATACCTTGATATGCAAGGATTTGATAGAATCCTCGAGCCATGATTGATTAGACAAGATAAATGGTAATTCTTATAAATCTCTTTATGATCTTTTGGAACAAGTTGAAATAGTAGTTGATTGAACTATTCTTTGATTGGTCTCATAAAAGCTTTCTATGATGCATTAGATATAATCGTTTTATAATACATGTTTACTTCTATAAGAAGAAAATGTATTAAAGAATTGATCTGAATGCAGGATTCAATAAAAGTTAATAAGTATGAATGAAAGGATGGAAAAAGAGTAGGAACATAGTAATATACAAGTACATATTTTCTTACCTCAGTAATCATATACCCTGGCCAGGTATACAATTACTGATGATGAAGTAAATATGAAAACCTTAAAGTTGTTATCTTTTGATTACTCTGATCAAGTAGTCAATCTAAAACAACTTAAAGGGCATCATAAGATAAGAAAAATGAGAATATAGAAGGTCAACCATGATTAGTAATGGTTGAAAGAATATATATTATGAGCAATGTACCATGATAAAAGGAAGAAAGAGATATAAAGTTTTGATAACACAAGTAATTGATACCAAATTAAGAATGTTAAGAACATCCCTTGTTAGGGGTTTATGTTCTTAAATAAAGATAGAATTTTAAGAACATCCCTTGTTAGGGGTTTATGTTCTTAAAATAAACATATCTTCTCCAGAATGTCTGATAAGTAAATCTTTGTTTGACAAGAAAACTTTTCTTTATGATAAGAATGTATAACTGATGAGATAGTTAATGCATATAATAAAGGAAGTTAGTATGCTGATTATCAGATGTGATGATAGACTCAGGGTAAAAAGGCCCTTATATGGTCTTGAATAAATATCAAGGCTTGAATTTGATCCTAAAGAATGTTGATCAAAATTCTATAACATATTCCTGAAAATGGTATGTTACCTAAGGATGTAACAAAGTGTATGCTAAAACAATATCTGCTCTCCCCTCTTCTTCCTGAGATTTCGGGGACGAAATCCTTGTTAGGGGTTTATGATTTGTAACACCCCTGACCTGGGTTATGAGCTAACCCTAGGTGTTTTGGCTAATTATGAAATTATATGGTTGTAATTATCCTTTAGTATATGATTAAAGTTTTTATGGAACATAAGTTTCCCTTTCTGTCCCTTATAAACCAATGTTGAAGTGATTGTTGCAATACGGGGACCTATGTGCAATTTACCCAATTTGAGGGGTGCAACTTGTAAAATACATCATCTAAAACATCTTTTATGGTACTTGGCATCATTTATAAGAGAAATGATGAAAAGGTTACTTCAAGTGAATAATCATATAGTAAAGAACACCTTTGTGATTGAATAATCAAGGTGTATGTATAATAGCCCTTTTATGTGTATGCTTTAGTGATGGGTTGATCCTCTTTGCCTTCAATTCTTGAACTTAGAAGGAGTTTGTCCTTAGAAATAAGATGTGGGGACGTGCAAGGAAGAAAGGGAGTACTTAGATGAGAAATGAGGAAAACATATGTCCTTATGTTGAAAATTCACCCAAGCATATATGTAACTTTCCTCACTTAGCAAAGGAACGATCCTCTTCCTTTCATTTCTTTTCCCCTTGCTCAAACCGACTAAGGAGAGCTCTGGAGCTCAGGAGGACGACCAAGGGAGTGCAAGGTAGGTTTGGATCCTTCCTTTTTGCTTAATTCTTGGATGAAACTCGGATTCAAGGTCAAATTCATGGCTAGCTCACTTAGCTCCATCTTTCTAGCCATCTCTTCTCAACCTTCCTTGGAGGATTCACCTTGGCCGACCTGTGGAGCTTCTAGGACGCCATTAAAGGCTTGGAGCTCGAAAGCTTGGAGCTCAAGGAGCAAGCTTTAGGCGGGTTTTATAACTCTAAACTTTATGCTTGATTATACATCCTTTTCTATGCATATAGTTGCTAGTTCTTCTTCTTCCCTATCTTTCCTTGCATCCTTGCAAGCAAAATCGTGAAGAACTGCTACTGTTCTCAAGGTAGAAGATAAGGGCGTTAATTCCTATGCTTATCCACGGTTTTTCACTTTATCAAACGACCTCCACCTATTGCTCAAAACGGTTTCAAACCGTTTGGTGGGCAAACGGTTTCAGGGTCGTTTGAGGGCAAACGGTCTTCAAGACCGTTTGGTCCCGTTGACCAAGCGAAGACCGTTTGGGAATCTTGTTCATAATTATGTAGGTTAATCACCCACAAAATTTGAGAGGTTAACTCCAAAGGAATCGTGAGTTATGAGCAAATCAATTAGCAAAACCAATTGAATTATGTGCTGATTTTCAACCTGATTAACTTGACCTGGTTGAGCAAACGGTTTCAAGACCATTTGAGATGGTTGACCAAGCGTTGACCGTTTGGTATTCCTGTTCATAATTGTGTTTATTAATAACCCTCCAAATTTGAGGGATTAACTCCAAAGGAATCGTGAGTTGAAGCCTAATCAATTAGGGAAACCTAATTGGATTAAGTGCTGATTTTCAACCTGAATTAATTGAACTTTTTGGGCAAACGGTCTCAAGACCGTTTGAGTGCGTTAACCAAGCGTTGACCGTTTGGGATTACTGTTCCTAATGATGTGATATAATGACTCACCGAATTTGAGGGATTAACTCCCAAGGAATCATGAGTTGAAGGCTATTCAATTAGGCAAACCCTAATTGAAAACAGTGCTGAAATTCCAATGAGTTAAGTTGAGATTTTGGGTTGATTAGCCCAAACGGTTTCAAGACCGTTTGGGAATCACCCAAACGGTCTCAAGACCGTTTGGGGGTCACCCCAAGACCGTTTGGAGGTCTGGGGTCAAGTATAGTTGATCAATTAAAGGTCCAAAGGCACCAAACCATATTGCAATTAAGTATTGATGTGATGATCAACTCTATAGATCAAACCTTGATGAATTTTCACTAGAGTCCAAAGGATGGATGGGCAAACGGTCTCAAGACCGTTTGGAACTCATCCAAACGGTCTCAAGACCGTTTGGGCACAACCCAAGACCGTTTGGAGGTCTAGGGTTGAGATAATCTAATGGTTTGAAGGACCAATTGCAATAAGTTGATGAATTAATACAAATACTGATTTTAGACCTAATTGGAGTTCAACCCTAGTCCAAACGACTTGGTTCTTGGTCAAACTTTGGGCAAACGGTCTCAAGACCGTTTGGAGGATATCCAAACGACCTCAAGACCGTTTGGTCCAAGTTTGAGCCCAATTGGAGGTCAATTGATAGGTTCAACCTTGAAATGATTCACATTGTTGAATATTGATGACCATCCGATTTGAAACCCTAATTGAGAAGGATTCAACCCTAATTGGCTTTCAATTGAGGGTCAACTTGGTGTCCAAGTGATTGAGGTTCATCCTAATTAACTCAATTTATAAGTGGTTATCATGGATTTGGTTAATTGAGGGGTTCAACATACATATCCATGACCAATTGTAACTTTTGAACCACTTTGGAGGTCCAAACGGTTTGAGCCCATTTGGACCAAACGGTCTCAAGACCGTTTGGATCCAAACGGTCTCAAGACCGTTTGAGGCCAAACGGTCTCAAGACCGTTTGGGACCAAACGGTCTCAAGACCGTTTGGGCTCAAACGATCTCAGGGTCGTTTGGTCCAATCGATCTCAAGTTGTTTTGATCAAACGGTTTCAAACCGATTGAGCTCCAAACGGTTTGGAAGGTCAACTCTTCCAAACGGTCAACACATCCAAACGGTCTCAAGACCGTTTGAGACCAAACGGTCTCAAGACCGTTTGGTGGTTGAAACCGTTTGAAGGTTGAAACCGTTTGAAGGTGTACATGGTGGTTTGTACTTAATCAATTGATGGTGTAATTAGTTCAATGGTGATCTAATCTAAACCCTAATGGTAACCTAGGTCCTTAAGGGACTAAGTGATTAGTGAGTTGACCCATGATGGTGATCATGAGGCAAATTACCAAAATACCCTTGAGGGGTCTAAAGAGGTAAAACCTTGTTCTAATCAAACCCTAATCACATGATGATGATGTTTTGGCTTACGTAAGTCAATGAGGACTTAACCCAACCTGATCTAGAGTGGTGTCATCACCATCTACTAGTGAGAGGAGAGAGAAAGTGTTCCAAGAGAGAGAAAGTATCCTAGAGAGAGAAAGTACCCTTTTTAAGGTGGAAACTCAAGTGAGATACTTCAAATACACATGAGTGTGCATGATTAGGGAATGACCCACCTATGTGAGGTCATGGAAACCCTAAATATGATATCTAATGGATCTTAATCTTAATTAAGAGTCTTAATGATGATGTTTCTCTTACATGATGATGTAATGAGTACCATTCACCATGGTGTGAATAGTAAACCCTAATTTTAGGGTGATGACTTGAAAGATGAATAGTAAACCCTAAATTGTTGAATTGTTTACTATTATCTGTTGAACTAACCATACAGGTTGTTATGAGATGATGGTCACACCCATGTATGGAATACCATGTTATATTCATTGAAAGCATGTTTTAAGCTTTATGAATAGTGAACCATCTTGATGCACTGCTAAGTGACATCTAATGTGAGTTATGGGCTGTAAGAGCCATAAACACCATCAAGGTCATGCTTAATAGATGACTTGTGATGAGATAACTGAGAACTGGTCATTGAAATGAGTTAGGCCTGCTACATTTTAGTATTCTCATATATAGCTGTGATGCTAATGTTTTTGTATGATGTTAAGAATACTGAATGTACCTAACTAATCAAGTGAAATGTAGAGCCCTGATCATAGATCCATCATTGTCAGAGTCTAAATGATGGTGAAACAGGTTTTCCCCAGGGAACTCCTGGATCATATACTTTTGAGTATATGGGGTACATGGATGTGTAGAACCTTACATCCTAGTGTAGGTATTTGATGTAGATTCTTGTAGTCCGTCATACCTTCACTATATGAGAAAGGGTGAGTGGATGATGTAGATTCTAGTAGTCCATCAGACCCCACCATATAGTCTGAAAGGTGAGATGTAATACTACACTCCCTTAAAGACACAAACTCCGCATCGATAAAAGATAAACAAGAAATCTTCCGATGACGAAGAGAGTACAGAACGCCACTGTAACTCTAAAAATAGCGAAGGACCAGTTTACCCTGGTAAGCTATTACAAAGACATCCCGCCAGATGTCTAACAATCAATCCTCTAACTGACTGAGGAAGATGAGGTCTTAAGAATCCGGCTCTTTTAATGACCTATGTATGATACTGATGTGACTTCTTAGCGATCAGTTGGAGTATGAGTGGTATGCCTCATCTCCACAGGGCATAATAATGTTTGTAAAACATAATCAACCGAGTGGTATATCTGCTTAGGTTTAACTATGAGGAACAATGTTTGGTGTTACATTGTTTACATTAATGATCTGTTCAGATATTTTGTATACATGTCCTTTATATGCTTTAAAGACATGACTGCTTAAGTAGTAGTTGCTTCACTTGTTATTAAACCTGCTGTTGTATGATTTATGTTATAATAAAGCTTCTAGTGGAGAGTTATAACTCTCGCTGGGACAATTTGAATATTGTCTCACTCCGTAGATTTTAACTCTTTTTAGGTGGTCGTCGAAGACGAAGGAGACCGCTTAAGGATGAGCAACAACGACAACAACAGTACCAGGGGCAGCAGTGAATCTCAGGTGGAGATACTGGCTGCTGAGTTTGTAGTTAGATAGTCCTATGCGTCTCTGTACTCTCAGGTTCTAGGAATCAATGGTTTGAGTTTTTGGTGTGGCTCCTGAGGATTTTGAATCATGTTGTACATAACTACTCAAGAAGTGGTTTAACAGAGATGTAAACTGTTTACTTGGTTTCTTATAAAAAGGAATTTTATAACTTCCAGATCTTGTCTCAAAAATTTTAAATTTTCAGTATTTTTCATGTTCCGCAACTAATCGAATGCTTCCGCTAAGTTTATATCGTGGTTTTGGAGATCGGAGCCCACATAAATGATTTTAGTTGTATATTCTTTCGATATTACAAGTAATTCAGTGGGATTAGTATATTTTATCATATTCGAGGCTTACTCTTAATATATGATGTATATGCTCGTATTAGTACATGATTATTATGACTTATTTAAGTATGAAGCCTATAGTGATTATAAAATGTGATTTTTGGATATATGTTAAACGCCAAGATTTTATGGTAGTTTTAGATCATAGTTATGTTTAGCCTAAACAAGAACCCTAATTTGGGTTAAGGAGTTAAGGATGATAGAGAGTGATAATTTAAATATGAAAAAGGGAAAATATACATGGACTAATAGAACTACGACAATGTCCATGTTATTAAGTTATGGAACTTGGGATCGGGACTACCTTAAAGATACTTTCAGCACAAAAAGGTAAGTGAGCCATGTCCATTGAATTTCATTATTATTATGGTTGATCCTACCTATCTACAAAGTAACTTAGAGAATAAGTTACTTACATAAATTTAGTTATTAATTTTCATCTCATATCCAATAGTGATTTTAATTAGTTAGACATTATTTAGTTGAAGTTATTTGGTGAGGATATCAGATCATACATTTTAGCTACTTTCATATACTCAGTACTTATTATTCAGTTTAGTTTATTTCTCAAGACTTTAGACACATGTCATATATCCGATATCTGATTTCAATTGAGTAATCTATTAAACAAGACTTTTAGATTAAGACTTTCTCAGACAACAAGGATTTAGATTTCATATTTGTAAATTTAGATTACTCATTGTGAGTAGTCATAGATTAGATCCACATACCTAACAAGAGTCTTAGATTCAAACTAAATTATTTAGTAATCAGGATATATATTCAGATTTAGAATTAGACTCCAGATTTAGATTTAAGTCAGGGTTTAAGAGTAGAGAAGAAATCTATTTAAGAATATTTTAGTATCTAACATGATAATTTTTTTATGCATCAGTTAAGTAAGAAAAACCTTCTGAGATGTTCAGACTAGATTCAGATTTACATTTAGAATTCAGTTATCAGTATTCAGTTTCAATATAAAGATTCAAAATTTAGTAAAGTTCAGTTATCAATATTCAGTTTCAGTTCAGATTAAGAATGAAGTAAGTTTAGACTTAAGATAAATAAGTGAGAATCTTCACATAATACATTATATGATAAGTCCTCATTTAGTTAATCCTGGGACAATTCAGAGTCATCTGTTGCCAATTCAGAGGAGTGTTTACTCCAATTTAGAGGTACTTTAGTACCAAGCAGTGCATAGTTAAGCCAATTTAGAGACACCTCAATGTCATTCAGAGGCGTGTAGTGCCAATTCAGGGTACTTTGATACCAATTTAGGGTGTAGATATGCCAATTCAAGAGGACTTATCATATAATAGTGGCCACAAGAAGATAAAAGATGTAAATAAAAGACACATTGATACAGTATAGTTTACAACTTCTAGATATTAGTCCAACTTTCAGTTATATCGTATTTGTGTTTATCTTATAGAAATTCAATGCCACTTACTCTAAGCTAGGTTTCCCTTTGTGCATGGCTAGGGATGAGATGTCTACAAGTACAAAACTTTGGAGATAGTCATGACAATATGATGCAACGATGACTTTAAGATGTTTGCTTAGTGGGGTGCCATCTACATGATCCCAGAGATTATTATAGAAGTATAGTGTTTCACATCATATATTATGATTTTTCTTATAAGGTTTGATGTAACTTAGTTTCTGTTTAGGGAATAAGATGAGAATTTCTTTCATACACAAACTATAATAGTTCTTTTTCTATCATTATTGTAACATATATCATGTTAGTAACACTCCCAGTTAAAAAAAATATCTTCCATTCATGTTATATAAAAAACATAGGGGTGTTACAACTCATGTGCTTGTATCAAATTTTGGGTTCCAAACCTTGTCCTCAACACACACAAGTCACTCTTATGGTCAAGTTCATCTTGCTGAGGGGCACCTTCTTAATCCTATGTTTAACTTCCCAAATCATATAAAGAGCATATGTCAGACATACTTAGTGGCCAACCTAGTATGTAAGAAGAAAGCAACAACAATGAACCTTAAAATAGTGAAAACAACTAGCATTGAGCATGAAATTTGTGTTTCAACAAGTTATGACATGGGAGTTACTCTTCCATGCCTAAGAACAAGGGTTGTACTAGTCCATGATAAAAGGTGCGGAAACAACCAATAGGTCAAGGTGCAAGACATTGTAGAAGAGGGAAAAGAACAAAAATCTCCAAGGTAAAAGTAGAATGAAGTGGAACTCCGGTGAGGAGTCATGATTCCATCCTTCACAAGGCTCTTTAACCAACAACCCTCTCTCCCAACCAGCTTGAACGGAGAATGGAGAGTTCTTTGGAAAGTGCTATAGAAGAATTAGGAAAGAAGGGGGGTTCTCTCTCAGGTAACCACCCTTTCTTCTCCAAAATCACCCTCTCCTGTACTTGGCTCTACTAATGACGTCTTTTTTTCAAAAAAATCGTGATAACTATCTCAAGTGAGTTGCATTCATATTAAAAATGAGAGATAGTTTTCTTTTAATTATAAGTTGAAACTATATGTAACACAGCATGTTGGATGGCCAACATGACATTTTAGTTGCAGCAACTGAAGTCAAATTTCCTTGATTGAAGATGACATGGCATGTAGGTTGACTCACACGATGTGTTGTTGCAATTAGGAAAAACTTACACATTTCTTGAGCAAGTGAACACAACATGTTGAGAAAATGACATGCCATGTTTTTACATTTCAACAAGCTCTGACTTCTTCTACATCGAAGGGATACACTGTGTTGGTTGACCAACATGTTGTGTTTTTGCATGTCATGTAGAATTAGGAAATCTAGAGTGAGAGTACAAGTCGTGTTTCCATAATCTAGTGACTTTTGAGTTCCATGTATATGAGGTGACATGCTATGTTGGTCGGATAACTCAATGTGTTATTTGCTATCATGTAGAACGTGCATTTTTTTGCTATTGACACGCCATGTTGGTTGAACCACGCGGTGTGTTCTATTAGATTCTTCAGGGGTTGTTTCAAAATTGGGGAATCTCTTATGGAATCTCATAAAGGTTGAATTGTGGTCAAATTATCCTTGTTTTGGTGTTAAAATGTTGTTCCTACAATCAAAACTATGGAGAAAGTAAAGATAACAATAAGGTGGGAAAACTAGCATTATTAGAGGTAAGTTAAGGTAGAAAATGGATTGAAAATGCATGCAAGTGTAGGAAAAAAAAGAATAATTCATGCACATCAAATCCCCCTATGCTTAAACCATTTCTTGTCCTTAAGAAAAAAGAAACATGGATACATAGTAGAAGAACTAGCACATACATACATTGATCCTATGAAATGCAAGAATTCAAACATCACAAGTCAATCATTGTCGAGATATAGATTCTAGGCATGCTTCATTTCAATCACTCAAAATTTGAAGTTAAGTTCAAAAAATGGTCAAATTGCCTTGGGGAAATCAACAATATAGTGATGAACAAAGTTGTGATGACAGAGCCAAAAATGTAGTGAAAATGCTACCAAAACCTTCTAATTATAAGGATGAATAAAATGAGATTCTGGTTTGAAATCAACACATCTGCAATGAATTCTTCTTAAGCATATGGATTTGAAATTATGAGCCTTATGTACGCTTAGAAGGAAAAACCACAAGGAAAATCTGCCTCGTGTATCATCTGTAGAAGAACTATGAACAGGAGCTAGCGGATCAAAAAGAAAAGAGTAAGAAGTAGTCTTCCATACTCCCCTAACACTCATTCTATTCGCCATGCTTTCCTTGAACACTGTCCCTATTTCAATGCAAAAAAGTATTACTTGGGTGCTAAAATAGGCTTACACACATGTAATGTCGTTTGGGGTTTATTTACACTCTTCCTGACATAATCCCCAACCTTCATCGCATTAGGAGATTATGTGGGTGACTTAGCCACCTTTTGATGGGGATCTAAAATATATATATTGAAAAAACAAATATCCCTTTTTAAACATGATTCAGGTTCCACTTTGTAACCTCACCGTCTTAGGCTAGTCAAAAACTTTAATGAGGAATCATGTAGATAGGTGATTCAAGTCCTAGAATTCTTTTATTTGTAAATATTTTCATCATTAGGGAGGTATAAATATGCACTACAAATTAGGGAAAAGAATAAAATATTCTACACAAGACTGTAGAGTTGATTAATCCAATGCATTTTGAACCATTACATGCATTGAGTTGAGAGTGAGAAAAATGAAAAATATTCTAGACTAAAACTTGACTAGATAGCTATTTTCATTAAATAGTTGGATGTTTATTCTAGGGTTTTTACCTACTATCCTAAGCTGTACAATGTCTTAGATACAAAGGATTCAAATTCTACCAAAAAAAGAACAAATTATCATGATCATACATGGATTTTCATTTCTAGAAAAGAAAAATAGGAAAGTTAAAAGAAACAAACAAAAACTACAAAATCAAAGGGAAAACTACAAAAAAATCTAAAACTATTGTCCGGTTGCTCCCACCCTAAGCTTGTAATTTATAGTGTTTGTTGCATATAGAAAACTCATGAGGTTTGCAACCAGATACCTTTCATGGTGGAGATGTCAAAGAGGACGGCTTTTGCTCTGATTTGAGCTCAAAAATTGTTGCACTAAGGATCTACACCTTTTTTCAATATATTTTTTTATTTAGGATAGGGATCTACAATCTTGATTTGTAGTAGGAATAGTCTTTGGGACATCAATGTTGTTTGTCCCTTAATTATCCTCTTCACAATAATTAGAATTAGATTTATAGAGAATTTTCTCATCACCAAGCATTGTGTCAAGGGTGTGTTGAAAGGTGGCATTTGGCTTGTTTGAAAAATCATCTTGTAGAGCAAGTATTGCATATTTCTCCCTTAGAGCTTCCATTTCAATATCTTCATTGATGTCAACTCTTCATCTGATGCCCTCTTTGATGGAGAAAGAGGTTCTCCTATAACAAATCCACTCCTAAAATATATCGTGCATGTTTCTTTAGGATTCATCTTTGACTAACTATGTAGGGACCCTAAGGTGCTTTTTGGTTGGAAAGTTCTTATTGGGAAATTTGATTTTCAACATTTGTGCATGAGTGGAAGTTTCATCCATCTTAGAAGAGAGTTGGTGAGTGGCATCCTTCATACATAGTCTATGTTGATAGAACTCATCATTTTGGTTCATTTGAGTTGAAACAAAAATTTCCATGTGTGATTCTAAGTTGGACTTTCACTATGGTTGTTGAACATGTTGTTGAGGAATTGGGCATTGTTGTTGTTGCAGTTGGATAAGTTGGGATGATCTCTCAAGTTTGGAGTATATGTGTTTGAATGATGATTGCAAGACTAATTGCCCCCACAATACCCTATCACAACATATTGTTTTGTGGTTTCCTCAAATCACATGAAAGAAGAATAGCTTGAGGAAGATGTTGCTCTAGAACTTCACTTGCTTCACAATATAATTTGACTGGATGAGCAGATTGAGTGTTTGGCTTTTCAAATTTTTGAGACAAGGTGTTGAGCTTTGTTGCAATGATATCTACTACATCAATAAAGTGTATGACAACTTTCTTAGTGGAATCAATAGAAGAAAAATAAGGTTGATTGCTCCGTTTTGTGCTCCATTGGAAATAATTTATTTCCATGTATTCTATGATAAAATAATATTCTTTGTAGGATTTGTTTGACAAAGCTCCATTTGCAGCTACATTTATGGACATCCTTGTGTTACAAAATAAACCATTATAAAAAGCTTGAAGAAGCAACCAATTGTTGAGACCATTGTGAGGACAAAGATGTTGGAGGTCTCCGAATCTCTCCCACGAGTCATTGAGAGTCTCTCCATCCCTTTAGAAAAAGTTAGTGAGCTGGCTTCTCATTTGTACAATATTTCTTGGTGGGAATTACTAGGCTAAGAAGACCTTGAGAAGCTCTTCTCAGCTATTAGTATAATTCATTAGCAAAGAAGAGAGCCACACCATGGCTAAAGTGAATAGGAAAAGAATAAGGCCATTCCTATTAGTAGGAATGCCATTAATCTTGAAGGTGCTCAAATACTGTAGAAATTCAATTATATGTAATATGGGACTCAACACAAAGGTTGCATGACACACAATTTAAATGTGTGTCACGTTTATTTATAGGTAGAACTTATACAAATAAACTAAATGAAATCAAATATTGATATATTTAGGTGTATTTGAGAATCAAGTTATATGGGAACTCTTAGCACTGTGTACAAGTCTTAAATTTCTAACTTGAACACTACCCCACATGTACACGAGTGCTTTAGTATTGTCCAGGTCATCTAAAGAGCAAGGTATGTCAAATTCAAGATTATTGGCTTTTAACAATCTAGATCGTTTTAAAGAGATGATTTTATGTTTATACTAGAAAACTAAGCAAATTAAAGAGAATGAATTAAAATAGTGATAATTTGATTCAAAGATTTCAATTTATTAGAAGGTTTTTGGGAACATGATTTTACAACCATATCACAACACTATGAACTATGAAAATGGTCTATGCTAGAAACAATAAAAAGGATATTTGCATCCTACACACACCTCTCAATAGTGTAGGACAATCCTAATTTCATATATCATTCATGTGCTTATATACATTTCAAGATACACATCTTGTTCCTCAACACATCCTAGCCACTCCCATGATTAAGGTAATGTTTCTAAGGCACACCTCCTTACTTTTGTGCATACCTTCTCAGATCATACAAAGAGAACATGCCAAACATAGTAAGTGGACATACCAGAATGTAAGAAGAAAGTAACACAGATGAACCTTAGAAGAGTGAAAACGACTCACATTAAGCATTAAATTCTTGTTTCAATAAGATATGACATGGGAATTACTCTCCCATGCCCAAGAACAAGGGATCTACTCATCTATGTCAAAGGTGCATACAAAAATGATATATCAAGATGTATGACATAGTATTAGAGGGAAAAGAAAAAAAAATCTTCCATATAAAAGTAGAATGAAGTTGAATGCCTGGGAGGAGTCGCAATGCCTTCCTTCACAAGGCTATTTCTCCAGTAGCCTTTTCTATTGAGTAGTTGGAACAGAGAATGGAAACTTCTACTACAAGTGCTAAATAAGAATAGGGGAAGAAGGAGGTTCTCTTTCAATCAACCTACCTTTCTTCTCCAAAGCCGCCTCTCATCTAGTTGGATCTGCTCTGGACGTCTTTTGTTTCAAAAAAATTGTGATAACCTTCCCAAGTGAGTTGCATTTGTATATAAAAATCTGGGACAATTTTCTTTTAATTTTAAACTAAAACTACAAGTGACATGACATGTTGTATGGCCAACACGGTGTTTTAGTTGTAATACTTGAAGTCTAATTGCCTTGATCAATGACAAAATATTGTGTTGGTTGACCCACACACACGTGTTGCTGCAGGTCGAGAAAACATGGACAGTGCTAGAGCAAGTGAACACGACGTGTTGAGAAAATGACACGCCATGTTGTTGCATTTTAGTGAGCTATGACTTCTTTTGGATCAAAGGAACATAGTGTGTTCGTTGGCCAACATGTTGTGTTTCTGTATGTCAGGAGAACTAGAAAATCTAGAGTGAGAGTACACATCCTGTTAGTTCACCATAACGTCTTGTTTTTGGAATCCACTGACTTTGGAGTTACTTGTATCTGAGGTGACATGTCATGTTAGTCATCCAACACATTGTGTTATTAACTTGCATGTAGAATGTGCATTTTCTTGCTATTGACACGTCGTGTTGGTTGAACCACACAGTGTGTTTCTATCATATTCTTCAAGAATTACTTCAAAATTGGGGAATATTATAAAGGTTGAATGGTGATCAAATCATCCCTATTTTGGTGTCAAAATGTTGTTCCTACAATCAAAACCATGGAGCGAGTAAAGATAATAATAAAGTGGGAAATCTCGCATGATTAGAGGCGTGTTGAGGTGGAAAATGGATTGAAAATGCATGCAAGAATAGGAAAAAATACTACATAAATTATACACATTGGCAACTTACCAAAATTGTTAGAGGGGCCAATAGAGGTCAAAGATACTTCAGATTTTGACCATAAGTGTATTTTAGGGGTAGATCAATCTTGACTATTACTTTCCTAATTTCATAATCAATAAATTACATGACATCTTAAGGTACAAATTGATTTATTGAAGTACTTTAATTTAGATAATGGTTTTTCAAATCAATCAACTACCGATAGATTTGATCTCTAGCTCATGATTTTAAGTCATTCTCCATTATTTAGGTATCTTTTATATTAGAGGATTGTGGAGTTATGGAGGAGAGAGAAAATTACATTATAGGGAAATTTTGACTTATATGAGTATCATGAACATTGAAGTAACTATCACCATGGCAGTGAGAAATTGTGTCATTCATCTTTCATAATATTAAGGAAAATCTTTTTCTCTTGGGTTATTTGCATTGAAGTCCAGAATTTGAATATACTTAGTGAAGAAATTCCTATTAAGACCCTAAACTTATTTTAGTTACAATTTGGAATGTTATAGTTATTTTTTGTCTTCAAACTTCTTCAATATCTATTTCCCCCATTAGAAATGAATTTCTTTTGATAGAACATTCATGGCACCAAACACTTTGTTATCATACAAATATAGATGTAACAACGCCAAGTTTTCTTCGGGTATCCAAAAAAGAAACATCTATTCGGTTTGGATTTAACCTTTTCATAGAAATATTTCTTAACACAAGTTTCACATCCCAAATATTCAAAAAAACATGTTGGCATGTTTTCCATTCCATATCTTATATGGTGTCTTTTGAACAAATTTAGAAGGTACTCAGTTAAGTGAAATGTGGTGGTTTTAAGGGTATGTCCCCAGAAGGAAGTCAAAAGATTAGCTAAACTCATCATTGATTGTACTGTGACCAACATAGTGTGATTCCTTCTTTCTGACTATTCTAGGTGAGTCAAGTGTGACACAATAACACGACCTCCTAGAAGGGCCTCAAATTATTAACTTAAATATTCTCCACTACGATCAGAACATAATGCTTTAATATTCTTGCCAAATTGGTTATGTACTTTGATTCATAATTCCTTGAACTTTTCAAGATATTATGATTTGTGTTTCATAAGATACACATATCCATATATACTAGAGTCATTAGTAAATGTCATGAAGTACTGATATCCTCCTCCATCACTTGTGCTAAAAGATCCACACAAATCAATGTGTATGAGTCCTAATTAGTCATTTTCCATCTCATTGTTACTACTGAAAGGTGATTTTGTCATCTTACCCAATAAAAAGATTCACATGTCTCTATAAATTCAAAAATAAAAGTCTTTAGATAAGCATCTTTTTGAAGTCTACAAATTCTTTTCTCATTTATGTGACCTAGACTAAGTTACATAGAAATGTTTTGTTTGACTCATTGAGTTTTAACTTATTGTTATTTATGTTATATACACGTGTCTCAAGATCCAATAAATAAAGACCACGTGACATGGGGACGCTATCATAGAATATCTCAAATTCAACCATTCTTTGTTCAAAACTCAAACCTTTTCTTGTCCCAATGAGATACAAAAATAATTTTTCTATTTATGGAAGGTAAATAATAGTGCTTCTCTAACTATATTACTAGCCAACTGGGCAGAGATAAACAATAGGTTTATGTAGTTGTGGAAGCAACTCTTGATCCATCAACACTCATAGATCCACCCCTAGTAAGGGTTTACTTCTTTTCATATCATGCATGTTGGAGAATATGTGAGATCCACATCCACTATCAAAGGCATGAGGTGAAGAAGTAAATAATTTATTTCTATAACATATATTACTAAAGTGGATATCTTTATCCCCTCCTTATTTTCTCAAGGTAAAGAGGACTTTCTTTTCCAATGTCCAACATGGTGACAATTGCCTTCCTTTCCTACTCCTCCTTTAGATTTAAGTAGAAAAGACTTAGACTTTTGACTAGATTTAGAACATTCTTAGATTTGCCCTTTCCATTTGACTTGCCCTTTCATTTGGTGATCATCAACATAGACTTTGACTTATCTTTTTCATTTGAGTATCAACATTTCTTAACTCTAATAATGATAAAAATATTACTCATGTTGTAAGATTCTTGTGATGATTATTAATTTGGTGGATAACTCTAGGCCTAAGGCAAATTCCTATATATCCAGGCTATCCACATACCCAATCCACTTGAGTACATGGGTCCCAAAATTGTCATTTTAGTCACATTGCTTTCAAATAGGGCCGTAGAGACATTCTTCCTCTCTTGCCTTTCTTATTCTTGGAACATATTCCTATGATGTGTGAATATATTTAGAACTCCCATTTTCTCATATTTCTTCTAAAGTTCATGATTCATGCATCATATAATGAGGCACTCGACATCAACAACGTCATTGATATGCTTATGATAAGCTTCCATTTCCTCTATAGCACATTTCAAGGTGGTTCCTCTAGCATGGTGTTCTGAGGACATAGAGATTATTCTCATGAGTGAGAGTAATTCTTAATTCCCTATTACACTCATGGAAGTTATTCAAATTCAACTTTTATTTCTCAAGAACTAATCACAACCAAAAAAATATTTGTGTTTGCCATCACATCTAAATAGAAAAATACTTGTACGAATCAACAATTTTATTTGAATATTACTTTGATTTAATAATATTAATTTGGCCTTCAATTAATAATGCTCACACTATATTGATCAAATTAATAGCCCTCACCTTTAGTTCAAAAGATTACAGTGAGCAATCTATTAGTGAGCCAAGATCTATAATACATTAAGTTACTAGCAAACATTGATTGACCACTTACAACTTAACTATTTAGGTAGTAACAATCACTAATTGCATCTAATGCAACACTGAGATATATGGTAGAACAAATCCTTTTAATAAATTATCATATTAAGTATATGCCATCTTTATGCCTCTAGGTACTTAATCCTGTTAAGATCACCTAGTCAAGTCTAAACCAAAGTCTAATACAATAAGATATGCACCCTTATGAGAAAACCCACATAATTATGATCACACCCCCTACAACATAGATGGTACACCATGTTGAGCATGCAAACATGTATTTGGAAGAAGTTTTGATGTGTATTTTATAATGGAAGGAATCTTAAACATTGACATATATTGAGGAATTTGATTTCATATTTATTGTACCCAATCACCATTACATATACTATATTGTACATATCATATTACACAACAATCACATATGGAAACTAGTACAACATACTGATTCATCAAGAGTAACAAACAACCAAAAGATTCACATCTTAATGTAACCATAAATCTACTTTATAGGATATTTTTGTTGAGAAATTGGCAAGCCAATCGCCCAATTGGATTCCCTATCCAGGTAGTCCTTGGTTTTTGATGGAGTTATTGCTTTTCCTTCATCATGAACCCTTTAAGGACCATCCTTGATGTTGTGAGCATATGCTTATTTCCTTCTCATCATTGTCCACTGGTGATGTCAATAAATCATCCTATTCTAACTAAAAGATTAAATTTTGCATGGCGAATGTAGAGAGATACAAAGGCATGGCATGTGAGCAATATACATTTTATGTATTTTGACCACAATAAAAAACATGAATTACACATTTCAGATCACAAACATTCCCCATATCGACCTATTTGACATATCCAATTCTATGATGCCCCACTCCACACAAAGCGAGATTACTTAAAACATAATCGTGGAAGAAAGATTAACGAACAGATTACTGGAAAATACCAAAAATTAATTTTTTTTTCATAAAACTATCAAACAACAAGAACTTTCACATATAAGTCCTTTCATGCCTCAAAGCATATAGAAAGCATGCTATCAACCTGTAACCAAGAACTATTTAAAAATATATATACATCATTCCACCATCTCTGGTAAACAAAAGGGCACATAAAGAAAACATGTTCGCAAAATATCTACAAAACATTACCAAAGACCTAAGTGTAAAGGGATGACTCAAGGACTCTATCAACAAAAGACATCCAGCAGCACTGCCAACCTTGTCAGCTATTGGTCCTCCTACTTCTCCTCAACCTCTGCTGCATGATTTCTACCTCTTCATGCTCGACCACCTAAAAAGGGTGTGGGAAACCCATAGGGTGAGATTACAAATCTGAGTGGGAGATATAACTCATGGCCAACTCTATTATTACCACATATAAGACAGATTAAGCAGTAGTGTAATTACAACTAAGTGAAGTAGGTAATGATTATTAATAGTGAGAGCAATTACTTTTGAATTATAAAGCATCTTAATAATTTAAAAGGAATATGAAGAACATGTATAAGTCCTATCAACAACATTGTATAAAATCAAGCAAGGCCTTAACCAATGTTTTCATATTTGATCCTATAAAATTATACTACATGACTATTTATGCATTCTATTATGCCTCGAGGATTTGAGTACTAGCACCCAAATCCAACTGAACTCTTGATAAGTCAAAATTGATGCCATATAAGGCCTAGTGGAAGAGTCAGAATCCACGACGTCATCCCCTTAGTTAGTACAAGAATATTGGTAGTGACATCATTAGTCAGACTACTATTAGTGACTTATAGTCCAGCTGAACATTTCTAGCCCACCTTGGTACATGTCATGATGCTAGTGAGTTACGACTGCAGTTGTTACAACCCCAATTTTCATATTCTTTTAGCAAGAAATGCAATTTCTCCTATTAAAGATAAATGAAAAAGTAATGATGTGATTTGATTGTATTGTATGAATTTCATTTGTAAATAGCCTTGCTTGGTGGTTTCATGGGCCTTATTGCTATTGGGCCCAATAACAAGGAAAAGAAAAAGGAAATTCAATTAGTAAATGAATAATTAAGAAATGGAGAAAATAAATATGTAGAAACCTCTAGAAGGCAAAGGAATATCCCCCAAAGATGGATTTCATGCCTTTTGGGTTCCTTGGGTTCCAAGGAGTCCAAGTTGCAAAGATAATGCAAAAAGAAAGAGAAAGGATTATTGGAATATTGCTTTATTAAGAAGAAATTATGAGATAATAATGAAATAAAATAAACATGTGGAAATATGGATAATGGATACATCTTGGATAAGATTTTGTGTCTACATGGTTTCTAATAATAAAAAGGAATCAAAATAAAGAAAATAAAAGATTAGGAGAGAGAAAATATAAGTTTAAAGCATAAATAAATGCCTAATAAGTCATTGACTTGCAAATGAAGAAAATGAGTTATTACTTTTGTATTTTGGCTCCAAATTTGGAACATAATCATATTAAGTCTTTATGGACTTTTCTTTAAAATTTGGTATTAATTGGATAATCGGTTTGAGAGTTATGATTTTTCCAAAGTAAAAGGGAATCCTATATTTCTAAGGGAATTATCGTATTTTCCCTATTTTCTATTTTTGCGCGTGGCATGACAACCGTTGATCTAAGATCCAATGACATCTGCATCATCACCCACTTTGGGCCAAGTAAGGAAAGTAGCAGATATTTCCAAAGGGATTTTCTCGTGATTGAATGAATAGACAAACTCGGGAACTTTTCCTTTAGATTTGGGAGACCAAGGCGAACCCGCCTACCCTGGCTTTTGCTTGGTTTAGAGCTCTCTAGAAGCTTTGCCTATTTTGCTGATGTGGTGGGATCAAACTCTTGATCCTAGTGGCTATATAAGGGCATTAGCGCCCAAGGCAAATGAATTGACTAGTCGTAAGACTCGTCCGAAGCTAGGGTATCCATCCCAGCGTTCAATTCGGCCAACTGGTCTCCGCTTTCTTCCCTTCCTTCTACTCTGTTCTACCGGTGAGCTCCCCCTCTTCTTCTCTATTGGTGCCACCTCCCAAGAAATTGGGGATGCCGGTGAGTCTGGCGGTGAGCAGCGGAGGATTATGCTCCAAAACCTAGCCCTCCCGCACTTTGTTGCTCCAAGGCAACCTCTGGGTTGACTACAATCTAGAGTCAGAGAATGCAGGCTATCGAGCTTGGGTGGGAGTGAGGTTGAAGATGGAAAGGAGGAAATGACCTCCCTACCCCTGGGCACGTTTGGCTCTGGATCAAGAACTCAGGGGTAAAGGTGTATTATCACCCTGACCGAGATGGAAGTAAAGTGAGCCGTGCGCTGAGAGGGCCGCCTACGTGGCGATCTCCTATTGGTTAGTTATTCCTTATCTTGTTTAATTCCTAGGAAATAATTGGTAACTCAGATTAAAGAGTATTATATATCAAAATTGATCATAAAAATGCAAGGAGTGCAATAAAAATGTAATTGAATCCTATTTCTGCTTGCAATTCAAAAAGTATGTAAAGATGCTATCTTTAATGGTTTATCTAATGAAAAACCCTAATATTTATTGATTAATGTTTTGGGAAGGGTTATATGGATGTTTAAAGTTGATATTAACCTGATTATTTTAAAAAAACACATCAAGATCTAAAAGGATGAACTTTACACGTAATTGGATTAATTTAGGGTTCCATGTGCATAAATAGCTTTAATGGGCCTTGAAACCCTAATGTTAGTAATTATGACTCTTAATGGCTTTAATTATTCAAATTCATGAATAAAGCTGAGATATGATGGTTTTAAGATATTTTGAGTATAAAAGTTCCTAATTGTGGATAAAACCCCTTAATATGATAGATTGGGGTTTGCTAATCCAGCAGATGTGAAATATGGTGATTAGGGGTTCATTTATGAATTGAACTATAATCATTGATGAAATAAGATTTGTCAATTCAAAAGAACCCAAACATGATAATTTGCCTTAATGATCTTGAAATAACTTAAAAGGATAAAGATGGTAGTTTTAGTGTAAAAGAGGCATAATAGACTTAATTGACATTTAATTGTGCCTATGATGTTGAAATTAGGGTTTATGGACTAAAAGAGCATTAGAAGCAATAAATGTGTTATGGGGACTAAAACCCTAATTGCAATGGAAACCCTAAAAATGGACTAGAAACCCTAGGAAGTGAGTTGGGTTTAATAGACCTTGATGGCCTGATCAATGATAGGAAAATTGGATGCATATTTTAGGATCATCTTGTGTGCTTGCTTGTTTACTGGATTTCTTGCTTAATTGGATTTTTTGTGCACTCAAGTCAGCCTGACAGGTATGTGGTCAATTATGGTTAATCACATTAGTCTCCCAAAGGTTTTCGAATGATTCATTGCATTGAATGCAACCTATCAGTTTGGATGTTCATACTTGCAAATCATAAAGTCACTATGATTATCACAATAATAATATAAGTGTGTAATCTCGCACCTACATGCCACCCTGATGGATGATGCCAAAAGGTCAAGCCCAG
This sequence comes from Alisma plantago-aquatica, assembly GCA_963693085.1. Lineage (NCBI taxonomy): Eukaryota > Viridiplantae > Streptophyta > Magnoliopsida > Alismatales > Alismataceae > Alisma > Alisma plantago-aquatica. The sequence continues at coordinate 624,978,687 of OY856414.1, read as the reverse complement.
GAGGGAAGACCCATGGGCACCATGAGTGATGACCCCAGACACCAAGCTTGGGATTGAGAAGGTGGTCTTTACTGAATGACTAATGGGCACTATGAGAGGTGACCCCAGGCACCAAGCTTGGGAATCAGAAGGTGGCCTTAAGTCATTGGCAAAAGAGAAACCCTAAGGTGGGTATGCCAAGGTTAGGGAAAAAACAGTGGAGAATGTCACACCAAAAGCGTAAATTGGCTTGTTAATTAACTTGATTGTGATATTTAGATTGTTAGCCATATGTGTGAAATTTTGGTTGTCCCCACATACCGGGATATTCATTTATGTTGACCGACGTTTTGTTTGTCGGTGTTTTAGGTACAAGTTTGAAAAGGACAGACAATAAAGTGGCATATGTGAAATTAAATAAGAATTAAAGTACAAAGTAGGATTAGTTAGAATAAGACTCCAGATGTGGATAGAAGTATGTCACGGAACCGTTCTTACCCCAATCCCAATCGTACTGCCTAGACAGTAGAAAAAGTATTGAAGCGCTCATCCCTGAGTGGCCCGATAGGATCTAACACACTGGCATATACAATAAGAAATAAATAACTCAAAAACTGGATAATTAAAGAACAAACTAACCCAATATGGAGATATATCTGATTATCTTTGTCATCTGAGTGTATGAGTGCAGAAGCGATCTTATTTTAATATTCCATTGGTATTACCTAAAATAAATAAAATCGAGACACAATCATGCAATTGCACAGTACACTATAAAAATCAAGAAAAATAGTTTATAAGAAAATATGTATACTTGGCAGGACTTATATTTCAAAGTATAACAAACGATTTCCAAACATTCAATATCATTCGAAAAAAAGGTTTTTATTCAACGATTCAATTTTTATTACGAGTTCCCATTATGCTGTAATTCGAGAAGCATGCTTATATACTTTTGTGTGACTTTATCGCCCCAGCGCGATGGGGTAAGTCACTGGGCTCCTTCTCACCATAGGAACATAGGAGGCCAATGTACAAGTCCCACCTCCAATGAGGGGGTTGTTGTACTCAATATCAACATTATCAACATTATCAATATCATCATCATTATCAATATACAGGCAGTCATAATGGGCATGCAGTTTATGTTTTCATGTTTTTCAAAATATGGTATAGAAAAATAGAAGACTAATCATAGGGAACAGTAGCTCATACAAATAAATAGCCGAGTATACAATCAAGAGATACATAAAAGTATCTACAATACAATAAAGGAGGAGTCATATAATAGCGTACCTTTCACCAAAGATTTTGAGTATGATCAATATTTGAATCAATATGTCAACCCTTCGAGTCAGATCCTAAATCATCAAGATTAGATCAAAGTTTAAGATCATGATGTTCATAAAAATCATGTTTTAATATTTGAGAGTAGGGTTACACTTTTCCTATGTCAACCCTAGGGTTGGGTCATTCACTTATAATCAATATTCCAATATATCCAACATTATTTCAGGTATACAATATATTCGAGTGTGAATGACTTACGTAGGTTTTTAGGATTATATGTGTTAACCCTAATTTATGATCATTATCCAAGTCATCATCAAATCTTTAGATCATCATATTGTTCTAACATCATTTGTATTCAAGATCAGATTGATGGGTCAAAACTATATCAAGGGTTTTGAAAGATTAAGATCAATATCAAGATTTACTCATTATCCATTATAATTAAGATTGAATCAAAAGAATAGATCTAAATGACTAATGATTCATTCTCAAGAGTAGACAATTCAAATGGACCAGATCTAGGTTACACAATATCATCAGAGTATAAATATAGGGTTTTCAATTACTAAACATCATTATTGAGCCATATGACAAATTAAATGACCAAGAGTGTATGATATAGGGTTATCAGTGATAATATTTTAGAAACAGGTTTCAAAAGCATTTTTAATGGATTCACTAGATTGTTCTGATCAAAATGGACTACTTGTTCATCATTTTTGGAGTTCAGATGCATTATATATGATTTTTGCAAGATCTAACTATTTATTGCAATTTCGAGTAAAGAGGGATATAAATACCTTATATTGGAAAAAGGACGGCCATCAGATGCACCAAGAATGGCCAAGATGGAGCCACATAGGCGGGGCGGCTTGCTTGGTTTAAGATCCGGTTCAAGGCTCGATTTGTCTGGTTCACTCTTCTATTTTGCCGGTTCATAGCTCGATTGATCGGTTTATTTTGGGTTGGTTGCAACTAGTTGGACCAGTGGTTCACGGGACCATCTCTCTCACGTAGCACAACTTCGTGAGCCCAGAAACAGGGCGGCGGGGCTCGCCGACGTAGAGGAGTCCTGGGAGCAGCAGTGGGCGAGGGAGGCTGAGAGCAGGCTGTCCCAGTCTGCCACCACCTCGCGGACTCGGTGGGATCCAAAGGAAGGGGGAAGGAGATGGAAAGGCAAGATGCCCAGAATGGCCAGGTGGCGGCACCACGGAGGAGCAGTGGCCGGAGAAGAGGGAGCGAGAGAGGGAGGGCACGACGTGGGAAAAGAAGGTGCCACTCGTGTTCATAGGGGCGGGCTGAAGGCAAAGGGGGGTTTATATAGTGTTTTACTGCTAGGGTTAGGGCTACTAGAGGGGGCGGCACACCCCATGGGTTGGCTTGCTTGCTTGACCCCTAAGCAGCGATTCCACCCTACCAAGCCGCATGGAAGCTTCGAGAAAGAGGTGCAGACTCACTTGGTCGAGCTATTGGGGCGACGCCCACTGATTTGGTTGATTGGGGTCGGGGCCATGGTGGCTTGTCCACCGTGGACCTTGCCAAACCAGGCGCAAGGTAGGGGATGACCCCAGCGCTGTTGGATTAAGATCCAAGGCTGCTGGGTCAATCCGCTTTGCCCAGCGGCGCCCCAAGCAAGGAATGGGCTGGGCCCAACAAGGAAAGAGGAAGAAAAAGGTGGAAAAAGGCAAAGAAAACTAGGAAAAGGTTAAAATCTTAGAAAAATCGTACAAAATCATAGGAAGGTCCAAATGATCTCAAATTTGGACCACAACTTCACAAAAACGAGGAGAACCTTTAGAAAAAGTTTGAGGACAAGAAGATAAATTTTGATGGGTCAATTTCTTTATTTGTACAAAATGATGAATTAATCAAATATATGGTGTTATAATGTGTATAAAGTTCACATTGTTCACCGTATTTTGTATTTGAGTCTCAACTTTGCATATGTAGATAAGAAAATTAATTTAGGACCATTAATGGATATAATGAGGTCAAAAGAGTAATTATTTTACTATAATGCTAAAATCCACTTTGTCACAAAGTAGATATCCAAGTTTTTGAAAAAGGTATGCACAGTTTTATTTTATACCAGATTTTAGTTTAGTTTGGTAGAATTTCATAATTATTACTGATTAATTGTTGAAACTTTGATCCTGTTAATTGGGATAACGGCTCTGACCTTTTGGTCTCTCTTAATTGGGGGTTACCGGGAGGCGGGGTCGTTACATTTGGTATCAGAGCATTGGTTTCTCATCTAATCTTTAGTAATTATTAAATTTTACAAACTCTCTAGAACCCAAGGGAGTTATTAGAGGATTTTCCGAAAGATAGAGGTGTCTAGAAAAGGATCACGTCTGAGTGCTGGCAAGATTTTCCTCCACACTGCTACTCGGAATACGAGGACTCTCGGATTTGTGTGACTACCTGGCCAATGTCTCAGTATTTGACTCGAAATTAGATACCTTTAGGACTCTCTCATCTTGTTCATCCCTTCTCAACTCAAATCCTGTTAAGGATTTTAAGGAATAGGGTTTTCTCTCTTTTCCTCACCCTCTAGAGGTATGGGTAAAGTTGATAAGGTTTAAGGAATCCTCCCCCAAATTAATGAAAAGCATGTAAATAAGATGTCATGGACATAAGCTTAATAGTTTAAGCATAAACTAAAGAATAGATACATGCTTAGGACGTATGGCATATGTTGTCATGCCCTCAGGAGAGACCTGAGGCTAGACCTCCTTGTCAGGAGGATGAGTAGAGAAAGTTAGTCTTGGAGGTAGATACCTCCATTATAAGTAGAGACCTGGCACATCCTCTGAGGATGATGCTAACCCTAACCCTAAGTGGTGGTTAGAGAGAGAGATGGCATGATGAGTCATATGCCATGGTCGGCCATGTGTGTGGGTTGAAATGCATTTGGTTTGGATACCCATGACGATATGAGCCATGTGAGGTTGGATGAACTAGTACCTTTGGTGACCCAACCCTGGGAAGGGTTGTGCATGTTAGAGTGAAGGATAACTCCTTCAATGATGAGGTTAATGAAGAACCTATAGAAACCCTATGGGCTTATATGTAGTATTCACCCAGGGTACGTCAGTAGTGCTGGAAGTAGGTTAAAACCGAGGCCAGAAGGACATGAGGGATAGCTTATGAGATAAGCATAAAGAGCTATGGATAATATGGAGCAAACGTAGGCTTCACGCATGTAGAGGTATGCTTGTGAGCTTGATCCACCTTCATGGAGATAGGATTTCTAGTAGTAATGCTATTTGTAGGGTTAGCTCTAGAGAGAGAGAGAAAGACCCAAGCAAGAAGGTTGGAAGCATAAACCCTGAGATATGAGGAACAATGGGGAGTTGAGGATGATGTGACCTAAGTGGATGGTTGTGTTTGCCTCATGCATGATCCATGGGGGCTGTTGATATCTTGGTTGCCTTTAGAGGAACCAAATCCTAGAGAGAAGATGAGGTCGCTGGTACCTATGTGCCTATGGTATAGGTGTTTACCTTCTAGGGTTAGGAAGAAGAGTTCATTAGAACCTGAAAAGGTTTAGTAACAAGTTGAGAGGCCTTATACCTAGTTGGTTGTCCTTGAGGACTCAACTTTGAGGTGTTTCTTGAGTAAAAGGATAATAGGAAGTGCATGACATACCTTGTACATGCTTGGCTCATGGTTAAAAGGTTGAACATGTAGTGGGACATATAAAAAGTGAACCTAGGGTTCCTAGGCCTAAGAGGGGAAGAGGTGTACCTGATGCCCATGATGAGATTTGAGTTTCTATAGATTCAAGCATGGCACTCCTCATGTTTAGAGGAAAGGGAAACCCCTTAAGTCTAAGGTATGTTTGATGAACCCCTCACATCAAAGTTGGTGACATGGGCATGTGTGATCTTGGTCTAATGTTGAGGTATGAGAACAAGTATGACCTAGCATGGTTTAGTAGGTGGTCTTCTTGTGCCTTAGTAGCTTTCCAGGTCTAAGCATGCTCAGGTGGATGTAAACCCTAGACATAAGGATGTTTGTGACCTTTTATGTTTCCTCCTATCCTAAGAAAGGGACCCTTTTGTAGGGTGTATACCAGTTTTGTTGGTTTTGAGGTAACCTTAAGAGGTCTCGTAGAGTCTTGAGAAGCTAAGTGGAGAGTACATAGTATGCAAATGAACATGTAGACCCATAGATGGTCATCTCTGAGTGCATGTGGATGTGTTACAATGGAGGTAACCGGTATGGGGCCTGACCAAGGTAGGTAGGTTGCCATGACCCCTATGAAAGGATGAAGGTCAACCCATGAATGTAAAGAGAGATGATGGAGATTGGGGTAAGGTTCTAAGTTGGACATGTACTATATTAGAATCCTAAGTCTATCCTAGGGCCAGGTAGGGATAAGACCGATGGAAGTAGGAGTTACCTAATTCCCTAGTTGCACATGACCATAGGGTCGGGAGGTAACAACTATCATTGTGTGAGGGCCATGGGTTAGGAGATTGATCACCTTCATGAACTCATGGGACCCAAAGGGTAGATGAAGAGGGCACTCTCTGATGCATAAGGGAAGAGGGATGACCCCAAAAGTGCCGGCACCCTACAGACCTAAAGGGGATGACCAAGGATGGTGTGTGAACCCAAGTGGGTTCGAGACTAGTTTTTCATAGAAGTAACCTGGATATTGAGATGTTCATGTTGTAGATGCATGTGAGGCACATTTCAGTTTAGATTTGTAGGTGTACTGGAAATGTGGGATGTACCATCTCTACTCTTGGAATAGGAAGAACTCTGTATTTGGACGGCAACCAAATGCTTATTTCCTCTTGTTATGGGAGTGAGAGATAGGACAATACACATACCATACACCAAGGATAAAGATGTTGTGAGTGTAAACGTTGCTATGAGGTATAAGGATAGATATAATAATGTACCCTTGTGGAGTGTACGACGTGTGGATGTTGTACAAACACCAAGAAAACTAAGGCAGTCATCTTAGGAGGACGTTTTTATCATGAGCTATGTGGAACTTATGAACTATACCAGGTATAGTTCGATAACCAAGAGAATGAGCTCCGAGTCTGAGATGAGATGATAAGTGGAATACAAGGAAGTGTATGCCTTTACTGTTACCTAGCACCTAAAGATGAAAGGTAGTAATGGATTCTCTGGTTGAGATGCAACTGCCTAGTTTAGCTAGAGGCTAGAAGAGGTTGTTAGGTTAGCCTCAGTTTGAAAAAGGAGATATGGTTGGATAACACTCAGATGTAACGAGATCTTTTGATCAAGTTAGTGGTTGTTTGGTTATCCAACCTAGGCATTGATGCGATAAAAGGATGGTTGTAGAACCTCATATGCACTACTACAGAAACGGCCTTTGGCGTCGGTCGTTTAACCCCATTTGGCGTCGGTTTCCGACCGACGCCTATGTGGGCGCCGCTAAAGGTCGAACACTTCGGCGTCGGTTTTTTAACCGACGCCTATTTAACATATAGGCGTCGGTCGTTTAGTAGAGAACCGACGCCAAAAGGGTTCGCGCCACAGAAAACGGCATCATCTAGGGCACTTTCTGCGTCGGTGTTTTAGTAAATAACCGACGCCACTATGGAATATAGCGTCGGTCTTTTAGTAGATGACCGACGCATAAAGTGCCCTAGATGACGCCATTTTTTGTGGCGCGAACACTTTTGGCGTCAGTTATATACTAAACGACCGACGCCTATATGTTAAATAGGCGTCGGTTTGATATGAATATCCGACGCCATTTCCAGGACTGCTTTGGCCACATCAGGCGTCGGTTTATTGAAAAAACCGACGCTGTAGGTCTTTCCTGACGGTTTTCTATAAATAACCGACGCCTATTTATATTTTTTTTTTTTCATATCAGTTTGCAGGCCTGCTGTGGCTGGTCAGCAGGATGAGAACCTGCAGTTCAGTTTTCTGAACTGCAGGTTTACGACATCCATTGATATCAGCCTACAAACAGGCCGCAAACCTGCAAAAGTCACAAGCAAAATTCTACACAAGTACATACATTCAGACATCAATTCAATTCTCACATTCACACACATATAGAAACATTCAAATACATGTATTAACATTCAGAAATATTCATTTACATAGTATCATTCATTATCGCTATCAACATCCCAATTATATCTTACAGTTGCCACTGCTTGTATGGCTTTTGCCCATTCTTCTCTTACTTCATTTAATGCTTCCATCGTATATGGAGCATGTATATTTTTTAAACGTTTACCTGTAGTGTTGTCAGTTTTAAACACCTGCAAAGAGAATGATGTATATATATAAGTAATAATATAAAAATAATATAAGATTGATATATTGCATACTAACTAATGAGACTATATATAATACCTCACGTATGGTATCGATGTCCAATGCGGCATATTTGATAATCATCTGCATAAATCGCATCACATAGTATGCGCATGCCCATCCATTGTCTTGTGTAGCACACTATAAATTGAAACATACAAAATAATACAACTAAGCACAATTCACATCAATAATATATATATTTGAGTCGGGAACTTACTTGTACGTTCTGCCAATTTATTGGCTGGTTCTTTTTCCTTGGGACCGTTCCTCCAGCCTTTTTGAATGCATCTAAACCCCTACATGTTAATATAACACAATAAATTGCATAAGTAAATAGTAATGTAATAAAAGATGTTAACGGATATAAAAATGAAATATTTCTCACCAGAATAATGGCATTCTCATTACGTGTCCAATTTTAGTGTTCAATGTACTCCCCGCAGGATCTAGATAATAAACAGTGAATGTCCCGGGGACAATAACTAGTAACTCCCAATGTCTACCGCTAGAAGTAAGAAGTTAACAATTAATAACTCAAAATGCAAAATAAAAATGGAATTTTCTTAAGTCCAAATTATAAATAAAGTAAACTTACTTGACATTGAATGGAGCTATTATTATCGTCTTATTTTGCTGACCAAAAATTGTAAAAGCATCTATACAGTATTGTTGAACATTATCAGGATCTTTAGCTACCAAACTAATCAATGATGGAATCAAAAATCCCACATGATCAAATGCAAATTGTTTGCAATGATCTTCGACTAGGTAGCTGCAAAACATATAGGCGTATGCATTAATATATAAGAAACCAGATCACCGGATCTTACACAAGGTATATGGATGTATAAACAAGATCTCACCTTATCCATGTCTCTATCATTGATGTATTCAGCCAATCATACTTAAATAGCTCAATAATATCTTGTATAAATAAAGAGCTATCGTATGATTGACCTGCATAATCTGCATCTAAAGAAATAATTATAGGGCAATGTACATTATGTGCCCGTAGCCAACATGCCATTCCCCTACAAGCAGGACCTAACGGGTATGTTAGGTCAGTTGGAACCCAATCGGGTAATGCGGGAAGTGGAAGTGGAGGCCTAGGTGCTCCTGGTGTCTTTTTTTTAACCTGTACATATAATTTCAGATCAGTTGACATCATATATACACATTAACAGTCTAAATCAATGTAAATTTATCTTACAATTTCAGTCGTGTAGACGACATCTGCTTTGGGCCACAATATCACCCCGCCTTCTGCCTCACCAAGTGTATCAATATCCGGGTGGGCATATGGCAATGTAGCTTCTCTCCAATCAGGTAACACACGTATCGGGCTCACACGAATGTAGCCCTGTGGCATTGGAGTCCCGTGAAACATTGCCCCAGGAAGGGACGGGTAAGCCTGCGCCTCTGCAACAACGTAGTCTTGCATTCTTAAGCGGCATGGCTTCAATGCCTACAAATTTACGTAAAGAATATTATACATATATACATATCATCTTGAAAACATAACAACTTGAAAAGACTAACTACAATGTCATAAACAATACTTACAGCAGACGTGCTAGGCGATGGGTCTCCAGGATTACTCGCAGTCTGTGCATCAGGAGAAGAGTGGGTCGCCATAGGCGTATTGGAAGCCTGAGATGCCTGCCACCGCAGCAATTCTTCCTTGACCTTCTCAGCAACTACATCGTTGATCTTCTTAGCAACTAAATCCTCAACTCTCTTATTCTCCTATACATGGATAAAAGAAACATTAGCTTCTTATTAATGAATTTCCTTTTGCAGTAACATTCTAAAAAAAGAATAGGTTACCTCTTCTTGAGAAAGTCCCGCTCTGGGTTTGCGCTGGGATGGCCCAAAGAATGCTTTGATGCCAACACCAGCGCCGGCACCTCTAACACGTCCAGGATGCTCTGGGTTACCCAGAGCAACTGTCAATTCATCCCTTGTGCCCTGAGGGATGAACGTGCCTTGTTTCCTCTGCTCGTGCAGCTCCCGCTAATCACCATAAATAGAAATTGGTAAGTTAACACCACAAATAATCAATATTCAAATGATTTCTCTAAGAGTTGTATTTTACCATTTTTGCAGCCGCCTCAGCAGTTACAGGCTTCTTTATTTCACCCTTCTTGTTTTGCCTGCCAGCTATCCAGATATCATGGCGAGGAATGGGTGTGGCAGACTCCTGAGTAGGAGCAGACTCCTGAGTAGGAGCAGACTCCTGAGTAGCCGCAGACTCCGCCTGTAGTCTTTGGCGAACGCTTGCATAGCCTTTTGGACCCATAGTGTGGTCATGCACATTCAGTGCACGCCTTGCTTTTTGTGCGTCACTGAGGGCCTAGTTAGTATGCACATTAATGATTTGGTTAGTAGCACCAAATGCTAATCTTGAATAGGTGAATACAATGTATATTAATTAAATTAGGAGTGACGCCTAATACCTTGAATTCTTCAGATTTTCTTGAAGCAACAAAATTGTCCCAATCTTCTTTGTCCAAGAAGTTCCATTGTTCAAGGGCTGACTTCTTCTTCTTATCACCCTCTTTTATGTATTCTCTGTTCAGATTTGTCCTATAATTCCTAAGCATCTTTCCAGCGCGTTGCATCACATTTTTACGATGCAACTTCTCATCCAATGCAAACAGATTCTGTAAAATAGAAATGTTATTAACTAGTATCCAAAATAGAATTGCAAATAATAGAATTTGTAATCTACAAAATAGAATTGCAAATAATAATAACTCACGCATAAATCCTTCCATATCGAGTCTTTTTTCGCTTGAGGAACTTTATGCCAATTGTCATACTTAACACCACAATGGCCCCGAGTGGTACACCCAAGATAGTTCACAAAATTATTGCGGTTCACTCCAATTGGATTTCCTCCATTATCAAACTCCACCACCAATTTAGATCCACTACCACTTAGCGCTAATAACTTCTTCAACAGGGTGATGCCCCTTTTCTTGTTAAGTGTCTGGTGTTGCGCATCAAGTTGCTCCAGTGCTTCAGTGGGTACAGGTGCATCAACCTAAAATTTGACAAAAATAAAACACACTAACTTAGCCCAATATAGAAATATAGGATATATGACATAACTAGAAGATAATGAATTTTATAGAAATACAGGATATGTTTTTAGAACTTACATTAGTATCCTCGCCATGCTCATCATGGACTTCATGCTCATCATGGACATCATGCTCATCATGGTCAGCCATCTGAAAATGTCATTAAAAAGGCAAACATTTAGCATTTGTATTAACTAGAAAAAGGCAAACATTTAGCATTTGTATTAACTAGAAAAAGGCAAACATTTAGCATTTGTATTAACTAGAAAAAGGCAAACATTTAGCATTTGTATTAACTAGAAAAAGGCAAACATTTAGCATTTGTATTAACTAGAAAAAGGCAAACATTTAGCATTTGTATTAACTAGAAAAAGGCAAACATTTAGCATTTGTATTAACTAGAAAAAGGCAAACATTTAGCATTTGTATAAACATACATGTCTCTAAAATTGTGATCTTTTATCAATTAACAATCCTTCATTGTGATCTCCGCGCACATATAAGTCATCATTAGCTTCAATATTTTGTGGAGTTGGCAACCCAACTGAGAATGGACTGGAGTCATCATACTTATCATAGTACTCTTCTTCATCTATAGGATCTTCAATGAACTGTCTTTTACCATGAAGAACAACCGACCATTTATCATTTGCAGGATCATCGATATAGAATATTTGTTTCGCCTGTGATGCCAATATGAATGGTTCACCCTTCTTGCCAATCTTTTCAAAGTTCACCAAAGTGAAACCCAATTCATCCACTATAACTCCTTTGGTGTTATCAACCCAATTACATTTAAAGAGCGGAATTTTGAAATCTATGTAGTCAAACTCCCAAATGTCCTCAATGACACCGTAATATGACATTTTAGCTTCACGTGGACTCTTATCCTTTGCACTTGCAAAGTACATAGTCGACACTTGAAGAGTGACCCCACTATTTTGGACGACACTCTTATCATCTTGGCGCTTTGTGTAATATGTGAATCCATTAATGTCAAACCCTTCATAAGACATAACATTCGGTTTTGGTTTAAAGGCGAGGCATTTGATAGTTTCTGTAATATCATTTGGTGTTTGAGATAGTTGATGTAAGACTTTATCTTCAAACCACTTAGTAAAAGTCTTATTATGCTCTCTAGCAAGCCACATTGAACTTGCTCGAGGATGTTGTCTCTTTATGAAATTGGTATGTTCCTCGATATAAACACTCACTTCATCCATATTGTGTAAAATATACAAGTGAGCTTGTTCCAACTGCTCACGGCTGATTACTTTCACCCGTAATCCCAAAATTCCTTTGCCCTCCTCAATATTCTTGTCATTATCAGGAGTGTCATTACCACTGAGAAAGTCATTACAAAAATCCATAACCTCTCTCGCCACATAACCTTCAATAATACTCCCTTCAGGCCGATAACGGTTTCGGACATCACCTTTAAAAACGCTCATGTATCGTTCAAAAGGATACATCCAATGCAAGAAAACTGGTCCCAACATTTTCACTTCCCTAGTCAAGTGGACAACAAGATGTACCATGATATCAAAGAACGAAGGAGGGAAATACATCTCAAGCTGACATAGGGTAACAACCACTTCTCTTTGCAAATTATCGAGAGTATCAGGGTCAATAACTTTGCTGCATAGACTATTGAAAAAGAAACAAAGTCTGGTAATTGCAAACCTTACATGCTTCGGCAATATAGATCGAATAGCCACAGGCAATATTTGTTGCATTAGAGTGTGACAATCATGAGATTTAAGACCTATCAACTTCAGATCTTTCATTGATACCAATCTACGGATGTTGGATGAGTAACCATGTGGCACCTTAACATTTACCAAGCATTCACAAAAAGTTTTCTTCTCCTTTCTAGACAACGTGTAACAAGCGGGAGGTAAGTATGTTCTTTTATTACCCATTTCACGTAATTCTGTTAATTCTGACCTTATTCCCATTTCACGTAGGTCCAGTCTGGATTTTATCCCATCTTTAGTCTTACCTGGTATATTTAATAGAGTACCAATGATGCTATCACAGACATTTTTCTCAACGTGCATTACATCGATACAATGCCTGACTGTCAAAGAACTCCAATAAGGAAGATCCCAAAATATTGACTTCTTCTTGAATGAAGAATTGTCACTCCGTGTGGCCATACTACATTGTGATTTCTTACCAAATTCATTGACAATGTCTTTTACTCTTTCATAAACAACATCCCCTGGTATAGGTTTAGGTGCACTCCGTTCATCATTCCATCCATTGAATGCTTTGCGCTTCCTACGATACGGATGGAATTTTGAAAGAAACCTTCGATGACCAAGATATACAGTCTTGCCGCCATGTTTTAGTCTTATTGAATCAGTGTTTTCTTCACATATAGGACACGCTTTAGCTCCTTTGACACTATATCCAGACAAATTCCCATATGCTGGAAAGTCATTAATAGTGCAAAACAACATAGTGTGCAAACGAAATGTCTCTTTTGCTGAAGCATCATAGGTCATCACACCTTCAGCCCAAAGTTTCTTTAAGTCATCAATCAAAGGTTCAAGATAAACATCGATATCATTTCCGGGTTGTTTAGGGCCCGATATCAACAATGACAACATAACGTACTTATTTTTCATACACATCCAGGGAGGAAGATTGTATATAACAAGCATGACTGGCCAAGTGCTATGTTGGCTGCTCAATGTCCCGTACGGATTCATCCCATCTGTACAAAGCCCAAGTCTTAGATTCCTATCTTCTTCACCAAATTTAGGGTACAGTAGATCAATCTTCTTCCACTGTGGGGAATCAGACGCATGTCGTAGGATCCCATCATTATTTTTCTTAACATCTGCATGCCACCTCAGATTCTTCGCATCTTTCGGATTTGCAAACAAGCGTTGAAACCGTGATATTATAGGTAGATACCACAACACCTTGGCAGGAGAACCAGTTTTGGACTCCCCCGAAGTCGTCAATTTATACCGTGACGCACCACATTTTGGACAATCTTTCAAATCTACATAGTCCTTTTGAAATAATACACAATCATTCGGGCATGCGTGTATCTTCTTGGCCTCCATTCCCATTGGACACAACATTTTCTTTACCTGGTATGTTGAGATTGGAAGCTCGTTTCCTTCAGGAAGAATTTCTTTCAACAAAGTCAACAATGAAGTGAAGCTTTTGTCGCTCCATCTATTGTTAGCTTTCAACTTATACAATCTCAAAACAGCGCTAAGCTTCGTAAACTTAGCACAGCCTGTGTATAACGGTATCTCAGCATCATGCACAATGTTTGTAAAGATAGGAGGTGGATCGGTGTGCTCTACCCTACAACTATCCAGCATCGCATCAACGATGTCTGCTGGAACTGGTTCGTTCACATTTACGTCATCGGAGGCAATTTCTTCTTCCACCCAAGCACTACTATCGACATCTACTGGTTTCGATTTTGAAATCTCTCCATGCCAGTGCCATTCTGTATAGCCTTGTACAATCCCGTTGCACATGACATGACTTTTGATTTCCTCACCAGTGTTGACTTTCAAGATGTTACCGCAATGCCTACATGGACAGTAGAACCTATCTGTAGGTTTTTTCCTATGTTCCTCGGCAACTCTAATAAACTGATCAAGACCAGATATAAACTCTGGGGTGCAACGATTACGAATGGACATCCATGATCTATCCATTCTATGATCAGAGAAAACAAGTATATATTAGGAAACAAGTATATATTAGGAAAAGATTAGGGTATACACTTACATCCTAAGCGTATAATGTGATGTCATTCTTATATATAATAAATGTGTACCACCTATCCCATCCTTGAACACCTAATCTCACTAGTAAGTGTATAATGTATATTTGGTTTTCAAGAAAATTTCGGCAGCATTTCCCCGCTGTTCTCTAAGTACATATGTACTTAGAGAACAAATGGGGAAATGCTACCGAAATTTTCTCGAAAACCCAATACACATTATACACTTACATCCTAAGTGAGATTAGGTGTTCAAGAACAGTCCCAAACCGGGGACTATCCAAGATTTACTCCTAATGAGTCAATCTTGGATGGGTTTCTAGGCCAACAAATACATTTGATGTCATTCTTATATATAATAAATGTGTACCACCTATCCCATCCTTGAACACCTAATCTCACTAGTAAGTGTATAATGTGCATTTGGTTTTCAAGAAAATTTCGGCAGCATTTCCCCGCTGTTCTCTAAGTACATATGTACTTAGAGAACAAATGGGGAAATGCTACCGAAATTTTCTCGAAAACCCAATACACATTATACACTTACATCCTAAGTGAGATTAGGTGTTCAAGAACAGTCCCAAACCGGGGACTATCCAAGATTTACTCCTAATGAGTCAATCTTGGATGGGTTTCTAGGCCAACAAATACATTTGATGTCATTCTTATATATAATAAATGTGTACCACCTATCCCATCCTTGAACACCTAATCTCACTAGTAAGTGTATAATGTGTATTTGGTTTTCAAGAAAATTTCGGCAGCATTTCCCCGATGTTCTCTAAGTACATATGTACTTAGAGAACAAACGGGGATATGCTACCGAAATCTTCTCGAAAACCCAATACACATTATACACTTACATCCTAAGTGAGATTAGGTGTTCAAGAACAGTCCCAAACCGGGGACTATCCAAGATTTACTCCTAATGAGTAAATCTTGGACGGGTTTCTAGGCCAACAAATACATGTGTTGTCATTCTTATATATAATAATTGTCTATAAACTACAGGAAACATGGTTAATCCTAATCAACAGAGCATTATTAAATAATAAATCAAGAAATCAATAGTTTTAAACAAAAGGTCTAGGAATCTTTACTAGACATTATATGTATCCCTAATCATCATATTTAACATACTACATTATTATGAACATCCAGATCAGATTAAGATCATACTATGTTATAACCATTGGTTTAGTAACCCTATTTCCGCATGTACATGTTTATCAACTTTAAAACCCTATAATTCATGAAATCATTCTAACTCAATTTAATATGTTGGGATCACACAATTATATAATGACATCAGAATATATAGAAGAAACATAATTAACATGTTTAACAACATGTTCATCAAACTAGGGTTTTCTTGAATATCATAAAAGGTAGAAGAGCATTCTTTTCGGTAAGTTGACCTTTTCATATTACTTTGACCATTACAAACACATGTTTCTAGGCCGACACAAGGTGTAACATGTAGGTGATATACCTAGGTTGACACACCTTAATGAGTGTAGGCCGATACACCTTGAATATAATGAATGGATACACTTGAAATTAATGAGAAGGATACACTTTGAAAAGTGTAGGCTAGCTAGTATACCCTAAAAAGCAGCAGACAATATAACAAGTTAAAGTTGAATCTAATGTATATAGGTCTAATGATCTAGAAAAAACATATATTATAGCTTGATTATAATCTATTATAGCTTGATTATACCTCATGTTTGTAAATGGCAGAGAAAAAATTGTCCCATCATCATATTTCAGTAAGAAAAAATTGTCCCATCATCATATTTCAGTAAGAAAATTTCAACTATGGCAGAGAAATTCATCCCCAAGCCTCACCCCTACTATCGTAATCTCTATTGCAGCAATACTACCCTCGTAATCCCACCAATCACCCGCAAGCATTGTCACACAAATAAAATACATGTACATCAATAAAATACAGAGAAGAGGGCATACCGGTTTGGAGGTCTGGAGAAGACGGCGGTAAAGAGGAGCTGTGGTGGCGGCGCGGCGGAGAAGCAGCTAGCTAAACCCTGGTGGCGGCGCGACGGCGGTGGACAGCAGCTCTGTCGTCCTGGCGGCGGCGGCGAGACGGCGGTGGAGAGTAGCTCTGTCGTCCTGGCGGCGGCGGCGTGGAGGCACTAGCAGTTGCGGCGGCGGCGTGGCGGGAGCAGTCGGGTGGGGCGACAGCAGTTGGAGGGTCCAGCAGTTGCGGCGGCGGCGGTGTGGAGGGGAGGGGCGACAGCAGTTGGAGGGTCGGGCGACAGCAGTCGGCTGTTTAGGTGATGAAACAGAAGAAAGGGGAACAGTCGGGTGATCGCAGGATATAAATTTCACCTATAGCGTCGGTTGTTTGTCACAACCGAC
The DNA here is from genome assembly GCA_963693085.1 of Alisma plantago-aquatica. Taxonomy (NCBI): domain Eukaryota; kingdom Viridiplantae; phylum Streptophyta; class Magnoliopsida; order Alismatales; family Alismataceae; genus Alisma; species Alisma plantago-aquatica. Next base: position 624,961,863 of record OY856414.1, on the reverse strand, counting down.
GCCTAAAATAATTTAGCGTCGGTTGTTTGAAACAACCGACGCTCAAATGGACGATATTTTCACGAAATTGTTTGGCGGGAACCACTTTCGGCGTCGGTTATCAACAGATAACCGACGCTATAAGTGACACTTTGCGCGCAAAGTTTTCATCACATATAGGCGTCGGTGGCTATTTAAATAACCGACGCTGTATGTGACATTTTTTCTTTTCGCTCGAAAATTGGATTTCGCAGGAGCTTTTAGGCGTCGGTTTGTTATTGTCAACCGACGCTAAATACAAAGCGGTACCCGTGTCTGGCTGGTCTTCGAATATAGACGTCGGTTTGCTTAAACAGCCGACGCCCTATATGATAGGCGTCGGTTTTTCTTAATAACCGACGCCCAGAAAAGCGACACTGAATGCTATTTCTGTAGTAGTGATGCACTTCTCTAGAAAAGAAGGTGATGAAACCCCGACTAGAGTGGTTTAGGGTTTCCAAGGAATCAATCTTGAGGAATCATGAAATACATGATATCATGATTTTAAGTTCACCATACACCATGGTACAACTAATATGGTAAGTTTTAGTAGTACTTTGAGTGCCTAAGATGAAGATGCATGTGGCTTGTCACCATATATGATAGGAGGTGAATGACAAATACTAGTAACCCAGTGAGTTGATATAAAGGATTAAAAGTCCCCGAGAGGGAATGGGAGTTCATCACTATGGATGTTGCGGTAAGTCTCCCGTGGACCAAGGAAGGTCAAGATGCAATATGGGTTATGGTAGATCACCTTACCTAGATGACATGACCTAAGAGAAAGAGAGAGTACTATCGGGGGATAGATCTGGTTGAACTACATGCAAGAGAGAGAGAGATGGTTCAACTACACCATGATGCGAGTTCAAAGGTTCATGAGTATGACCTAAAGATTCACTTCCATGAGATGGAAGTAGATACATGAAGAACTTGATATTAGTATAGTTTATCACCCCTAACTGATGGTTAGTATGATCCAGACAAGAGGGTCTGATGAGAGCATGTGTGCTCATTCAGGGTGATACATGGGGGGGGACAGTTCTTGCCCTATGAGAGGTGTGATGATAACCACCATAACCAATATCGGGATGTAAAGAAGCTCTATAAGGGAGGTTGTGTCGGTCACCACTTCATTAAGATAATGTTGGTGAAGGGACCTTGCGAAGGTTAGAAAAGGACCACCGTGTGTGCATATGAAGTCGCTTTGATCATGTGATGGCTGAGGAAGTGCAGGGGTTCCATGAGTCATGAGCTGATGTAAAGCAGACTGACATGCAGTTCACTACGGGAGAATATGTGATGCGAAAATGCAACCCCTCTAATCTACAACTGAGAAAGTTGAGTCCCCGATATATGGTTCCTTTTGAGATGGATTGGTGGAGATGTTTATGTTCAGTCTTACCCCTCAGGATAACATGATGTGTTTCAGGAGTCCAATCTAGAGCACTATGTGAGGTACCCAAGCCATGTGCTGAGCCATGAACCTAGTTAGCTTTGAGAGAAGCTGAAATGTCCTAAGTCACCTTTGACGGTACAAGGTACCAAGGTGAGAAAGAACTCAGATGCAAGAATATGAGATGATGAAGGTTCTTGGGAGGAACCATGGAGAGGGTAAAACCACATGGGAGCCATGATGGATATGAGGAAGTCTTATCCTAAAACTCTTACTATACTGTATCTTTTCCCTTACTTATACTTGTCTCTGGTATCTCTATGGTACCGTGTCTATTTATTTGAAGTTTATAACACAATATGTATATCATCCTTAACTTGGCAGAGCAATATATTCAAACACTATAATATACTGAGAAATCAACATACTATACATGCAGGCAGACTAAAATACTTAAATAAACATAATGCATGTCCATTTGGCACTTATACACTAGAATCATTCAATTAAAAAACTTAATATACTGATGAGATCTAATTACTTGGCATACGAGTAATCGTCATTTGCACCTGTAACATCCCTGACCTGGGTTATGAGTTAACCCTAGGTGTTTTGCCTAAATATGTAATTAAATCTTTGTGATTAACTCTGAGCATGTAATTAAGTTTCTCAGAAACATATATTTCAGTATTTGCTCCTTTTTATTTAAAAGTTGTAGCATTGTTTTGATATACAGGGACCTATGTGCAATTTACCCAGTTGAAAGGGTTAGCTTGCAATTTGCACATGATGAGATGTTCCTCTGATGTTGAGACATCATGAGAAATATTTTTGGCAAAGTTTGAGGGATTTCCCAAGCTTGGGCACCAAGGTGCAGCTGTGGAAGCAATCCCGGTGCTTGAAACCCTAATTTGGGGTAAAATGCAATTTACCCAAATTAAGGGATGCAATTTGTAAAATATATCATCTAATGTATCTTTCTAGATTCTTGCCATAATTTAGAGAAGAAATGATGAGGAAGTCACCTCAATTGAATTACCAAGTTATGAAATATACCTTGTGATTGAATAATCAGGGTATATGTACAATATCCCTTTTATGTATGTACCTTAGTATTAAATTGATCTTCTCTGCCCTCTTTTTCTAGACCTTAAGAGAAGTTTTGTCCTTAGAATAAATAGGAAGGGACGAGCAAGTAATGAAGGAAGGACCTAGTTGGATTTATGGGAAACTTATGGGCCTTTAATGAAACCTCACCCATGTATATATACACTTTACCTCTCAAGCAAAGGAACCTTTCCTTCGTGCATATCACTGTTTCCCCTTGCTTGGCCGACTAAGGACTGTCTTGGAGCTCAAAGAGGAACGACCAAGGGTGCAAGGTAGGTTTGAATCCCTCTTCTTGCCTAATTCCATGGTTAGAACTCGAATTCAAGGTCAATTTGGTGACTAACTCATGAAACCCTATCTTTCTAGCCATCCTTTCTCGTTTCTCCCTTGGAGTTTTCACCTTGACCAACCTGTGGGAACTCAAGGATGCCATTAGAGCTTGGAGCTAGAAATCTTGGAACTCAAGGAGCAAGCTTTAGGCGGGTTTTATAACTCTAAACCCATGCTTTACTATGTACATCTCTTACATGCGGTTAGATGATAGCTCTTCATGTTTCCCTACTTTGCTTTGCTATTTTGCAAGCAAATCCATGGGATATCCATACTGTTCTTGCGCTAGGAGATGAAGGCGTGATTTCCAAGAAAAACCCACCGCTTTTCACTTTCTTAAACGGTCCCAACAGTTTGCTCTCTCGGTCTCAGGACCGCGAGGTGAGCAAACGGTCTCTGGACCGCGAGAGGGAAAACGGTCTTCACGACCGTTTGGACCCGTTGACCGAGCGTGGACCGTATAAGAAATCTGTTCCGAAATATATAGGCTAATCACCCTAAAAATTTGAGAGGCTAACTCCAAAGGAATCGGGAGATATGACCTTTTTAAGTAACAACTTTAATTGAATTTATTCCTGATTTTCAAACGGTCTGAAATTGCCTTTTTGGGAAAACGGTCTCAAGACCGTGTAAGGTCGTTGACCAAGCGTTGACCATATGAAATTACTGTTCAAAATGATGTTAATTAACAACTCACCAAGTTTAATGGTCTAATTCCAAACTAGCTAAGAGTTGAAGGGAGATTACTAGGGCTAACCCTAGATAAAACCAGTACTGAAATTATGGTGACCTAATTAGGGTTTTTAGGGTTGATTGACCTAAACGGTCTCAAGACCGTTTGGGGGACATCCAAACGGTCTCAAGACCACGAGGGAAATCAAACATGACCGTTTGGAGGTCTGGGGTCAAGAATAGTTGACCAATTGAAGGTACATTTATACCAAATTATATTGCAATTAAATATTGATATGATCATCAACTCAATAGGTCAGACCTTGATGAATTTGCACTAGAATCCAAAATTGGATGGGAAAATGGTCTCAAGACCGTTTGGAACTCATCCAAACGGTCTCAAGACCGAGAGGACAATCACCCAAGACCGTTTGAAGGTCTAGGGTTAAGCTAATTTGACCAATTGAGGACCCAATTTCAATAAGTTATCAAATTAATCAAAATTCTGATTTTGTGACTCAATCATGGTTCAACCCCTATCAAATCACATTAGATCTTGAGGAAATCTTGGGAAAACGGTCTCAAGACCATGTGGGGTCCACCCAGATGATCTCAAGACCGTTTGGGCCAAGTTTGGGCCCAATTGGAGCTCAATTGAAGGGTTCAACCTTGTGTGGATGCACATTGTTGAGTGTTGATGGGTGAACATTGATAGACTCTAATTGAATCGATTTCAACCATAATTGGTCAACAATTGAGGGTCAATTGAATGACTAATTGATTAAGCATAATCTTAATTGACCAAATCCATAAGTGGTCAACATGGCTTTGACCCTTTGAGGGCTTCAACATGAGTTGACATTATCGGTTGTACCATTGAACTTTGTGGATGGTCCAAGCGGTTGAGACCATGTGAGCTCGCGGTCTCAAGGTCGTGAGGAGGCTCGCGGTCTCAAGGTCGTAAGGAGGCTCGCGGTCTCAAGGTCATGAGGAGGCTCGCAGTCTCGAGGTCGTGAGAGGGCTCACGGTCTCAAGACCGTGAGGGGCCTCGCGGTCCTGAGGTCAAAGGTGGGCAAACGGTCCACACCATCCTCGCGGTCTTGAAATCAAATGAGGGCTCACGGTCTTGGAAGAGGTTGAGGGCTCGCGGTCCTAAGGTCAAAGGTGGCTAAACGGTCAAATCACCCTCGCATTCCTGAAAGTCACATTGGTTAAAAGGTCAACTCAACCAATGGGTCTCAAATCGAGTGAGGGTTGATGGTTGAGATCGATCAAGATAATTCAAGGTTGACTTCATTCAATCAATTGATAATATAAATAGTTCAATGATGCCCTAATCTAAAACCTAATGATAACCTAGGATATTAAAGGGTTAATTGACTAAGGTTTTGACCATGATGATGACCAATGGTGTGAATTACGAAAATACCCCTGAAGGGTCAATTGAGTAATACCTTGCTCGATTCAAACCCTAATTACATGAGAATGATGTTTTTAACCATAATGATTCCATCCAACTTGATCTAGTCTAATGTTATCATCAATAACTAATATGAAGAAAGAGAAAGTATTCTAGAGAGAGTAAGTACTCTAGAGAGAGAAAGTACCCTAGAGAGAGAAAGTAACCCTAATTGAATGGAAACTTAAGTGAAGCATCTTCAATGCACATGAATGTGTATAATTAGGGTATGATTCACCTATGTGAAGTCATAGAAACCCTAATTATGATAAATGATGAACCTTTAACTAATATGAGAGCATCAATGAAGATGTTACTCATACATGATGATGATATGAGATCAACTCACCTTAATGTGAATAGTAAACCCTAATTCAAGGGTGATGGCATATAATGGGAATAGTAAACCCTAATTCAAGGGTAATGGCATGCAAATAAGTATTAAAAACACCAATTGATGAGAATCGGAGGATTTAACTCTTATGACAAGAGTGGAAAGCATATTCCTTATTTTGTATTACCTTTATCAGTTGAATTAACCATGCAGGTTCTGATATGAAGGTGATCATATCCAGGTATGGATGTTGATGTTATATTCATTGAAGGCATGTTGTTAGCCTTATGAATAAGAAAAGTAACTTGATGCCTTGTCAATGGCATCCCATAATGATAATGGGCTGTGAGAGCCATGAATACCATCAAAGTCATGCTGTAGAGATGACTTGTGATGAGTATGATGAGAAATTATGATTGATAAGAGTTAGGCCTGCTACCTTTAGTATTCTTCTGTTATAGCTGTTATGCTACTGCTATTGTTTGAAGAACAATGTATGTTGTTAAAGAATACTGAATGTACCTAACTAATCAAGTATAATGTAGAGCCCTGATCATAGATCCATCATTGTCAGAGATTAAATGATGGTGAAACAGGTTTTCCTAAAAGAACTCCTGGAACACATATTGTTGAGTATGTGGGGTATATGTGTAACATCCCTGACCTGGGTTATGAATTAACCCTAGATTGTTTTGCTTAATAAGGTTAAGTAGATTCTTAATCTTATCTTGTGAAAAGTAATTAGGGCTCATGAGAAACTTATGTTTCAATTTTGGTCCTGTTTGAACAATGTTGAAGCAATGTTTGCTTATTTTGGACTAAAGTGCAAATTACCCAAGTTGAGGGGTTAAATTGCAAATGTTTCATGGCAAGATGTTCCTATGATGTTGAGACATCATAAGAATGAATATGATGTAGTGGTATGGTTTTCACAAGCTTGGGCACCAAGATTAAGCTTGTAAAGCAGTGTTGTGCATTAAAACCTAGTTTTGGTGAAAAGTGCAATTTACCCAAAACCTAGGGTTCAATATGCAAATTACCACTTCAATAAGGTCCCTAATGTTTCTTGGAATCATGTAGAGCAAATAAAATGAGATGGGTGCCTCATTTGAATTAAGTTGGAGGAGAGAGAATCTTGATATTAAAATAATCAAGATTAATGCCTAATTGAAACCCTAATTTGATTTAGGGCAAAAATGAATAAAAATAATTGAAGGGCTTTCAACCAAAATGTTTTGGGTTGATTTTGAATAAGGATGGACGTTCCTTTTCCAAGATAAGGAACGAAAATATCCTAAGTAGGTGAAATTCCACTCACCTTATTATAAGAAAAAGAAAACCCACTCACATATGGATATTAATATAATAAGCATTAAGGTGCTTAATTTGCTTTTCTTTAAATTGAGGATAATGAAGGAGAATTAAAGGAAAAGGAAGGTGCCTCATCCTTAAGGGATTTGAGGGGGAAGAGGCGGCCATATTTATGGAATTTAATGCATTTTTATAAGGCATATTCTCTCTCATCAATTTCTTTATAAAAGTGCCATTTCCAAGCCCAAACCAAGGCCTTTTTCGGATTTTCTTCTTCCCCTTGCTTGAAAAACCGACCAAGGAGATAGGGAGGAGCAGGGAGAACGTCCCCAACCTGTGGGGGAGCCCTTGACCTTCGTTCTCCTTGATTTCATGGTGGGAATCGAAAATAAATTATGGATTCCTTCTTATTTCGATCTCCTCTTCAACCCTAGCCAACTTTTGCAATCAAAAGCTTGAGGACGAGCCTAGGGGGAGTTGCTAGAGCTTCATCCACCATTAATGGCGTGAGATTGGAGCTTTGGAGCTCAATTGGAGGCGGGTTTTATAACTTAAACCCTCAAACATTGCTATTGCATCAATCTTCTATGCTTTGTTGATTGATTTCTTCAATTTGATAAACTTTTGCTTCTTTGCTGCAAATTCCATCAAGAACGGTTGCTGTTCTTGGTTTTTCTAAGGAAGGGGATGATGAAATCATCCTAGATGCTTATCCAAAGAAAATTACCAAGCAAAACCGTTTTGATAGCTACTCCAAATCGTTTTAATTTGATTGGCTATGCGGTTTCAGCAAACCGTTTAAGGGCAAACGGTTTGAGACCATTTGGGAGAAAATGGTCTCAAGACCGTTTTACATGGTTGACGAAGCGTTGACCGTTTGGGAATTGTGTTCCTAATTATGTAGGCTGATAACCCTCCAAATTTGAGGGATTAACTCTAAAGGAATCGAGAGTTGAAGGCCAATCAATTAGGCAATCGTATTGAATTATGTGCTGATTTTCAACCTGATCAACTTGACCTGCTTGGGCAAACGGTCTCAAGACCGTTTGAGTGCGTTGACCAAGCGTTGACCGTATGAGATTTTTGATCCTAATTATGTTGGATAATGACTCACCAAGTTTTATGGGTTAACTCGCAAGGAATCGTGAGTTGAAGCCTAATCAATTAGGGAAACCTAATTTGATTAAGTGCTGATTTTCAACCTGATCAACTTGACATGCTTGGGCAAACGGTCTCAAGACCATTTGAGTGCGTTGACCAAGCATTTACCGTATGCGATTTTTGTTCATAATGATGTTGGTTAATGACCCTCCAAATTTGAGGGGTTAATTCCAAACGAGTCATGAGTTGAAGGCTAATCAATTGGGCTAACCCTAATTGAAATCAGTGCTGAAATCACAATGAGCTAATTTGAGATTTTGGGTTGATTAGCCCAAACGGTCTCAAGACCGTTTGGGGGATCATCCAAACGGTCTCAAGACCGTTTGGGGTCACCCCAAGACCGTTTGGAGGTCTGGGTTCAAGTATAGTTGACCAATTGAAGGTCCAAAGGTACCAAATCATACTGCAACTAAATGCTGATTTGTTGATCAACTCGATAGACCAATCCATGATGATTTTTCACTAAAGTCCAAAGGTTGGATGGGCCAAACGGTCTCAAGACCGTTTGGAGGTCATCCAAACGGTCTCAAGACCGTTTGGTGGTCACCCAAGACCGTTTGGAGGTCTAGGGTTGAGTTTAGTTCAGTGGTTGAAGGTCTAAAGATATCAAGTTGATCTGCAATAGATTGCTGATTTGGTGAGCACTTCAATGAACCAAACCCTAATTAGATTGCTTGGATTGGAGTGATATGATGGGCAAACGGTCTCAAGACCGTTTGGAGCTCATCCAAACGGTCTCAAGACCGTTTGGTGGTCACCCAAGACCGTTTGGAGGTCTAGGGTTGAGTATGGTTAGGTGTTTGAAGGTCTAAAGGTGCCAAGCTGTTATACAATGCAATGCTGATTTGGTGATCAATCCAATGATCCAAACCTTAATTGGATGGCTTGGATTTGAGGGATATGATGGGCAAACGGTCTCAAGACCGTTTGGAGGTCATCCAAACGACCTCAAGACCGTTTGGGGTCAGGTCATACCCAACTTGGATGATGGTTCAATGGTTTCAAAGCAACTAGTCTTACATTGATTAGTGTTGTTGAATCATCGATTCCAAACCCTAATTCAATTGAATCAAACCCTAATTGATGACCAATTGAGGGTTAATTAAGGGTCAAATAAGTTGAAGGTTGACCTATTTAAACTCAATTGAAGTATGGGTATAGGTCCAATTGATGATTGGTTCCATGAATCCAATGATTGAAGGAATCAACATTGGAAACCCTAATTCAATTGGATACCTTATAAGGTCCAATGGATCAAACCTTTTTGAAAACCTAATGTGATTGGGTGGGAGATACCTTTAATGGTACCAGTCATTAATGCATAACAAATGCATGGATCCAATACATGATGTAAACCCTAATTGAGGCCGATTTCATGTATAACTCTATTAAGAGGTTGCCTACATGTGAAATCACTAATTAGGATGAATAGTAAACCCTAATTCCTTTGGACACCTTATGTAATGGAGGTCCAATGTGATGATGAATGTACTATTGATCCAATGATGGTTAGTAATGTTAACCACTGAAGGAACAAAGGTTAAAACCCTAATAGTACCTAAGTGATTAGTGTCAATTAAGGGATGAACCCTAATTGCTGATAAGATCAATGACTTGGTACACTATGTAAATCATAGTTGTATGTACTTGATTGAAGGGTTGATATGACCTAATCAAGTTAAGAAGCTGATAGCATGAATTCATACATGAATATGAATCATGTGGTGTATAAGGGTTATGATCCTTAATCAAAGATATCATGAAACCCTAAACATGAATATAAACCCTAATTGACAGGGTTATTGAATTCAACCCTAGTTGAGGGTGATTCCATGAGAAACCCTAGTTGAGGGTGATTCAATGTGAAACCCTAGTTGAGGGTGATTCCATGTGAAACCCTAGTTGAGGGTGATTCAATGTGAAACCCTAGTTGAGGGTGATTCCATGTGAAACCCTAGTTGAGGGTAATTCCATGTGAAACCCTAGTTGAGGGTGATTCAATGTAAAACCCTAGTTGAGGGTGATTCCAAGTGAAACCCTAATTGAGGGTGCATCCATGTGGAACCCTAGTTGAGGGTGATTTCATGAGAAACCCTAATTGGGAATGCATCCCTAATTGCTTATAGGACCAATGACTTGGTACCCTATGTTAATCATAGTTGTATGCATATGATTGAAGGGTTGATGTGACCTAATCAAGTTGAAAGGATCAAATAATAGAATTCATATATAAATATGATTCATGTGATGATCCTATGTAGCACGACCGTGCAAGGCAGCATGGCCGTGGCGACTTTACTCAGCACGACCGTGCAAGGTAGCACGGCCGTGGTAGCTTTACTTTGCACGACCGTGCAAGGTAGCACGGCCGTGGTGGTCTATGCTTGACTTAGAGCTGAATTGAAAGTGACCTAACATGGTCGTTTTGTTAATTCTCAATTTAAGGATGAGATAGATACTCATACCTTGTGATGATAATCATTTAATGATACTTGATGAGAATAAATAAGTATGAGTGAATACTTATGGTATAAATGTTGGCTCCTAGATGTGGGGAGCAATGAACTAGGGTTTGATCATTGATAATATGATCTTGAAAACCTAAATGGTTAATAATGGAAAACCCTATTCTTAATGAAGGGTAATGATATGTGAGAGAAAGCCCTAATTGATGGAAAACCCTAACCCTAGTAAGGTAATAGTGGTGTTACCCTGTATTGCATGATGTGTTGTAAACCTGATAAGTCTATTATCATGTGTGACAATCATGCAGGGTTCATGAGTTGATGATCATAGCCAGGTATGAGCTATGATGTTTATTTGATAAGAATTGATTGGCCATATGTGCCATTATGTTTTTGTTACTGAGAAAGAAGTAACAAGATGAGTTGGGCTTGTAAGCCTTTGTTTAAGTTGTTGCCTAGTGAGAGGTGACAAGATGTGAATGGCCTTGTGCGCCATGTGAATAAAGTTGTTGCCTAGTGAGAGGTGACAAGATGTGAATGGCCTTGTGCGCCATGCGAATAAAGTTGTTGCCTAGTGAGAGGTGACAAGATGTGAATGGTTTTGTGAGCCATGTGAATAAAGTTGTTGCCTAGTTAAAGGTGACAAGATGTACAGTGTTCTGATGAGCCATGTGTGATGGAAACCCAAATCCTGATAAAGGATTAAGGGTAATACCCTTGAAATATTAATACATTGTTTTTGCATGGTATTGATAGATAAATGATGTACTGCTATTATATGTGCTAACCATGCAGGTATTATGAGATGATGAGCATAGCCAGGTATGAGCTATGATGTATTATTAGTTTGAATTGTTAATTGGGCCTTGTGTGCCATAATATACCTTGTGCCTGGTAAGAGGTGGCAAGAGAATTAATGTGCATCAAGTGCCATGATGGATGCTTGTGTAGCAAGTATCATACTTACCTTGGTCAAATGACCTAAAGGTGTTAGTTACCTGAGAAAGAGGTAATAGTGCTCAAGTGATGAACAAAGGGTTTGAATACCCAGGATTTCATGGTTATGGTATTGAAATTGAGAATGGATGAGAAGCCCCAGTGTTGAAATGAGGGATTAAGATCCCAACACCTTGTGAAAAGAGTATGGCTACGAGCCATGACTCCACAATGATAATGCCAGGCTTTAGTCATATGATCTAAGCCTGAAGAGAGTTAATGCAGTGATAATGATTCTGTAGTTTGAATAGATGTTATACATGTTCTTCATATTCATTAAAGGAATAGTAACATGGTTATTCTATCAAGTTACAGTTGCAATGCTTTTGACATAGAATAATGATTTAATCTGTTAGACATCAAAATATCTGCTGTTAAATAAATATGATTCTCCTATTCACATTTATCTTATTAAGTTGCAATAATAATGTTTCTGGCGGAGAGTTATATCTCTCGCTGGGGAAATTTTTATAATTGTCTCACCCCCATGGGAACCACATTTTTAGGTGGACGCGGACGAGGAGACAGGAATCCTTCAGGAGGTGAAGGACATCAGCAGTAGCAGGGACATCAGTAAAGTCTCAGGTGGAGACATTGACTGTCATGTCATGTTCAGATGTATATAGAAGTCCTATGTGTCGTCTCTGTACTCTCAGGTCCTTGGAGTAGTAGTTAATGATTTCGAGATTTTGGCTTAGTGCCTCGAGGGTTTTATACTACCTGTGTACAGTTAAGACAGAGTAGTTAATGTTTGTATTCCTCGAGAATCAAAAGTACATGAGATGTATATATATGAACCAGGATGTAAAGTTTTACTTTGGTTCTGAATGAAAGAGTTTTCCTATGAATGGATCCCTTTGCAAAAAGTTTTAATTTTTAGTGATTTTCACTAATCCGCTGCTTGATGAACGCTTCCGCATTAGATAATCTTGTTTTCGCGAGACGGTCGTCACAATTTAGTGGTATCAGAGCTCTAGGTTCGCTGAGTCTATAGAGACATAGGACTAAGATTGTAGAGTTTGTTCTAAGCATCTTCCAGTTTATCTGATAGTATCTTCTACTCACATAGGAGAAGAAGAACTTGAAAATGACTGGAGAACACGAGAAACACATTGCTTAGGGCAATGTTGTTGCACCAAGAAGTGGTGCAAGGATCATGCAAGAATAGAATGAGTGCCTGAGAATCCCCATTAAGACTTGATCAGGATAGAGAATCCTATGATCATGCTCTTGTTGGACATATTAGGGCAACAATAATGCATATAGGGGACTGGATACTAGCCTTACAACCTAGATTATCAGTCCTTAGTACAGAAATCTTGAGCTTTAAAAGAGTTCCTAAATGACTTAGTCATGTTGGAACAAGGGAAAATGTGGGAAAGAATAATAAATGGCAAGAAAGTAGACTCTGCCATAAATCTGGACAAACAGTATATCTGTGATGGCAGTGCCCAAGAAGGGGCAATAAACTGAGAAGTAGGGAATGGTCTCTATAATTTTAGAGACATTTGCCTAATGGTTTTAAAAAGCCATGTTTTTGGTACTAATAGTGCAATAAATGCCTAGTGTACCAGGGAAGTAGCCACTAAGTAAGTGTAAAGGTCTTAACCTTTCACATGTAAGATTCCATGGCTTAGTTTTTGCATTAGTAATAAGACTAATAAGACCATGATATGAGGACAAGGTATGTTATAAATGTGTACATGTAGAGTACACTAAACCCTTTTTGTTATAAAAAGGAAGATTGTTGATTTTGATTTCCCTATTGGTTTCTATATAGGGAAGAAATGATGAGAACTAGAATTTGAATTCTGTTCAATATTCTTATAAATGCTCTATATTGTTCTTACATCTATGAAAGAAGAAGAGGTATAGAAGAGATGTCTGGATAAAATCCAGGTATGTTAAATCTTATGTTTATGATGATATGAAAAGCAAGGAATATGACAGCATGTAAGTGCATACTACCTAATCTCAATACTTATATACCCTGGCCAGGTATATGATTATTGAAGATAAGGCAAGTATGAAACTCTTAGATTGTTATCGTTTTGATTACTCTGATCAAGTAGTCATTATGAAACAATCTAGAGAGTATAATGAGACAAAAAGGAAAAGCTATGTGAGCATTCCCAACCAAAAGGAAAAGCTATGTGAACATTCCCAACCAAAAGGAAAAGCTATGTGAACATTCCCAACTAAAAGGAAAAGCTATGTGAACATTCCCAACAAAAAGGAAAAGCTATGTGAACATTCCCAACCAAAAGGAAAAGCTATGTGAACATTCCCAACTAAAAGGAAAAGCTATGTGAACATTCCCAACCAAAAGGAAAAGCTATGTGAACATTCCCAACAAAAAGGAAAAGCTATGTGAACATTCCCAACCAAAAGGAAAAGCTATGTGAACATTCCCAACTAAAAGGAAAAGCTATGTGAACATTCCCAACAAATAGGAAAAGCTATGTGAACATTCCCAACTAAAAGGAAAAGCTAATGTGAACATTCCCAACAAAAAGTAAAAGCTATGTGAACATTCCCAACTAAAAGGGAAAGCTATGTGATCATTCCCAACTATAAGGAAAAGCTATGTGAACATTCCCAAATAAAAGGAAAAGCTATGTGAACATCCCCAACTAAAAGGAAAAGCTATGTGAACATTCCCAATTAAAAGGAAAAGCTATGTGAACATTCCCAACAAAAAGGAAAAGCTATGTGAACATTCCCAATTACATAGAGTTTGCTAAGTGAATTATCTTTGTTAGATATATATGTTTTTCCTTTTGATAAGTATTCTTGAGTGATTATTGAAGTATGTTCTTTTATGCTTCTTCCTTTCAATGATATGGACATCATATGTTAGGGATTTATGCCTTGATAAACATAAACAGTGTTAAGGAGGAATTAATGAAAGGAGCTTTGTGTGGAATCACATAGTTCATGATATCTCCATGATATTAATATGATATGTGGATACTTGAGGGCATGGTTAATGAACAATCTATCCCTTCTTTTCTTGGGATTTCGAGGACGAAATCCTTGTTAGGGGTTTATAATTTGTAGCATCCCTGACCTGGGTTATGAATTAACCCTAGATTGTTTTTCTTAATAAGGTTAAGTACATTCTTAATCTTATCTTGTGAAAAGTAATTAGGGCTCATGAGAAACTTATGTTTCAATTTTGGTCCTGTTTGAACAATGTTGAAGCAATGTTTGCTTATTTTGGACTAAAGTGCAAATTACCGAAGTTGAGGGGTTAAATTGCAAATGTTGCATGGTAAGATGTTCCTCTGATGTTGAGACATCATAAGAATGAATATGATGTAGTGGTATGGTTTTCACAAGCTTGGGCACCAAGATTAAGCTTGTAAAGCAGTGTTGTGCATTAAAACCTAGTTTTGGTGAAAAGTGCAATTTACCCAAAACCTAGGGTTCAATATGAAAATTACCACTTCAATAAGGTCCCTAATGTTTCTTGGAATCATGTAGAGCAAATAAAATGAGATGGGTGCCTCATTTGAATTAAGTTGGAGGAGAGAGAATCTTGATATTAAAATAATCAAGATTAATGCCTAATTGAAACCCTAATTTGATTTAGGGCAAAAATGAATAAAAATAATTGAAGGGCTTTCAACCAAAATGTTTTGGGTTGATTTTGAATAAGGATGGACGTTCCTTTGCCAAGATAAGGAACGAAAATATCCTAAGTAGGTGAAATTCCACTCACCTTATTATAAGAAAAAGAAAACCCACTCACATATGGATATTAATATAATAAGCATTAAGGTGCTTAATTTGCTTTTCTTTAAATTGAGGATAATGAGGGAGAATTAAAGGCAAAGGAAGGTTCCTCGTCCTTAAGGGATTTGAGGGGGAAGAGGCGGCCATATTTATGGAATTTAATGCATTTTTATAAGGCATATTCTCTCTCATCAATTTCTTTATAAAAGTGCCATTTCCAAGCCCAAACCAAGGCCTTTTTCGGATTTTCTTCTTCCCCTTGCTTGAAAAACCGACCAAGGAGATAGGGAGGAGCAGGGAGAACGTCCCCAACCTGTGGGGGAGCCCTTGACCTTCGTTCTCCTTGATTTCATGGTGGGAATCGAAAATAAATTATGGATTCCTTCTTATTTCAATCTCCTCTTCAACCCTAGCCAACGTTTGCAATCAAAAGCTTGAGGACGAGCCTAGGGGGAGTTTCTAGAGCTTCATCCACCATTAATGGCGTGAGCTTGGAGCTTTGGAGCTCAATTGGAGGCGGGTTTTATAACTTAAACCCTCAAACATTGCTATTGCATCAATCTTCTATGCTTTGTTGATTGATTTCTTCAATTTGATAAACGTTTGCTTCTTTGCTGCAAATTCCATCAAGAACGGTTGTTGTTCTTGGTTTTTCTAAGGAAGGGGATGATGAAATCATCCTAGATGCTTATCCAAAGAAAATTACCAAGAAAAACCGTTTTGATAGCTACTCCAAATCATTTTAATTTGATTGGCTATGCAGTTTCAGCAAACCGTTTAAGGGCAAACGGTTTGAGACCGTTTGGGAGCAAACGGTCTCAAGACCGTTTGAGATGGTTGAACAAGCGTTGACCGTTTGGGAATTTTGTTCCTAATTATGTAGGCTGATAACCCTCCAAATTTGAGGGATTAAATCCAAAGGAATCGAGAGTTGAAGGCCAATCAATTAGGCAATCGAATTGAATTATGTGCTGATTTTCAACCTGATCAACTTGACCTGCTTGGGCAAACGGTCTCAAGACCGTTTGAGTGCGTTGACCAAGGGTTGAACGTATGAGATTTTTGATCCTAATTATGTTGGATAATGACTCACCAAGGTTTATGGGTTAACTCCCAAGGAATCGTGAGTTGAAGCCTAATCAATTAGGGAAACCTAATTGGATTAAGTGCTGATTTTCAACCTGATCAACTTGACCTGCTTGGGCAAACGGTCTCAAGACCATTTGAGTGCGTTGACCAAGCGTTTACCGTATGCGATTTTTGTTCATAATGATGTTGGTTAATGACCCTCCAAATTTGAGGGGTTAATTCCAAACGAGTCATGAGTTGAAGGCTAATCAATTGGGCTAACCCTAATTGAAATCAGTGCTGAAATCACAATGAGCTAATTTGAGATTTTGGGTTGATTAGCCCAAACGGTCTCAAGACCGTTTGGGGGATCATCCAAACGGTCTCAAGACCGTTTGGGGTCACCCCAAGACCGTTTGGAGGTCTGGGTTCAAGTATAGTTGACCAATTGAAGGTCCAAAGGTACCAAATCATACTGCAACTAAATGCTGATTTGTTGATCAACTCGATAGACCAATCCATGATGATTTTTCACTAAAGTCCAAAGGTTGGATGGGCCAAACGGTCTCAAGACCGTTTGGAGGTCATCCAAACGGTCTCAAGACCGTTTGGTGGTCACCCAAGACCGTTTGGAGGTCTAGGGTTGAGTATAGTTCAGTGGTTGAAGGTCTAAAGATATCAAGTTGATCTGTAATAGATTGCTGATTTGGTGAGCACTTCAATGAACCAAACCCTAATTAGATTGCTTGGATTGGAGTGATATGATGGGAAAACGGTCTCAAGACCGTTTGGAGCTCATCCAAACGGTCTCAAGACCGTTTGGTGGTCACCCAAGACCGTTTGGAGGTCTAGGGTTGAGTATGGTTAGGTGTTTGAAGGTCTAAAGGTGCCAAGCTGTTATACAATGCAATGCTGATTTGGTGATCAATCCAATGATCCAAACCTTAATTGGATGGCTTGGATTTGAGGGATATGATGGGCAAATGGTCTCAAGACCGTTTGGAGGTCATCCAAACGACCTCAAGACCGTTTGGGGTCAGGTCATACCCAACTTGGATGATGGTTCAATGGTTTCAAAGCAACTAGTCTTACATTGATTAGTGTTGTTGAATCATCGATTCCAAACCCTAATTCAATTGAATCAAACCCTAATTGATGACCAATTGAGGGTTAATTAAGGGTCAAATAAGTTGAAGGTTGACCTATTTAAAATCAATTGAAGTATGGGTATAGGTCCAATTGATGATTGGTTCCATGAATCCAATGATTGAAGGAATCAACATTGGAAACCCTAATTCAATTGGATACCTTATAAGGTCCAATGGATCAAACCTTTTTGAAAACCTAATGTGATTAGGTGGGAGATACCTTTAATGGTACCAGTCATTAATGCATAACAAATGCATGGATCCAATACATGATGTAAACCCTAATTGAGGCCGATTTCATGTATAACTCTATTAAGAGGTTGCCTACATGTGAAATCACTAATTAGGATGAATAGTAAACCCTAATTCCTTTGGATACCTTATGTAATGGAGGTCCAATGTGATGATGAATGTACTATTGATCCAATGATGGTTAGTAATGTTAACCACTGAAGGAACAAAGGTTAAAACCCTAATAGTACCTAAGTGATTAGTGTCAATTAAGGGATGAACCCTAATTGCTGATAGGATCAATGACTTGGTACACTATGTAAATCATAGTTGTATGTACTTGATTGAAGGGTTGATATGACCTAATCAAGTTAAGAAGATGATAGCATGAATTCATACATGAATATGAATCATGTGGTGTATAAGGGTTATGATCCTTAATCAAAGATATCATGAAACCCTAAACATGAATATAAACCCTAATTGACAGGGTTATTGAATTCAACCCTAGTTGAGGGTGATTCCATGAGAAACCCTAGTTGAGGGTGATTCAATGTGAAACCCTAGTTGAGGGTGATTCCATGTGAAACCCTAGTTGAGGGTGATTCAATGTGAAACCCTAGTTGAGGGTGATTCCATGTGAAACCCTAGTTGAGGGTAATTCCATGTGAAACCCTAGTTGAGGGTGATTCAATGTGAAACCCTAGTCGAGGGTGATTCCAAGTGAAACCCTAATTGAGGGTGCATCCATGTGGAACCCTAGTTGAGGGTGATTTCATGAGAAACCCTAATTGGGAATGCATCCCTAATTGCTTATAGGACCAATGACTTGGTACCCTATGTTAATCATAGTTGTATGCATATGATTGAAGGGTTGATGTGACCTAATCAAGTTGAAAGGATCAAATAATAGAATTCATATATAAATATGATTCATGTGATGATCCTATGTAGCACGACCGTGCAAGGCAGCACGGCCGTGGCGACTTTACTCAGCACGACCGTGCAAGGTAGCACGGCCGTGGTAGCTTTACTTTGCACGACCGTGCAAGGTAGCACGGCCGTGGTGGTCTATGCTTGACTTAGAGCTGAATTGAAAGTGACCTAACATGGTCGTTTTGTTAATTCTCAATTTAAGGATGAGAGAGATACTCATACCTTGTGATGATAATCATTTAATGATACTTGATGAGAATAAATAAGTATGAGTGAATACTTATGGTATAAATGTTGGCTCCTAGATGTGGGGAGCAATGAACTAGGGTTTGATCATTGATAATATGATCTTGAAAACCTAAATGGTTAATAATGGAAAACCCTATTCTTAATGAAGGGTAATGATATGTGAGAGAAATCCCTAATTGATGGAAAACCCTAACCCTGGTAAGGGAATAGTGGTGTTACCCTGTATTGCATGATGTGTTGTAAACCTGATAAGTCTATTATCATGTGTGACAATCATGCAGGGTTCATGAGTTGATGATCATAGCCAGGTATGAGCTATGATGTTTATTTGATAAGAATTGATTGGCCAAATGTGCCATTATGTTTTTGTTACTGAGAAAGAAGTAACAAGATGAGTTGGGCTTGTAAGCCTTTGTTTAAGTTGTTGCCTAGTGAGAGGTGACAAGATGTGAATGGCCTTGTGCGCCATGTGAATAAAGTTTTTGCCTAGTGAGAGGTGACAAGATGTGAATGGCCTTGTGCGCCATGTGAATAAAGTTGTTGCCTAGTGAGAGGTGACAAGATGTGAATGGTTTTGTGAGCCATGTGAATAAAGTTGTTGCCTAGTGAAAGGTGACAAGATGTACAGTGTTCTGATGAGCCATGTGTGATGGAAACCCAAATCCTGATAAAGGATTAAGGGTAATACCCTTGAAATATTAAAGCATTGTTTTTGCATGGTATTGATAGATAAATGATGTACTGCTATTATATGTGCTAACCATGCAGGTATTATGAGATGATGAGCATAGCCAGGTATGAGCTATGATGTATTATTAGTTTGAATTGTTAATTGGGCCTTGTGTGCCATAATATACCTTGTGCCTGGTAAGAGGTGGCAAGAGAATTAATGTGCATCAAGTGCCATGATGGATGCTTGTGTAGCAAGTATCATACTTACCTTGGTCAAATGACCTAAAGGTGTTAGTTACCTGAGAAAGAGGTAATAGTGCTCAAGTGATGAATAAAGGGTTTGAATACCCAGGATTTCATGGTTATGGTATTGAAATTGAGAATGGATGAGAAGCCCCAGTGTTGAAATGAGGGATTAAGATCCCAACACCTTGTGAAAAGAGTATGGCTACGAGCCATGACTCCACAATGATAATGCCAGGCTTTAGTCATATGATCTAAGCCTGAAGAGAGTTAATGCAGTGATAATGATTCTGTAGTTTGAATAGATGTTATACATGTTCTTCATATTCATTAAAGGAATAGTAACATGGTTATTCTATCAAGTTACAGTTGCAATGCTTTTGATATAGAATAATGATTTAATCTGTTAGAAATCAAAATATCTGCTGTTAAATAAATATGATTTCCCTATTCACATTTATCTTATTAAGTTGCAATAATAATGTTTCTGGCGGAGAGTTATATCTCTCGCTGGGGAAATTTTTATAATTGTCTCACCCCCATGGGAACCACATTTTTAGGTGGACGCGGACGAGGAGACAGGAATCCTTCAGGAGGTGAAGGACATCAGCAGTAGCAGGGACATCAGTAAAGTCTCAGGTGGAGACATTGACTGTCATGTCATGTTCAGATGTATATAGAAGTCCTATGTGTCGTCTCTGTACTCTCAGGTCCTTGGAGTAGTAGTTAATGATTTTGAGATTTTGGCTTAGTGCCTCGAGGGTTTTATACTACCTGTGTACAGTTAAGACAGAGTAGTTAATGTTTGTATTCCTCGAGAATCAAAAGTACATGAGATGTATATATATGAACCAGGATGTAAAGTTTTACTTTGGTTCTGAATGAAAGAGTTTTCCTATGAATGGATCCCTTTGCAAAAAGTTTTAATTTTTAGTGATTTTCACTAATCCGCTGCTTGATGAACGCTTCCGCATTAGATAATCTTGTTTTCGCGAGACGGTCGTCACAATTGAGTGGTATCAGAGCTCTAGGTTCGCTGAGTCTATAGAGACATAGGACTAAGATTGTAGAGTTTGTTCTAAGCATCTTCCAGTTTATCTGATAGTATCTTCTACTCACATAGGAGAAGAAGAACTTGAAAATGACTGGAGAACACGAGAAACACATTGCTTAGGGCAATGTTGTTGCACCAAGAAGTGGTGCAAGGATCATGCAAGAATAGAATGAGTGCCTGAGAATCCCCATTAAGACTTGATCAGGATAGAGAATCCTATGATCATGCTCTTGTTGGACATATTAGGGCAACAATAATGCATATAGGGGACTGGATACTAGCCTTACAACCTAGATTATCAGTCCTTAGTACAGAAATCTTGAGCTTTAAAAGAGTTCCTAAATGACTTAGTCATGTTGGAACAAGGGAAAATGTGGGAAAGAATAATAAATGGCAAGAAAGTAGACTCTGCCATAAATCTGGACAAACAGTATATCTGTGATGGCAATGCCCAAGAAGGGGCAATAAACTGAGAAGTAGGGAATGGTCTCTATAATTTTAGAGACATTTGCCTAATGGTTTTAAAAAGCCATGTTTTTGGTACTAATAGTGCAATAAATGCCTAGTGTACCAGGGAAGTAGCCACTAAGTAAGTGTAAAGGTCTTAACCTTTCACATGTAAGATTCCATGGCTTAGTTTTTGCATTAGTAATAAGACTAATAAGACCATGATATGAGGACAAGGTATGTTATAAATGTGTACATGTAGAGTACACTAAACCCTTTTTGTTATAAAAAGGAAGATTGTTGATTTTGATTTCCCTATTGGTTTCTATATAGGGAAGAAATGATGAGAACTAGAATTTGAATTCTGTTCAATATTCTTATAAATGCTCTATATTGTTCTTACATCTATGAAAGAAGAAGAGGTATAGAAGATATGTCTGGATAAAATCCAGGTATGTTAAATCTTATGTTTATGATGATATGAAAAGCAAGGAATATGACAGCATGTAAGTGCATACTACCTAATCTCAATACTTATATACCCTGGCCAGGTATATGATTATTGAAGATAAGGCAAGTATGAAACTCTTAGATTGTTATCGTTTTGATTACTCTGATCAAGTAGTCATTATGAAACAATCTAGAGAGTATAATGAGACAAAAAGGAAAAGCTATGTGAGCATTCCCAACCAAAAGGAAAAGCTATGTGAACATTCCCAACCAAAAGGAAAAGCTATGTGAACATTCCCAACTAAAAGGAAAAGCTATGTGAACATTCCCAACCAAAAGGAAAAGCTATGTGAACATTCCCAACTAAAAGGAAAAGCTATGTGAACATTCCCAACCAAAAGGAAAAGCTATGTGAACATTCCCAACAAAAAGGAAAAGCTATGTGAACATTCCCAACCAAAAGGAAAAGCTATGTGAACATTCCCAACTAAAAGGAAAAGCTATGTGAACATTCCCAACAAATAGGAAAAGCTATGTGAACATTCCCAACTAAAAGGAAAAGCTATGTGAACATTCCCAACAAAAAGTAAAAGCTATGTGAACATTCCCAACTAAAAGGGAAAGCTATGTGATCATTCCCAACTATAAGGAAAAGCTATGTGAACATTCCCAAATAAAAGGAAAAGCTATGTGAACATCCCCAACTAAAAGGAAAAGCTATGTGAACATTCCCAATTAAAAGGAAAAGCTATGTGAACATTCCCAACAAAAAGGAAAAGCTATGTGAACATTCCCAATTACATAGAGTTTGCTAAGTGAATTATCTTTGTTAGATATATATGTTTTTCCTTTTGATAAGTATTCTTGAGTGATTATTGAAGTATGTTCTTTTATGCTTCTTCCTTTCAATGATATGGACATCATATGTTAGGGATTTATGCCTTGATAAACATAAACAGTGTTAAGGAGGAATTAATGAAAGGAGCTTTGTGTGGAATCACATAGTTCATGATATCTCCATGATATTAATATGATATGTGGATACTTGAGGGCATGGTTAATGAACAATCTATCCCTTCTTTTCTTGGGATTTCGAGGACGAAATCCTTGTTAGGGGTTTATAATTTGTAGCATCCCTGACCTGGGTTATGAATTAACCCTAGATTGTTTTGCTTAATAAGGTTAAGTACATTCTTAATCTTATCTTGTGAAAAGTAATTAGGGCTCATGAGAAACTTATGTTTCAATTTTGGTCCTGTTTGAACAATGTTGAAGCAATGTTTGCTTATTTTGGACTAAAGTGCAAATTACCGAAGTTGAGGGGTTAAATTGCAAATGTTGCATGGTAAGATGTTCCTCTGATGTTGAGACATCATAAGAATGAATATGATGTAGTGTTATGGTTTTCACAAGCTTGGGCACCAAGATTAAGCTTGTAAAGCAGTGTTGTGCATTAAAACCTAGTTTTGGTGAAAAGTGCAATTTACCCAAAACCTAGGGTTCAATATGAAAATTACCACTTCAATAAGGTCCCTAATGTTTCTTGGAATCATGTAGAGCAAATAAAATGAGATGGGTGCCTCATTTGAATTAAGTTGGAGGAGAGAGAATCTTGATATTAAAATAATCAAGATTAATGCCTAATTGAAACCCTAATTTGATTTAGGGCAAAAATGAATAAAAATAATTGAAGGGCTTTCAACCAAAATGTTTTGGGTTGATTTTGAATAAGGATGGACGTTCCTTTGCCAAGATAAGGAACGAAAATATCCTAAGTAGGTGAAATTCCACTCACCTTATTATAAGAAAAAGAAAACCCACTCACATATGGATATTAATATAATAAGCATTAAGGTGCTTAATTTGCTTTTCTTTAAATTGAGGATAATGAGGGAGAATTAAAGGCAAAGGAAGGTTCCTCGTCCTTAAGGGATTTGAGGGGGAAGAGGCGGCCATATTTATGGAATTTAATGCATTTTTATAAGGCATATTCTCTCTCATCAATTTCTTTATAAAAGTGCCATTTCCAAGCCCAAACCAAGGCCTTTTTCGGATTTTCTTCTTCCCCTTGCTTGAAAAACCGACCAAGGAGATAGGGAGGAGCAGGGAGAACGTCCCCAACCTGTGGGGGAGCCCTTGACCTTCGTTCTCCTTGATTTCATGGTGGGAATCGAAAATAAATTATGGATTCCTTCTTATTTCAATCTCCTCTTCAACCCTAGCCAACGTTTGCAATCAAAAGCTTGAGGACGAGCCTAGGGGGAGTTTCTAGAGCTTCATCCACCATTAATGGCGTGAGCTTGGAGCTTTGGAGCTCAATTGGAGGCGGGTTTTATAACTTAAACCCTCAAACATTGCTATTGCATCAATCTTCTATGCTTTGTTGATTGATTTCTTCAATTTGATAAACGTTTGCTTCTTTGCTGCAAATTCCATCAAGAACGGTTGCTGTTCTTGGTTTTTCTAAGGAAGGGGATGATGAAATCATCCTAGATGCTTATCCAAAGAAAATTACCAAGAAAAACCGTTTTGATAGCTACTCCAAATCATTTTAATTTGATTGGCTATGCAGTTTCAGCAAACCGTTTAAGGGCAAACGGTTTGAGACCGTTTGGGAGCAAACGGTCTCAAGACCGTTTGAGATGGTTGAACAAGCGTTGAACGTTTGGGAATTTTGTTCCTAATTATGTAGGCTGATAACCCTCCAAATTTGAGGGATTAACTCCAAAGGAATCGAGAGTTGAAGGCCAATCAATTAGGCAATCGAATTGAATTATGTGCTGATTTTCAACCTGATCAACTTGACCTGCTTGGGCAAACGGTCTCAAGACCGTTTGAGTGCGTTGACCAAGGGTTGAACGTATGAGATTTTTGATCCTAATTATGTTGGATAATGACTCACCAAGGTTTATGGGTTAACTCCCAAGGAATCGTGAGTTGAAGCCTAATCAATTAGGGAAACCTAATTGGATTAAGTGCTGATTTTCAACCTGATCAACTTGACCTGCTTGGGCAAACGGTCTCAAGACCATTTGAGTGCGTTGACCAAGCATTTACCGTATGCGATTTTTGTTCATAATGATGTTGGTTAATGACCCTCCAAATTTGAGGGGTTAATTCCAAACGAGTCATGAGTTGAAGGCTAATCAATTGGGCTAACCCTAATTGAAATCAGTGCTGAAATCACAATGAGCTAATTTGAGATTTTGGGTTGATTAGCCCAAACGGTCTCAAGACCGTTTGGGGGATCATCCAAACGGTCTCAAGACCGTTTGGGGTCACCCCAAGACCGTTTGGAGGTCTGGGTTCAAGTATAGTTGACCAATTGAAGGTCCAAAGGTACCAAATCATACTGCAACTAAATGCTGATTTGTTGATCAACTCGATAGACCAATCCATGATGATTTTTCACTAAAGTCCAAAGGTTGGATGGGCCAAACGGTCTCAAGACCGTTTGGAGGTCATCCAAACGGTCTCAAGACCGTTTGGTGGTCACCCAAGACCGTTTGGAGGTCTAGGGTTGAGTATAGTTCAGTGGTTGAAGGTCTAAAGATATCAAGTTGATCTGCAATAGATTGCTGATTTGGTGAGCACTTCAATGAACCAAACCCTAATTAGATTGCTTGGATTGGAGTGATATGATGGGAAAACGGTCTCAAGACCGTTTGGAGCTCATCCAAACGGTCTCAAGACCGTTTGGTGGTCACCCAAGACCGTTTGGAGGTCTAGGGTTGAGTATGGTTAGGCGTTTGAAGGTCTAAAGGTGCCAAGCTGTTATACAATGCAATGCTGATTTGGTGATCAATCCAATGATCCAAACCTTAATTGGATGGCTTGGATTTGAGGGATATGATGGGAAAACGGTCTCAAGACCGTTTGGAGGTCATCCAAACGACCTCAAGACCGTTTGGGGTCAGGTCATACCCAACTTGGATGATGGTTCAATGGTTTCAAAGCAACTAGTCTTACATTGATTAGTGTTGTTGAATCATCGATTCCAAACCCTAATTCAATTGAATCAAACCCTAATTGATGACCAATTGAGGGTTAATTAAGGGTCAAATAAGTTGAAGGTTGACCTATTTAAAATCAATTGAAGTATGGGTATAGGTCCAATTGATGATTGGTTCCATGAATCCAATGATTGAAGGAATCAACATTGGAAACCCTAATTCAATTGGATACCTTATAAGGTCCAATGGATCAAACCTTTTTGAAAACCTAATGTGATTAGGTGGGAGATACCTTTAATGGTACCAGTCATTAATGCATAACAAATGCATGGATCCAATACATGATGTAAACCCTAATTGAGGCCGATTTCATGTATAACTCTATTAAGAGGTTGCCTACATGTGAAATCACTAATTAGGATGAATAGTAAACCCTAATTCCTTTGGATACCTTATGTAATGGAGGTCCAATGTGATGATGAATGTACTATTGATCCAATGATGGTTAGTAATGTTAACCACTGAAGGAACAAAGGTTAAAACCCTAATAGTACCTAAGTGATTAGTGTCAATTAAGGGATGAACCCTAATTGCTGATAAGATCAATGACTTGGTACACTATGTAAATCATAGTTGTATGTACTTGATTGAAGGGTTGATATGACCTAATCAAGATAAGAAGCTGATAGCATGAATTCATACATGAATATGAATCATGTGGTGTATAAGGGTTATGATCCTTAATCAAAGATACCATGAAACCCTAAACATGAATATAAACCCTAATTGACAGGGTTATTGAATTCAACCCTAGTTGAGGGTGATTCCATGAGAAACCCTAGTTGAGGGTGATTCAATGTGAAACCCTAGTTGAGGGTGATTCCATGTGAAACCCTAGTTGAGGGTGATTCAATGTGAAACCCTAGTTGAGGGTGATTCCATGTGAAACCCTAGTTGAGGGTAATTCCATGTGAAACCCTAGTTGAGGGTGATTCAATGTGAAACCCTAGTCGAGGGTGATTCCAAGTGAAACCCTAATTGAGGGTGCATCCATGTGGAACCCTAGTTGAGGGTGATTTCATGAGAAACCCTAATTGGGAATGCATCCCTAATTGCTTATAGGACCAATGACTTGGTACCCTATGTTAATCATAGTTGTATGCATATGATTGAAGGGTTGATGTGACCTAATCAAGTTGAAAGGATCAAATAATAGAATTCATATATAAATATGATTCATGTGATGATCCTATGTAGCACGACCGTGCAAGGCAGCACGGCCGTGGCGACTTTACTCAGCACGACCGTGCAAGGTAGCACGGCCGTGGTAGCTTTACTTTGCACGACCGTGCAAGGTAGCACGGCCGTGGTGGTCTATGCTTGACTTAGAGCTGAATTGAAAGTGACCTAACATGGTCGTTTTGTTAATTCTCAATTTAAGGATGAGAGAGATACTCATACCTTGTGATGATAATCATTTAATGATACTTGATGAGAATAAATAAGTATGAGTGAATACTTATGGTATAAATGTTGGCTCCTAGATGTGGGGAGCAATGAACTAGGGTTTGATCATTGATAATATGATCTTGAAAACCTAAATGGTTAATAATGGAAAACCCTATTCTTAATGAAGGGTAATGATATGTGAGAGAAATCCCTAATTGATGGAAAACCCTAACCCTGGTAAGGGAATAGTGGTGTTACCCTGTATTGCATGATGTGTTGTAAACCTGATAAGTCTATTATCATGTGTGACAATCATGCAGGGTTCATGAGTTGATGATCATAGCCAGGTATGAGCTATGATGTTTATTTGATAAGAATTGATTGGCCAAATGTGCCATTATGTTTTTGTTACTGAGAAAGAAGTAACAAGATGAGTTGGGCTTGTAAGCCTTTGTTTAAGTTGTTGCCTAGTGAGAGGTGACAAGATGTGAATGGCCTTGTGCGCCATGTGAATAAAGTTTTTGCCTAGTGAGAGGTGACAAGATGTGAATGGCCTTGTGCGCCATGTGAATAAAGTTGTTGCCTAGTGAGAGGTGACAAGATGTGAATGGTTTTGTGAGCCATGTGAATAAAGTTGTTGCCTAGTGAACGGTGACAAGATGTACAGTGTTCTGATGAGCCATGTGTGATGGAAACCCAAATCCTGATAAAGGATTAAGGGTAATACCCTTGAAATATTAATGCATTGTTTTTGCATGGTATTGATAGATAAATGATGTACTGCTATTATATGTGCTAACCATGCAGGTATTATGAGATGATGAGCATAGCCAGGTATGAGCTATGATGTATTATTAGTTTGAATTGTTAATTGGGCCTTGTGTGCCATAATATACCTTGTGCCTGGTAAGAGGTGGCAAGAGAATTAATGTGCATCAAGTGCCATGATGGATGCTTGTGTAGCAAGTATCATACTTACCTTGGTCAAATGACCTAAAGGTGTTAGTTACCTGAGAAAGAGGTAATAGTGCTCAAGTGATGAATAAAGGGTTTGAATACCTAGGATTTCATGGTTATGGTATTGAAATTGAGAATGGATGAGAAGCCCCAGTGTTGAAATGAGGGATTAAGATCCCAACACCTTGTGAAAAGAGTATGGCTACGAGCCATGACTCCACAATGATAATGCCAGGCTTTAGTCATATGATCTAAGCCTGAAGAGAGTTAATGCAGTGATAATGATTCTGTAGTTTGAATAGATGTTATACATGTTCTTCATATTCATTAAAGGAATAGTAACATGGTTATTCTATCAAGTTACAATTGCAATGCTTTTGATATAGAATAATGATTTAATCTGTTAGAAATCAAAATATCTGCTGTTAAATAAATATGATTTCCCTATTCACATTTATCTTATTAAGTTGCAATAATAATGTTTCTGGCGGAGAGTTATATCTCTCGCTGGGGAAATTTTTATAATTGTCTCACCCCCGTGGGAACCACATTTTTAGGTGGACGCGGACGAGGAGACAGGAATCCTTCAGGAGGTGAAGGACATCAGCAGTAGCAGGGACATCAGTAAAGTCTTAGGTGGAGACATTGACTGTCATGTCATGTTCAGATGTATATAGAAGTCCTATGTGTCGTCTCTGTACTCTCAGGTCCTTGGAGTAGTAGTTAATGATTTTGAGATTTTGGCTTAGTGCCTCGAGGGTTTTATACTACCTGTGTACAGTTAAGACAGAGTAGTTAATGTTTGTATTCCTCGAGAATCAAAAGTACATGAGATGTATATATATGAACCAGGATGTAAAGTTTTACTTTGGTTCTGAATGAAAGAGTTTTCCTATGAATGGATCCCTTTGCAAAAAGTTTTAATTTTTAGTGATTTTCACTAATCCGCTGCTTGATGAATGCTTCCGCATTAGATAATCTTGTTTTCGCGAGACGGTCGTCACAATTTAGTGGTATCAGAGCTCTAGGTTCGCTGAGTCTATAGAGACATAGGACTAAGATTGTAGAGTTTGTTCTAAGCATCTTCCAGTTTATCTGATAGTATCTTCTACTCACATAGGAGAAGAAGAACTTGAAAATGACTGGAGAACACGAGAAACACATTGCTTAGGGCAATGTTGTTGCACCAAGAAGTGGTGCAAGGATCATGCAAGAATAGAATGAGTGCCTGAGAATCCCCATTAAGACTTGATCAGGATAGAGAATCCTATGATCATGCTCTTGTTGGACATATTAGGGCAACAATAATGCATATAGGGGACTGGATACTAGCCTTACAACCTAGATTATCAGTCCTTAGTACAGAAATCTTGAGCTTTAAAAGAGTTCCTAAATGACTTAGTCATGTTGGAACAAGGGAAAATGTGGGAAAGAATAATAAATGGCAAGAAAGTAGACTCTGCCATAAATCTGGACAAACAGTATATCTGTGATGGCAATGCCCAAGAAGGGGCAATAAACTGAGAAGTAGGGAATGGTCTCTATAATTTTAGAGACATTTGCCTAATGGTTTTAAAAAGCCATGTTTTTGGTACTAATAGTGCAATAAATGCCTAGTGTACCAGGGAAGTAGCCACTAAGTAAGTGTAAAGGTCTTAACCTTTCACATGTAAGATTCCATGGCTTAGTTTTTGCATTAGTAATAAGACTAATAAGACCATGATATGAGGACAAGGTATGTTATAAATGTGTACATGTAGAGTACACTAAACCCTTTTTGTTATAAAAAGGAAGATTGTTGATTTTGATTTCCCTATTGGTTTCTATATAGGGAAGAAATGATGAGAACTAGAATTTGAATTCTGTTCAATATTCTCATAAATGCTCTATATTGTTCTTACATCTATGAAAGAAGAAGAGGTATAGAAGAGATGTCTAGATAAAATCCAGGTATGTTAAATCTTATGTTTATGATGATATGAAAAGCAAGGAATATGACAGCATGTAAGTGCATACTACCTAATCTCAATACTTATATACCCTGGCCAGGTATATGATTATTGAAGATAAGGCAAGTATGAAACTCTTAGATTGTTATCGTTTTGATTACTCTGATCAAGTAGTCATTATGAAACAATCTAGAGAGTATAATGAGACAAAAAGGAAAAGCTATGTGAGCATTCCCAACCAAAAGGAAAAGCTATGTGAACATTCCCAACCAAAAGGAAAAGCTATGTGAACATTCCCAACTAAAAGGAAAAGCTATGTGAACATTCCCAACAAAAAGGAAAAGCTATGTGAACATTCCCAACCAAAAGGAAAAGCTATGTGAACATTCCCAACTAAAAGGAAAAGCTATGTGAACATTCCCAACCAAAAGGAAAAGCTATGTGAACATTCCCAACAAAAAGGAAAAGCTATGTGAACATTCCCAACCAAAAGGAAAAGCTATGTGAACATTCCCAACTAAAAGGAAAAGCTATGTGAACATTCCCAACAAATAGGAAAAGCTATGTGAACATTCCCAACTAAAAGGAAAAGCTATGTGAACATTCCCAACAAAAAGTAAAAGCTATGTGAACATTCCCAACTAAAAGGGAAAGCTATGTGATCATTCCTAACTATAAGGAAAAGCGATGTGAACATTCCCAAATAAAAGGAAAAGCTATGTGAACATCCCCAACTAAAAGGAAAAGCTATGTGAACATTCCCAATTAAAAGGAAAAGCTATGTGAACATTCCCAACAAAAAGGAAAAGCTATGTGAACATTCCCAATTACATAGAGTTTGCTAAGTGAATTATCTTTGTTAGATATATATGTTTTTCCTTTTGATAAGTATTCTTGAGTGATTATTGAAGTATGTTCTTTTATGCTTCTTCCTTTCAATGATATGGACATCATATGTTAGGGATTTATGCCTTGATAAACATAAACAGTGTTAAGGAGGAATTAATGAAAGGAGCTTTGTGTGGAATCACATAGTTCATGATATCTCCATGATATTAATATGATATGTGGATACTTGAGGGCATGGTTAATGAACAATCTATCCCTTCTTTTCTTGGGATTTCGAGGACGAAATCCTTGTTAGGGGTTTATAATTTGTAGCATCCCTGACCTGGGTTATGAATTAACCCTAGATTGTTTTGCTTAATAAGGTTAAGTACATTCTTAATCTTATCTTTTGAAAAGTAATTAGGGCTCATGAGAAACTTATGTTTCAATTTTGGTCCTGTTTGAACAATGTTGAAGCAATGTTTGCTTATTTTGGACTAAAGTGCAAATTACCGAAGTTGAGGGGTTAAATTGCAAATGTTGCATGGTAAGATGTTCCTCTGATGTTGAGACATCATAAGAATGAATATGATGTAGTGGTATGGTTTTCACAAGCTTGGGCACCAAGATTAAGCTTGTAAAGCAGTGTTGTGCATTAAAACCTAGTTTTGGTGAAAAGTGCAATTTACCCAAAACCTAGGGTTCAATATGAAAATTACCACTTCAATAAGGTCCCTAATGTTTCTTGGAATCATGTAGAGCAAATAAAATGAGATGGGTGCCTCATTTGAATTAAGTTGGAGGAGAGAGAATCTTGATATTAAAATAATCAAGATTAATGCCTAATTGAAACCCTAATTTGATTTAGGGCAAAAATGAATAAAAATAATTGAAGGGCTTTCAACCAAAATGTTTTGGGTTGATTTTGAATAAGGATGGACGTTCCTTTGCCAAGATAAGGAACGAAAATATCCTAAGTAGGTGAAATTCCACTCACCTTATTATAAGAAAAAGAAAACCCACTCACATATGGATATTAATATAATAAGCATTAAGGTGCTTAATTTGCTTTTCTTTAAATTGAGGATAATGAGGGAGAATTAAAGGCAAAGGAAGGTTCCTCGTCCTTAAGGGATTTGAGGGGGAAGAGGCGGCCATATTTATGGAATTTAATGCATTTTTATAAGGCATATTCTCTCTCATCAATTTCTTTATAAAAGTGCCATTTCCAAGCCCAAACCAAGGCCTTTTTCGGATTTTCTTCTTCCCCTTGCTTGAAAAACCGACCAAGGAGATAGGGAGGAGCAGGGAGAACGTCCCCAACCTGTGGGGGAGCCCTTTACCTTCGTTCTCCTTGATTTCATGGTGGGAATCGAAAATAAATTATGGATTCCTTCTTATTTCAATCTCCTCTTCAACCCTAGCCAACGTTTGCAATCAAAAGCTTGAGGACGAGCCTAGGGGGAGTTTCTAGAGCTTCATCCACCATTAATGGCGTGAGCTTGGAGCTTTGGAGCTCAATTGGAGGCGGGTTTTATAACTTAAACCCTCAAACATTGCTATTGCATCAATCTTCTATGCTTTGTTGATTGATTTCTTCAATTTGATAAACGTTTGCTTCTTTGCTGCAAATTCCATCAAGAACGGTTGCTGTTCTTGGTTTTTCTAAGGAAGGGGATGATGAAATCATACTAGATGCTTATCCAAAGAAAATTACCAAGAAAAACCGTTTTGATAGCTACTCTAAATCATTTTAATTTGATTGGCTATGCAGTTTCAGCAAACCGTTTAAGGGCAAACGGTTTGAGACCGTTTGGGAGCAAACGGTCTCAAGACCGTTTGAGATGGTTGAACAAGCGTTGACCGTTTGGGAATTTTGTTCCTAATTATGTAGGCTGATAACCCTCCAAATTTGAGGGATTAACTCCAAAGGAATCGAGAGTTGAAGGCCAATCAATTAGGCAATCGAATTGAATTATGTGCTGATTTTCAACCTGATCAACTTGACCTGCTTGGGCAAACGGTCTCAAGACCGTTTGAGTGCGTTGACCAAGGGTTGAACGTATGAGATTTTTGATCCTAATTATGTTGGATAATGACTCACCAAGGTTTATGGGTTAACTCCCAAGGAATCGTGAGTTGAAGCCTAATCAATTAGGGAAACCTAATTGGATTAAGTGCTGATTTTCAACCTGATCAACTTGACCTGCTTGGGCAAACGGTCTCAAGACCATTTGAGTGCGTTGACCAAGCGTTTACCGTATGCGATTTTTGTTCATAATGATGTTGGTTAATGACCCTCCAAATTTGAGGGGTTAATTCCAAACGAGTCATGAGTTGAAGGCTAATCAATTGGGCTAACCCTAATTGAAATCAGTGCTGAAATCACAATGAGCTAATTTGAGATTTTGGGTTGATTAGCCCAAACGGTCTCAAGACCGTTTGGGGGATCATCCAAACGGTCTCAAGACCGTTTGGGGTCACCCCAAGACCGTTTGGAGGTCTGGGTTCAAGTATAGTTGACCAATTGAAGGTCCAAAGGTACCAAATCATACTGCAACTAAATGCTGATTTGTTGATCAACTCGATAGACCAATCCATGATGATTTTTCACTAAAGTCCAAAGGTTGGATGGGCCAAACGGTCTCAAGACCGTTTGGAGGTCATCCAAACGGTCTCAAGACCGTTTGGTGGTCACCCAAGACCGTTTGGAGGTCTAGGGTTGAGTATAGTTCAGTGGTTGAAGGTCTAAAGATATCAAGTTGATCTGCAATAGATTGCTGATTTGGTGAGCACTTCAATGAACCAAACCCTAATTAGATTGCTTGGATTGGAGTGATATGATGGGCAAACGGTCTCAAGACCGTTTGGAGCTCATCCAAACGGTCTCAAGACCGTTTGGTGGTCACCCAAGACCGTTTGGAGGTCTAGGGTTGAGTATGGTTAGGTGTTTGAAGGTCTAAAGGTGCCAAGCTGTTATACAATGCAATGCTGATTTGGTGATCAATCCAATGATCCAAACCTTAATTGGATGGCTTGGATTTGAGGGATATGATGGGCAAACGGTCTCAAGACCGTTTGGAGGTCATCCAAACGACCTCAAGACCGTTTGGGGTCAGGTCATACCCAACTTGGATGATGGTTCAATGGTTTCAAAGCAACTAGTCTTACATTGATTAGTGTTGTTGAATCATCGATTCCAAACCCTAATTCAATTGAATCAAACCCTAATTGATGACCAATTGAGGGTTAATTAAGGGTCAAATAAGTTGAAGGTTGACCTATTTAAAATCAATTGAAGTATGGGTATAGGTCCAATTGATGATTGGTTCCATGAATCCAATGATTGAAGGAATCAACATTGGAAACCCTAATTCAATTGGATACCTTATAAGGTCCAATGGATCAAACCTTTTTGAAAACCTAATGTGATTAGGTGGGAGATACCTTTAATGGTACCAGTCATTAATGCATAACAAATGCATGGATCCAATACATGATGTAAACCCTAATTGAGGCCGATTTCATGTATAACTCTATTAAGAGGTTGCCTACATGTGAAATCACTAATTAGGATGAATAGTAAACTCTAATTCCTTTGGATACCTTATGTAATGGAGGTCCAATGTGATGATGAATGTACTATTGATCCAATGATGGTTAGTAATGTTAACCACTGAAGGAACAAAGGTTAAAACCCTAATAGTACCTAAGTGATTAGTGTCAATTAAGGGATGAACCCTAATTGCTGATAAGATCAATGACTTGGTACACTATGTAAATCATAGTTGTATGTACTTGATTGAAGGGTTGATATGACCTAATCAAGTTAAGAAGATGATAGCATGAATTCATACATGAATATGAATCATGTGGTGTATAAGGGTTATGATCCTTAATCAAAGATATCATGAAACCCTAAACATGAATATAAACCCTAATTGACAGGGTTATTGAATTCAACCCTAGTTGAGGGTGATTCCATGAGAAACCCTAGTTGAGGGTGATTCAATGTGAAACCCTAGTTGAGGGTGATTCCATGTGAAACCCTAGTTGAGGGTGATTCAATGTGAAACCCTAGTTGAGGGTGATTCCATGTGAAACCCTAGTTGAGGGTAATTCCATGTGAAACCCTAGTTGAGGGTGATTCAATGTGAAACCCTAGTCGAGGGTGATTCCAAGTGAAACCCTAATTGAGGGTGCATCCATGTGGAACCCTAGTTGAGGGTGATTTCATGAGAAACCCTAATTGGGAATGCATCCCTAATTGCTTATAGGACCAATGACTTGGTACCCTATGTTAATCATAGTTGTATGCATATGATTGAAGGGTTGATGTGACCTAATCAAGTTGAAAGGATCAAATAATAGAATTCATATATAAATATGATTCATGTGATGATCCTATGTAGCACGAC
Organism: Alisma plantago-aquatica; assembly: GCA_963693085.1. Lineage (NCBI taxonomy): Eukaryota > Viridiplantae > Streptophyta > Magnoliopsida > Alismatales > Alismataceae > Alisma > Alisma plantago-aquatica. The sequence continues at coordinate 624,926,821 of OY856414.1, read as the reverse complement.
CGTGCAAGGCAGCACGGCCGTGGCGACTTTACTCAGCACGACCGTGCAAGGTAGCACGGCCGTGGTAGCTTTACTTTGCACGACCGTGCAAGGTAGCACGGCCGTGGTGGTCTATGCTTGACTTAGAGCTGAATTGAAAGTGACCTAACATGGTCGTTTTGTTAATTCTCAATTTAAGGATGAGAGAGATACTCATACCTTGTGATGATAATCATTTAATGATACTTGATGAGAATAAATAAGTATGAGTGAATACTTATGGTATAAATGTTGGCTCCTAGATGTGGGGAGCAATGAACTAGGGTTTGATCATTGATAATATGATCTTGAAAACCTAAATGGTTAATAATGGAAAACCCTATTCTTAATGAAGGGTAATGATATGTGAGAGAAAGCCCTAATTGATGGAAAACCCTAACCCTGGTAAGGGAATAGTGGTGTTACCCTGTATTGCATGATGTGTTGTAAACCTGATAAGTCTATTATCATGTGTGACAATCATGCAGGGTTCATGAGTTGATGATCATAGCCAGGTATGAGCTATGATGTTTATTTGATAAGAATTGATTGGCCATATGTGCCATTATGTTTTTGTTACTGAGAAAGAAGTAACAAGATGAGTTGGGCTTGTAAGCCTTTGTTTAAGTTGTTGCTTAGTGAGAGGTGACAAGATGTGAATGGCCTTGTGCGCCATGTGAATAAAGTTGTTGCCTAGTGAGAGGTGACAAGATGTGAATGGCCTTGTGCGCCATGTGAATAAAGTTGTTGCCTAGTGAGAGGTGACAAGATGTGAATGGTTTTGTGAGCCATGTGAATAAAGTTGTTGCCTAGTGAAAGGTGACAAGATGTACAGTGTTCTGATGAGCCATGTGTGATGGAAACCCAAATCCTGATAAAGGATTAAGGGTAATACCCTTGAAATATTAATACATTGTTTTTGCATGGTATTGATAGATAAATGATGTACTGCTATTATATGTGCTAACCATGCAGGTATTATGAGATGATGAGCATAGCCTAGTATGAGCTATGATGTATTATTAGTTTGAATTGTTAATTGGGCCTTGTGTGCCATAATATACCTTGTGCCTGGTAAGAGGTGGCAAGAGAATTAATGTGCATCAAGTGCCATGATGGATGCTTGTGTAGCAAGTATCATACTTACCTTGGTCAAATGACCTAAAGGTGTTAGTTACCTGAGAAAGAGGTAATAGTGCTCAAGTGATGAACAAAGGGTTTGAATACCCAGGATTTCATGGTTATGGTATTGAAATTGAGAATGGATGAGAAGCCCCAGTGTTGAAATGAGGGATTAAGATCCCAACACCTTGTGAAAAGAGTATGGCTACGAGCCATGACTCCACAATGATAATGCCAGGCTTTAGTCATATGATCTAAGCCTGAAGAGAGTTAATGCAGTGATAATGATTCTGTAGTTTGAATAGATGTTATACATGTTCTTCATATTCATTAAAGGAATAGTAACATGGTTATTCTATCAAGTTACAGTTGCAATGCTTTTGATATAGAATAATGATTTAATCTGTTAGACATCAAAATATCTGCTGTTAAATAAATATGATTTCCCTATTCACATTTATCTTATTAAGTTGCAATAATAATGTTTCTGGCGTAGAGTTATATCTCTCGCTGGGGCAATTTTTATAATTGTCTCACCCCCGTGGGAACCACATTTTTAGGTGGACGCGGACGAGGAGACAGGAATCCTTCAGGAGGTGAAGGACATCAGCAGTAGCAGGGACAACAGTAAAGTCTCAGGTGGAGACATTGACTGTCATGTCATATTCAGATGTATATAGAAGTCCTATGTGTCGTCTCTGTACTCTCAGGTCCTTGGAGTAGTAGTTAATGATTTTGAGATTTTGGCTTAGTGCCTCGAGGGTTTTATACTACCTGTGTACAGTTAAGACAGAGTAGTTAATGTTTGTATTCCTCGAGAATCAAAAGTACATGAGATGTATATATATGAACCAGGATGTAAAGTTTTACTTTGGTTCTGAATGAAAGAGTTTTCCTATGAATGGATCCCTTTGCAAAAAGTTTTAATTTTTAGTGATTTTCACTAATCCGCTGCTTGATGAACGCTTCCGCATTAGTTAATCTTGTTTTCGTGAGACGGTCGTCACAATATGGATGTGTAGAACCTTACATCCTAGTGTAGGTGATTGATGTAGATGTGTAATCCATTAACCCTTCACTATTAAACCCTACCGTATCAGTGGAAGGTAAACATGAAACCTCCTGATGACGAAGAAAACATAGATATCTGTATCAGTGGAGATAAACATAAAATCCCCTGATGACGAAGAGAGTACAGAACACCACTGTGACTCTAGAATAGCGAAGGACCAGTTTACCCTGGTGAGCTATAGTAGTAGAGACACGAGATGTCCTACAAGTGATCCTCTTACTGACTGAGGAAGGTGAAGGTCATGAGAATCCGGCTCTCTTAATGACCTATGTATGATACTGATGTGACTTCGCAGCGATCAGTTGGAGTATGAGTGGTATACCTCATCTCCACAGGGCATAATGTTGTTTGTAAAACATAATCAACCACGTAGTATACTTGTTAGAGATAACTCCAAGTTAGTTGATTGATGTTACACTGTAATAGTGCTTATATTTCTTCATACCTCATAAATGTTGAGTTCTTGGTTATAGCTGCAACTGTTATCTAATACTTTGAAGGCTTTATTGCTTAAGATGTTCTTTGATGTTATATTAAAGCTTCTGGCAGAGAGTTATGACTCTCGCTGGGAAAATTATGTAAAATTGTCTCACCCCGTAGACTTTAACTTTTTAGGTGGACGTCGGAGACGAAGGAACCAGCCTACAGGTGACCAGTCTCAGCAGCAGCAACACTAGGAGCAGCAGTAATCTCAGGTGGAGATTTAGTCTGCCATGTGGTGTAGTTAGAGTCAGTCCTATGTGTCCTCTGTACTCTCAGGTCTTGGAGTCTTGTGTTATGTGATCTTGAGATTTTGTATCTTGATGTATATAATTACTCAAGAAGTAATTATCCTGAGATGTAAACAAGTTTATCTCACTTTATGAAAGAAGTTTTTATGGATCCAAGCTCTTGTCTCGAAAAGTTTTAATTTCCCATGATTTTTGTCTTCAGCTGATTATCAAATCGCTTCCGCTAAGTTTTAATCATGTTTATGTCATGGTTTGGAGATCAGAGCCCACATCACCCATGAATTGTTTGCACTTTCTTGGAAAACATGCACATCGACCCAAATCCTAGGTTGTGCAACTCATACTGAGAACATGGTAATCAAAATGATTAATTCATTGAACACCCTATTCTTAGGGTTTCAGTTACCTCTTTCACTTATCACATGGCTCTCATAAGGATTTCATGCGACATAAACATTCACTGAATAAAGACTACTATCAAAAAATCATATAAAATCAATATATGTATGAAACCTTAGAACTGAGATGAATTTGGGTTTCCATGCCATTCACTGAGATAACATGAATAAATAATAAAATTGAATAAATAAAGTCTATCATGTCAAGAAAATCCCTTCAAATGGATTTCACGATATCTATTTGCAAATATCCAACTTTCCTCGCATCTAAGGTTTCACCCTCTTTATTGAGATATCAAACAAACACTATTCACTTTGAATGAAATCCAAGATAGTATCTGACATATATGTAATATGAATTTAGATAAACAATAATTCATAACCAAGGGGATCTAGATAAGAAATTTTCTCTATTTACTTATACAACAAATTTTAGTCATAAACAAATTCCCTATATTTAAATTTACTCTTATAACCTCTGCAAATACTTAGAGAATGCTCATTAGGATGTATCGTATACATTTCTAATGTGATTTTATCATCTAAACTTAATCCAAAGAGAGGAAGAATCCATTTCATATCATTTTGCAACAACTTAGAACAAATAGACAATTCAGGGTTTGTAGTCGCATACTAGAAATTAAAGATTATGGATGAATTAACCAATTTTCATGCAATATACTATTTAAAGGAAGTTACCACTCAGCCTAAGGTGTTAAAACACCTTAAAAATGCATCTCATCCCTAAAAATCTTGATCTCATATCAAATCCCTAACAATTTACCCGATTCTTCTTCCTTTTAACTCAAAAACCCTAAAAATGAGGGATTATGAAGAAAGAGTGAGAAAAGGGGAAGTTTTGACACCGTTTCAGATCAAAGCATAGGAGGGACGAAATCTTGACATGTGAGAGAAGATTCACCATAAAACTATATCCAATGAGGCTAAACTTACATGATTTCATCATTCCTCAGACCGCAAAGCCCTAGGTCAGCATCTCCATCACTTTCTCCTCTCAAACCCTAACTCTCCCTCTCTCCCTAGGATTTCATTTCTCTAGAAAAAATAAAAAATTATGAGAGCTACTAGTGTGTTAGGTTGACCATATAGAGCAATTGAGCTGCTTGGGTCAATTGCACATTGACCCCTCACTATACTTTCTCTTATTTCAACAAATTTTTATGAATAAAAAAGTTACTATAATTCGTGTATTTCAGAGATCAAACCTTCTCCAAATATTATGAAAATTTTACATGTTGTTTTTCATTGAGTTATAAAGCTTCAGTTAAAATTTTAAATCATTTGGAGTTACCAATAAATAAATAAAATAGAACAGTGCACTGCTATAAAAAAATCTACAGAACAATCGTTTGAAGAGAAAATGCCCCAAAATGGCCATGTTAGCTGCCACGACCGTGCTAAGATGGACACAACATGGCCATGCTACATACCACGGATTTGGTGCATTGGTTTCAGCAAATTTGAGTATAAAAGTTGGTAAATAGTTCAATTCTTTCAAAATGGCCGTGTGGCCAAGAATGCCCGTGCCACCAACGACCCATCACGGCCGTGCTACCCACCACAGCCGTGCTATCCTATCCTTCTGACATGCTAAAGCTATGCATATAACAAAAGTGCACATATCAATGTAATATAGGCCTTGTGAGGCCCGAGTCGAACTCAGGGAAATGGAAATTTCAGTAGACTACTTGTAACTGGTCGCGATCAGTTGACCGATTGGAAAAGTTAATTGTTTGGTTTTAAAAAGAAAATAAAGTAAAAAGAAAACAAAAATGAACGATGATTAAATGTTTAGTTTAATCAAATTAAATGGGAATCCTTAGGATTACGGTTTCACCGTAGAGTCTCACTGCATGCAAATATACACAATTAACATAATTCATTCTCTTTCCCTGATTATGGCCCGTAGTTAGAACTGCTCACTTCTACGATACAATTCACTACCTAGTTCTAGGTCAGTTCCATGCTAGTAGTAACTTATACCCTAGATCTAGGTGCTTTAATTATTTCTCTGAGTATCCACCATTAATCGTACATTACCCTGTCTAAGGAATTTATTGATTAATGTGTTAATCATGCCTTTTCAACCACTAATTCTCCGTCAGAAGTAATTAACAATATTATAAATCGACTATGGTGATCAAGCATAGTAAATTGCAATGGAAACATGATAACATATCAAGGGAAAGTGAGACAAATTATGATAATCAATGTAACATTGTCATACAACGATTCCCCAGGCTACTCCCGGTCCTAAGGATAATGGGGATTAGCCCCGCATGTTCAACTCAGCAGTACACATGGAGAAGAAAGAGGGAAACATGGAGAAATGAATGAAAATATGGTGTAACCCCTAAAACGGAGAAGATCCAGATGATCCTCGGTGCAAGATGCACATTCTGCAGCCTTTCGGCGGTGAAATTGTCCATCTGTAGGTCTGGAAACGTCCGAGGCATAGCTCTGGGATCCATTCTTTTCTCTCCTCTTCTCCGAGACTCATGCAATGGAATAGAATGTGATACCTAGCTTTGGGCCACCTTTTCCTAGGTATAGGTACCACTTACGACTGCTAAAAGATCGCAACCGTTCAATCGTAATCATTCTGCACAATTTCCTGATCCGACGGCGTCGATACCATCGTGGGGTGTCAATGGTATTGACCCCCTAGGATACCGATGCTTTCTTCAATTTCTAGAATCCGCCTATTGGCATCTCGATACTATCAACCAGTGTGGTCGATGGTATCGAACTGGATGTTTTTCCTCTAGCCTGGTCACTATTTCCATATCGATAGCATCAACGGGTCCTGGAATGTAAAGTACCTGAAACCAAGAGAAAAACACAAATCAAATCTGAGAAATTTGATAATTCATATGGCATAAGATAAAATAAGATAAATTTGATGCATACAATGATTATAGGCTAAAGGAAATGAATCATGCTATTATAGTCATAAATTGACACATAACCACACAAAACTGCATCAAACTCTCCTAAGCTTGAGTCTTGCTCGCCCTCAAGCAACAAAACTTTAAAATCTGATTGAGAGGGTCAACTAAAGAACATAATCACAAAATTAATATCTCAATATGATTCCCGCCTGTAATTCACATACCGACCCTTACCAACCATGGAACGATAACTACCCTTCAGGCTACAATAATCATTCATAAGAAATGTTTACCCCAAGATCAACAAACACCATAAAATAAGGGAGTTAACATAATAGAATCTTCAGGTTCAGGCTTGGTGCATCTTGTGATCTCCTATCTACATTGCTCATTTCATAACTACCATCTAAATGGAAGTAGATCTCCTGATATACATGAATGAGAAGAATATCATGGGTGGCCTACCACTTAGAGCAACAGGTGGATGGAATGGGTGGCTATGGAAGAAAAGGAAGCACAATATAGTCGATCATGCAAAAACAAAAATGAATGATATATCATGATGCAAATGCAAATGATAGTGCCTTAATGCTACATTTTTTCTGTGAAATGATGTGTGCACTATCATTCCGTCACAAAGTGAGATGGAATATCTAAAAAAACTACACCATGTGCTTGTTCTTCTTAATGTGCAGGTGAGAACATGTTCCTTTCTCCCACTTATTCATACTTTTTTTTTCTCTTTTTTATTTTTTTATCAAGGGCCTCATTTTTATAAATGGTAATGGATTATTTATTGGGCTTCCTTCTTTTTCTAATTGACACACTTGATGCATTCTATTCGGAGGGTATGGAACAAGTTAAACACCTTTAATTTTTTAGAAGAACATACAACACATGTTGTACAACTATATGCTCAAAAGATGCCAATGCACTTCATTATGCCAATTATGCAACTAAATGACATGTACTTAAGGATAATGTACATGTATAACTACTCTATATCTTTCTATTTCCATTTTTATGCAAAACATGCAAAAATAACTGTAATACATGACCTATCTACGTGGGATGCAATCAAAGAGTGAAAGACAATGATGTGATCCCAGTTCTTATGGTGGAGAGTGAATGAAATTGTGGTGGATCAGATCACAAGACTAATTGATAGAACCTTCAGATAAAATTATATGTCCCTCCTTACTGACTAGTGTACCAAATAATCAAGGGGTTTCTCTCTCTCACTTCAAATTAAAGTCACGTTATCATTTGGTTGGTTTAGGATCAACATCCATATCAATCCTCTTGACATGAACCATACAGATACACAATCATGTTCATATGTTTTTAAGTTGACCTACCCAATGAGTTTCACAAGCAATGTCCTCAAGTTCTCACAAGACAAACTTACAATTTCTTAAGGATTTTTCATTAAAAATCATTTTCTCACAAAGCCCCAGGTGAAAACGAGATGACATGCAATTAAATTAGACTCCACTGATTACACTAGATAGATAGTGTATCCTAGAAAATAGTAAATCTAGCAATTGAGAAAACTAAGATAAAGAAAGATGAAAATTGCAAAAACAAATAAAAGAGCAAAAAAAAAACTAGATAGATGTTGTTGTAGCACCCCCCCCCAAGCTTGAACTCGACTATGGCCTCATAGGCGAAATCCAAGCTTAAGAGGTGGAACAACGATACCCCTTTATTGCTCCGGTGGGTGGGTGTGGTGAGTACTGGTGGCCGCTAGGATCCCAAGAAGGATAATGCCCCTAGAATGACATATCAGATGGGGGCATCGGTGGTGGCTGTGGGTATCCTCCAAAAACGTTCTGGCTCCAGTAGTGGTCATAAAATGGCTGCTGCTGCATCTCCATCCTATGCAACCTGTTGTGGATGGTTTCTTGGTTGGTGAAGGGGAGACGCTCATTCTTGTAGATTGCTTGTTGATTCTTGAACACCCAATTTGTTGTTTCTTGAATTCCCACAAAAGATGCAGTATGCTGGTGCTGCGTCTATTGAATATCCCACATCAGTGTATACATCCCTTTCATTGAATAGACATCCTCTCCACCTTGAGAGGGCCGTGGTGGTGGTGGCTGGGCAGAAGAGGAGGCTCCATATTATCGGGGACACTTTCGCAGAGCAACTCATCGTCGAAGAGGAATGGTGGCTTCCTCCTCCTCTTCTTCATCATCGTCTCCAACTCAAACTTCTACTTCTTCAGCTTGTTCTTCCTCATCCTCATCAACATCAATGATAGGCCACCTGTAGCTTTGTCCAGGCCTGATGTTGAAAGCAGGGTCTGACAATTCCCTCCTTTAAAAGACTCCTGCCATGTGGCAGGTGGCGTAGACGGTGCCATGACGGGCTTCAATGAGGCCTGCATTCAAAAGATGGCTCAAATTGAGCGTGTTCTTGCACTCCAGCTTGGGTAGCCCGGACAAATCCAGGCCCAGGTACATTGCAATCGGTGCAATTAGACCCCCAAAATAAATGGGAGCCCTGCGAGATATATTCTTCTTAACCGCAATCACGCGCATGAGGAAGAAGGCTCAAAAATTGATGGGTGTCCTCTCCAGAAGACTATAGAGGAAGAACATGTATGTCTCCTAAAATTTGCTTTGAGATAGCTTTGATCTTGCAAAGAAGGTGTTGGAGAGAATTCGGTGCAAGATCTTGACAAATGGATGCTCAAAATCAGCTATGGAGGCATTGTGCCAGCTGATCGAGTACCCCGCTGTTACAATAACTAGCTTTGCAATCATGGCATCGTATTCCGCATTGTGCACTGGCTGGCGGAGGTCGTTATGGGCCCACCCATAAATTGCATTAAACTCATGAAGGGTCATTGTATAGTCCTTGTTGTAGAGGTGAAAAGAAATGCGCCCCTCTTTCCACTCTGTGCGTGCCAATACTAATTCATTGGGAATGACACAAATGTCAAAAGATGCCATGAACTCAATGATGATCTCCTTATAAGTGGGCCACCCACTGAAGAATGGATGACTGTCAGTGTGGTAATGACACAACCTCAGGGACTCACCCAATTATCCCTACAGCACATAGGCCATATTGGCCTCAAAACCGAGATCCTTGATCAACTGCCGGTCTCCATATCGGGTCGGCTCGATGGAACATTTCCATAACTCCTCATACACCTTTTTAATCTCTGGGGATGGGTGGACTAGTCTCGGGTGAGGGACTAATCTTTATGATGACGCAGGTAGGGCAACCCTAGATGATGAAGCTCTAAATCTCACCATTGTTGCACATGCAACGAATGAGAGAAAGAGGTGAATGGAGCTCGAAGAAGATGATCGTGACACTTGGAGAAGATGGAGATCTACTGAGCCAAAGAAGATGCGTGAGGAGGATCATCGGTGGTGATCTAGGTTGCTCCTGGGCGGTCAGAGATGCTTGGGCTGAGTTGTGGAGGATAGCCACTAAGGATGTGATTTTATATTGATGAATTGCCTCCCTTTTTATAAGGATCGGCCGCCTCTACTGTTAGTGCGTCAATACCATCGACGAATCTGTCGATAGTATCGATGGCTATTGAAATCTGCGGCTCGCTGTAATTGACAGTTGTTGATGGCTTGATGTGGGGGCCTAGATCGTCTACGTGTCAATGGTAGCGACAGGGTGTCGATACCATCAATGGTGCCCTTGGATCGTCGATGTAGACCATTGATGTAAATGCATAGATCGTTGACATGTCCATCGATTCCATTGACTGGGTGTCAATAGTATTGATGCCTATGAATTCTTCTGATCCTCATGAGGGTTTGGCGGTGCTCTTTCTAATAGTGTGTCAATACCATCAACCAGGGTGTCGATAGTATCGACTTTACTGAGAAAAACCAGTCTAAAAATCTTTAGACATCTCACGACCATCGACGACTTGTAGATACCATCAACGCTCGACCATCTTTCTGCCTGTTCCCATTTTGATACCATCGATGAGGCCATCGATATAATCGACGGGATGAACTTTTGGTAGAAATTTTAGCTGTTCCAAATTCGATACCATCGACCTAGTCGTTGATGGTATCGACCGTTTCCTAGTCTGCACATTCAATAAACATATCAAGGTATCATTTTTAGAGACTAAGTGCTAAATTAATGAAAACTACCTAGGAATATGAAAAATTTAAAGAGATAACCATGTAATCTACCAAGGTTGGGTCGCCTCCCAACAAGTGCCTCATTTAACGTCTTGGGCTAGACGCAATCATGCTCCTCATTACTCTTTTAGTGCCATGAGTTTGATCTCATGCACTTTCCTTGTGTAATCTTCCCAATAGTAGTACTTCATCCTTTGACCATTCACCAAGAATGTTCTCGTACCATCTCGCACCATGATAGCACCATGGGGTCGCACCTCCTCAACCACAAAGGGTCCACTCCACCGGGATTTCAATTTCCCAGGATGCAACTTCAGTCTCGAATTGAATAATAGCACACTATCACCCTTCTTGAAAACTCACAATTGAATGTGGCGATCGTGTATTTGCTTTGTCTGCTCCTTGTAGATCCTCGACTTCTTGTATGCATTCATCATTAGATCGTCCAACTCATTGAGCTCTAGCATCCGCTTTCTCCATGCATCATCAATGTTCATGTTTAGCTTCCTTAGTGCCCAGTGTGCCTTGTGCTCTAACTCCACCGACAAGTGACAAGCCCTCCTGTAAGCCAACCTAAAAGGCGTGGTGCCTATTGGTGTCTTAAACACGGTCCTATATGCCCATAGTGCATCCGGTAGTAGTTCACTCCAATTTTTCCTGGAAGAGGCCACCGTGTGTTCCAAGATCTTCTTGATTTCCCTATTGGACACCTCCACTTGGCCTTGCGTCCGCAGGTGGTATGGGGTACCTACATTATGCTTGACCCCATATTTACTCAATAATGCAGTGGATTTCTTGTTCATGAAGTGGGTGCCTCCATCACTTATGATCATTCATGGCACATCAAACCTACAAAAGATATTCTCTTTCATGAACCTGCACACTACCACAACATCATTAGTCCTTGTGGGTATTGCCTCTACCCACTTTGACACATAATCAACAACAAGCAAGATATATAAATTAGAATTGGAGGACACAAAGGGTCCCACGAAAATCAATGCCAAACACATCAAATACCTCAACTTCTTGAAACACATTGAGGGGCATTTCTTGCCATTTTGAGATGTTACCTGCCCTTTGACATGAGTCACACCTCCTCACATAATCATAAGCATCTCGGAAAAGTGTGGGCCAATAAAGGCCACTCTCTAATACCTTAGCCTCCGTCCTCGTGCTGGCATGATGACCGCCAGTGGGCAATGTATGACAGTGACTGAGCACACTATCATATTCACTCTCGAGTACACACCTGCATAAAATTCCATCCCTGCACTGTCTCAAAAGAATAGGGTCCTCCCAAAAATAATATCTCAAAGAATGGAAAAACCTCTTTTTCTCTTGGTAAGTCCAATCATCCGAGAGTTCTTTGCATGCAAGATAATTCACGATGTGCAAAAACCATGGGTCATTAGATTGAATAGAAAGGATTTGATCATCTAGGAATGTCTCGGTAATGGGTATGCAAGTATCTCTCTCATCTACCCGCTCTAACCGAGACAAGTGGTCTGCAACCACATTCTCAATGCCCACCTTGTCCTTAATCTCAATGTCAAATTCTTGCAAGAGTAGGATCCACCTAATGAGTCTAGGCTTGGCATCTTTCATTTCCATTAAGTACTTTATGGTGGCATGGTCCATCCATACCACAACTTTAGACCCCACTAAATATTGCCTAAAATTTTTGAATGCAAAAACCACGACAAGTAATCCTTTTTCTGTGGTGGTGTAATTAAGTTGGGCATCATTCAAAATCTTAGAAGCATAGAAAATAACTGTGAGTTTGTTCTCAAGGTGCTACCCAAGAATGGACCCCACGGTGAAATCTGATGCATCACACATAAGCTCAAAGGGCTTACTCCAATCCGGCGTTTGAACAATCGGTGCAGAAATCAACTTTTGCTTGAGAACGTCAAAGCCATGCATACATTTGTCATTGAAATAAAAAACTTCATCCTTCTCAAGCAATTCTGATAATGGCTTAGCGATTTTACAAAAATCCTTGATAAATCGGCGATAAAACCCCGCATGACCAAGAAAGCTCCTCACCCCTTTCACCGAGTTCGGTAGGGGTAGTTTGGAAATAACCTCAATCTTCACTGGATTTACCTCCAGTCCCTTGCTAGACACCTTGTGTCCAAGCACTATGCCTCTGCTAACCATCATATGACATTTTTCCCAATTGAGGACTAAATGTGTGTCCTCGAATCTTTGTAGCACCTTGTCTAGATTATATAAGAACTCATCGAAAGACGCATCGTAGATGGAAAAGTCATCCATAAAAACCTCAAGACAACGCTCTACCATATCTGAAAAGATAGCAAGCATGCAACGCTGAAAAGTGGTCGGTGCGTTGCACAAACCGAATGACATACGACGATATGTTAAAGTCCCATAAGGGCAAGTGAAGGTAGACTTCTCTTGGTCCTTAGGGTCTATGGAAATCTGGTTATAGTCGGAATAGCTGTCTAAAAAGAAAAAGTAAGAGCGGTTAGCCAACCGCTCTAAAATCTGATCAATGAATGGCAGGGGAAAATGATCTTTCAAAGTGGTAGAATTTAAATGACGGTAATCAATGCAAACACGCCACCCGGTTACCAATCGGGTGGTGACAGGCTCATTCAAAAGATTTCGAGTTACCGTGATTCCCCCCTTTTAGGGACTACCTGTGTTGGGCTCACCCATGTAGAGTTTTAAATATCATAGATGATGCCCACAAAGAGAAGCTTGATCACCTATGTCTTGGTGACCTCCATCATGAAGGGGTTGAGGTGACGTTGCGGTTGAATCACAGGTTTGGCTCCTTCAACGAGATGGATCTTATGTTGGCAGAGAGTAGGGGTGATCCCCTTGATGTCAGAAACTGACCACCCGAATACACCACGGTGGTTCTTCAACACAATCATTAACTGCTCTTCCTCAGTGGCACTCAGATATGCCAAAATGATCACCGATAGCTTTGCATCAACCGCTAAGAATGCGTATTTCAAGTGAGGAGGTAGTGGCTTTAGCTCTAAATTTAGCAGGCTGACCAAAGAAGATTGAAGCGGTGGTGGCAACGGTCCTAGTTCTTCATAGTGCTTGGCATAGTAGCAAGGAAGCACTCAAAGCATCTTCACACATTCTTGCAATGATGTGCTTCTCATCCAATCATCCATGATGTTGAAAAAGCAAGCTTCAAGAGGTAATTGTGGGTATGAGTCAAGCATGGAGACTTCTATAGCATCATCCTCAGTAGACAGTGGGACTTCCTCTTCTTCATCATTGGGATAACCCATAGCTTTAATAAGAGAAACCACCTTTGTTTGTTCCATGATGTCCACAACGAGTGTTCCCTTATCTACCTTTGTCATGACGTGAGACATATCAAGAAACAATTACCCTAGACAAATGGAAACATTGTGATCAAAGTGTCTAATTTTGCTACACTGTCCTTGCTCCTATGATGATTGTGAGCCAGTTGGCATCTTTATTTCAAATCTGTCATCTTCTATGCCCATGGTCAACCGACCTCTACCCATTTCTAGAATCATGTCAGCTGTAGCCTGGAAGGGTCTACCTAGAAGCAACTCATTTGCTTGTTCATCTTGCATTTCCATCACCACGAAATTTGTCAGAATTAGAAATTTGTCCACTTTGACCAGAACATCCTCACAATTCCCATAAGTCCTTACAAAGGAATTATCTACAAGCTAGATAGTCATGTTACTCCTCCGAGATTCTTTAAGACCAAGTTTCTTGAAAGTTGAGAGAGGCATCAAATTGATGCTCGCTCCCGAGTCACATAGTGCTTCGCCGAATTTCACCTTTCCAATGTAGCATGAAATATTGAAACAACCCAGATCTTGTCGCTTTGGTGGAAATTTTCCCATAATAAAGGCACTGACCTGCTCCTTAAGCACTACCACCTCTGTGTCAAGAACCTTCCTCTTCTTGGTAATTATATCCTTTAAGAACTTACCATAGGAGGGTATATTCTCAATGGCCTCTAGCAAAGGAATGCTGAATGAAAGTTTCCTAAAGCCAACCAGGAACTTATTGAACTGTGCATCCACCTTCTTTTCATTCAGACTATTTGGATAAGGAACCGGGATGGTCTGTGCCCTCTGATGTGGTGGCACATAAGGCGTCCTCTTCCCAGTCTCTTTCTCTACAATGGGCTCCTCTATGGCCTTCTCTGCTTCATCCTCCATTGTCTCTGTGACTATGACATCCTCTGTGGACTTACCTATGGCTTCTGGCTGTGGTGTGCTTGGTTCATCAGCATTGGGGTTTAAAATTTTCTTTCCACTCCTCAACAAAATTGTTCTGGCTTGGTGGTTTCCTCCTCGAACATCAGTATTCCCTGGAAAACCCTACTATGCTGGCCTCTTCAAACTTGCAATTTCGACTTCCATCTGTGTAATAGATGTCTCAAGCGTCCTCATCTGTGCCCCATGACTATGCAAAGTATGGCCGAATTGGTTCATAAATTCTCCTTGAGATTTAATTTGTTTGCCGAAAGTGCTCATCAACTCTTAGTTTTGATTTATCACCTGGTTGAGCAACTCATTACTCTTATCTTTTGCACTGGGCTATGGCTTCTGATCCGAATCCTGCAAAAAGTTATTTGGATCCTTCTAAGAGAATTTCTTGTCCTTTTTCCATGAATAATCATTATTCCTGTAGCCCTACTGTTGACGCATGAACTTAGCATGTGCCTCATCATCAGATCCTTCATCATCTTTTGCTAGCAGCCTCTTTGCTATCAGGTCCATCTTCTCATTTAATTCTTTAATTGCCTTGGATTTCCCTGTGATTTTTACCTACTCTGGTGCATCTCTTTCACCCTAGGATTGCTTCTTAGCCATGTTCTTTAAAATTTCTCTACACTTTGAGCCTTTATTGTTCAGAAAGAAACTTGCCCCTGCTTAGTCCAAATTACTCCTGCCGTATTCGATAAGGGCAA
Organism: Alisma plantago-aquatica; assembly: GCA_963693085.1. Lineage (NCBI taxonomy): Eukaryota > Viridiplantae > Streptophyta > Magnoliopsida > Alismatales > Alismataceae > Alisma > Alisma plantago-aquatica. The sequence continues at coordinate 624,911,493 of OY856414.1, read as the reverse complement.
AATAGTAGATATTTGCCTGAGTTTCTAAATTCAACCCATGATGTGGGAATTTCCACAACATGATGTTGAAACATTCCCATGTCTCTGAATATGTTTCACCTGCCTGCTGTTTGAAATTATGAATCCTCCTCATGAGATCATTTGTCTTCTCGGGCGGGAAATATTGTTCAAAGAAAACTTCAATCATCATATCCCATGATTCCACATACTCATCATCTAGGTTGTAGAGCCATTCCCTTGCGTTTCCTGCTAGAGAAGATGGAAACAATTTCAGATAAATTGCCTCCTATGGAAATCTATCCACTTTCACCATATCACAGTGTTCCACAAAGGTGCTGATGTGGCCAACTTGGTCTTCATTCTTTAGCCCATGGAAAGCCTGTGACTTGACCAACTGGATCAGCCCTGGATCAATTTTGTAGCTAGGTATGTTGATAGCCTATTTCTTGATTGGCCCCTTCTGCGCAGAAGAGGAAGAAGCCTTAATCTTTTCCCATATAGTCTGCTCCTCAGCCATTAAGAAAGTCTCAAGTTCTTCTTCAATGTCTTTGGGTGGTGTATTTATCCACTCGTCTTCAGATCTTAAAGATGGAACCTCAGGTGTCGATTGTACGTAGTCCGTACCTGAAATGTGTAAAATTGAGTAAGTACAATGCTAGATGAATAAAGAATTTGAAAGATAGACAATTAATCTCAATAATTAAAATTGCAAATAAAAATAAAAAGTGGCCTAGAGTGGCCGCTTGCAGCACTCGTAGTGCCAAAATTTATCATCTCCCCGACAACGACACCAAAAATTTGACACGCTAAAGCAATGCGTATAACGCAAGTGCACGTATCAATGTAATATAGGCCTTGTGAGGCCCGAGTCAAACTCAGGGAAATGGAAATTTTAGTAGACTACTACTAACTAGTCGCGATCAGCTAGACTGATTGGAAAAGTTGATTGTTTGGTTTTAAAAAGAAAATAAAGTAAAAATAAAACAAAAATGAGCGATGATTAAATGTTTAGTTTAATCAAATTAAATGGGAATCCATAGGATTGCGGTTTCACCACGGAGTCTCACTGCATGCAATCTACACAAATAACATAATTCATTCTCTTTCCCTGATTATGGCCCGTAGTCAGAACTACTCGCTTCTACAATACAATTCACTACCTAGTTCTAGGTCAGTTCCACGCCAGTAGTAACTTATACCCTAGATCTAGGTGCTTTAATTATTTGTCTGAGTATCCACCATTAATCGTACATTACCTTGTCTAAGAAATTTATTGATTAATGTGTTAATCATGCCTTTTCAACCACTAATTCTCCGTCAGAAGTAATTAACAGTATTATAAATCGACTATGGTGATCAAGCATAGTAAATTGCAATGGAAACACGATAACATAGCAAGGGAAAGTGAGACAAATTATGATAATCAATGTAACATTGTCATATAATGATTCCCCGGGCTACTCCCGATCCTAAGGATAATGGGGATTAGCCCCGCATGTTCAACTCAGTAGTACACATGGAGAAGAAAGAGGGAAACATGCAGAAATGAATGAAAATATGGTGTAACCCCTGAAACAGAGAAGATCCAGATGATGCTCGATGCAAGACGCACATTCTACAGCCTTCTCATAGTGAAATCATCAGTTTGTGGCTTTGGAAACGTCCAAGGCGTAGCTCTGGGCTCTGTTCTTCACTCTCCTCTTCTCTGAGACTCGTGCAATGGAATAGAACATGATACCTGGTTTGGGCCACCTATTCCTAGGTATAGGTACCACTTATGGCCACCAAAAGATCGCAGCCGTTCGATTGTAATCATTCTGAACAATTTCCTAATCTGGCTGCGTCGATACCATCGACGGGGTGTCGATGGTATCAACCCCCTAGGATACCGACACTTTCTTCAATTTTTGGAATCTGCCTTTTGGCATCTCGATACTATCGACCAGTGTGGTCGATGGTATCGACCTGGATGCTTTTCCTATGGCCTGGTCGCTGTTGCCATGTCAATAGCATCGACGGATCTGTCGATGGTATCGACGGGTCCGGGATTGTAAAGTACCTGAAACCAAGAGAAAAATACAAATCAAATCCGAGAAATTTGATAATTCATATGACATAAGATAAAATAAGATAAATTTAATGCATACAATGATTATAGGCTAAAGGAAATGAATCATGCTATTATAGTCATAAAATGACATATAACCACACAAAACAAGTATGAAATTAGCCTATAAATGTGACTCAAAATCCCTACATCACCTTCAACTACCATTTTCATTATCCTTTGCATACTTCTTTCAATCTCCCCAATGTGAGCCTATTTGGTGAAAACCCTAATTTCAGCCGACTAGGGTTTATATTTTCTCGAACCCTAATTATACAAAGAGATAGCATACTTGGGGTTCTCTTTAGGTTTAACATATCATGATTTAATCAATGACCAATATAACTAAGCGTGTAGTCATCCACATAAACCCTAACTTACCCATGAAGCTCAGTTACGATCATAACAATTCTTCCCCCCTAAAAAGGTTTCGCCCTTGAAACATAAATATGTAAGCAAAGTATATTCAAAGTTTATTTCAAGCTTCTGAAATCTTACATGTCATTACATTCTTGTATTTCATACTTGAATGCAATTTTAAACATTAAGTCCTTTATTTCTTTTATAATCACAACATGTCTGAAACAGTTCCTAATGATATCCAATGAATTCTCTATGCCACAATAAAGCATAGAAGAAAGAGAGAGAAAAAACCATTTCAATATATTCATACTCTTGAGGTGTTACCTCAATATTGATAATTTGATTCAACCATCTCAATTCATATGGCCCAATATTTACTATTGTTTTATATTATCTCTGAGTCACAAAAGAGAGTTCACCATGTTGTTTTGAATATTACTATTGTGCTACTCAAATAGAAAAATAGTCTTGAGTTGGAAGACTAGATTCAACAACAATTGTACAATACTACTCACGACATCCCCATTGTATCATGGATGCATAAGGTGAAGCATTACCATCACATTCCATACTATTCTCAAGTATGAACCCACACATAATTCAAGGTGTAACCATCATGTTATAAAATACTAGGATTTCAACAACAGTAACAAAGTACTCCACGATTATATTAGTCATTCAAGGACTATTCATACCCAATTACCATCACTTAATTATATTAAAGCTAGGTATAACAAGCTATACCTCATTAGGGTTACATATCAATACAATATGGTTATCATCCCTTCTATTCATATGAGTGAATAGGTAAGACTACCTTATTTAGGGTAACCCTTCATTTGTTCCATCATTATTCAAACCATATCACCATACCACAATTGTACAATACTAAGATGTATTACTGGTATGAATGACTACAACTATCATACACCTTTAATTAACATATTGCTTGCACATGTACACTGAAATCATAAATAGAACCACTTTACATCCCTTAATATACCTTCAACAAATTATACTTCTAAAAACAAATTCACATATTACTAAAAGCCATTGTTTTCTCTTATCTCCTCATTCATTACTACTTACTTCTTGTTACTTATCCTTATCATTTTGATCATATAGAATAAACATCCCTAAAATTGAAACATACAAGGTACAAATAGATTATTCATCACTCTTTCTATCACTGCAAGAATTTATCTCATATCACACTTCACTCATATTGTATTTCTCCTTTTATTTCAAGCACATTTGTTACATTTCAAATTTATTTCTTACCCTTTGCTCTGAATCATTTCCATATTGTTTATCTACCTTTCAGATTAGCTACCTCTTAACCCTGGATTACTATCAGTGCTAGTTTACTTCTCATAGTGCAAATCTCACAATCTTTCTTTATAGAGATTCTAGTATTCAAGGTCAAATCACTAGTGATATCCCTTGAACTACTACAACTCTAAACATTCTAGGGTTTGGTCCTTATCAGTAGCATGACGTTATTGTGATGTGACTTTTCTCCCTTAATTTGAAATTCAAACTTTGGATCTCACAAGTTTTACTCTAGTCTTCTTTATCTTATTGATTGAATTTCCTTTCTCTTACTTGGCCATTTAGATAGATTACATTCTCAATTACCCTGCTAGGGTTTCATCATCATATTATATGTCATTATTACATTCACTAGATGCCTCTACCATGGTGGTTATGCATCAGATATGATTCATTTTCTTATCACTTCATTCCCACATTGCTTTCATTAAGGAAGATATGAAAGAGAAGATGATTTTGAGACTTAGAATTCTTATCTTCAAACATTCATTAATACATTTCTCATATGTAGGTTCAATTAATTATCAACAAGGATACTTGACTAATTAGCACTTTCTTGAATCTCACAACCTCTTTCTTTTATAATCTACATTACTCCACCATGTTTCAAACCTTTTCATTGCTTTCCATAATCCCCTTACCATATACTACTATTCCACATATCATATTCTAGTTTTCTCTTATGATCATGTTGCTTCTTTTAGGTGTATGATCATATATACCATGTTGCACATATTTCTTTTTATCCTTCTGCTAATGCAAAGTTGAAATTCTAAATCCATAATCTCTCTACTAGTTTCAACTCATGTTTAATACATTACATATCCTTCATTTTAAATCAAATGGCTCATACATGGGTCAAACTTAGTATCTCTTTTAATCATGTTTTTACCTCTTGAATATGGTCTACCTTTGTATGACTTATTCATTGGTTAAGATACACTTTTGTTCTTCTTTTAGAAATTAGTTTGTTGTTCTATCGAGACTTAGAATCCAAAGGTAGTAGGATGAATGTATTAACTTAACAATAAAGGTATACATTCCATGCTCTCAATTATATCATAACCCTCATTCCTTAATCAAGCTCATTATTTCTAACATTTCTCTTTGTTTCAACTAAGTTTCTTATCCTAGTTTTATGATTTACATGCTCATCTAGTTCTCTTCACTTTAACTCTTCTAAAGACTCTTCACTTCTATATACTTATTGTAAACTTAGCTCTTTTCTTCTATTTTCCCTTTACTTTGGAGTACATAAAAACACTGTACTCAGTTATATAATCCATTCCTCATGATTGATTCTTACTATCTTGGTCCCATACGTACTTTTCTCATATCTTTTCCACATTTTATATTTAGAGTTCATATAATACTAATCATTAAACTTAATCTGAACCTTATGTCGTGTTCCTTTATTCCCAATTAAGGGTTTCTCATATGAGGCTCCAAAGTTGGATCTCAGATATCAGTTCCAACTGATTCTTAGTTATCCCAGTCTTTCCCATATGTTTCAACATCTTAGTGTATGTACATTCTCACTATGTTGTGGGTCTAATTATCCAGAGTCTACTGTTATTATATTTTTAATAGGAGTCATTAGATCCCAATAGAGCACCTTACTAGTCGGACCAGGCCGAACCTGCAGTCCTAAAGCCAAAAGCTAATTAGGATTAACCAACTCCTATTAATCTCAAATGTGTGGAAGAAAACTTATCCATTTAGGAAAGCTCATTCAAAGATCATTTCTAGTCTACTTGATACAAAGAATGTAATCAATAAATACTACAACTGCATAGTGTACAACAAATCTTAAAGACCCATATATATTTCAAAATATTGAATATCCAAATTTAAACATATAAGAGATTTTCTATACATCTCCAATAAAACAACAATATGAAATGAAAGTTATATCTCATTTTATATTTATGCTCTTAATTCATGTTACTTATCTTGTTTCTAACCCTAATATTTCTAGGGTTCCTCTCTAGACCATCCTTCCACTGTATACCTAGCCAGGGTATACATGAAAGAATAGATTGAGTAGCTTGATACTGGTTGATCCAAGTACTCAAATACTAGGCCAGGATATCCAAATACTCAAATCCCCAGAGCTAACATCATAACATCTCCTATCTGCCACACATATGACTCTAACTTACTAACTTAATGGTCCCTGAAAACTCAGCCTAAGCTCTGATACCAAGTTGTTACATCCTGATCTCACAATTACCACTAATCATGAGATTAGGGTATAAATTGAGGGTTTAACGTAATACAAAGATCACCCTTAACTTTTTCTTCTTTTTCAAACTCTTTGTTTTCTCGCATTGAACCACATAAACTAACTTTACAAGAGAATGAAACTTTTCTTTCTCTAATGTAATCTCAGCATTAATGATACACATCCATACATTCATTATGTTTCTCACACTTCCATGTACATACGACATGAAAATCATTTGCATTCTCTCTTATTAAGGAAACAAACATACAAAACATCATTTACAACTCTCTCACATCTATACAAGGACCTAGAGTGATAGGGACCGACTGAACTTAACTATACTCAGACTTAACTCTTGTGGAATATCTACTCTGATGCAATGACCTTCATCAAGTCCATGTGATATCCCTAAAAATTGTGAGTAGAGGGGTGAGCCTACTCGCTCAGTGAATGAGTACTTCAAAGAAATAGTCTAAAGCACTGATATAATTACAGATATACTTTTGAGTAACTGATATCAATTATAATAGTAGTAAGCTTAAAGAGATTGATCATTGACAATCATAAATATGGAAGGATACTCAATATATCAACAAGAGTAAATCAATATATGATCATGCTTGAATAATTTCAAAATGAACTAATAATTCAGAAACATACAAAGAAGAATTGATGGGATATTGTACTCGAATCTTTCTTAGCCTTTCTTACTTATAAGAAACTCTTTAAACCTATATGAACATATTTTAGCTTAAGCCCTGATCATATGCAGTGTACTCTACATATGAAGAATTGTAGCGAACTACAATCTCACCGTACAAGACTTAGCTTAAAACTCGGGAAGCTAAGTCTAGAACTGAATCTGTGTCTACTTGACTCGAAACATCACGTCTGACTAAGGTTGCTAAATAGCTGGCCTTTAACTGGACTTCTCCTTTTAGGCTGAGTACACAGGCGGAGGGTCTGAGACACTCTATGGGCCTCATCTTGGTACACTCTGTGGGTACCTCTAGGTTACCACCGAGATCTCCGGTTCATGTTGGGTAACCTATCTTCTCTTAGGAGACTTCTTTAAGGGCTTCGTCTCCCTGCACGCTCTGTGGGTGCAATCCGATCCCCATATACTAGTCGCTTCTAGGGTGGATTGTTTCCTCCCTACAGTGCAGACATCTGTAGGGAATCTATGGTGTTTAGGTCACCTATGTCTATTATTTTATTATTCTTGGAAAGCTCTTACTATATTGTATCTTTTCCCTTATTATACTTGACTCTGGTATCTCTATGGTACAATGTATATTTATTTGAAGTTTATAACACAACATGTATATCATCCTTAACTTTGGCAGAGTAGTATATTCAAACACTGTAATATACTGAGAAATCAACATACTATACATGCAGGTAGACTAAAATACTTAAATAAGCATAATGCATGTCCATTTGGCACTTATACACTAGAATCATGCAATTAAACATCTTAATATATTGATGAGTGCTAATTACTTGGCATACGAGTAATCATCATTTGCACCCATAATTTATTTGCACTTTCTTGGAAAACCTGCACATCGACCAAAATCCTAGGTTGTGTAACTCATATTGAGAACATGGTAATCGAAATGGTTAATTCATTGAACACCCTATCCTTAGGGTTTCATTTACCTCTTTCACTTATCACATGGCTCCCATAAGGATTTCATGCGACATAAACATTCACTGAATAAAGACTACTATCAACAAGTCATATAAAATCAATATATGTATGGAACCTTAGAACTGAGCTGAATTTGAATTTTCATGCCATTCACTGAGATAACATGCATACATAATAAAATTGAATAAATAAAGGCTATCATGTCAAGAAAATCCCTTCCAATGGATTTCACGATATCTATTTGCAAATATTCAACTTTCCTCGCATCTAGGGTTTCACCCTCTTTACTGAGATATCAAACAAACACTATTCACTTTGAAATGAAATCCAAGATAGTATCTAACATATATGTACTATGAATTTAGATAAATAATCATTCATAACCAAGGGGATCTAGATAAGTAATTTTCTCTATTTACTTATACAACAAATTTCGGTCATAGACAAATTCCCTATATTTCAATTTACTCTTTTAACCTCTGCGAATACTTAGGGAATTCGCATTAAGGTGGTGGAACCCCTAAGCCTCGATGCCTTCCTCTTTGATTTCAAACCTTTTTTTTATTCATTGCTTTCAAGTTCGCCCTTTAATTTTCAGCATTTTACTTTTGTTAGATAATCTTTTATGCTACCAATTTCTTCTTTTACATTCTTTTGTGTAGAATAATCTTTTATTTTCCTTGCATTAGTTTAACTTTTTGTTCTTCTTGCAATTTTCTTTCTTGTATTAGAATATTCAACTCCTCTCAAATCAGACTTTACTTTATTCAAATCTTTCAAAAATACCAAAAAGAAATAATTTCAAAAATATATCGGGTTTAGAAGAAATAGATCTTTAAAACGTTGTCCTGTGGGATCGACCCTTCTATACTAGCTTAATCGGAAAGTAAAAAAGATTAAACTCTAGGATAATTTTTCTAGTGATTTGGTGTGCAAACGAAGCATATCAATTTTGGCGCCGTTGCTGGGGACAATGGATCATTTTCTCGAACTCCGAATTAAAAAAAACTTTTATTTTTTTATTTTTTATGCCTTCCAAGTAACATTCCGGAAGTGCTATCACTTCTTTCTAATGAGTTTCCATTCCAACAGTACATTTTTTCTGCAACAAATATAACTGTATAACGGTGCATGCGCCTCCCATCGAACGATCTTACACCACCAGTTTTTGATCTCGATCCAGAAAGAACTTTCCATCGCTTAAATTGACAAAATCAACTTAGGATGGACGAAGAGGAGGTTGCTCGTAGGATTGAGTAGACACTTGCTGTTTAAAGAGAGTTGATGATGGATGAATGCGTGACTCAAAAAGTCAACTTGCGTGTAACCTATATCACTAAGCAAGAGGCTATAGAAGCCGCTCAGAGGCAGGCCACGGGACAAAAACAACTTAAGGATTTTTCCACTCCAAAAACCGGATATGCACAACACCTAATTGTGCTGCCCACGATTACAAACCCTCAATTCAAGACCCACACTCAGTGGATCATGATGCTTCAGGCCAATCCTTTTTCCGGGACCAAGGGTGAAAGTTGTCAAGATAACCTCCAATGCTTCACATACCTTAGCTCCTTGACTAAAATCCTAGACATTTTTGAAGACGCCATTAGACTTAGACTTTTCAAATACTCTCTTTTAGGGGCAGCAAGCAGTTGGTACAATGCCAGGGAGAGTGAAAACCCCATCACCACTTGGGATGTATTTCAAACAAAATTTTTGGATAAATACTTTCCCCCTTCCCTCACCTATGAGATTACATGAAAAATCTTGTTGTTTTCAATGGTCCCTGGGGAAACCTTAGGAGAAGCTTGGGAAAGATTTAGGGAACTCCTCCATCATTGCCCTCATCATGACATATCACAATCTCAACTCATTGAGTTATTTTATTGTGGTGTTAATGATGACAACAAGAAATTTCTTGATTCCTGATCTGGAGGAAATTTTATGTTCCAAAATTTAAGCAGCGCATGGGAGGTAGTTAAAAGAGCTTCTAAAACCTAGGCTAGATGAGGAACCGGTGGGGTCTTAAAAGTGGCTAAGGCTGAGGTAAACCCAGATATTTATACTATTACCGAAGCTCTTAAATTAATCTCTTTAAAACAAGACCACTTAGAATAATCATTTAATGCCTATGAAAAACAACCTCAACAAGTGAGAGCTGTTGAATCTTTATGTGGGATATGCCAAGGGTAAGATCATGCCACCCTCCAATTTCAATATCTCTACAACACCCTTGTGTAGTCTAATATTGGTCAACAAGTGGAGGACCTCAACTCTATCCATAGTATCCCAGGATAGACTTACTACAATCCAAACAAAGCCAGAAACCATCCCAGATTTCAATATGGTAACCCCTCAAGAGCTGAAAACTCATGTCAACTTCCCCCTCTACAAAACCCCCACAACCCCAAGCCAACTATCATCCACCACTAGGTTTTCCATACAATAACAACCAAAGGAATTTTGGGAACTAAGGAAATTTTAGGAGAAATTTCCAAAATTGTGGCCATTACCAAGGACAACAATATCAAAACCTTCATCAACCTCCACATCAACCACAACAGAATGTCCCCACTCCTTCAACTAATGATAAGGTAGCTTCCTTAGAGAAAATAATAATGCACATCAGATGTCTACTGATGCTCAGTTTGTCTATCTTTTTGCTCAACAAAAACCCCTTACCAACACATTTGCCAGCCAACCTGAACCCAATCCCAGGCATATATAACAACTTGAGGCTGTTACTACCAGATCCGACCTTACCACAGAAGAAGAAGGAAGTCCCTCCGTCATAGATTTTGACCAAGGGGGTGACAAAGAGGTTGTTGTTGTCCCTCGGGCACTGAGATCACCTCCCTCACAAGAGGAGAGCCATGTATATAAGCCGCGTGTACCTTTTGCCGGCCGAATGAAGAATACCTAATTAGACTCTAGGTTCAACAAATTCAAGGAAATTATGAGAAAGTTATATGTCAACATCCCACTTTTAGACGCTATGATTGATCTACCCGAATTGAAAATATTCTTCAATGCCCTTCTAAACCGTAAGCGCACTACCAAAGAATCTGAAATGGTAAAATTGGATAGAACTACATCAGACATCATCCAAAGTCAAATGCCAAAGAAATGCAAAGACTTGGGATCTTTCAGGATCACTTGTTCTATCGATGACTCTACCAGCCATTCGGGCCTAGCTGATCTTGGAGCTAGTATATCTATCATCCCTTTGAGCATGTGTAGAAGGTTTGGTCTCACTGATTCTAGACCCACTTCGATGTGTATTCAACTAGTAGTCTCCTCCATTACCAAGCCTCTTGGTATTATTGATGATGTGCCGGTCAAGGTCAGAAATTTCTATATCCCCTATGACTTTGTGGTACTTGATATAAAAGAAGACACTCGCTACCCCCTCATCTTTGGTCGGCCATTCCTCACCATGGCCAGGGCCCTCATCGATGTTGAGGTAGGACTTCTCACACTATGAGTGGGAATGAAATTCATAAATGTTCAAGCCTCTGGGGGTAGCATGAAGTACACGTAGGAGGAATAAGTCTATTTCCTTAAATGCATGGACTAGTTCAATAAGATGCAACAACATTTCCTTATTTCTGAACCACCACATGTGACCGAGACCCAAATTTCTCTAGTGGACAATCAAGTTTCCATTCAAACTGCCCCAGACAATCCTATCAAGATGGTCATTTCCCCTCCCACTATTCATATTGTGGGCACAACCAACATCACCACTCAAGAAATTCCCCTCCCACAACCCCCTCACCCATATATGACCATACCCATTTCCTCTCCTCCCTCTCCCTTTGAGGCACCACTCTATGATAATCACCAATTGCCTTATGAGCCACCACTACATATCATTACTCAAGTAGTGCAACAAAATGTCATGGATAGATACTCCAACTATAATCCCTTAATCCCAACCCCCATTGACATTAGTGGACAACATACGACCAAAAATTGCAATTTAGTCAAAATAACGCTCCTTATAATAATTATCCTTATACAAATGAGATTCAATGTGACTACTCTCCACTACATGTCAAACCATGGGGACCTAACCTTTTTTATTTCAATTTTTGTCCTTGGTATACTGATGTATGCCAAGCCGTCCATGATACATTTCAAGACACACATGCGAAGATGATGGAGTGGTTCTAAGGAAATCAACCAAGTCACTACAAAACTATGCCTCCTCCTCCACACGTCCACCGCCTTACTATCCGCCACCACCGTGATCTTCATCCCTCCATCTTGGGTTTGGATTTTGCTCCAGACGAGAAAAAATCTAAGTCGGGGGTGGATGTGGGTGGTACGATTGTATCCCACCCTCCTATCTTTTTCTTAATTGCTTTATTTTCCCTTATTATTGTTTTGCATATATATGCTTTAATTTATGGCCCTTATCTAGTCGGCCATTCTTTTTTTTCTTTTCTGTTTTCCATAGTTGTAAAATGGCCTTTATCTAGTCAGCCAATATAAGTAGATGTTTGTCATTGTACCCCTTGAATTCAGTGAACTTTCTGCAAAAATCTATTACAAATTTCCATGTATGAAACCACCATGTCACCTAGGACCCCTAATAACATCACTCCTTGGAATAGTTGGCAAGTCATAAGGAATCGAACAGAACAAAGAATAATTTTTCCCTATATTTAAACAAATGGATTATCTTGTTATTAAATTTGTATGATGTGAATTATAGGAATATTCTAACTAGAGCAATGACACTCTAAAAAAATATTGAAAGTTATAAGAATAAGAACATCTCTTCATTCCCTCTATTTTTCTTCTAGAAAAGAGAAGCAAAGAATCACCATCGGACAAAAATCAAGTCCGGGGTGATACACTTCCCAAAAATAAATTTCATACCCCAAAAAGGGGCGTACCATCAAAAGATGTCAAAGTGCATAAGAAATATTTTTTGACCAATGTAGTCACAACTCCGCAAATCAAAGTCCTGAGTTGAATAGAGGAGGGATCAAAGAAAAAAAATAATTTGTTATTTCTTCTTCACTTGTTCACACCCCCTCCTTCTTCCCGTTCTTGTGCAAATACTTAAGAAAAAAAATTTAGAAATTGAGAGTGTCAAAGCAATAGAAGAGGAAGCCTATTTTTCTACAAAATCTTGTTTTTAAAGCAAGATGTGATAATTATTTTGATAGGGAATATAGAACTTTATGCTACGTGGTTCTAGGAGATTGGGTCACTTGGCCAAAGATTAGAAGTAAAGATTATAGTGATGTTACAAGGGTGAGGAATGACATATTGAGAGTATAAATTGGACTTTATTTGTAATTTTATTTGCTTGAGGACAACCAAAGATTCAAGTCCGGGGTATTTTGATAAATGTGTATTTATCCTTTTTATTTACATCTTTTAGATATCTTTTTAGGATTGTTTTGTTATTTATCTTCTTAGTTTTGTAATTAATTGTATTAGTTTAAAATTTTCTATTTATTTGGAATTTTAATTATATTTGGTTGATATTTTGTAGTAAAATAGCTTAATGATTAATTTCCTTAGAAGATATTTTGCACAAATTTCCGCATTGCCTAATTTAAATATATACCTCGCAATAAAATTGCCATAAATCTCAAATCCCAAGGCGAAATTTAATGGGCAAGTATGTGTTGGAAAGGGAATTGAATTATCTATAGAAAAAAATATTTTCAGACTGCTTACGAACTTATGACTGGCCCAAAAATATGCTCGAAATCACTATTGTGGGAATCTATAGAAAAAAGAATGTGAACGGTCAACAAAATAAAGCAATCAACCATTTCCTCTATTGATCAGAGCTAGAAAATTTTCAGCTACTAGCTAGGAGTCTTCTAGAGAATCTTCTATGTAGGGTTTCTACCCCTCATTCTCCTATAAAAAGAGGGATACTCAACTAAGAAATGGGATCCCAAGTTCTTTTTGTACACAATCAATAGTGGAATTCTATCATTTCATCTTAGTGTAATCTTCCTTTCAAGAGAAATAAAGATCAATTCTTTTATAAAGTTAGTTCTTTTATTTTGGTTCTGGATCACCCTTCTCTTGTTCATTTTTTGTATTTCTCTTGGAGAGGGAGAAAAAGCAAGCGAGTCAGTTAATCATCACCGCCTTGGACTCTACGGAGATCTGAAATTGTAATCTATGACTCTTTTTCTTTCTTTCCTAGTTTCTCCCATCCTCATCATGAGTAGCGAGTAGTTTCCTTATTAGGCTAGGGGAATAACCCCTTAGACGTGTGATTATAGGATCGAGTTTTTACACGACTATTTAGATGGATGATTTTTTGATTTAGAAATTGCCGATTTAAACGACGTAATTAATCATTTTTATCGCTTGTTAATCCCGGTGGATGCAACTGTGGAAATTGGGATTTAGAACACCTAAATTGAATTCATGGGGATTTAGATGTGACTGTGGAAAAATCCCCTTTAGGATGAAGAACAAGGACACATGAACACCAAGACCAATGGGTTCACGTAGAGTTCTTCTTTTGTGTTTTATTTACGAATATGCACATATCTACTTCCTTCTTATTGTCGTGTATCATTCGATTTTGTTTTCACAAGGGATAAGGTGGTGAAACCCCTAAGCCTTGATGCCTTCCTCTTTGATTTCAAACCTTTTTTTTGTTCATTGCTTTCAAGTTTTCCCTTTAATTTTCAGAATTTTACTTTTGTTAGATAATCTTTTATGCTAACAATTTCTTCTAGAAATTTCTCTTGTTTAGAATAATCTTTTATTTTCCTTGCATTAGTGTAACTTTTTGTTCTTCTTGCAATTTTCTTTCTTGCATTAGAATATTCAAATCCTCTCAAATCAGACTTTACTTTATACAAATCTTTCAAAAATACTAAAAAGAAATAATTTCAAAAATAAATTGGGTTTAGAAAAAATAGATCTTAAAAACATTGTCCGGTGGGATCGACCCTTCTATACTAGCTTTCATCGGAATAAACTCTAGGATAATTTTTCTAGTGAATTGGTGTGCAAACGACGCGTATCATGACTGTACCAAATATGAAATCACTCAAGTAGAAGCATTAGAAACAAATAAGGGGAATGGTTTAGTCATCATCAAAACAAGGGCTTGGTCAATTTAAACATAGAGTCAACATCCTAGAAACTAGAAAAGGAACTGTCCTCTTTATATAGAGGAACTTAGTAAGAAGAATAAGTAGGAGATAGAAATATCCCCTTCAGGATCTGAGAAGAATTAAGCTAGACTGCATGGAGCAAGAGTTGCTTCCACTATTGTTGAAATCTGTCATTTATTTAAGCCTAATGGGCATGTAAGAGAATTAGTGAATTGCTATTATGTACCTTCCATTAATGAAAAACATCACGTATGGACAAGAATATTATGTATATATGATGTTTTTCTTTAAAAGGATAAGATCTTATATGTTATTGCCTTATGTCTCAAATTCTATACTCCATAGTTGTATAGACAAATATGTATAACACGTACACTGAATGACTCAATGAATCAAATAATGAATACCTGTAGCATTGTCAACTAGATCACATGAATGGGAAATTCTTTTCTAGAATCCATAAAGATGGTTTTCTAGATGCTTTTAGTTATTGAACAAATAGAGACATGTGAGTTTATTTATTGGACAATATGACAAAAGTACCTTTCACTAGAAATAGTGGGAGAGTGAGTATTCTACTAGGCCTCATACATATTGATGTATATATAACTTCTGTGCTAAACTGGACATTAACATACCCTTGGTTTTTTTAATAGTTTTCCAGGGGAAACCCACCCCCAAGGAGGAGGCCCAGATAGAAGGAATGGTAAACCCGAGAGACATGTGCATCCACACACCAGTATCTCAATAAGTCGCATCAGAGGCTGATTGACGTTGTGGAAAATTCACTTCCGAGCAGTGCTTCTAGCGGGAGTTGAACCTGAGACCCTTCATGAGGGGCCCCGAGCTACGACCAGATGGACTACTTCTCACCGGCATAACATACATGGACGTGACTTACTTACCTAGACGGGGTCAATAGGTGATCATACCCTTGGTTTTGATAATGACAAACATTTCATTCTTGTGGATCTAACATGCTTCTTGAGTATTTTTGGGTTGAAGGAAATGAGGAGATTATACTAAGTGGATAATTGAATATCAATGTGCTTAAATGTTAATTGAAGAACAATGCACTTAAATGTTAATATTTTCATGATTCAAATCAATGTAAATACTTGTACAAGAATATAATGTACAAGTACTTAGATATCATGTAAATCACATGTTAGATCTTCTCTATACACTCATAACCCTTAGTTAGGTTCCCCCTAGAGATTAGAGTCATTATCATCCATTATAACATACATTTGATAGGTGGTTCGAAAACCTAAAACAGTAACACTCCTGGTCAAGAAACTAGTCAGCTAAGACACCCTCGATCGAAGTTATTGTCAGCTGAGACACCCTTGGTCAAGTCGAGAACTTAGAGAACTAATCAAAAACTTACACATTTGTCCTTTAAAGTCTATTTTGATCAAGCATATGGTCAACCGGATCAACCTTGGTCCAAAGCATATGAGTTAGACCAAGTAGTTGGGACTTAGGAGTTGGAAATAGATGTTGGTATACATTTGTATTCAACCCATGCTTAGTCAAAGAAATGCTCGACCAAGACATGGTCGATTGAAAAATTTGTTGACCGGATAGGATTTTGGATTGTTCTTTCAAGATTGAACAAATTAGCCATTGCTAGCCAACTACTTTCTATCTAACATCTAGTTAAGCACTAATAACACTCTAGAGACACCCTAAAAAGTCCCTAATCACTTGCAAACCATTAATATAAATAGGAGAGATTTTAGGACACCCTATACATACAAGATACACTTGATCATCCATTCTAGAGAGCAACAAAGTTGAGATTCACTTGCTATCTTCAACCTTGTGCTCTAAAGTTGTGTCCAATAGCTACAATATCCTACCCACCACATATAGCCACATCATTCGTAAGTCGATAGGAGATCTATAGGCTTGATATAGGATCAAAGTGTTGTACTTCATTGGTTAAGTATTTTCTTTCTTACAATATATTTCCTTTATATTGTATTTTTTCTCCTTGACTACTCCAAGTGTAGGAGGCTGTCTGAGGGAGATTTCTTGAGGTTAATTCAAGAAGGATGCTTCAAAGGAGGTTGTAGATACTTCTAGGTGAAGGCTATCTCAAGGAGGTGGAGCTACTTCAATGTGGTGAAGGCTTCTCCAAAGTTGCTTGAGGTTACTTCAAGAAGGCTGCTTCAAAGGAGGTTGTAGCTACTTCTAGGTGAAGGCTATCTCAAGGTGGTGGAGCTACTTCAAGGTTATGAAGGCTTCTCCAAGGACTTGAAGTTAATTCAAGAAGGATACTTCAAGGAGGTTGAGGCTACTTCAAGGTGAAGTATACTTTAAGGGTGTGGAAGGTGATTGTATTTTTCTATAACATCCTTGCAAGGTAAATAAAATAAATCAATTTCAAAATCCCAATTGGAGACAATTAGGTAGTGAACTGACAACATTTGATTCAAAAGTTGGAACCACTCTACATCAAAGTGTCATCTCTGTTTCCTCCTTGTTTGGTTTGAGTTTTTATTTTAATTTTAAAGTACCAAAAGCTCTATTCACCCCCTCTAGATCCTTCAATTGGTATCCAAGCATGTATTCAAGGAGACTGAACCAGTCTTGAATGGGGGACGATGTACTTCACAACCTCAACCTTGAAGGAACTTACGTGAGTCAGACACCACATTTTGATGGAAGCAACTATACTTATTGGAAAAGAAGGATGAAATTTTACTTCCAAGGGATCAACATGGACCTTTGGAGGATGGTTCTTTACCCTATGCACTTCTTTCTATGGAATATGCAACATGAAATCCCAAAATGGTAAAGCAAGTTCAATTGAATGAAAAAATAGTAAATATATTATATTGTTGTATTTCTTTTGGTGAATTTAATAAAAACTTTTCATGTGAGTTTGATTATGAAATATGGCATAAACTATCAATTACACATGAAGGTACAACTCAAGTTAAGAATACTAAGATTAATATGCTTAAATAAAAGTTTAAACAATTCTGAATGTTACCTAATGAGACTATTGGTGAAATGTATGCAAGGTTTTCATCTATTGTTAACAACTTGAATGCCTTGGGTAAGTATATAAGTGAGGAAGATAAAGTTTCTAAGATTCTTAAATACTTGCCTCCAAAGTACAAGCTAAAGGTGATAGCCATTGAAGAAGCCAATGACCTTACCACATTGAAGATGGAGCAACTCATAGACAATCTAGAGACTCGTGAAGTTACACTTGATGAAGAAGAAAGATTGGCGGCCAAACACAAAAAGGAGAGAAGGAAGGACATTGCATTTAAGGTGACAACTAAATCTATCACTCAAGAAAGTGATGAAACAAGCGAGGAAGATGATGAAGAGGATGCACTCATTGTAAATGGTAAGAAATATAGAAGATTTAAATCTAACAAAAATTCTAGTGTTTCTTCCTCTTCTTCCTTAGGTGCTTTGAATGTGGCAAGAAGGGACATTTAAAAATGAGTGTCCTAAAGTCAATAAGGGAAATAAATCCTCTCTTAAGAAGAAATAAAAAGCATGTAAAGTAGCTTGGGATGAGTCAAGCGATGATAGCAAGAGTGGAGAAGAAGAAGTAGAATGTCTCATGACTAAAGAAGACAAGGAGAGTTGTTTCATTGCAACAACCAATGAAGAAGAAAATGAGGTAAGTCTTCTTGATTTATCTAGAGAAGATCTAGTCACTAGTATTGAAGAACTACATGATATATATATTGATTGTAAAAAGAAATTTAATAAGCTTACAAAAACTAAAGATGATTTGTATGCTAAAGTGATTGATCTTACTCTTGAAAATGAAAACTTTTTGTCTAAAAAATATACCTTAAAATCATGTATTAAATATTACAATATCAACTTGCTTGCTCTATAAACCAGAAATAATCTTCTTTCTCAAGAAAAGGTTGAATTGCTTGCTAAGATAAATAAATATCAAATTCAACCTATTCTATTCTCTCATTCAAATTTTGATATCATTGTTAGAGAAAGAGATTCCTTGCTTTCAAGTTTAGATCACGCAAAATTAGATTGGTAAAGAAAATTGATGATACTAAGATACAAAAACATGTTGCTAGTCTAAAGAGTAATAATATTCTTGATAAAATATTAGAAAACTCTTTTAGAAAAATTGGGAGAAGAGGTCTAGGCTATGTACCTAAAGAGAAATTATACTAAAAGCCTAGAACTAGGAAAACACAAAAACCCAAGACCAAGGTCATGTATGTGCCTAAAGACAATCTATCTCATAACCATGCTGCTAAGAAGAGAGATGGAATTAATTTCATTTGCTGTCAAACTATTTACATCTTGGGCATTATTCATTTTCACGTAATGACAAGAAAAATAAGGATAAGGATTTAGTTTGGTCTAAAACCTCCAACTTAGAAATGTTGGACACTTAGTTGAGATTTGACCTAAACTTCATTTTGAAATTCATAATGTCTTATCTCAACTAAAATAAGCTTTAACTTGAATATTCTTGTACGTTTTGATTGCTTAATTGTGTTATCCAAAAATAATAACATGATTTGTATACATTTGAAATGTTGAATCTACTAAAAATGCACATAAATTCATCTCAGTCGATAAAGAACTCAACTGAGATATCTTCTGGTCGAAGAAAAGCTCGACCGAAGGTAATTTTGTCAAAATTGTTTTCACGGGAAAATCTTCCCGATCGAAAAATAATTCGACCGAGAATTCTTCAGGTCAAAGAAAAGTTTCACCAAAGATAGTTCTATCAAAATCATTTATTGAAAATAAAATCATCCAATTGCAATTAACTTTGGTGACTCAAATCTGTAATGGACTCTTCATATTAGTTTGTTCTAAATATTTGAAAAAATCCTAACCAAAAGGACCACTATACGGGGTCCAAAACTTTCATACTTTACAAGTTTGGTTGGTCTATAGAAATAGATCTAACAAGCATATGACCGGAAATAAGAAGATTTTCATACACTTGGAGAAAAGGAAAAATTATTGGTCACATTTGGATAAAGCTTTAATGGTAAAACTATTGGCATAGGCGATCTTGGTACAAAAATTTAAATGTGCTATTTTTAAGGGAACTACATCATAAGTACTATGACAATGGTTGTGATTCATAACAAAATATCAAAATTATTTATAAACTATAAATGATTTTAAACCTCTTATCTCTATGACACTATTTAAAAGTGATAAATGGTTTATGGCATAAAAATATTATTCATACAAGAAACTTGCTTAGAATATAACCATTACGTAAGTTTTTTTGATAAATATGAAATTTGTGTATTCTAGGCAAGAAAAAGTAAGATTTCTTTTCAAAACTAAAAATTTTCTCACTAGAACTCATTCACAATTTTTATTTTGGGTCTATATGAATGTTATATTTAACAAAAGATGGTAGAGACAAATTTGATCTTAAGTCACATAAAGACTTTATCCTAGAATATTAAACATCTAGCAAAGCATCTATGACTTATAAGTGTATACACAACAAGACATAGTCATATCCTAAAAGAATTGATTATTGGAACAATTAGAATATGAGCTTACCAAGAAGAATGAATACAATTTAGTTCCTAGACCTAAAGGCAAAACATTCACTGAAATATAAGGGCATGATGAAATAAAGTTAGGATATAATGAGAACAAATAGATTTTAATATGACTTATGCATTAATGGCTAAGACTTGAGGTCATTTAACTCTAGCCACTCATAAAGACATCATACTGTTCGAATGGATGTAATACTTGTTTCCTAAATAGAATCATAAGAGTAAATATCTATCTTCCTTAAACCCATGACTTGATATATGATTAAGTATACATAAAGAAAGTTGGTTATGCTAATATATAAGAAAATGTTATATCTTGATTATACTAGATACGCTATAGATTTTGAAATTTTGCAGAACTGCCTCTTGTCAAACAAGGAGTTCGACTGAGGGGCACCATGGTCAATCAAAAATAAGGCTGATAGAAATGCTTATTTGTAAAGAAAATAATTCACTTGAACCAACATTGGTATATTACATCTATAATTTACTTAAAATAAGAGAAATTTCTAAATTAAAACAGTGCAAGAAAAAAGTTGGCTTAAAGATCCTAAAAATTGACTCATAGTCTTACTTGATTAATTGATTTTAAATCTGGTTATGACTTGAAATACTTTAACATCTTTGAGATCATTATTGTTAAGGGGGAGCTTACAATTTTTTTGGATATATTAGGCACATCTTTTTCATCTTGCTCTTAATTGGATTCTCTACACCAATATGGGATTAATATCCCTTATATTTGGTCTAGAGACACTTTTATTAATCTCATTATGAGCCTAAAGGATTCTATTATCATTTCTACACATAACATCCCTTGTAAATGTTCAAAAATCAATGTTTTGTAATATTGCTCTATTGGGTCTTTTTATTATGAAGAACTTAACATTCCTTGGTGACTAGATAATAGCTCAAATTGATCTACTCTCTCAATAAATTAATTTGCATTATCCATACAAATACGATATTAACATCCCTTATATATGATTAGAGATACATTTATTGATGCCACTATGAGCATAAAGGAATCTCATATCATTTCAGGGCTTAACATCACTTGTGAATGGTTGAGAAATTAATATTGGTTCTTGAATTGTGGCTAAATTTGACATTCATTTTGAAGTAAACAATTAAGGGGGAGTAATCAATTAAGGGGGAGTCTTGTTGACTTACACATATAAGTATCTTTTTGAAATGACAAAGGGGAAGGGTTAAAATTAAGTAAAATATTTAAATATTTTCAAGAGTTTCATGATCTCTTGGCTTGACAATAATTGGTGCTAAATTGCCTTATTGATGGATATCATGTTTGATATCTCTAGATATATTAGCATACATTTTATGAAATCAAAGAACCTATTAATATTAGGTATATCACAAGTATGGAACTCGTTTTACTTTAAATATTTTGCTTATATTTTATGAATGTTTTTCATCTTCAAAAGGGGGAGATTGTTGGCTAATTTGGACATTAGCATACCCTTAGTTTTGATGATGACAAATATTTCATTCTTGTGGATCTAACCTGCTACTTGAGTATTTCAGGATTCAAGGAAATGAGGACATTATACTAAGTTGATAATTGAAGATCATTGTGCTTAAATGTTAATTGAAGAACAATGCACTTAATTGTTAATATTTTCATGACTGCACTCAATGTAAACACTTGTACAAGAATATAATGTACAAGTACTTAGATATCAAGTAAATCAAGAATTAGATCTTTTCTATCCACTCATAACCCTTAGTTAGGCCCCCCCTAGAGATTAGAGTCATCCATTTAAACATACATTTGGTATGTGGTTCAAAAACCTATAACAGTAACACTCTCGATTGAGAAACCAGTCGACCGAGACACCCTCAACCGAAGTTATTGTCGATCGAGAATGTGACATCCCCGGATTTTCACCTTCTCAAAACCCCATGGAGATGAGAAGACAAAATCCGAAAACATTAGTTAATTGTTTCAGAGAGCGATGCGGAAGCATAATACGCATACATGAACATACAACCATAACATACTCAACCTTCAACATAAAAATTAATTATAACTTGAACTATTATAGATTACATTTACACATTGAATAGAAAATTTTACATAACTCTATGAACATGTATGCTAACAGGATCTTAGACAATAGGTACAACCTGTACAACTTCTCACTTCCCGTCTTTTATTCCATGCTATCTCTGAACCTAAAACATACGTGAAACAACGAATCAACACACAAGGTGTTGAGTACGTGGGTAGAAAGATACATACTAATATGCTTGCATAATTGAAATAACTTGAGAAAGAAAGAGTAGAAGAAAACATTATTTAAAGCGATAATCATGTAAACATTCCTTTTATTGCATTCACTTTGATGCGGTTGTACTACACATACTGTGCCCCACTTATGGAGCAATGTGGCAAGCATTTGAGCGATCTGAAGATGAGATCAACGGCCCAGAAAATCCCAAAAAGGTAAATACCTCCTAAAATTCCAGAATATGTCTATATCTTGTATAATACATAGAAAATAGCTCCAGTGTCCTATAAATGCCCCAAAAATACCCCCAGATTCAGAAAAATATCCTCTACATTGCTAGACCCTTAGATCAGGATTTTAAAGAACAAATAATGATGATAATAATTTAAAGTATAGTGCTCCTTTTTGCAATTCGTTAAATGAAATAAATTATATCCAGTTGATATTAATTCTCCTAAAAAATTCTTCTAGATCCCTAATGATGATTGAAACCCATATTTGAACTCTAAATGGAATAATATTCATAATAATAGGTCTTTTTCTAGCAAAGACTAGTTATATGCCTTTTAACTCATATTAATTTTCGAAAATAGATAAAGCTTCAGGAAAATATGAAATTTGGAACATACCCTTATAATGACCTTATGATTAGTAGAAAAATACCAGAGATACACTTTAGATCAGTAAAACCTAGCCTTGGCCTAAACCCTATGTTGGACCTAAAAATGTTAAGTATAATGATGATCATATATTAATGATGCTCAATTATATTTAATCAGGTCTTGGAAAAAGTTCTAGATGATCCAGAATGATTAGAAATGTATGAACTCAAGTATGTGGGATTTATTAAGTATAAGACTAGTTTTCTGGTTGCCTATGATATGTAATATCTTGAATGCTCGTATTTGGATATGATTGCTTGGTTGAACTAGTATGAGTTATACTTCGCCAAATCTAATAGATCATAAATGAGTATGATGGGTTGTAGCTACAAGAGCACATAGCCTGGTGTGGATGTATGTTTCCTAACATGGATGTATGATTCCTTGGCCCATGTTAGATGTATGATGATACTATATTGCCCACACTAGATTTAAGTCAAGTGCAAGTATGTGTAGTACAACCACATCAAAGTGAATGCAATAAAAGGAATGTTTACCTAATTATCTCTTTAAATAATGTTTTCTTTTACTCTTTCTTTCTCAAGTTATTTCAATTATGCAAGCATATTAGTATGTATCTTTCTACCCACGTACACAACACCTTGTGTGTTGATTTGTTGTTTCACGTATGTTTTAGGTTCAGAGATAGCATGGAATAAAAGACAAGAAGTGAGCAGTTGTACAGGTTGTACCTATTGTCTAAGATCCTGTTAGCATACATGTTCATAGACTTATGTAAAATTTTCTATTCAATGTGTAAATGTAATCTATGATAGTTCATGTTATAATTAATTTTCATGTTGAAGATTGAGTATGTTATGGTTGTATGTTCATGTATGCGTATTATGCTTCCGCATTGCTCTCTGAAACAATTAGCTAATGTTTTCGGATTTTGTCTTCTCATCTCCATGGGGTTTTGTGAAGGTGAAAATCCGGGGACGTCACAAAGAACCACCTCGATCGAGCACTTAGAAACTGGTCAAAAAGATAGACATTTGTTTTCTAAACTCTATTTTGGTCGAGCATATGGTCGACCTACTCAACTCGGTCCAAAGTATATGACTATTAGACCAAGTAGTTGGGACTTGGGAGTTGGAAATAGATGTTGGTATACACTTGCATTAAACCCAGGCTCGGTATAGGAAATGCTCGACCGAGACATGGTCGGTCAACAAATTTGTCGACTAGACAGGGTTCTAGATTGTTCTTTCAAGCTCAAACTAATTAGCCATTGCTAGCCAACTACTTTCTACCTAATGGCTAGTTAAGAACCAAGAACACTATAGTGACTCCCTAAAGAATTTCTAATCACTTGCAAACCATTCCTATAAATAGGAGAGGCCTTAGGATACCCTATACACACGTGCTACACTTGAGCATGCATTCTAGAGAGCAACAAAGCTAAGATTCACTCGCTATCTTCTTCCTTGTGCTCTAAAGTTGTATCCTATAGCTACAATATCCTAGCCACCACATATAAACACATCCATATTAAGTGGATAGGAATTCTATACACTTGATATAGGATGAAAGAGATGTACTTCATTGGTTAAGTATTTTCTTTCATCTAATCTATTTCCTTAATATTGTATTTGTTCTCCTTGACTGATCGAAGTGTAGGAGGATGCCTAAGGGAGGTTGCTTGAGGTTACTTCAAGAAGGCTACTTCAAAGGAAGTTGGAGCTACTTCTAGGTGAACACTATCTCAAGGAGGTGGAGCTACTTCAAGGTGTTGAAGGCTGCTCCAAAGTTGCTTGAGGTTACTTCAATAAGGCTGCTTCAAAGGAGGTTGGAGCTACTTCTAGGTGAAGGTTATCTCAAGGTGGTGGAGCTACTTTAAGGTTGTGAGGGCCTCTCTAAGGACTTGAAGTTTCTTCAAGAAGGTTGCTTCAAGGAGGTTGAGGCTACTGCAAGGTGAAGGCTACTTCAAGGTTGTGGAAGGTGATTGTATTTTGTTGTAACATCCATGCGTGGTAAATAAAATAAATCGCTTTCAAAATCCCAATTAGATACAATTGGGGTAGTGGACTGACAAACTTTGATTCAAAGATTGGAACCACTCTACATCTAAGTGTCTTCCTTTTTTTCTCCTCCTTTGGTTTGAGATTTTAATTGACTTTTAAAGTACTAAAAACTCTATTCACCCCCTCTAGACCTTTCACCTTTTGGAATAAATACTAGAGGTGGTTACTAGTATCTCATTATATTTACTAATGATCTCAATAGATATGGTAGTATGAATATTTTGAAGAGTTCAAGGAGATAATAAATGAAATACATAACCAACTTGGTAAAAAAATAAAACACTTTGATATGATTGATGTGAAAATATTTTGAACCAAGAGTTTGAGGACCTTCTGAAGACTTGATAATGTATCACAATGAACTCCACCTAAAACATAGTGATGTATCAAAATTAAGGAATCACATACTGTTAGTCATGGTGTGGTCATTAATAAATCTATTTGATCTTCCAATTTCCTTTTAGGCACATGCTTTACACTAAACCGTGTACCATCTAAATTAGTTCAAAAGACATCATATGAGATATGGTATGGGAAGTGTCCCAATGTGTCTTTTATGAAGATTTGGTGATCTTCTGTGAGAAAGAAGTCTTCTAAAAAGCTCGGACCCAAATCAGATAAATGTTATTTTGTTTGATATCCTAGGGAAACCAAATGATACCACTTCTATAATCCATTTAGCAACAAAGTGTTTGTTCCTAGGGATGTTGTATTCATAGAAAAGGAATTTATTTCCAAATGAATTTGTTGGAGGAAAGTAGAATTCGAAGAGGTTTGAGACCAACAAGAAAATATTGTACCAATAGAGGTATAAGAGGAACATAGAGAGTCATAAACTGTTGTGGAATCTCAAATCCCTCATGTAACACAAGAACCTAACAGATCTAGTATGACACACCTTGAGCCTAAAAGATTTGGTATCTTGTGACTCAAGAAGGCGATGAGTTGGTCATTGATGATGAGCCAACAACCTACCTATAAGCTATCGAGGGACCAAAATATGAGACATGGGTTGAGGCCATGAGATCCAAGATGGACTGCATGTACACCAACAAGGTATGGCCTTGGTGGATCCACGTAAAGGGATACAACCCATAGGGTGCAATTGGGTATTCAAAATGAGACCGACATGGATGGTATTGTAGAAACCTATAAAGGAAGATTGGTTGTAAAAGTTTTCAAACAAGTTCAAAGTGTTGAACATGATGAAATCTTTTCACCCATTGGCATGGTTAAATCCATCAAGATCATGCTTTTCGTTGCATCTTAGTATGACTATGAGATGTGGAAAATGGAGATGTGGAAAATGGATGTTAAAACCACATATTGTAACATGATTATTGTAGAGGATGCATGTGTCACACAACCTAAAGGGATTTATAAATCCAACTATTTGCAAATGAAGTCCATGAGCTAAACATGTCAATTTACGAATTGAAGCAAGCATCTCAGATCTAGAATATTTGATTTGACAAGATAGTCAAAGAGTTTGACTTTAGTCAAAATGAAGATGAAATCTTTGATTATAAAAGGGTTAGTGGGAGCAATTTATACTCCACATAATGAGGGGAATAACATCCTTATACTAAAAATATTAAAACTTGATTGGGAAGTAACTCCTCTATGAAGGGTTTAGAGAAAGTATCCTATATCTTAGGAATTAAGACCTAAAGATATAGATCGAGAAAGCTTCTTGACCTAAGTGAGAGAGAATGTATTAGAAAGATGTAGAAGGGTTCAACATAGAGTACTCAATGAGATAAAATTTGTCCATGTCTCATGGAATTAGTATCTTAAGATCTTAGTATCCCAGTTCTTGTGAAGAATAAGAATACATGAGCAAGATGCCATTTCCATTGGCAATATTATGTACTCATCCTGTTGTCTCATATGTATTAGACATGATGAGTGGACATCTGTCAGATCCTAGTGAAAGTCATTGGACTTCCATAAAGAACATACTTAAGTACTTGAGAAGCACTAAAAGGATCAGTAATAAGGAAGAGTTAGGTGTAAGAGGTTACACTGGCGCAAGCTTACTAAATGAAAAAGAAAATTAACGATCACAATTTAAATTTGTGTTTGACCTTAAAAGAAGAACTATAAGCTGGAAAAGTTCCAAGAAAGTGATAATTGTTAAATCTACGATACAAGTCGAGTACCTTTCCATATTGAAAACAACCGAGGATACTGTATGGATCAAGAAGTTCATGTACATGAACATGTGGGAGGTTCCAACCATTGAAGGGATAGTAGAAATATTATGACAACAATGGAGTTATGGGATAGGCAAGGAATCTCAAATAGCATACTAAAATAATTCTATGTCATGGGAGAAGTCGTACAACAAGGAAATGTGAAAACTTGAAAAATACCAATTAGAATAAAACATCGCTAACCTGCTATATAAGTGCTTGCACAGTGGAAACATGATGGACATGTTAAGATCAATTGAAATAATATTTGTACATTATTGTCTCTATGTGCAAGTGGGATTCTGTTGGTATGTATGCCCATAGAGACAATCATATGATGATTGTAATGAGACATATACTTGATTTGATAATTATAAAGGTAATTCTATCTATTGCATTTTTTCTCAATCATGAGATGATGACACAAATATAATATATGTCTAAAGAAATATGTTACTCGATGACGCATGTCTTCAGATTGAGGACCTAAACAATGAGATTATATGTATAATAAGAGTACACACATTTTTGTTATGTCCCTAGTCAAATAGTATTATGGAATCTAATAGATCATAGTAATACATAAGACTAGAGTGTGTATTGGTTGATGACAAAATCTCATTAGTAATGATATGTGATATCAAACCAAACACATAGGTACATGTTAAGAGAACAATGTATTAGAAAGACCCATCTTGAGAGTGATGCATGGAAACCATTAAATGGTAGTAGAATCAACCCTCGTGGTGGTGGTGGTGATTGTGGTTCTTCAACCAAAAATCACTATACTCATCACATGTCGTTCAATGTACTTTGACCTCTTCCAACGTGACCTTGAATAAGGGTTACCATAAAGGTGATGCCCATATACGCTGTGACACATGGGAATGACTATGAGTGATGTAGATGGGATTTGTCCCTCCTAGTAGAGTTGACATCCCAACTACTTAACAAGTGAGGCTCAGAAACGTATGGCCATAGTCATGTGAATCAATATATGATAGGTGAACTCACATGCATCTCAGACAATCTGCTCTAGTTCAAGGAAAATGGATTGAACATTGAGAGGGTGATGTTTCCATGCCTCAATTTCATTCTGGATATTAGAGACAAAGGAACTATACGATGACTATAACACTAATCATAGATTGTAGGTTGAAGTTGTTTTCCAACTTTCCAATTACTTGGGTAGCAAGGATGTGTTTCTTAATACCGCTCATTAGTTGTGATTTCATAAGTTAGTTATGAACATTCACTACCAACATAATTTGGGACCTATAGGGTCACACACTTAGGATACACCTAGAATAGGACTTTACTCATGAATATGGTTTAACTTGATTACTAAAGTGTTTATGTATTCAATTTAAACAAGATTGGATGAACTGGAATTTGAACCGCTCAGTTCAGAAATGAACCGAATGATTCAGGTTGTGAACTGACTAGTTAGAAGATCTATATGATTGGATCAAAGATTGACATTGATGACATGTTATGCATTAATCATCACATTAAAGTCAATATGCTTATTAATAGTAAATAATGTGAACCGATCAATTCAAATGTTGAACTAACCATTTCACATGTGAACCGACTGGTTCAGTACTGAACTGATTGGTTTGATGTTTGCAGCTTCCAAAAAATTCATGAAATTCCATCACTTTGACCCCCAAATGATATGGAAACCCTGACCCTGGACCTCCTATAAATAGAGGGGCAGTCAAGGCTTTCAAAAGTCACAACAATAAGATTTGACAAATGCTTTCCTCTCACAGTTGTGGTAACATGAGAGCTAGAGCAAGTCTTACCCATCAAAGGGAGAGACAACAATGGATAGACAATAAGGGATAGCAAATCGACACTAGCATGCTGATGTTCAAAGGGACAACTCCTTCCTACTCAGTTCTAAAAGAATGATAGGAGATCTTGGTGGTTTGAATGGACAACATATAGGAAAGGAGGTTGTTGCCACCGGCTAAGAGGATGTCTTCGACCACCGTCTATGGTGCCACACTAGGAGGTCACTGCCGAAAATTGACCAACAGTTTCTTGGGAAAGAAGCACACAACTGCAAGGGTAGTTGCTAAACTTGTTCTATGACCAGGTATATACCTTGCAACCATCCTTCCCAATCCATACTTGTTGACGTGATACACTAGTCAAGGGTAATATGGCAAGAATTTTTTTCCCACTGGCATCTCTATCGCTGTATTTCCTTACATCTCGAGGTCTTGTTACCCTTGGTTCATAACCCAATCATCCTCTAGAATTCATCCTATGATTGCATCCATAAGTCTACACATTCATTAGAGGATCTAATCCCATGTTTTGGTCTCTACAATTAATATTAAATCAAATATTCTAATCAAATAACTAGTTCAACAAGCAAGCAAATAAAAAAAATGAAAAACTATCTAATTATTTGAAAATAAGGAGTTGATAAAAATTAAAAGAAGGTACATGCAATGGGGCTACTCCTCATACCCAAGTGATAGAGTCTAATTGCTCATATTAATAGATAAATCACAAATCAAGAGAAGAGAGAAAGAATCATGCCACTAAAGAAGAAGAAGTGAGAAGCCAGAGGTCTCTGACTATAGATATCTGCTCTAACAATAATAGGTCTGGACAAATCTATGAAGAGGATGACGTTCACTCTCTTCTTCTGTAGATCTACTACCAAAAATTGGATGGGACTGAGTGTGGATGCCCCTTTGGTAGTTAGGTCATGTATTCTTTATTTAGATGACTCTTGGCTCCCAAATTTGTGCCAGTAGCTATTCATTGAGACAATATGTTGCACCGATCAGTTGACTGGAAAGTTTGATCTGATAATCAGTCTTTAAGTGGCATGTCTAATGGGCTTCTAGTCACCAAATGGTGCACATGTTGGACAACTTTCTATCTAATGAGTCTTATGAAGAGAATCTGAGTCAAGTGGCAGGGATAGTGGGTCGAATGAACAATGAGTCACTAAAAATTTTGGTTGTTACTGACTTTGAGGGAGCAATTCCAATCGACCAATCAGTGAGGTGAGTTTGGAGAATGGGATCCTCTCTTGATTATTGTGATATAGGTGAGTTGGACGATTGATGGGGTGTGTCGACTGACTGGGGGACCTCTATGATATGATGATGCCACTCACTTGGGGAGAGTCGAATTCCAACCAGTTGATCGACAAGTGGGATCTACCGAATGAATGCCATCATTAGTTGCTATTGTTCCCTAAATTTGGAGAAATGAATTTCAACTGGAAGACTGGTGAAGTGGGTTGGGTGTTTGGATTGACCATGTGAGGCACCCCTGACTGGTCGGGTCGATTGTCCTACTAGGAAACCCAATCACCCAAATGACTTGTCTGATTTGTATTGAATAGCTTCACATTGCCTTCCAATTCCTTATGAACTTGAGACATGAATTTGGGGAAGTAATTCCATCATGCTTTTGAGATGGGTTGTTCTCTATCTACATATGAGTGAGAAATCTTATAGAAATTCTAATATTTTAAGAACAAAATAAAAATAACACAACCAAGCAAAATAACAAGAAATGACTACTTGGACAAGCATAATAGCCTAGAATGTGAAAGTAATATGTAATGGATATGTATTCATCAATATACTCAAAACATGAATTTCACTCATCCTCGACCAACACAGAGTTAAAGAAACCCACCAAATAATACTACTAGCCTATGACCCTCTATTCCATAACATCATTTTGATTCTCTACAACCAAATATGGTCAAGGAAACCTAATTTCTTGGAATCACAAAATACAACTTCACATTCCCTATTACGACTTTGATATTTTAAACATGTTTCTATGCCAAAATCCACACATTATAAAGATAATATCATGAACGCTTTAGAAACATCCACATCTTCTAATGAGATTTGCACAAATAAAGTGTTCAACTATGGAAGGAATTGTTTATGGGGTGATAATTCTGCCCCTCAGGAAAAATGAAGTGAATGGAAGTATGGAAGGAAGAATTAGAAAATTTCTCCTCTTTGCATCTCACAAATGATTTTTATTTCTATTTTATTAATATTAATTACATTTTTGTCTTTTTGGTGTTCACATTAGCATCTTTTTGTTTGTGATATACCCCTATATCAAAGGAGGGTTATGGAAGTAGATATGGGGGTGAGGGAGAGGGTACCACCCCAAACTTGGAGTTTGGCATATACTTTTAGCTTTTTGATTGTTTTTGGAGAATGATGGGGGTAAAAAGATGATTAAAGAAGTGTCAAATAGGGATGGAGTTTTGCATCTCATATTTTGGATTTTAGAGAACTAGAAAAATCTTAATAACAATTCAACTAATCAAATGACTTTCAACATAATGAATTCCCACAAGGAGTTATGCTAAGCAATAAGAGAAACACTACATTGTTTCCTCCCAATCCATATGTCTTTCCATATTTGCCAAAGAATAATATTAGTTAATATCATTGGTCATAGTATGGGTTCTAGTACTGGCAATTCATGATTCATCACTGAAGATGATTGATTTCATTCAAGTGGGTACATTGATGATTGATGCATAAAAAACAAGATAACAAGAAACTAAATCTAGGTTGACTAGGTAAAGTCAATTACATGAAAGATAATTATAAAAATAACAAAAACTAGAAAACACAAGATACACATGCTAATCCTAAAATTTAAGAAACACAAAAAAATAGTGTGCACGGAGTAGAAACATTGACGTGGTATATTACCGCACTAACAAATTCACTCAGGGTTGAAATCCCTGAGTTTTTAACCAAAACCTTGTGTAATAATACCACCCACAAGCGGACGGGTCTTATCACAGTATAGTTGAGGATCGAATCCTAAAGGACAATATTTTTAAGAATCGTTGCTAGTCGAGTCTAGCCCAAGTAAAACTAAAATTTAGAACAAAGGTTTGATTTGAGGTTAACTAAACTAATTGCAAGAAAGCAAAGAGCAGGATTAAAGTTGAATCTAGATTAATGATGGGGATCACTGGGGTGGTCTTGGGTTTCACCACCGCTACACATGCAAACAAATCCAAACACAAACATCCAGGCTAGATATAACTATCCAAATAGAGCTGCTGTGAACCCTCTGTTAGGATGTTTAGGTTTGCATAAGCATCACCTTAGGCATCAGATTTCTCATCGCCATCCGGATCATGCACTTACGACTCTGAAGATACATATATCCAACTGAAGTTGCAGGCCCCTCATACAGGTGTTAGGCACACAGAAGCATCACCTTGGGCTAGATGGCTCGTCCCCTCACAAATCACTCACTTACAACTTCAAGGAATCCCATCCGATATCTCGTCAGGGAGTAAACCATGTTAATCGACATTCAAATCCAACATATTGAAATTCTCACAACATAGGAACGAACAAGATAAAAGCGAGCATGTGATCAATCCACAAGCACACATCGACGATTAACAATGAAATGAAAAGTTACATATAAGACATAGAAATTTTAATAAAAGGACATATAAGCATGGGCAGCGGGGCTAGTCTCGCACCCCAATGAAAGGAAACTATTGACTCATGATGAGAGAAATAAAAAGAACAAGAGATAGGGAAGATTCCACCATGAGCATGATGAAGGAGACAATCGTAGCTCGGTGAAGATTGCGGTCTTCTATGCCACGTCAGAGCAGATCTGGATGAGGAGCGAGGGACACCATGGAAGACAGGGCAGACCTTCTCTCTCCTCCTTCCTTCTCTTCTTGTCCTCTTTGCTCGCAATAGGAGGACCAGCTTGTGGATGCGTAGGCGGGCATGGATGATAGGATGGAAGTGCAAGACCGCTACAAGGGTTGGCTGTGGAGATCGTCCTCTACTAGAGGTTGAATGTGGATGAATGTAGCCTGGTGGTGGAGGGGGAGTTTTCCTAGGGATCACGCACCTGAGAGCATAGCATGACAGTGGTTATTGTTGATCGAACTTCCTCCCAGGGGTTGAGCCTACGTGAGGCAGCCTGGCGGCGTCCCCCGGGTCCCCCCTTCCCTGTGGCTGTTTGACGTGGCTATTTATAGAAGTGCTGGGCGGCTGGATCTTCGGTTTGGAGACCGTTTAGGACTTTCATATTCTTGAGACCGAAAGCATCCCCACATTCTTGAAATCACTAGGATCTTCATCCACGATTTGGAAACCAATAGGTTCTTTGCACGTTTTGGAGACCGTGAAGCCTCCACATGGTCTTGGGACCGTGAGGAACAAATGGTCGGGGGGGTATAGGTCGTGAGGGTGAAGAGTTGGTGGTTCACGGTCTCAAGACTGATAGTGTCCTCATGATATTGGATACTGCTAGGGCCTTCACTGTCTTGAGATCGTGAGGGCACTCACGGTCTTGAGACCGCTAGGGATACGATCAGCGTGGAGAGGACCGCAAGGGCAGAGGGAAATGGATGTCATGAATGGTGAAGGTCCTATTGTTGGTATGTATGCCCTGAGAGCCAATCATGAGATGATTGGTGGGATACATTAAGATTGATTTGATAAACATCAAAGGCAAGCTTCCAATTCTTTCTGGTTCAGTCATATGAGATAGTGATAGAACAGATTGAATGTCTAGAGAATGACAGTACTCAATGATGTATGCTTTCAGGTTAAGGACCTGAACGATGAGATCATACAGATGCTAAGAGTTTGTACATTCTTGTTATGTTCCTAGTCAGATGTCATTGTGGAAGGTAGATAGACAACAATGACACACAAGACTAGATTGTGGTGTTGGTTGATGACAGAATCTCATTAATCATGATACAGAGATATCAAACCAAACACATAGGTACTTGTTAGAGAACAAGTGTACCGAACAGACCCACCGTGAGTCTGACACATGGAACCATGACATGGTAGTCACAGTCAGTACTCACAGTGATGCTGGTGAATGTGATTCTTTGACCTGAAATCACTACACTCAACACATGTTGTTGGGTACACTTTAACATCATCAAACGCAGTCCTGAAACATGGATTGTTATAAAGGTGATGATTGGGTGGCTTTGACACATGGGGATTTTGAGGGGTGAGTGATAAATATGGGATTTGTCCCTCCTGAGGGAATTTGATATCCAAGGCCACTTAATGAGTAGGATTGAAATAGGTGTGCACACGCATGTGTGAATCAGTATGTGATATTGATGTCATACATATCTCTTCCAATCTGCTCTAAGATCAAGAAAGTGAATGAACGTTGACAGGATGACTATTCCATGCCTCGAGTTCATTTGGGATATCAGTGATAAAGGAATTATACATTCGTGGTAACACCATTCACGGATTGTAGGATTGAAAGTTGTTCTCCAACTTTCTACTTTCACTTGGGTAGCACTGATGTGTGACTAGGCACCACTATTTGCTTGTGAAGGCATACGTGTTATGGACTTTCACTACCAACATGAAAAGGACCTGCAAGGTCACACACATAGGATTTAACCTGGAAGAGGAGTTTTGTCCACAAACAATGTTTAGATTGATTACTAAAGGAGTTTAGTAGTTAAATTAAACACTCAATCAATTGATAGCTCAGTATCATAATGTTCAAGGTGTTGGATTGATTGATTAGAGTATCAAATTGATTGAAACTGCAATTGAATGATTCTGCACAATCTGCACTCCCAACCGATCGGCTCATGTGATGAACCGATCGGCTCAGCTTGGTGAACTGATCGGCTCAGGTTGTGAGTCGATCGACTCATGGACAGGGTGAAACGATTGCTTCAAGTGTTGAAATGATCGGTTCAATTGATGCAACTGAGCAAGTTGGGAAAGTAGGATTGGTGAGAAATTTTCCTTTCGTTTCACTTGCCCAATTTGATTGGAACAAGGATTGGTATTTGATACCAATTAGAAACAAAAGTTGGAAAGTCAATCGGGAACTGACCAGGGCCACGAACCGACCGGTTCAGAAGTAAACCGACCGGTTGAGGTGTCCCAACCGATCGGTTGAGGTGTCAACCGACCGGCTCAGGTCCCCAACTGACCGTTTCAGAAATGAAACGATCGGTTCAGGTTGCAAGTTGGTTGTTTTTGTGGAAAATCTCGAACCCTTCTACTCCTGCTTTTAGTCCCGCATTTCCTGGGATGGAGAACCCTGTCCCATGACCCTCCTATATATATAGGGGTATTGGAGGCTTCTCAAAGTACA
The DNA here is from genome assembly GCA_963693085.1 of Alisma plantago-aquatica. NCBI lineage: Eukaryota > Viridiplantae > Streptophyta > Magnoliopsida > Alismatales > Alismataceae > Alisma > Alisma plantago-aquatica. The sequence continues at coordinate 624,875,862 of OY856414.1, read as the reverse complement.
ACTTAGTGCAAACCAGTTGCTCTGCAAAGTTGTCGTTTTCTCTAGTTTTAGTAACCGAGAGAGCCCGAGCAAGTGCTACCCGATAAGGGAGGCACAACAAGGGAAAGACAACTGCAGTTGCGACTGGTGGCAGGAGAGTGTGTTGGCAACTAGTACACTGATAGGAGGGTACAAATCCTTCCAATTCCTTGTGGGACAAGGAGATTGGAGTTCCAGTTGGTCCGTGTGGACTACTTCAGAGGCGGGAGGTTTCTGCCGCTCGGAGGAAAACTGTCAATCCCGACAGTCCCAGTGAGACCAGGAGTCGTCAGTCCCGGTGCGACCAGGAGCTGCAGAGACACCATCCACCGAAGGTGAAGACCGCGCAAGGCACGAGGTATTGTCACCGAGCAAGCCTCGGGATAAGGTATGAAACCACAAACCATCCCTTTCTTGTTGTATAGACGTTGACGTGTTTCCTTGTTCTAGGTTTGGGGAGGAAAAGTTTTGTTTCCGCTGCCTTCTCTGCCTCCCCTAAAACCTAACAGTGGTATCAGAGCCACGTCAACTGCTCTATACTTTAGGATTATCAATATGATCGATTTTGGTTTGGCACCTTTATTTATTTTATACGATGCGAATAAAATTGGCTTTATGCATGTCCAATCCTAAATCCACAAATCCCAAATTACATATATGATATGTATTATTAATGCAATCGATACACGCCGCCCTTAAACGAGTTTTGTGGTGGATGTATAGCATGGTTATGGCCAATAAACCCTATCTGTGTATGGTTGTATGTGGTTGCTTGCATCTCGGTCTGCACACCGATCTTCCTTCTCCTATTCCTGATGTAACTCGAAATAATTCGAGATTTCTTTCCTACCTTTGCTCCCCCCGAATGTAACTCGGGGTTTCTCTTTTTATGATGTAAAATAGGATAGATTTTTATTTCCTATTATGTCAAATAACGGCGGACATCCTGACGACAGTTGAGACGATTGGTTCAAAGAGTGAACCGATCGGTTGACGTTCCAGACAATCAGTTCAAGGAGTGAGCCGATCGGTTGATGACCGATTTGAGGAGCGAGATGAGCGGGTGGTGACCATGATGAGATGCACGACAACCAGGCGAACCGATCGATTGGAGGATCCAACCGATCGGCTGGTGGCACCCAGTTGACTAGTCTGATGACGAGCCGATCATTCATGTGATGAGTTGATCAAACCCAGAAAGGCAAAGCACAGAGTTCATCTTGTACAGGTTGCATGTGATGTAGACCTAGATGACCGTGATTCCTCTTGGCTCGAGGAATCACATTAGGATGTCCATAATCATCACTTTTATTGTTTTGCATGTTTTCTCTGGGATATAGCATGTATATGATACGTACTATGTATTGTGGTGATTGGATATTTATATGTATATAAAAACCAAATCCCTCGTTAAATATTAAGTTTTAGATGCCTTCCAAATGTGACACACGTGAAAAGATTGATCGACCAAGTGTGGGCATGCCCTAGCGTGGTGCACCGTCTATCTCGTAGAAGCGTGAAGGATGAATGTGTGGGTCTGCCCTAGCAGGGTGCATATTCATCGTGTTTGCTTTGGATCGGACTTAACAAGGTGATCTAGATGGGATCTAGTACCTTGAGGCATGGAGATGATCATGGCAAGGAGTTGCATATGACATCTTATCAAGAGTTGCATATGATGCAATTGGCAAGAGTTGCCTACCTGATAGATCTAAGTTGTGGGTGACAGCCCTAGCTGGTCCATGACTTAGAGGATTTCAGGATCTTGCCCACTAGAAGGTTGTACGCTGCAATCTTCCAAATTGATGGTGAGGGCTATCAATTTGAAGTAAAATAGTGGGAGCGATAATTAATTAAAGGCCTAATTATATCGTCAACCTTTCAAATAAATCAAATAAGTCAAAAAACGAGTTTTTGGGCTAAAATTGCATATTTTCTTTTTGTAGTATAAATGGCAACAAACAACAATCACTTTTCTTTGCGATCGGTCCTTGAAAAGGACAAACTAAATGTGAAAAACTTCCACGACTGGTATAGGACATTGAGAATTGTTCTCACTCAAGAGCGAAAGCTCTATGTCCTGGATACTCCAATTCCAGAGGAACCTGCTCCTAATGCACCAAAGGCAGAAAGGGATGCTTACAAGAAGCATTCTGATGATGCCATTGATGCAAAGTTCTTGATGTTGTGCTCTATGAACCATGAGTTGCAGAGACAACATGAGAACATGGGTGTTATTGAGATGATTCAGCATCTTAGAAACATGTATGAAGATCAAGCACGACAAGAGAGATACAATGTCTCAAGGGCACTGTTTAAGTGCGTCATGATAGAAGGAGATCCAGTTGGTCCTCACACACTCAAGATGATTGGGTATGTGGAGAACCTGCAAAGACTGGGATTTCTACTGATCCAAGAGTTGGCTACTGATGTGATACTGCAATCGTTGCTAGAATCCTACAGTCAGTTTGTGATGAACTACAACATGAACAACTTTGATAGGCCACTGTCATAGTTGTTGGGCATGTTGAGGACAGCTGAGATATAGATGAAGAAGGACAAGACTAAGTCTGTGATGGTGATCATGAGCAAGAAAGGCAAGTCCAAGTGCAAGGGCAAGGGCAAAGTTAAGAAAAGTTCTGATGCTAGCCAGGAGCCCAAGTCGTCTTCAACTCTCAAGGCTAAGGGAGGCGTGACCAAGAAAGGCAATTTCCACCATTGTCAAAAGCCAGGACATTGGAAAAGGAATTGTCCTCTCTATCTGGAAGAACAAAAGAAGAAGGAGGTGACAAACGTCTCCACTTAAAGGTGTCATGAAAGTAAACTTGTAACACTTTTGAGGTATATGATACCAAGATGTAAAGTGTAAAGCACTCAATAAATGGGGCAAGTGTTGCCGCCATAGATAGGAGTACTTTAGTTTATTTTCATCCTAAAAGGCATGTAATACAGTTATGAACTGCTATTTCATATTTTCCAATAGATAGAAACACTTTATTTTTGCATATTGTATGACAATGATGGCAATCAATAAAGTTGATGTTTCAATCTTTTAAAGATATGATCTTTGTGGCAATGCCTTGTTTATCTTGTGGTATTTGATATGCATAAGATAAAATGATACCTAAAAGTTATAGATAACTCAAACAATTAAATTAGCATCAATCATGAGAAATTCATTTCTAGTTTCCATGTGATGGATAAATCTAGACTCTTTTGGTTAGAGAACCAGTAAGAGACATGAATATCTTGGACATGATTAAGCAATCTTCAATAATGGTAGTGGGAGAATGATTATCCTATTAGGTGTGATACATGTGATGTATTTACATACCTATTGGAACAAATGCTAATACTTCAAACGGTGTTTAGAGAAATACCAATATGAATATCTTGAAGTGTTCTAGATTATCATAGATGAAGTGCAAATTTGGTAAAGTGTTAATTCTTGATGAGATCAATGAATGAAATACTTGGACCAAATGTCTGAGATCCTTTTGAGTGATTATGATAGTGTATCATAGTGAAATCATGATTAAGGCATGGTGATGTCTAAATCAAGAAGGAATCATACTCTAAGGAGTTAGAGAATGATTATCAAATAACTGAATTCTTCTTAATAAAATAATACCCCACACTAATAAAGGACATTGAGAATCACAAGGAGTTGTGATTTCTTATATCCTTGACGGATACACCTCAATTATCTATGTGATGAGTTGTTCATGTGATGAGTCAACTATCCAGATGAATATGAGGAACCGAATTTTGAGTTATGGTTTATGACCATTACATCCTAAATGACATCCATGTGAACCATAAGGTATAACCTTGATGGTAGCACCCATTGGATGGAAATCCATACGTGCAAATAAGTCTTAAGCGTTAAGACACATGGATAACATTTTGAGAAGGATGATGCTTGTTGATTGCAACTGAATGACTAAGACATTTGGCATATGGATACTAAAACCGCATTCCTATGAGGAATAAAACAAGGATGTGCACATGACACAACCTATAAGGTTTATGAATCCACTAATGCAAATGATGTCTATAAGTTACAATGGACTAATCAATGTGATTGATTGAGTACAAGCAACTCAGAATTGGATCTTTACTTTGATGATATAGTCAAAGGGTTTGACTAATATGTCAAAGATAAAGAAGGTATATGTGATTTAGTGGGAGCGTATTCACATTCCACATGTTGATGTGAAATGGAAATGTTCTAGAATGGAAATCCAAAAGTGGAAATTATATTTAAGGAATATAGAGATATTTCCTATGTGATAGGAATAGAGATCTATAGAGATAGTTCTTGAAAACCTCTTGACCTAAAAAGAGAAAGCATACATTGGCAATCTGTACTGAAGGGTTCAGTACGCACAAATTCAGTGGGAGAAAACTTGTCCATGTTATATGGAGTTAGTATCCCAAGGCCAAGTGTCCGATTCTTATGAAGAATGGGAACACTAAGAATAGATATGGATCTATCATGTATGTAATCATCCCATTATCTTGCATGTATCGACATGGCAAGAACAAAATGCATTCATCATCTTGTATGTAGGACATGGCAATATGATGTGCTCATCCTGATAACTCGTATGTGGGACATGACGAGTGGATGTCTGTCTACTTCCAGTAAGGGTTACTGGAAACCATAAGAACTTGGTAAGTACTTGACAAGTACTAGTTCTATGGAGATAAGGAAGAGTTCGATGTAAAGAGTTACATTAATGCGAACCTACGAAAGGACAGAAAATTAATCGCAATATATATATATATATATATATATAGGATATATAAAAGTGAAAGTTTGTTGATAATTGGAAGTGTTCCAATAAAACCTTTTAAAAGGAAATGCCGAGTATCTATGCATTAGAGAACATTAGTGGATACTATATGGATCTGGAAGTTCATGAGATGAACTTATAGATATTCCGCACATTGATGACAAATATGGAATCCTTGAACATGCAATGTGGCTAAAGGTTAGCAAAGGAATACTATATCACATATTACAACAACTCCATCTCATACGTGTGACGCATAGCGAAGAGATGAGAGACATGCAATTTATACAGACTTTGGCATGGTGTTGCCATAACTCACTATGTTGGCACAAGAGCACAGTAACATTTGGGACATGTTTGAAGATCACTATGAATATGATTCAAGGGTGATTGGCTCGCAGTGCAAGTGGGAGTCTTTTGGTATGTATGCCCTGAGAGCCAATCATGAGTTGATTGGTGGGATACATTAAGATTGATTTGATAAACATCAAAGGCAAGCTTCCAATTCTTTCTGGTTCAATCATATGAGATAGTGATAGAACATATTGAATGTCTAGAGAATGACAGTACTCAATGACGTATGCTTTCAGGTTAAGGACCTGAATGATGAGATCATACAGATGCTAAGAGTTTGTACATTCTTGTTATGTCCCTAGTCGGATGTCATTGTGGAAGGTAGATAGACAACAATGACACACAAGACTAGATTGTGGTGTTGGTTGATGACAAAATCTCATTAGTCATGATATAGAAATATCAAACCAAACAGATAGGTACTTGTTAGAGAACAAGTGTAACAGACAAACCCACTGTGAGTCTGACACATGGAACCATGACATGGTAGTCACAATCAATACTCATAGTGATGGCGGTGAATGTGATTCTTTGACCTGAAATCACTACACTCAACACATGTCATTGGGTACACTTTGACATCATCAAACGCAGTCCTGAAATATGGGTTGTTATAAAGGTGATGATTGGGTGGCTTTGACACATGGGGCTTTTGAGGGGTGAGTGATAGATATGGGATTTTTCCCTCTTGAGGGAGTTTGATATCCAAGGCCACTTGATGAGTAGGATTGAAATAGGCGTGTGCACGCATGTGTGAATCAGTATGTGATATTGATGTCATACATATCTCTTCCAATCTACTCTGAGATCAAGAAAGTGAATGAACGTTGACAGGATGAATGTTCCATGCCTCGAGTTCATTCGAGATATCAGTGACAAAGGAATTATACATTCGCTGTAACACCATTCACAAATTGTAGGATTGAAAGTTGTCCTCCAACTTTCTACTTTCACTTTGGTAGCACTGATGTGTGACTAGGCACCGCTCTTTGCTTGTGAAGTCATAAGTGTTATGGACTTTCACTGCCAACGTGAAAAGGACCTGTAGGGTCAAACACATAGGATTTAACCTGGAAGAGGAGTTTTGTCCACAAACAATGTTTAGATTGATAACTAAAGGAGTTTAGTAGTTCAATTAAACACTCAATCGATTGATAGCTCAGTATGATAATGTTCAAGGTGTTGTACTGATTGGTTAGAGTATCAGATTGATTGAAACTGCAATTGACTGATTCTACACAATCTGCACTCCCTACCGATCGACTCATGTGATGAACCGATCGGCTCAGCTTGGTGAACTGATCGGCTCAGGTTGTGAGTCGATTGACTCATGGATAGGGTGAAATGATTGCTTCAAGTGTTGAAATGATCGGTTCAACTGATGCAACCGAGCAAGTTGGGAAAGTAGGATTGGTGGGAAATTTTCCTTTCGTTTCACTTGCCCAATTTGATTGGAACAAGGATTGGTATTTGATACCAATTAGAAACAAAAGATGGAAAGTCAACTGGGAACTGACCAGGGCCACGAACCGCCCGATTCAGAAGTTAACCGACCGGTTGAGGTGTCCCAACCAATCGGTTGAGGTGTCAACCGACCGGCTCAGGTCCCCAACTGACCATTTCAGAAACGAAACGATCGGTTCAGGTTGTGAGTTGGTTGTTTTTGTGGAAAATCTCGAACCCTTCTACTCCTGCTTTTAGTCCCGCATTGCCCGGGATGGAGAACCCTGGCCCATGACCCTCCTATATATATAGGGGTATTGGGGGCTTCTCAAAGTACAAATCAGTGCAAACCAGTTGCTCTACAAAGTTGTCGTTTTCTCTAGTTTTGGTAACCGAGAGAGCCCGAGCAAGTGCTACTCGATAAGGGAGGCACAATAAGGGAAAGACAACTACAGTTGCGACTGGTGGCAGGAGAGTGTGTTGGTGACTAGTACGCTGACAGGAGGGTGCGACTCCTTCCAATTGCTTGTGGGACAAGGAGATTGGAGTTCCAGGTGGTCCGTGTGGACTACTTCAGAGGCGGGAGGTTTCTTCCACTCGGAGGACAACTGTCAATCCCGACAGTCCCGGTGAGACCAGGAGTCGTCAGTCCCGGTGCTACTAAGAGCTACACAGACACCGTCCAAGACTGGAGGTGAAGACCATGCAAGGCGCGAGGTATTGTCGCCGAGCAAGCCTCGGGACAGGGTATGATTCCACAAACCATCCCTTTCCTATTGTATAGACGTTGACGTGTTTCCTTGTTCTGGGTTTGGGGAGGAAAATTTTTGTTTCCGCTGCCTTCTCTGCCTCCCCTAAAACCCAACACCTATTGGTCTTGGGACCATGAGGAGAAGATCGCAAGCAGGTGTGGAGAGCGCTGGTGAAGGTGGAGGTCATATGTGATTAGCTACAGACTTGCTGGAGGTGGCGATGGCAGCTGGCGGTGATGATGGCTATTGATGGAATGTGAGGTGAAGAGGAAGGTGGAAGGAGATGTGCTCGAGATCAATAGAAAGGGTGAAGTTGATCATGGAAGTGGCATTGATTGAAGGATCTAGGGTTGGTGAGAGTCATCTTAAGTGAAGGTGGGCCTGCAACCAGTGGGTGGGACCAGTTGAAGATTTGACTTCATCGCGGCCTACTCAACCTGCATGAAATTCATATAGACCCTAGTCAATAAGCTTGATAATCCAATCGATTAAGCAAGGTTTCATATTGTAAGATTTAGGAGATAAAATTGAATGTATTGAGCTGAATTGGGCCCAAGATGGTTACTGAAATAATGATGAATATGGATTCATCAAACATACCATCCACCCTCCACCCGAACTTAGTTATTTTCTCATCCTCGAGTAAACTCTAGGCCCAAATTGGAGGGAAAAAGAACAATTAGAATGGCCACCAACTTCCATATTGACCTGACAATGGTGACATCTAGTTGGAGAAGGTGTGGGCTGATCTTGAAAACATTTCCAAGATGGTTGGTTGGACCAATCTTGACTCGTGCATGATAGTGGGGGCTCCTCATATAGTAGAGGCTTGGTATAATGATTTCCCCAACACCAAGAGGTAGTGTAAGGGTAAGTATGTGTTGGATTGTAGTCCTCAGAGTAGGTTCGTGCCTACATTTAGTCACCTTGACATACATGCCACTGTTCGTGTACCTAGTGCATCAAGTACATATGATTTATGTAGTGGCTTTTGTACTGCTATTCCTAATCCATGTTTGTTTGGGTCCCCTCATCGTGATCTAACTATTGTTTTATCTTGGTGAATCCATAGGGCTAAAATCTCCCTACACTATATGGAACATATCACTTTATACAAGGTCTCGTGGGTGGTGGCAAAGGCCCAAACTCCTCATCATTTTCTTCCATGGAAGCATTGCATCATGCAGACGTAGGGTTAGGAATATTACCCTCAACAGGGGGTGCTCCCTCATATAATGATGGATGTGCATGCTCAAGTCTTCGAGGTCATAAACAAGGTTGGATTCCATAAAGTTAGTGTGAGTGGGAAGACCAAGCAAGGTGCAAATACCTTGGAATAGCAGTAATAGATGCCATCCTCCTTGGCCATATTCATAAAGATAGAAGCCACCAATTACATGATATCAATCATTTAAGATGTCTTCTCCCTAATGAGAAGTGTGAAGGGAATGTGGATGTAGCTGAGGCTAGTATAGATTGTTGTGATGACTCAGCCTTATTAGAATCTAAAACTGGTGTTTCACTGCTACTGTAGGTGTAGATGATAAATAAGCATGCTCCAAAAATTGAAAATATCATCATGAAACACACACCATAAGAAACATAGATCAATAATAGTGATGATGGTTAGGGTGCCATTCAGACCTAGAATGGTGTAGGATAGGATGTTGTGAAGATAATAGATCACTTGGTATGAATGAATGGTGCCTTGGAACCATGTGGGAAGAAGGGGAGTTAGCCATGTATCTCTTCCTAGAAGTTGTCAACATTGTACTTATCAGTGATGTGACTGCAATGTCTTCATCACATTTGGCTTTCCAATCCTTGTTGACATCTCTGATGAGGGTGGTGAGGTAGTTGTTTTCTAAGGAATGCTCCTCTCTAAATATATAGAAGGAGAAAATACATTGGTTTCCATTAGTGATGTGCCTAGCGTAGATGGTGACAAACCCAAGAGTGAGTTTTTTAGATGGGATGGTGTCAAGGAACCATTTACTACCAAATCCTAACTCCAGATCACTACAAAGTCAATGGAGATAAGACCTAGGCATCAATCCCTAGCATGTTATTATCAAAGAGTGAATGTGGAAGAATAAAATATTAGCATACATGAACATATAACAACATAAAAGCAAAAATATAGCCTCAAAATTCAAAAGGATATATGAATACACATTATGTTTTTTACAAAATTTCAATTACATATCAAAACGTACATTCTACAAGTCTGCTCATGTACATTAGGGATCTTACAAGAAGTCACCAGAACATAGTTCACCAAGCCATCCAATTCTAGCCATCTTTGAACTAAAAAATATGTGAAACAAGTGGTTCATCACACAAGGTGTTGATTACATGATATATTATATATATATATATATATATAAGCCTTGCGTAAATGAAAAGATTGCATAAGTAAAAGAGTAAGAGTAAACATGTTAAGTTCTTAGCAAAATGATAGACCATGTTTTATGTCATTTAAATTTAATCCAATTATACCAACAATATCATGTATCATAAGGCCTTTGACCAACTTCCCACCAGAAGGGTCTGTAAGAGTGCTCAAGATCAGCTAACCCTTTGATACATGAGGGCCCTTAAGACCATTGCCAATATCTAACCCTTTTATCCACATCGTCTATCCTATCTTGACAACTCAAGTAGGACACTCAACCTTCTGTCCTTACCCCAAGAATATAGGAAGGCGCATAAGGTTTGTATAGTGGAGTTATATATTATTTTATCAAGTTATAAAACTGACAAGACAAACATCAAGAACAATACTAGAATACCACATGGAAATATTTGAGCAAGTGAACAAGCATACATATGTATCATAGTTCAAGCAAGAAAGTCATAGTCATATAATTATCAAATCTCATACCTAATTCATTGATTCATAACCTAACTTATCCTTGATCATCTAACCACAACACATACATCACTAAAAGTAAGATTACATACATGTATTAGTTCTCATCATTAACCCGAATTAGTTCCATTTGAAGGTTTTGTCCAAGTTAGGTTCAAGTTTATTATTATACTTCATTTTATGATCTTTTAATGATCTAGGGTTCATCATGAAGGCGTAGTTCAAATTTCAAGTCAATATGAGGCTCCATATATTTTATATGATTATTTCCATGTTTAACTCACTTATGTTCATAACAAGGTTATAAGACTCATAAAAGAGGATGCAAGGTTAAGGATAATCAAGTGAAGGGGTATAAGCATAGTATTTGATTTAGATCAACAAGACTAGAACATAAGACTAATAATCAAGATTAAGTGGATGTCCCAAGAGCAAACATCATACAACCAACATGGGATTTAAAAATTTCACAAATACATGAAATCACCAATATAGTTTACATATGCCATTAAGGTTCAACATGAGAATAAGGTGGGACATCCAAATAGGGGTGGGCATTTGGTTAATTTTCTTGGTTATAGTTAATTTGGTTCAGTTCAATGATCAATTTGTAGTTTGATATTTTAACCGTTAACCTAACCGAATTAGTGTTGGTTAATTCGGTTATGGTTACTCGATTAATGATTAATTCTATCAGTTAATTTGGCTAACCAAATAACACTCTTTGAATAATATTGTATGAAAACACTCATAAAATTTTGAACCATTGATAGTATTGCATACTATAACATACTAAATCTCAGGTTTATTTTCTATTTAACCCATATTCAAGCTTTCATTTCCTTCTTATCCTTTTTGGACTTTTCCCTAAATTTTCCTATCTTTTCTATCCTCGTTGTCCTCAATGTTGAAATTGAGCAAAACTTAATGATGTGTATTATATTTGACCATGGGTTTTTGCACAAATATCTTAGCTAGTGTGTTAATTAGAGTCTAATAATGCGAAATGATCACTTATGAGAGATAATTAGTAGATTATATAAATTTAGAGTTTTTATGGATTTTTGGGACAAGAAATGATAAATAATGTGGTTTTGAGTTAGTTAATGAAAGAAATAACCATTTTCGTTTCTCCCTCCTCCTAAATGTTAATAAATCATAAAAAGGAGAATAGGAGGTGTGACATGACTCTTGAATGAGTGTAAAATGTCGATCTCAAATTTCACTCAAAGATTTAATTAGAAAGCTTTTTCATATCAATTCTCCCTCTTTAATACTTTAATATACACATTAATGACCAATATAGTGGTTAAAGGTTATATCTTGTGTAAAATGAAAATCTAAATGCATATCATTAATATAGGCATCAATATTAGCCTATGATCCAAATTTGTGGTCATTTGACCCATGTTTGATCCTCCAAATTGATTTTATAAGAATTTATTATAGTATGACCAAGGTTTTCAATTCAATTTCATTAATGCAATGTGTAACACTAAAATCCCATTATTTTTCACTGTCACACACAACCTTTGTTAATTTCATCACATGTGTACCATCCAAAGGCCCACATTTCATCATCTATGACCCATAACCGATCCGATGGCCCAGAGGTTGTCCTCAACCTCAGTTATGCGTGAGCCGGTAGACGTTTCTCAGTGCAATCTTCCCTGACTGATTTCTCCCTCAAATGACCATTGTTTCTTGTGATTTCTTTTCCCCTTGGTCTATCTCTCTATATCATTTCAAAAGATCCCTAGCTTGTCAACTCCCTCACCAGAACAATAAAATTCCCAATCTAGGGATTCACTTCCTCTCCACCACCAAGTTGCAGAGGGCGCTCTGACCCTCCTCTTGCCTATATAACCAGCCATCGAGCACCCTCATACCACAACCATTCCTCCTCCTCTTTAAATTATTCCTCTAGCACCCCCGAAGTCCATGACTTGCTCACTCTTCATCTTTGGTGATGTTGGTCTCATCCCATCATTCAGCATTACCTCGGCCAAATAGCAAGCTAGGTAAGAATCCTTGGGCATTAAGCTCTAGTTCTACTTCATTTTTGTGCCATGCTTTCTGTTGGTCTTCGTATCCTATACATGGCAGCTAGGTTCCCGCTATCACTAGTTGTCTAAGCATTTCAGTGAGCCCATAAGGTCGGGAATGGGTTGTTTGGCATCATCTTGCCTCTGTGAAGGTTTTAGGAACTTTAGTTGAGGCTTAGCTTCTTGTTTTCTATGGTTTTGGCCGTGATTTTACCTCCCTCTATTCCTTAACTGTGACAGAGCTTTCTTGAGCTCCTGATTACTAAGAGACCCAATCTTGGGCTCGATAGGTCCGCTGGATGATTACAAAGTCTCCTACATCTCCAGTTACCCTAAGGAATATTTCAAGATCTCAAGATGATCGGAGTTTTTCCCCAAGATGGCTTGCGCCCACCATGGTTACAGGAGGAACAAGCTAGGTCATTATTGACCTTGGCACCCTTGTGACTCCAATTATATAATTAATTGAGCATGGGTATTTTGGTCCATTCACACACTAGTTTTTATTTATTAGTGCGATTCACGTTTCATGTGAACTGACTAAATTGTCCCCATATACTTAATTAAATGTAACACACATTTAACATTGTTTTATCATTTCACTACTTATTCACATCTGCTTATATTCTAATTTAAATAACTATCAGACTATAGTTTTCCTATTTTTTGATTGGAAAGTTTTTATTAATTCATAATAAATCAAGTCTTTATCAGAAAAATATAAATAAATACTTGTTGGAAAGGATTTTCACAAGGAATACAATTTTATGGTTTTTAAGCATTGATTTGCATCCCTATTGTGATGTTTATTATAAAAACATTTTACTAATACAAAAACCCTTAAAATATGTAACTAATTCATTTTAACTACACATTTAAGAAATAAATATGTTTTCTTAATAAGGAAAATCCAAGTAATCGAGTGGTCCAAGTTTTGAGTCCAAAAAAGATGGTTTTCACAGAAGGTCCAACATTAGGGTTTCTTACACATTATGCTTTATAAACCCTAATACATGTGTACAAATTTGTAACTAGGATAAAGTTTTCTTAGATACAAGCTAGTTGGTGAAAGTGATGACTAGGACTTTAAATTGAGGTATGTCCAATCCTATTATATACAAGTTTGTACACTTGTCCTTTAGTTGGGCATTTTGATATCCAACCCTAATATTTCCAATGAGGCATTATCTTAGCCTTTATTCTCTTTATTTCCTTCTTGTGGCACCTTTATTTCAATTACTAATTAGGTTTGGAACCCCAATGCTATATTTCTTTTATTTCCACTATGCCAATTTATATTACCCAACATTATTAATTATTGAATTAATTAACTAATGTAGTGTACATGAGTATAACCACCCATAGTGGGCATGTGTAAATTCACCCAGGGGAATGTGATAATTCTCCCCATTTTAATATATATTTGGGTGCTTGGGAATGTGTTATTTCTCCTTCACCCAGAGGTTGAGGTTAGGTAAGTTCCTCAGCCCTATATTAGTTTAATGTAGTCATATAAAATCATGCATGCAACTTTATTACAATTTGACTTGGCAAAATTTTTAGTTATTTACTTGCCTCATACTTTTGAGATATCTTAGTTTAGTAAATATTTATCTTGCCATATTTTAAACTATTATATGTCTTTATTCATTTAATTTGACACATACTTTTCTCTCCTCTTGTTGGGTGATCCCAGCCACCCAGGTTTAGGATCAAAGTGCGCAATAGGAGCATGGTCAACCAACCTAAGACTAGGAGAAGGTGTTCATCCTTCCGTCATGGACTTATTTATTAAGTTATTTTGTTGGAGAGATATTGATGTAGTTTAGTTTCCCTCTACCTTAGATCCTTTTATTTGTATAAAGTATGTACACCCTTATTGGAAAAAAATTGATATACTCTTTATTTAATTGATTATAGTCAGAGTTTTAACTTCCGCTGCTATTCGTTGGTGTTTTGTTTACCATATCTAGTAGATAGGTGATTTTGCCTTCTTTACAACATGGTATCAGATCCCACAGTAGTCATAGTTTTGACTATTTCAATTTGTATCCCTAGTTAGAAACCCTTACCTCATATAGTTTCCCTTTATATAAGATATTCACATTTAGAATTTACCTATGATAAAAGGTTGATTTAGGACCACAAGAATTTCATGTTAGAAATATCTTTAGTCAACTTTTAGGTGCTTAGCCTGATAGGTAGCTACTAGGACATAAGTTGAAAGTAATGGTTCCTAGAAAGTGTTAGGGTTCTTTTTGATGGAAGGAGGGGTAAGAAGATGGTGGAAGAAGCATAGAAGAGAATCCAGATCAAAATGCTACTTGATTTACAATTCAATGCATTGGGTCGTTCTCTTTATCGTACTCTGCTCAAATACTGACTTGATGAGGATCTAGTGGAGATTCCATGCTATTGTTCCACTAGTCAGTTAGGAAGCATGACATGTTTGATCCCTATCAGTTCGACAAACACTTGCCATTTTTGTAGAAGGATCATGATGTTAGGAGTCATAAGCTTCACAAAATGATTTCAATCAATAGGCTAGTTTCAAAAAATGGTCCTCTTAAGGATTTGCTTTGAATAAGAAGGGTGTAATGATTCAAAATGCATAGAACGAGAAACTAGCCGGCTAGGCAAATTCTTTATTTGAAACAAGAAACGTCAAAACTTCATCAAGTTTCTGTACAATTTCTTTGAAAACTTAAATTTTTTTGAAAATTTTAATCAAAATTTGCAACAATGAAATCTTAAGTCTAAAACAGATAGGAATGAGTGGAAATTAAAGTATGTACCACCCACCCTCCACCCCGAACTTAGAAATTTACTCATCCCCAGCAAACTTAAAATTCGAGATGGAGTGGAAAATTTGTGTCGGTTGGACCTTCAGATGAGGTTGCGTTCCAATCAACACCTGTCTTCCATCTAAAAATATCAAAAATGAAGACTATCAAAACTTAAGATAGCATCTTTGGATGCGATTTCTATTTAGTGCAAAATTTTCTAATTCAAAACTAAAAGTAAAAACAAAATTAAGGATCGGGTTGCCTCCCGACAAGCGCCTTTGTTTTACGTCGATGGCTCGACGTGAATCCTTCAATTTTCTAGTGGACACATTGGATTAGTAAGATCCAACATTGCTTCGGTTCCTATGTCAGCTGAGGTGAAGTATCTTTTCAAGTGTTAACCATTAACCACAAATTCTCCTGACTGTTCACTCCATAAAATGAAAGCACCATGCGGGTAGATGCTCTTGACAATGTATGGTCTAGACCAGCGAGAACAGAGTTTCCCTAGGAATAACCTCAGTCTTGAGTTGAATAGTAGAACTTGGTCTCCCACTTGTATGTCTTTTCTTTTTAGATGACCATCGTGCCAAAGCTTCATGCATTCTTTGTAGATTCGTGCATTCTCATAAGCTGTCATCCGGAGTGCTTCCAGCTCTTGAAGTTCCAGAATCCGAGCTTCACCAGCTTTCTTCATGTTAAATTTCAGCTGTTTGATTGCCCACCATGCTTTGTGGTCTAGTTCTACAGACAGGTGACATGACTTTCCATAGATTAACTGAAATGGTGTAGTTCCAAGAGGAGTCTTAAAAGTGGTTCGGTAGGCCCACAAGGCGTCATTGATTTTCATTGACCAATCTTTTCAGTTGTGGCCTACTGTCTTTTCCAAGATAGCTTTGAGTTGACGGTTAAAAACCTCTACCTATCCACTTGTTTGGGAATGGTAGGGGGGAGGCTACCTTGTGTGTTACACCATATTTCTTGAGAAACTCTTTGAAGCTTCTTTCCAGAATATGAGAACCTCCATCGAATATCACAGTTTGTGGGGCTCCAAAATGGGGAAAAATAATATCTTTGAACATTTTGATGATAGGTTTTGAATCACTAGTGATGGTCGGTATGGCATCTACCCATTTTGAGACGTAATCCACCGCAACTAGGATGTAGTAAAATCCATATGATGATGGGAATGGACCCATGTAGTCCATTCCCCAAACATCAAAAATCTCAACTTCTTGCCACAACTTAAGTGACATCTCATCTCTCTTCATAATGTTACCAGTTTTCAGGCATTTGTCACATGATATAACAAAGTTGTAGGAATATTTGGATATTGTTGTCCAAAAGAAACCACATTGCAAAACCTTCAAAGTAGTTTTCTTAGAACTCATATGGCCTCCAACAAGGCCTGAGTGGCATTGCTCTAAAATAAGATGGGCTTCTTCCTCAGCGATAGAACGCCTGTAGAGACCATCAACACAAATCTTGAGGAGGTACAATTCATCCCAGTGATACTTCTTCACATCATGCATGAATTTCTTCAGTGCATTCCCAGTGTATTCAAGGTGGATGACACCAACGGCAAGGTAGTTCACATAGTCCGAGTACCAAGGGGTAGCTTCTAAAACTTTCATGAGTTGGTCATCCAGAAGAGAATTGTTAATTAGGATCTTCTTGATTTCTAGAGTGTGGATATGACTGAGGTGGTGTGCCACAACATTATCTGTACCTTTCTTATCTCTTATCTCCAAATTAAATTCTTGCAAGAGGAGAATCCATCTGATCAACATGGGCTTTGCATCTTTCTTCGCTAGGAGGTAACAGACAATGACATGATCTGTGTAGATAGTGACTTTAGAATCAACAAGGTAGGATCTGAACTTGTCGAAGGCATACACGACTGCAAGGAGTTCCTTCTCAGTAGTTGCATAGTTCCTATGATCATCATTGAGGGTCTTCAATGCATAGTAGATCACATAATGTTTCTTCTCTATACATTGGCCTAAAACAACACCCACAGTGTAATCACTGGCATCACACATAATCTCAAATGGGTGATCCCAATCAGGAGTTCTGATGATGGGTGTTGTTGTAAGAGCATGCTTCAGGTTGTTGAAACTCTTGACACATTCTTCATCAAAATGGAAATCAATGTCCTTTAGCAACAAATTCGTCAACGACTTGGTTATCTTGGAGAAATCCCTTATAAACTGTCTGTAAAATCCTGCATGACCAAGGAACATGTGAACCTCTCTTACATTTGTCAAAATAGTGAGTTTGGAAATCACTACGATTTTCACTCTGTCTACTTCGATCCCTCTACTGCTAACTCTATGTCTAAGGACAATGCCTTCCTTTACCATAAAGTGACACTTCTCCCAGTTTAACACAAGATGTGATTCTTCACACTGTTTGAGGACTACAGAGCGGTGCTTCAAGCACAAGTCTTAAGAATATCCGTAAATGGAAAAATCATCCATAAAAACTTCCATGATAGTTTTAGTGAGACCAGCAAATATAGCCGCCATGCAATGCTGGAATGTTGCAGGCGCATTGCACCGATCGAACGACATCCTTCTAAAGGCATATGTTCCAAATGGGCAAGTAAAAGTTGTTTTCTCTTGGTCATCTGGATGTATTGGAATTTGATAGAATCCATAGTAACCATCGAGATAGCAGAAATATTCTTGGTGAGCCAACCGCTCTAAAACTTGATCAAGAAAAGGCATAGGGAAATGATCCTTATGTGTCACCTTGTTCAACTTCTTGTAATCGATACACATCCTCCACCCGGTGATTGTTTGAGTTGTGATGAGTTCATTATCTTCATTTCGTATCATAGTAGTTCCACCCTTCTTCAGGACAACATGCACAAGACTTACCCATGACGAATCAGAGATCGGATAGATAATACCTATTGTGAGCAACTTAATAACTTCAAGGTGGACAACTTCTTTCATATTCTGATTCAGCTTCCTTTGGTGATCAATAGTCGGCTTGTGGTCTTCCATCATGGGGATTTTGTGCATGCACAACATTTGACTGACCCCAGTGTGATCACTCATCTTATAGCTGATGGCTTTTCTTCTTTCCTTTAATTCTGTTAGGAGTTTATCTTCTTGTTCTGCCGTTAGATCAGAATTTATGATGACTGGATAGACCTTGAGATCATCTAGAAAGACGTACTTCAATCCCTCTGGTAGGGGCTTCATTTCAGGAGCTTCTAGTTTCTCACACGGTTCTTCAATAATATTCATAGCCTTGAGTTCCTCAACTTGGGCTTCATGATCTTCTTCAGCAGTGTCGAGGTGGAGAACACACATTTTCACTTGTTTGTCAACTGAACCATCTGTATTTTGATTAGTCAAAGCCACTCCTAAAGGATCTTCTTGTTCATAATCCTCTTGCGTAAGGAGTGACATACCACTCTATGCAATCAATCAAGCAGACTTCTTCTTGCATGCTTGGTCTTCACAAACTTTCAAAAACTTTGAAATCGAGAGTTTCTTTACCTAGTCGAAGGAGCAAGGTTCCTACTTCAACATCAATCAGAGCTCTTGCAGTGGAAAGGAATGGACAACCAAAGATGAGAGGGTATTTGACATCTTCTTTTATGTCCATGATGACAAATTCACACGGAACATAGGAGTCCTTGCCTACCTTGATAGGGACATCTTCAATGATTCCTAAGGGGAGAGTCATAGAGTTATCTACAAGATGTATGGTCATGCCGATCGAGAGAAGCTCAGCAAATCATATCCTTTTGCAAAGGCTAAGTGGCATGATGGAGATGCTAGCACCAATATCGTCCAATCTCTTCTTATAGGAGGAATCACCAATATGGCAAGAGATCCCAAAAGATCTTGGATCTTTCTTCTTCTTCGACATCTTGCTCTAAATAATGTCGGAAGTGGTTGTTCCTAACTTGATTGTCTCATATTCTTCAGTTATATATTTTCTAGTGAGAAGTGACTTCAAGTACTTCGTCTAGGCTGGTATCTTAGCCAATGCATCTAGAAAGGGTATATCAACATGAAGCTTCTTCATAGCTTCCTTGAACTTGTTGAAACGAGTATCAAGCTTGGTCTGCTTCAAATGAGCAGGGAAAGGGGGACGAGGCTTGTACACTAGTACAACTAGTTCTGGTGTTTCTGTTTATGCAACAACAAGTTTTTCATAACTTGCTTTGTCTGTCTTATCAGCAGTATCTGGTCCTTTTGATTGAGACTCATGTGTTGTAGAGTCTTGGACAATCACAAAGTCATCCTTGTCTATAATAACCACATGTGTCTTGACATAAGGATCAGAATAGTCTTTTCCAGACCTGGTGGTGACAACCTTCAGTTGCTCAGAGTGCTTATGATTGTTCTCTGGTTGGCCAACAAAGGTTCCAACAGGTGGCTTCAGGCTAGTTGAAAGTGGAGCTAGTTGAGATTCAATAGCCTTCTGATGGGCTTGCTGGTTATTTATCATAGTCTGCTGTGACTGCAACATCTTCTCAATGGCTGTCAGCTTGTCATCATGAGATATGGGGCCGACTTGTTTCCCTTGTTGTTGGTTCTGGTAAGGGACTTGGTTGGGATTCTAGAACTGAGAATTGTTCTGATAATTGTTGTAGTTCCTATTTAGGAAATTACCTCTAAAGTTTCCTTGATTTCTGAAGTTTTGTTGTTGGTTGTATTGGAATCCTAGCAGAACTCATTGTTGGCTATTTGAACCAAGTTGCTGGGAGTTCTCCGCTCCTGAAGGATTTCCATATTGAAAACCAGGATGGTTCCTATTCAGATTCATATTGTAATATCCTTGACCAGGGATGGTGTTGATAGCATTAAGATTTTCCATATGACCATTATCTCCTTGGCCACAAATGTTGCTTAGAATAACATCATAGAGAACATTGTAGGCTAGCATAGAATGATCAGTGCCCTTGCATGCTTCACAAAATAGTGAAGCAGAATTGACTTGTTCTTATTGTCGAGGGGGTGAACGCTTCCTTTCATAGGATGCAAGAGATGATTCAAGATGGTCTTGCTTGGAAACAAAAAGCTTGAGGGATTCAACTATAGACTTGTACTCAAGAATAACTTCAACCATAGCTACCTTCAACACTCCTTTGCCTACAAATCTACCCCAATTAGCTTGATTTTCAGCTCCAAGGGTGACAACCTTCCATGCACTGTCATAACTCTGACACATGAAGTTTCCTCTGGATGAGGAGTCTGAGAACTTTTGGATATCGTCATCCACACCCCTATAGAAGATTTCAATGAGCTGATTCTTAGGGATTCCATGGCGTGGACACTTTCGTAGAAGCTCATTGTATCTTTCCCATGCTTCTACAAGGGATTCTCTAGGGACCTGTGTGAACTGTGTTATTCGACCTCTAATTTCATAGGTGAGTGAAGGAGGATAGAACTTTTCTAGAAAAACATTTTGAAGTTGTTCCCAAGTGGTGATGGGTTCACATTGCAAGGAGTTATACTAGCTCATGGCTCTATCGACAAGAGAATATTTGAAGAGATGGAGTCTGATGGCATCGTCTGTGACTCCATTTTTCTTTGTCATAGCACATAGATCTATAAACCTCAGGAGATGTTCTTGACTATCTTCTCCTTGCTTACCATAGAAAGGGTTGTTCTGAAGCAGAGTGACCCAATGTGCCCTGATTTCAAAATTAGGAGCGTTGATGGGAGGAGGTTGCACTGGGTGACGAACGTCAGTAGCTTTAGGGATTGAGAACTCCCTAAGGTCTTTCTGTAACTTATCTTGTTGAGCTGCTGCTTGAGCTGCTTGGATTTCCTCTTGAACTACAGCTTGGGCTTCTTGCATAAGACTATCTCTTTGCACATTAATTGCTTGAGCTACCCTTCGGGCAATTTCCTCCTCTTGAGCCATCCTTGCTTGGTTCTCTCTGTTCTGACGATGAAAAGTTTTGTCTATCTCAGGGTCCCAAAGAGTCTGGGACTGTCCGAACGATGCATACACTAGACTTTGGGGGTACTTGGGACAGAAAGATCTTTCGGAAGTAAGATTGACGAAGTATAATTGAATTCAAGAGAATGATTGATAGTATCAAAAGAAAAAGCAAAAAACTAGATTAGACTTAATGGAACTAGATTTGACTAGTTGATTCTGTTGTCCCTGGCAACGACGCCAGAATTTGACGTGGTATATTACCGCACTAACAAATTCACTCGGGGTTGAAATCCCTAAGTTTTTAACCAAAACCTTGTGCAATAATACCACCCGCAAGTGGACGGGACTTATCGCAGTATATTTGAGGATCGAATCCCAAAGGACAATGTTTTTAAGAATCATTGCTAGTCGAGTCTAGCTCAAGTAAAACTAATATTTAGAACAAAGGTTTGATTTGAGGTTAACTAAATTAATTACAAGAAAGTAAGAGTAGGATTAAAGTTGAATCTAGATTAATGATGGGGATCAATGGGGTGGTCTCGGGTTTCACCATCGCTACACACACAAACAAATCCAAACACAAACATCCAAGCTAGATATAACTATCCAAATAGATCTGTTGCGAACCCTCTGTTAGGATGTTTAGGTTTGTGTAAGCATCACCTTAGGCATCAGATTTCTCATTGCCATCCAGATCACGTACTTATGGCTCTGAAGATATAGATATCCAACTGAAGCTGTGGGACCCCAATACGAGCGTTAGGCACACAGAAGTGTCACCGTGGGCTAGATGGCTCATCCGCTCACAGATCACTCACTTACAACTTCAGGGAATCCCATTTGATTTCTCGTCAGGGAGTCAACTACGTTAATTGACATTCAAATCCTACATATTGAAGTTCTCACAACATAGGAACGAAAAAGAAAAAAGCATACAGGTGATCAATCCACAAGCACACATCGATGATTAACAACAAAATGAAAAGTTACATACAAGTCGTGGAAAGTTTAATAAAAGGAAATATAATCATGGGTAGTGGGGCTAGTCCCCACACCCCAGTGAAAGGAAACTACTCGCTCATGATGAGAGAAACAAAAAGAATAAGAGAGAGGGATGATTCCACCATGAGCATGGTGAAGAAGACAATCGCAACTCGGTGAAGATTGCGGTCTTCTACGCCACGTCAGAGCAGATCTGGATGAGGAGCGAGGGACAGTGCACAGACAGGGAGGACCTTATCTCTCCTCCTTCCTTCTCTTCTCGTCCTCTTTGCTCGTAGTAGGAGGAGGAACTTGTGGAGGCGTAGGCGGTTGTGGATGATAGGATGGAAGCACAAGATTCCCACAAGGCTTGATTGTGGAGATTGTCCTCTACTAGGGGTTGAACGTGGATGACAGTAGCCTGGTGGTGGAGGGGGTGCTTGCCCAGGGGTTGAGCACCTAAGAACACAACCTAGCAATGGTTTTTGTTGATCGAACTTCCTCCCAAGGGTCGAGCCTACGTGAGGCAGCCTGGCGGCGTCCCCTGGGTCCCCCCTTCCCCTTGGCTATTGGAAGTGGCTATTTATAGAAGTGGTAGGCGGCTGGATCTTCGGTTTGGAGACCGTTTAGGACTTTCACGTTCTTGAGACTGAAAGCATCCTCGTGTTCTTAAAATCTCTAGGATCTTCACACATGGTTTGGAAACTGATAGGTTCTTTGCACGGTTTAGAGACCGTGAAGCCTCCACACGGTCTTGGGACCATGAGGAGCAGATAGTCGGGGGGGGTGCAAGTTGAGAGGGTGAAGAGTTGGTGGTTCATGGTCTCGGGACCGATAGTGTCCTCGCAATCTTGGAGATCACTAGAGCCTTCACGGTCTTGAGATAGTGAGGGTGCTCATGGTCTTAAGACTGCTAGGGGTACGATCGACGTGGAGAGGACCGCAAGGGCAGACCGCGAGGGCAGAGGGAGATGGAAGTCATGAACTGTGAAGGTCCTATCAGTCTTGGGACTGTGAGGAGCAGACTACAAGTAGGTGTGGAGAGTGTTGGTGAAGGTGGAGGTCGCCTGTGATTAGCTACAGACCTGCTGGAGGTGGCGATGGCAGCTAGCGGTGATGGTGGCTATTGATGGAAGGTGAGGTGAAGAGGAAGGTGGAAATAGATGTACTTGAGATCAATGGAACTGGTGAAGTTGATCATGGAAGTGGCGTTGATCAGAGGATCTAGGGTTGGTGAGAGTCATCTTGAGTGAAGGTGGGCCCACAACCAGTGGGTGGGCCCAGTTGAAGATTTGACTTCATTACGACCAACTCAACCTGCATGAAAATCATATAGACCCTAGTCAATAATCTAGATAATCCAATTGATTAAGCAAGATTGCATATTGTAAGATTTTGGAGATAAAAGTGAATGTATTGAGCCGAATTGGGCCCAAGATGGGGACTGAAATCATGATGAATATGGATTCATCAAACATACCATCCACCCTCCACCCAAACTTAAATATTTTATCATCCTCGAGCAAACTCTAGGCCCAAATTGGATGGAAAAAGAACAAGTAGAATGGCCACCAACTACCATATTGACCTGACAATGGTGGCAACTAGAAGGAGAAGGTGTGGGCTGATCTTGAAAATATTTCCAAGATGGTTTGTTGGACCAATTTTGACTCGTGTACGATAGTGGGGGCACTCATATAGTAGAGGCTTGGTATAATGATTTCCCCAACACCAAGAGGTAGGGGAAGGGTAAGTATGTGTTGCATTGTAGTCCTTGGAGTAGGTTTGGGCCTAGACTTAGTCACCTTAACCTACATGCCACTTCTCGTGTACCTAGTGCATCAAGTACATATGGTTTATGTTGTGGCTTTGGCATTGTTGTTCCTAATCCATGTTGGTTTGGGTCCCCTCATCGTGATCCAACCATTGTTTTATCTTGGTGAATCCATAGGGATAAAATCTCCCTACACTATATGGCACACATCACTTTGTACAAGGTCTCATGGGTGGTGGCAAAGCCCCAAACTCCTCATCATTTGCTTCCATGGAAGCATTGCATCGTGCAGACGTAGGGTCAGGAATATCACCCTCAACAAGGGGTGCTCCCTCGAATAATTATGGATGTGCATGCTCAAGTCATCGAGGTCGTAAATGAGGTTGGATGCCATAAATTAAGTCTGAGTGGGAAGAGCAATCAAGGTGCAAATACCTTGGAATAGTAGTAATAGATGCCATCCTCCTTGGCCATATTCATAAAGGTAGAAGCCACCAAGTACTTGATATCAATCATTTAAGATGTCTTCTACGTAATGAGAATTGTGAAGGGAATGTGGATGTAGCTGAGGCTAGTACAAATTGTTCTGATGACTCTACCTTATTAGAATGTAAAACTAGTATTTCGCTACAACTGTAGGTGTAGATGATAAATAAGCATGCTCCAAAAATTGAAAATATCATCATGTAACACACACCATAAGCAGCATAGATCAATAATAGTGATGATGCTTAGGGTGCCAGTCGGATCGAGAATGGTGTAGGATAGGATGTTGTGAAGACAATAGATCACTTGGTATGAATGAATGGTGCCTTGGCACCATGTGGGAAGAAGGAGAGTTAGCCATGTATCTATTTCTAGAAGTTGTCGACATTGTACTTATGAGTGATGTGACTGCAATTTCGACATCACATTTGTCTCTCCAATCCTTGTTGGCATATCTGATGAGGGTGGTGAGGTAGTTGTTGTCCAAGGAATTCTCCTCTCCAAATATATAGAAGGTGAAAATACATTGGTTTCCATTTGTAATGTGCCTAGCGTAGATGGTGACAAACCCAAGAGTGAGCTTTTTAGATGGACTGGTGTCAAGGAACCATTTACTACCAAATCCTAAATCCAGATCACTACAAAGTCAATGGAGATAGGACCTAGGCATCCATCCCTAGCATGTTATTATCAAAGAGTGAATGTGGAAGAATAAAAGACTAGCATACATGAACATATAACAAGATAAAAGAAAAAATATAGCCTCAAAATTCAAAAGGTTATATGAATACACATTGTTTTATTACAAAATTTCAATTACATATAAAAAAGTACATTCTACAAGTCTGCTCATGTACACTAGGGATCTTACAACATGTCACCAGAACATAGCTCACCAAGCCATATAGTCCTAGACATCTTTGAACTAAAAAATATGTGAAACAAGCAGGTCAACACACAAGGTGTTGATTACATGATACATACATATATATATATATATATATATATATATATATATATATATATATATATATATATATATATATATATATTAGCTTTGTGTAATTGAAAAGATTGTATAAGTAAAAGAGTAAGAGTCAACAAGTTAAGTTCTTAGCAAAATGATAGACCATGTTTTATGTCATTTTAATTTAATCCAATTATACTAACAATATCATGTATCATAAGGCCTTTGACCAACTTCCCACCAGAAGGGTCTGTAAGAGTGCTCAAGATCAACTTACCGTTTGATACATGAGGGACCTCAAAGACCATTGCCAAGATCTAACCCTTTTATCCACATGGTCTATCCTATCTTGATAACTCAAGTAGGGCACTCAACCTTGTGTCCTTACCTCAAGAATATAGGCAGGCACATAAGGGTTTTATAGTGGAATTATATATTATTTTTTCAATTATAAAACTGATAAGACAAACATCAAGTACAATACTAGAATACCACATGGAAATATTTAAGCAAGTGAACAAGCATACATATGTATCACAGTTCAAGCAAGAAAGTCATAGTCATATAATTATTAAAGCCCATACCTAATTCATATATTCATAACCTAACTTATCCTTGATCATCTAACCACAACACACACCTTACTAAAAGCAAGATTACATTCATGTATTAGTTCTCATCATTAACCTGAATTAGTTCCATTTTAAGATTTTGGCCAAGTTAGGTTCAAGTTTATTATTATACTTCATTTTATGATCTTTTATTGATCTAGGGTTCATCATGAAGGCATAGTTAAAATTTCAAGTCAATATGAGGCTCAATATATTTTATATGATTATTTCCAAGTTTTAGTAACTTTTGTTCATAACAAGGTCATATGACTCATAATTGTGGATGCAAGGTTAAGGATAATCAAGTTAAGGGGTATAAGCATAGTATTTAATTTAGATGAACAAGACTAGTACATAAGAATAATAATCAAGATTAAGTGGATGTCCCAAGAGCAAACATCATACAACCAACATGGGATTTAAACATTTCACTCATACATGAAATCACCAATATAGTTTACATATGCCATTAAGGTTCAACATGAGAATAAGGTGGGACATCCAAATAGGTGTGAGAATTTGGTTTATTTGCTTGGTTATAGTTAATTCAGTTCAGTTAAATGATCAATTCATAGTTTGAGATTTTAACCGTTAACCTAGCCAAATTAGTGTTGGTTAATTCGGTTTTGGTTACTCAATTAATGGTTAATTCTATCAATTAATTTGGCTAACTAAATAACACTCTTTGTATAATATTGTATGAAAACACTCATAAAATTTTGAACCATTGATAGTATTGCATATTGTAACAAACTGAATCTTGGGTTTATTTGGTATTTAACTCATATTCTAGCTTTCATTTCCTTCTTATCATTTTTGGCCTTTTCCAATAATTTTCCTATCATTTCTATCCTCTTTGTCCTCAATGTTGAAATTGAGCAATACTTAATGATGTGTATTATATTTGACCATGGGTTTTTGCACAAATATCTCAACTAGTGTGTTAATTAGAGTCTAATAATGCAAAATGACCACTTATGATAGATAATTAGTAGATTATATAAATTTAGAGTTTTTATGGCTTTTTGGGACAAGAAATGATAAATAATGTGATTTTTAGTGAGTTAATGAAAGAAATAACCCTTTTATTTTCTCTCTCCTCCTAAATGTTAATAAAGCATAAAAAGGAGAATAGGAGGTGTGACATGACTATTGAATGAGTGTAAAATGTCCATCTCAAATTTCACTCAAAGATTTAATTAGAAATCTTTTTCGTATCAATTCACCCTCTTTAATACTTTAATGTACACATTAATGGCCAATATAGTGGTTAAGGGTTATATCTAGTGTAAAACGAAAATATAAATGCATATCAATAATATAGGCATCAATATTAGACTATGATCCAAATTTGTGGTCATTTGACCCATGTTTGATCCTCCAAATTGATTTTATAAGAATTTATTATAGTGTGACCAAGGTTTTCAATTCAATTTCATTAATGTGATGTGTAACACTAAAATCCCATTATTTTTCACTGTCACGCGCTACCTTTGTTAATTTCATCACATGTGCGCCATCCAACGACCCACATTTCATCATCTATGACCCATATCTGATCCGATGGCCCAGAGGTTGTCCTTAACCTTAGTTATGTGTGAGCCAGTAGACGTTTCTCGGCGCAATCTTCCCTGATCAATTTCTCAGTCAACGGACCACTATTTCTTCTGATTTCTTTTCCCCATGGTCCATCTCTCTCAACTATTTCAAAAGAGCCCTAGCTTGTATACTACCTCACTCGAACAACAAAATTCCCAATCTAGGGCTTCACTTCCTCTCCACCACCAAGTTGTAGAGGGTGCTCCGACCCTCATCTTGCCTATATAACCAGTCGTCGAGCACGCTTGGACCACAACCATTCCTCCTCCTCTTTAAATTATTCCTCTAGCACCCCCGAAGTCCATGACTTCCTCACTCTTCATCTCTAGCGATGTTGGTCTCATCCCAGAATTCCTCATTACCTCGGCCAAATAGCAAGCCTGGTAAGAATCCTTGGACATTAAGCTTTAGTTCTGCTTCATTTTTGTTCCATGCTTTCTGCTGGTCTTCGTATCCTATACATGGCAGCTAGGTCCCCGCTAGCAATAGTTGCCTAAGCATTTCAATGATCCCACAAGGTTAGGAATGGGTTGTTTGGCATCGTCTTGCCTCTATGAAGGTTTTGGGAACCTTCATTGAGGCTTAGCTTCTTGTTTTCTGTGGTTTTGGACGTGATTTTACCTCCCTCTATTCCTTACCTACGAAAGAGCTTTCTTGAGATCTTGATTACTAAGAGACCCTATCTTGGGATCTATAGGTCCACTAGACGATTACAAATTTGCCTACATCTCCAGTTACCTGAAGGCATGTTTCAGGCTCTCAAGATGATCGAAGTTTCGCCCCTAGATGGCTTGCTCCCACCATGGTTACAGGAGGAACAAGCCAGGCCATTATTGACCTTGGCACCCCTGTGACTCCAATTATATAATTAATTGAGCATGGGCTTTTGGTCCATTCACACTGGTTTTGATTTATCAATGTGATTCACGTTTCATGTGAAATGACTAAATTGCCCCCATATACTTAATTAAATGTAACACATGTTTAAGATTGTTTTTTCATTTCACTACTCATTTACATTAGCTTATATTCTTATTTAAATAACTGTCAGACTATAGTTTTCCTATTTTCTGATTGACAAGTTTTTTATTAATTCATAATAAATCAAGTCTTTATCATAAAAATATAAATAAATACTTTTCAGAAAGGATTTTTACAAGGAATACAATTTTATGGTTTTTAAGCATTGATTTGCATCCCCGATTTGATGTTTATTATAAAAACATTTTAATAATATTAAAACCCTTAAAATATGTAACTAATTCATTTTAACTACACATTTAAGAAATAAATATGTTTTCTTAATAAGGAAAATCCAAGTAATCGATTGGTCCAAGTTTTGAGTCCAAAAAAGATGGTTTTGACAGAAGGTCCAACGTTAGGGTTTCTTACACATTATGTTATATAAACCCTAATACATGTGTACAAATTTGTAACTAGGATAAAACTCGCGTCCAAGGTAGTAGTTGATCGCTTGAAACGCTTCCTGTCTGAGTGGATATCTCGTGCCCAAAGTGCGTTTGTACCTGGTAGGCGCATTGCGGACAACATAACTGTTGCACAAGAAATCTTACACTTAATGAGAAGGAAAACAACCCCTCAAATGATGGCTATCAAGGTAGACCTCTCAAAGGCCTATGGTAAAATGACCTGGCTGTTTATATCTGACACACTGATGAAGACAGACATACCATAACCTACCCGAAAGTACATTCTGAATTCTATCTCAGGTAGGAAGACATCCATCATATGGAATGGAAAGCAAGCAGATTCTTTCAAAGAAACAAGGGGTCTTCGCCAAGGAGACCCACTGTCTCCATATCTCTTTGTCTTGTTCCTTGAACGTGCCTGCCAATACATTGATAATTTGGTGCGGGAAAAGAAGTGGGCACGAGTCCAATTGTATAACAAGGGACCCAAGATATCACATCTTTGTTTTGTCGACGACCTTCTTATATTTACAAAGGCTGACGTTGCTGAAATTAAAACAGTGATGGATTGCTTTAACAAATTCGGTGCTGTTTCTGGCTAGGTGATCTTGGTTAACAAATCATGTATCCATTTTTCCAAGAGCGTCCCAGCAAGACTGAGAAAGTGCATATGCAGAGTGAGTGGTTTTACCCATTCTGAGAACATGGGAAAATATTTGGGGGTACCACTTATTCACGGTAGGGTGAAGATGGACACATATGGTAATATCCTTGAGAAGGTCACAAACAATATCAACTCATTGGCAGCTAGAACCTTGAGTCTAGCAAGAAGGGTGTGCTTAGCCAAAGTGACTCTCACGGCGATCCCTACCTACACAATGCAGACAACAGTGTTGCCAACAAAGATATGTGAGCGCATAGATAGCAGCATCAGGTCCTTCGTGTGGGGCGGAAGCCAAAAGAAACATGCCTTATCGCTGGTGGCCTGGAATAAGATTACTTGTGACAAGAAGCATGGTGATCTGGGATTGATGTCGATGAGAGAACTGAACCAAGACTTGATATACAAACATGCCTGGGATTTGAGTTCACACAGGAATTCCCTTTGGTGTGAGGGTTTGCTAAAGAAGTACATGCGGTTCAATGGGGGCTGTATACCTAATGTTTCTAGACTGGGTCGTGCTGTGCTACAGGGTAAATCCTTCATCCTCAAAAATTATGTTATGATCCATGTGAACGGTAGAGATACAAGTGTGTGGTTTGATAGATGGTGGGGCAGCAAAGCAATTTTGAAGGATGCCGCCACAAAACCTATACTGGAGGAATTACTAGATCTGAAAGTCTCCAACCTTGTTAACTTGGAAGGTAAATGGGATGAGGAGTTCTTGAAGGAGTGACTTCCATACGACATAGTGAAGAAGGTGCTACTTATAGCCACCCCGCTAAATACCAATGCTCAAGACACTCGGGCCTGATGTCACACTGACGCAGGATTGTTTACTACAAGAAGTTCCTATGAGATCATCAGGTCGGCAAGGGATGTAAGAACCAATGGAAAATGGGACTTAGTGTGGACAATGAAAGCTAGTATGAATATAAAGTTCTTCTTCTAGCTCATCAGTCACAATGCCCTATTAACGAACAGCAGAAGAGTTTCTCGCAACCTGACTACGAGTAGCCACTGCCCGATTTGTGGCCTACAGGAGGAAACTATTCTCCACGCCTTGAGGGACTACGAGCAGGCTGCGTAGGTTTGGAAGGCGATCATAAGTCGGAGGTATTGGGATCAGTTTTTCAGAGAGACAGTTACTTGGAACTGGATACAAAATAATTTGAACGCCCCTGCACCGCATTATACTCAGTTTGCCACTGGCTGCTGGCAAATCTGGAAGCACCAGAACCTGCAGGTTTTTGAAAAAAAGAAGCAAAGTGTGACCCACCTGAAAACCCTCATCATCAAAGAAGTACTCATCAACACAAAGGCATGGATTTCTAATCATCCGCAGAAGCTGAACGAGAGTAATCATTTTGGCTGGACTAGACCGAAGCAAGGCGTGCTGAAGATCAATATTGAAGCCGCATTCAATATGACAACCCGCAGAGCTGCTATTGTTGTAGTTTTCCGGGATAACAGAGGCCAATGGCATAGTGGATGGGGCAGGACCATCCAAGCTGATAGTGCTCTTGAAGCTGAAACTCGAGATATTGAGCTTGCTGTCGAGATCAGATAAGACCTAGGCTATGATAATATTTGCATTGAAACAGATTGCATGAACGCCAAGAAGGCTATTGATGACAAAGGCTCAAGTTTCCCAAAGTTATGCAGATGGACTACTGCAGTGCAAAGTGGGATGAAACCAGGTTGGTACTGTGCACACACCAAATGTGAAGGGAATAGGGTTGCAGACCAACTAACCAAATTCCATATCAAAAAAAACCGTGGCTCTTATTACTATAGGAGTCCACCTAATCACATTGTTGACTTAGTCAACATGGACATTTGTAATGGCAGTAGTACTACCAAGTTTAATTTTGTCTTGAGTAGTTTGGATTGTAATAGTTTGTTTCAGCTTGCAAGAGAGGGGCGAGATGAATAAAAAGGCCCTCTGACTTCTCCAAAAAAAAGATGGTTTTAACAGAAGGTCCAACATTAGGGTTTCTTACACATTATGCTTTATAAACCCTAATACATGTGTACAAATTTGTAACTAGGATAAAGTTGTCTTGGATACATGCTAGTTGGTTAAAGTGATGACTAGTAATTTAAATTGAGGTATGTCCAATCCTATTATATATGAGTTTGAACACTTGTCCTTCAGTTGGGCATTTTGATATCCAACCCTAATATTTCCAATTAGGCATTGTCTTAGCCTTTATTCTCTTTATTGCCTTCTTGTGGCACCATTATTTCAATTACTTATTATGTTTGGAACCCCAATGCTATATTGCTTTTATTTCCACTATGCCAATTTATATTACCCAACATGATGAATTATTGACTTAATTAACTAATGTAATGTACAGGAGTATAATCACCCATAGTGGGCATGTGTAAATTCACCCAGGGGAATGTGATAATTCTCCCCATTTATATATATATTCGGGTTCTTGGGAATGTGTTATTTCTCCCTCACCCAAAGGTTGAGGTTAGGTAGGTGCCTCAGGCCCTCAGCCCTATATTAGTTTAATGTAGTCATATAAAATCATGCATGCAACTTTATTACAATTTGACTTGGCAAAATTTTTAGTTATTTACTTGCGTCATACTTTTGAGATCTCTTAGCTTAGTAAATATTTACCTTGCCATATTTTAAACTATTAAATATCTTTATTCATTTAATTCGACACATACTTTTCTATCCTCTTGTTGGGTGATCCCAACCACCCAGGTTTAGGATCAGAGTGCGAAATAGGAGCATGGTGAACCAACCTAAGACTAGGAGAGGGTGTTCATCCTTCCATCATGGACTTATTTGTTATGTTATTTTGTTGGAGACATATTGATGTAGTTTGGTTTCCCTATACCTTAGATCTTTTTATTTGTATAAAGCATGTACACCCTTATTGGAAAAATTTGATGTACTCTTTATTTAATTGATTATAGACAAAGTTTTAACTTCTGCTGCTATTCATTGGTGTTTTGTTTACCATATTTAGTAGAGAGGTGATTTCACCTTATTTACAACATGGTAACAGAACCCATGGTAGTCAGATTCTTGACTATTTCAATTTGTCTCCCTAGTTAGAAACCCTTACCTCATATAGTTTCCCTTTAGTTAAGATATTCACCTTTAGAATTTACCTATGATAAAAGGTTGATTTAGGACCACAAGAATTTCATGTTAGAAATATCTTTAGTCAACTTTTAGGTGCTTAGCCGGATAGGTAGCTACTAGGACATAAGTTTAAAGCAAGTGTTCCTAGAAAGGGTCAGGGTCTGGGGGTAGGAAAAATTTTCCTCCACGCCACTAGCTTGGTTTATGAGGACCCACAGATCCATTTGACACCAGCCCGGGCTGAGATGATACTGATTGTTTTAAATACCATACCTTTAAGCAAATAACCTCAATGCTGAGTATCCTTAGGAACCTAAATGATGATTTGGGTAACCAAACAAAATTCCCTTATGTCCCATAAGTTCCTTATATGAGTCTTATATTTCCATGTTTAGGGGTAGTCTACCCTATACTAAACTTTGAGGTTTGGTAATAGTGAATAGTAAAACAATTAAGTGCTATATCTCATACATGGTTTGATTAGACTCACTCTTTTAACTCTCGTATATATTGACATGGTAGGTATACCCTTTTAAGTGGAGAAGTAGTAGTAGTAGTTGTGGTAATACCTTGATAGATTTGGAATTGCTAATTTTGAGGATGAAATCCTTTTAAGGGGATGGAGTCCTACAATACATTGAAATCTAGGTAATCTAAAATTTAGAAACCCGAACTCCATAGACATTATATTAGTGAGGTATATGATTAGTATTGACTAAAACAAATTATAATTATAATTTAACCTGTTTGTTTATATACAAATGAATATATAATAAGTCATCTAATAAATAGTTCATATGCGTGAACTCCGACATATACCTAGCTAAGGTACATAATATGAGTAAATCATGAATTGTGAATACACATAATGTTGACCATGTCATTCTAATGCTATGGTGAATAGATCTAATGCATGCTAAGAATGCATAGATAACATGTAATGGTCATGTTGACCTAAATCCTAAGATGTAATCATCTAACTTTAACATGTATACATATATATGTATATATTCTTAATGCCTTCATGATACATTAGTGACATTAGGTGTCATCATCAGAAAATATACCTTAATACATAGAAATGGAATATAATCACCTAATCATAACTTGGTATATGAATCAATTCATTAATATGCAATGTGTTCCACCTTATTCACTAAAATACATATAATGACTCAAATGTGATAAAGAGTAATTGGATTTACATAAGAATGATTATTAAGTATGCAATAATTCCAAATGCCTAATGTGATGTTGATTGCATAAATTATAATATGAAGTGTAAATAGGAGAAAATGGTCAATGATGACATTAATGTGAGTATGAAAAGTTATGTGATAATGTGTAATATAGGTGTAATAAATTAATTTGACATTATTTAGACTTAATAACTTATTGGATTAAATTATATATTCCTTACAAAATAATTTGTGGTAATTCTACATGATGGTAATATGAGGATAATGGATAATAAATTCAAGTGATTAAGGATTTTGACCTTATATATTAATAAATATTGAGATTATTTTGTAAATCCTAACATTGCTTAAAATTCTTAATTAGTAAATGAGAAATACATATGATTTATACATAATGTTGAGATATAATTCTTTTGACAACAATGTGAATATAACATGACACAAGTAATAGAATAATAAAGATGATGTAATTTCATAATGGAGATAATGCTAATAAGCCAAA
This sequence comes from Alisma plantago-aquatica, assembly GCA_963693085.1. NCBI lineage: Eukaryota > Viridiplantae > Streptophyta > Magnoliopsida > Alismatales > Alismataceae > Alisma > Alisma plantago-aquatica. The sequence goes on along the minus strand of OY856414.1, from coordinate 624,841,552 downwards.
ATGTTAATTGTGTTATATTTGATAAAAGATAATATGAATAATGTAAAACTTAGTAAAACCTGACTTATGAGTAGAGCATCTGAAGTACCATATATTAGAGGTAACCACCTAGTTGCTTAATGTTGGGATGTTACATACTCACCCTTCCCTCTTGTTGATATTTCGGGGATGAAATCCTATTTAAGGGGTGGAGTGTTGTAACATACTAAATCTCAGGTTTATTTTCTATTTAACCCATCTCCAAGCTTTCATTTCCTTCTTATCCTTTTTGGCCTTTTCCCTAAATTTTCCTATCTTTTCTATCCTCTTTGTCCTCAATGTTGAAATTGAGCAATACTTGATGATGTGAGTTATATTTGATCCACATTCATTTCAATGAATGGGTTTTTGCACAAATATCTCAACTAGTGTGTTAATTAGAGTCTAATAATGCAAAATGACCATTTATGAGAGATAATTAGTTGATTATATTATTTTAAACTTTTTTATGGATTTTTGGTACAAGAAATGATAAATAATGTGGTTTTGAGTTAGTTAATGAAAGAAATAACCCTTTTCTTTTCTCTCTCCTCCTAAATGTTAATAAAGCATAAAAAGGAGAATAAGATATGTGACATGACTCTTGAATGAGTGTATAATGTCCATCAAGAATTTCACGCAAACATTTAATTAGAAAGTTTTTTCATATCAATTCACCCTCTTTAATACTTTTATATACACATTAATGGCCAATATGGTGGTTAAGGGACATATGGCGTGTAAAATAAAAATCTAAGTGCATAGAATTAATCTAGGCTTTAATATTAGCCTATGCTCCAAATTTGTGGTCATTTGCCCCATGTTTGACCCTCCAAATTGATTTTATAAGAATTTATTATAGTGTGACCAAGGTTTTCAATTCATTTTCATTAATGCAATGTGTAACACTAAAGTCCCATTATTTTTCACTGTCATGCAACACCTTTGCTAATTTCATCACATGTGCACCATCCAACAACCTACATTTCATCATGTATGACCCATAACCGATCTGACGACCCAAAGGTCGTCCTCTACCTCAGTTAATGTGCGAGCCAGAAGGCGTTTCTCGGCACAATCTTATCTGATTGATTTCTCCCTCAACTGACCACTATTTCTCTTGATTTATTTTCCCCTTGGTCTCTCTCTCTATTGTTTTGAATGATCCCTAGCTCGTGTACTCCCTCACGCAAACAACGAAACACCCAATCTAGGGCTTCACTTTCTCTTCACCGCCAAGTTGCAGAGGGTGTTCTGACCCCACTCTTGGCTATATAGCTAGCCATAGAGCACCCTCAAACCACAACCATTCCTCCTCCTCTTCCAATTATTCCTCTATCACCCCTGAACTTTGTGACATGCTCGCTCTTCATCTCCGGTGATGTTGGTCTTGTCCCAACATTCCTCACCACCTTGGCCAAATAGCAAGCTGGGTAAGAATCCTTGGGCATTAGGCTTTAGTTCTACTTCATTTTTGTGCCATGCTTTCCATTGGTCTTCATATCCAATAGATGGAAGCTAGGTCCCCACCGGTGCTAGTCGCCTTAGCATTTCAATGAGCCCACAAGGTCAGGAATGGGTCGGTTGGCATCGTCTTGCCTTTGTAAAGGTTTTGGGAACCTTAGTTGAGGCTTAGCTCCTTGTTTTCTGTGGTTTTGGCCGTGATTTTACCTCCCTCTATTCCTTACCTACGATGGATCTTTCTTGAGCTCCTTACTACCACGAGACACAATCTTGGGCTGGATAGGTCTGCTAGATGATTATGAATTTGCCTACATCTCCAGTTACCCCAAGGCATGTCTCAGGCTCTCAAACTGATCAGAGTTTTTTCCCTGGATGGCTATCCCCTGCCATGGTTATAGGAGGAACAAGCTAGGACATGTATTGACCTTGGCATCCATGTGACTCCAATTATATAATTAATCAAGCATGGGCATTTTGGTCCATTCACATGTTGGTTTTGATTTATCAACACAATTCACGTTTCATGTGAAATGACTAAATTGCCACCATATGCTTGATTAAATGTAACCCACACTTAAGATTGTTTTGTCATTTCACCAGTTATTTACATCGACTTATATTTTGATTTAAATAACTGTCACACTATATTTTTCCTATTTTTTGATTGACAAGTTTTTAATAATTCATGGTAAATTGAATCTTTATCAGAAAAATACAAATAAATACTTGTTGGAAAGGATTTTTCACAAGGAATACGATTTTATGGATTTTAAGCATTGATTTGCATCCCTATTTCAAAGTTTATTATAAACACCATTTTAATTATGTAAAAAGCCTTAAAATATATAACTAATTTCTTTTAACTCCAAATTTAAGAAAGAAATATATTTTCTTAATCAGGAGAATCCAAGTAATCGATTAGTCCAAGTTTTGAGTCCAAAATAGATGGTTTTCATAGAAGATCCAATATTTGGGTTTCTTACACATTATGCTTTATAAACCCTAATACATGTATACAAATTTGTAACTAGTGTAATGTTATCTTGGATACAAGCTAGTTGGTGAAAGTGATGACTAGGACTTTAAATTAAGGTATGTGCAATCCTATTTATATATGAGTTTGAACACCTGTCCTTTAGTTAGGAATTTTGATATCCAACCCTAATATTTCCAATGAGGCATTATCTTAGCCTTTATTCTCTTTATTGCCTTCTTGTGGCACATTTATTTCAATTACTTCTTGAGTTTTGAACCCAAATTCTATATTGATTTTATTTCCACTCTGCCAATTTATATTTCCCAACATGATGAATTATTGACTTAATTAACTAATGTAGTGTACATGAGTACAACCGCCCATAGTGGGCATGTGTAAATTCTCTGAGGGGAATGTGATAATTCTCCCCATTTTTATATATATTTGGGTGTTTGGGAATGTGTTATTTCTCCCTCACCCAGAGGTTGAGGTTAGGTAGGTTCCTCAACCCTATATTAGTTTAATGTAGTCATATAAAATTATGAATGCAACTTTATTACAATTTGACTTAGCAGACTTCTTAGTTATTTACTTGCCTCATACTTTTTGAAATCTCGTAGCATAGTAAATCTTTACTTTTCCATATTTTAAACTGCTAAATGTCCTTATTCATTTAATTTGACACATAATTTTCTCTCCTCTCACTGGGTGATCCCAACCACCCAGGTTTAGGATCTGAGTGCGCAACAGGAGCATGGTGAACCAGCCTAAGACTAGGAGAAGGTGTTCATCCTTCCATCATGGACTTATTTGTTAAGTTATTTTGTTGGAGACATATTGATGTAGCTTAGTTTCCCTCTACCTTAGATCCTTTTATTTGTATAAAGCATGTACACCCTTATTGGAAAAAAATTGATGTACTCTTTATATAATTGATTATAGTCAGAGTTTTAACTTTTGCTGCTATTCATTGGTGTTTTGTTTACCATATTTAGTAGAGAGGTGATTTTGCCTTCTTTACAACATGGTATCAGAGCCTGTGGTAGTTGGAGTCTTGACTATTTCTATTTGTCTCCCTAATTAGAAACCCTTACCTCATATAATTTCCCTTTAGTTAAGATATTCACGTTTAGACTTTACCTATGATAAAAGGTTGATTTAGGACCACAAGAATTTCATATTAGAAATATCTTTAGTCAACTTTTAGGTGCTTAGCCTAATAGGTAGCTACTAGGACATAAGTTGAAAGTAAGGGTGCCTAGAAAGGGTCAGGGTCTAGGGGCTGGCAGAATTTTCCTCCGCACCACTAGCTTGGTTTATGAGGACTCCCAGATCCATATTACACCGACCTGGTCTGAGTTGATACTGATTGTTTGAAATAACATACCTTTAGGCAAATAACCTCAATGTTTAATATGCTTAGGAACCTAATATGATGATTTGGGTAACCAAAAAAAATTCCCTTATGTCCCATAAGTTCCTTAAATGAGTCTTAGATTTCCATGTTTAGGGGTAGTCTACCCTATACTAATCTTTCAGGTTTGGTAATAATGAATAGTAAAACAATAAAGTGTTATATCTCATACATGGTTTCATTTGACTCACTCTTTACCTCTAGTATATATTGACTTGGTAGGTCAACCCTTTTAAGTGGAGAAGTAGTTGTAGTAGTTGTGGTAATAGATTGATAGATTTGGAATTACTGATTTCAAGGATGAAATCCTTTTAAGGGGATGGAGTCCTACAATAAATTGAAATCTAGCTACTCTAAATTTTAGAAACCCTAATTCCATAGACAAGATATTAGTGAGCTATATGATTAGTATTGACTAAAAAAATTATAATTATAATTTACCTATTTGTTTATATATAAATAAATATATAATAGTCATCTAATAAATAGTACATATGCTTGAACCCCAACAAATACCTAAGGTGCATAATATGAGTAACTCACTAATTGTGAATACACATAATGTTGACCATGTCACTCTAATTTTATGGTAAATAGATCTAATTCATTCTATGAATGCATAGGTAACATGTAACGGTCATGTTGACCTCAACCCTAAAATGTAATCATCTAACTTTGACATATATACATATATATGTATATACCCTTAATGCCTTCATGATACATTAGTGACATTAGGTGTCATCATCAAAAAATATACCTCGATACATAATAATGGAATATAATTACCTAATCATAACTTGGTATATGAATCAATTCATTAATATGCAATGCGTTCCACCTTATTCACTAAAATACATATAATGACTCAAATGTGATAAAGAGTAATTGGATTAACATAAGCCTGATTATTAAGTCTACAATAATTCCAAATGCTTAATGTGATGTTAAATGTATAAATTATAATATGAGGTTTAAATTAAAACTAAGATTACTGGTTGTGATCACAAGTAGAATGAATTCCTTAGGATTGTGGTTTTCACCACAACTCACATTGCAATTATCATGTTTTCATTGATATTAATCTCTCCTAATCCTCCACAAAGAGACATGTTGAAAGAATTACCCATTCTCACAGAGTAATACACTACCTATTATAATATGAATCTCACTCTCGTAGAAATTATGTTATTAGTTAGGTTCTTTACCGAAATATTTGGGTTGTTCTCTTCACATTCGTAAGCCCTTTCTCAAGGTGTGATATAAAATATGTAAATCTATGAGTTTTCCAACCCTCAATCTCTATCTCAAAGCAATTAATGGTCTAAACAACTACCTATGGTGATCAAGCATAGATAATTCATGACACTTTCATAGATTTAGATCCAGAAATTAAGACACACACACACACACAGATATATATATATATATATATATATATATATATATATATATATATAAAATCATAATTGTTAATTACAATGAAAAACCAGGCTACATATGGATCCTATGGAAAAAGGGGATTATCCTCACATGATTTCAGTTGCTTTGCGCATAGAAAAGGAAGAAGAGAAGGAAGAAAACATCAAGAAAAAGAAAAAACCCTAGAGAAAGACAATGTGTATTGTTCCTCCTTACGAATGCGGTGATTTCTATCTTCCAACTACAAATCGGGCCACTGGTAGCGCATGAACTGCCCAGAACATTGCTTTCTCCTCTCCTTCCTCTCTTTTCCACTCTCTGTTTTACAATTGAATAGGATGTGCATCTTAGGTATGGCCAAACTCCCCGACATCATTAAGTCCCACCTTTTAGATTTAATATCTTGCCTGATCCCACTAAGTTGGTACTACCGACTAGGTGTCGCTAGTATCGACACCCCCGATAAGTTGCGGCTCCCTACATAGTTTTCTATACTATTGATTCAATGTCGATAGTGCCAAGATTTCTTGAGATTCTCCCTATAAGGTTGTCGATAATAACAACTTCTTTGGTCGGTATGACCGAGTTTTCTCAATTTCACTATTCCTTTCTGATCACATGTCACTACCACTGACAGACAAGTTGATAGTACCAAGCTGTGTAGTTTCTTGTATATTCACCTAAAAATCCACAAAAACAAACATAAGCTCCCAAATAACAATGAATCTATCAAGAACATTAAAATGCATCTATTTGATGCAATTAAATTGTCACATGATAATGGTAATAAATAATGCACAAAAGATATCAAAATGAAAAATAAGTGCACAAAAATCCATAATAAATAGGCAGTGAGAATGAAAATTATTCAGTGAATCAAACTTCCCCAAGCCTAAATGTTGCCCGTCATCAAGTAACACACCCTTAGATCTATTTGGGAAAAGTCAGCAAAAGGACATAAGATATGAATTTATATTCTCAACTATCTCCACCCGGTAGTCCCAAACAGGCCTTTATTGACCACAGAACAATGAACTACTCTCAAGAGACCAAAAATATTCATAAAATATGTCCACCCTTAGATTAGTGAAACACTATCAATAGAGAAGTTAACATCATAGTCAATCATGCATTCACTTGGTACATCATGTGATTCCCTATTCACATTGATCTTTCCTAACTATCAACTACTTGGAAGCAGTTCTCCTTATAAGAATGAATGAGGAGATCAATGATATATGTGGCCTACCAATAAGAGCAATGGACAAAATGATGTAGGTGTCTTACGAAGCATCACAAGTGACATCTGAATTATTCTGCATAAATGATGAACCTACTTGAATGAAGATGATGAGAAATGCATGAATCCTAATGCCTACTATTATGGGTGGAATGATGCATGTATTTAAAAACCTCATCAAATGGATGAGAATGAAGTAAATAAAATAATGCATAATGTGAATGTTTCCATTTCTTTATGAAGTACAATACCAACCTGAGTTTATGGCATCCTTTCTCCCTCTTTAATTCATAACATCAAATTTTTTCTCCTTTTTTTCATCGTCCCACTATTTTAGCATGGTAGCAATTTATGCTTGGGATTTACAAGAATATCTCATTCTTTTTTTTTCTAAGGATATGGATGTGTATCCCTATACTCTTATTTTAGAAGGAAACATTGTAACCACATGATGTAAACTGAATGACAAGAAAGCTATGCAATCTAGATGTAATTATTATGCAACTAGATGATATGCATAAAAGTTGTTGATTTTTTATTTTTGTTTTGTAACTAATGCATCAAAAGAAAAACTAACTATCATGTCACCTATTATGTCATGCAGTACAATCAAAAGGAAATGATTCCGGTTACCTGATTATCTTAAAGAGGTGGATCGAAATGGGTGGAAAATGGATGGAACCACATAATTAATAGAAAATGCCTTTCCTGAACTATTATATGTCCCTCTACTACTGACCTCTGTATAGGGTAACCTTAGGATTTCTTTCTAAAATTTCAATGTAAGATCCTATTAATTATTTGATGAACTCAGGCTCAAACCTGATCTTCATCCACATTACATGAATAATTAATATTTCCATTCATTCCAAGTGTCCTTAAGATGACTAACCCATACACTTCCTCCAAGTGATGTAACTCAAGAAATTGCGACTAAGACAATTTTTTCAATTTTCAATTTTCAATTTTTCATTGTATAAACATGGAAGGCAAACTCTATGATGAAAAAGCTAGAAATCATGCTTATATTGCTACATAATTACACTAGATAGATTATGGATCCTACAACTCGGAATAATAAAAACTAAAAAGAAAATAAAGACTAAAATAAAAATAAAAATAAAAATAAAGGATAGAGCTATTCCAACCCCCCAAGCATGAACTTGACTACATCATCATAGTCAAAATTCAACTTAAAAGGTGGAACAGTGGTATTGATTAATATGGTGGCGGTGGTTGGTGCGTATGGTCGATTCATGGGGATAGAAAGTCCCCAAAAATATCGGCGGCTGCTGTGGCATTTTTGGAGGTTGTGGATAGCCACCAAAATAGCCTCAACTCCAATAGTTATCAAAGAACTTCTACTGATAGGTCTCCATCCCATGCAAACGATTATGCATGTTCTCTTGGTTGGCCAACAGAAGTCGCTTGTTTCGAAAATGGCTTGTTGATTCTGGTAAAGAGGTCCTTAGACATCCTGGATGCCTGCCAGTGTAGCTGTCTGATTTTTTGCCCCTATTGAATCTCTTATAGCATTCCATACATACCTGCCATCGAGTATGGATCATCCTCTTAGATAGGTGGTGGAGCAGAAGAACTAGAGGCTCCATGTACTATAGATCGCTTGCATGGGACCTACCTCCTCATGATTGGGATTGTGGCCTCCTCCTCCTCTTCTTCATGTTGCTCCTGTTGTTGCTCTTACTTGACATCTTCTGATTTATCTTCCCGTGTGTTTCTCTCTACACACCACCTCAAGTGATACACTCCTTGCAAGTTGAAAATAGAATCAGGGAGATCCCTCTCTCGATATTGATCATCAACTGTACCACATATATATACCTTCCCATGATGCAGGTTGATGAGGTTTGCTCTCTTAAAATGTTTCACGTTCATCGTGGGAGTAGCCTTTAGAGATTTGGAGGTGGAGAGATCAAGATTAAGATGCATATCTATTGGAATGATAAAACCTCCAAAATGGATGGGTGGCATCCTTTGCACTAGTCGCTTCACCCACATAATGTGTTGCAAGAAGAAGGAACCAAAGTCCAACCAATTCCTCCCTAACTTTAGCAAATTATAAAGGAAGAAGAGATCCACCCGCTGAACCTTCCCCTATCCATGACTAGACTTGGAGAATATGGTGTTGCTCAATGTCAGTTATGGAGTTCACATGCCAACTGATGTGGTAGTCCTCTAGGACTTCTACTAAAAGTTTCCAGGAACCCTTGTAATCAAAGTTGCTGGTAGCGACGTGTACTTGACCCATCGGTCACCCATAGATGGCGTTGAATTGCCTCAGTGTCATTTGGTAGTCGGTTTTGAAGAGATGGAATTTGACGTGCCCTTCCCTCCATTCATCATAATGCTGAAGAATGTAACAAATCTCCAATGAGGACAAGAAATCATAGACGATATCTAGGAAGGTGAGCCAATTACCAAAGAAGGGGTGATTACCCACCAACCCCTGATCCTCACAAAATTGGTAGAGATTGTCGGTGAAGTCGACAAATGCAAGGAACACACAGTCTCCATACTGCATCGAGGAGATCTCTCTTTCCATTAGCCCATCGTAGATCTTCTTCACATAAAAGTTGACATGAATGATGCATGTTGATTTGGGTACCAATGTGACATTTCCTTTTGATGAAGAAACTGCTTGCCTAGACACCATCAAGCTGGTAGAAGAAGGGGATGGAGAAGAAAAGAGATCAAAGAAGACTCTGATTGGCCATAAGTTCTTGACCATTATTTCTTAAGAGATGTGTAGTGGAGGTATATATTAATCAATACTCACACCCCTCCTTATATAGACACCAGCTGGCCTACTGCCAACACGATAGTAGTATTGACCTTATCATCGGTAGTATTGATTTCTTCTCCATGATCCATGTGAATCAGTTCCAACCATTGATATTGAAAATCCTCATTAGTTGATGTCTGTAGTCGTAGATTGCCAAGCATTAGTAGTACCAACTTCAAAAAGTTGCATAACAGATCGGTACTACCTACTGTCAGATGCAGACAATCTTGATCATAGGTGGTGCTCCTATAGATCTAATGTTTTCTGATGTCGGTACTATCGACTTGGTATCAGTAGTACTGAGTCATTTAATTTTCTTGATACTTCCGAGCATTATCTTAGTATTTCAAACCTAGAGCATTGTTCAGTGTCAGTACTACCAAGTTGGATGTCGGTAGTACCGAGTCCTTATCAGTTAACTTCGGCCCTATCTGCAAGAAGCCAGTGCTACTGAGCATATTGTTGGTACCACTGAGATTTTGAATTTTGACTCGGCCATCCCTTAATGTCGTTGGTACTACCGACATTGTAGTTGGTACTATCAAAATTTTGTGAAAATCAACCCTGCCGTCCTTGTGCTTCTGTCGATACTAACGACATGAATGTCAGTACTACTTCTTTTGCTCAACCTTCACACCAAACATGAATGATAAAGGCACCTTTTTTACAATGAAAATAAAACAATGCAACTAGAATGTAAAGAAAAAAATCCTAAAATAGTAAGAGATGGTTGGGTTGCCTCCCAACAAGCGCCCTTTTTTTATGTCATAGGCTCGACGATCAAATCAACAAATACTGAAGCTTAATGAGCTTCAACTCATCTTCTTCCCAGACCACATCTCCCCCAAAGTAATGCTTAATCCATTGGCCATTGACAAAGAATGGCTCAGCCCCATTTCTTATCTCCACTATCCCATGGGGGTAAAGCCTTAACTACCATAAAAGGACCACTCCATCAAGACCTCAATTTACCTGGATGTAATTTGAACCTAAAATTGAATAGAATCAGCTTCTATCCTAAAGTGAAGACTCTATACAAGATGTGGAGATCATGGATCTTATTTGTTCTCTCTTTTAGATCCTAGAAGTTTCACAGGAATCTAGTTTAAGCTCAGCTACTTCATTCAATTCTAACATTCTCTTTTTCCCTGCATCATCCAAATTGTAATTCAATTTCATCAGGGGCCATTTGGCTTTATTCTCTAACTCCACAGGTAGGTGACAAGATCTCCCATAAACCAACCTAAAAGGAGTCGTTCCTATAGGTTTTTTATAGGATGTCCTATATGCCTAAAGATCATAGTTAACTTGCATACTCCAATTTTTCTTATTGGTTGATATTGTCTTTTCTAAGAGTTTCCTTATCTCCCTATTAGACACCTCAACCTGTCCCTAAGTATGTCAGTGATATGGAGTACCTACCCTATGTCTCACTCCATATTTATTCAACAATGCACAAAACTTATTATTGGTTAAGTGGGATACACCATCACTTATTATCAATCTTGGCACCCCAAACTTGCAAAACATATGGTCTTTCACAAATCTGCATATGACTTGGGCATCATTGGTGCAGGTCAAAATTTTTTCCACCCACTTAGAGACATAATCAATGACATTTAATATGTTTAATTTATAATTAGATGACATGAAAGAGGCCATGAAATCTATTCCCCGTAAATTAAGCACTTCAATTTCCTAATATATATATAAGAGCATTTCATATCTCTTTGAGATATTCCTTGCACGTTGTCAAGCATAACAATGAAGCACACAATTATATGCTTCCTTAAAGAGTGTTGGCCAATAAAATCCACACTCGAATACTTTGGCTGCTGTCCTAGAACTAGCATCGTGACCCCTAGTAGGTAGGAAATGAAAATATGCTAAAATACTCTCAATCTCATTATCGGGCACACACTTCCTTAAAATATCATCCCTACACTGCTTAAGCAAGATGGGGATCGTCCCACACATAGAACCTCAAAGATTGGAAGAACTTCTTTTTCTCTTGATGTCCTCAATCTTCTGGTAGCTCGCCACATGCCAACTAGTTTACAATGTTTGCAAACCACAAATCTTTGTTTTCCATAACAAACAACTACTCATCCGGAAATTTTTGCACTATAGGTATGTATACATCCTTTTCATCCACTCTTTCAAGCCTATACAAGTGATCTGCCACTACATTCTCTGTGCCTAACTTGTACTTGATTTCAATGTCAAACTCCTACAGTAGAAAAATCCACCTAATTAGTTTAGGTTTGACATCCTTCTTCTACAACAAATATTTAATTGTTGTATGATCAGTCCACACAATGACCCTTGCCCCTATCAAATAATGGTGAATTTTTTCAAAATAAAAAATACCACCAATAATTCTTTAATAGTGGTTGTATAGTTTAATTGGGCATCATTTAGGGTCTTAGACTCATAATAGATGAAGATGGATTCTTGTCATGACATTGGCCTAACACAACCCCTACCCCATAATCCGATGTGTGACACACCTGCTCAAAAGGTTGGCTCCAATCTAGAGCCTGAAGAACATGTGCAAAGACTAGTTTCTACTTCAACACCTCAACCATCTTCAAACACCGCTCATCGAATTTAAATTCAGCGTCTTTTTCCAACAATTCATGAAGTGGTTTTGTGATTTTTGAAAAATATTTTATGAAACACCGATAAAAACTGAGATGTCTTAAAAAACACATGACTCCCTTTACCGTGTATGGTGGATCCATCTTAGAATCACCTCAATTTTAATTGGATCAACCTCCATTCCCCAATGGGACACCTTGTGTCCTAGGACAATTCCCTTACTCACCATCACGTGACACTTCTCCCAATTCAAAACCAAGTGAGTGTCCTCACATCTTTGCAAGACTTTGTCTAGACTGTCAAGGTAGTACTCAAATGAATCTCCATACATTGAGAAATCATTCATGAAAACCTCAAGACAACTCTCTACCATATCAGAAAAAATGGTGAGCATACATCTCTAGAAAGTCGCCAATGCATTACACAAACCAAAATGCATCTAAAGAGAATGTGCCATATGGACAAGTGAAAGTAGATTTCTCTTGATCCTATGGCTCGATGGAAATCTAATTGTACCCCAAATACCAATTTGATAATGTGTCAAAGTGCACTACAATCACTAAGATATTAATCCTAGAGTTTAACCTTTTTATACTATCCAATTAAGACTAGTATAGAAGGGTCGATCCCACAGGACACCATTCTTTAGAAAGTAGACTCTAATCTGAATTGTTTTGTTGAACTTTTTATTTCTTTTTGGTATTTTTATTTTTTAGAACATGAAGTAAAATCTGATGGGGGGTTGATGATTTATGATAGAATAGGGAATGAAACGCAAGAAATAGGATTACACTAATAAGAAGTAAAATTACTCTATCACAAAGAAAAGGAGATGATTATTAGCACAATGAAATATTATGAATGGAAAGACTAGAATGTAAAAGGAGAAGTGGATCAAACGATGATTGAACTCAGATGAGGGAATATTGAGGCTTGTAGGTGTTTCCACCACCTTTACCTAGGTGAGAACCAAACTAAATATTTTAAATGACAAACGGATGAAGGCATGTGAATTAACAAAAATACACAAAAGATGAACTCTAAATGAGCCCATTGGTCCTGGTGCTCAGGTTTCTTAGTTCATCATCCAAAAAGAGATAAATCCATGATCATTTCAAAACCTCTATGTGATTGGTTTTATTGTTCTAAATCTGGGATTCCATGGTCATTTCACCTGGATTAACAAAGAATCTAATTGAGGAATCAGTTCGATAGACCATCAATTCTTAAAATGAAAAGCCATATATTAGAAGTCATTCTTAAGATTTAATTAAATTCAAACCATGGATAAGGGGCTATTCCCCTTACCTTGATAGAAAAACTACTCACTCATGATTGTAGAATAATGGGAGATGGATGAAGAAAGTGTTCTAGCCATATTCTAGACTTATCAAAGGATTCATCCTTATGTTAGAGACTATTAAATGGCTAACTCTTAATTCCTTGATCCAATCTATAGAAGAAGAAGAAGAAGGAGAAGAACTAGATCTAGAACAATTGAAGTAAAGGGACAACCAAATTAAAAGAACACTTAGCTTCTGAACAAATAATCATTATTGATGAAAAAAATATAAGAACACAAGGGAACAATTGCTTGGAAATTCTTCGTACCAAAGATGATGGTTGTGAAGAGGAAGTGCCCCTCCTTTTATAGGAGGAGGGGGCTTTACAATTAGGTTTTTGGGGTAAAAGAGGGCTGGCGACTGCATTTTGAACTAGTTTCGAACTACTAACCGATCGGTTGGGGGAGCGAGCCGATCAATTGGGTTTTGGAAAGGGTGGGAGATGAGGAAGCAGTCAGCAACCCTAGGTCTGGGTGGTGGCATCCTTTGACTTGCTAAGCTAAAGCGGGGAAACTCCCACTTTGGAATCTCAAATGAGCATTTCATGTTTGAATGGTGTGCTGACTCAACTGGGTGTTTGAACAAGGTGCGGCGGCTGAGGTAATGTCAACAAATCATCTGGAGAGAGTGAGTTGACCATCTAGAGAGAGTGAACTGATCGTCTAGAGAGAATGAACCGATTGTCTAGATTCTAAAATTGCTCAGTTGGAATGTCAACCGATCGACTCATGACACGATTCTGCAAGAATTGAATAGTTTTTTATGAGAATAATGTTTAATTGCGATGAAAGGAAGCAGATAAAAATTTGTTCTTTTCCAATGGATAAAAATAAAAAATTCCATGTAATAAGACTTAGAAGGCTGTGCATAAGGATGCTAAATTAGCACACATCAAAATATCATATACTTAACCCTTTGCTTGTCCTCAAGCAATTAAAATATCAAAATAATTCAAAGTTTTATTTTGGAAGAAACATGTTCATTATATCTTAATTAGCATTATCTTCTATCCTTTTCATGGCCAAGCAACCCATCTCCTAGAATCAAAAAATACAAGTTCTATATTTCTTATAAAAACATTGTTCATAACTTTCTCTTTCAAACTTGTACGTTGTACAAATAGTCTTAATCCTACTTACATTTGAACACCATAAATTTTTTTTTGTAAGGGGATGAGGAAAAGAGGGGTGTGGAAGAAGGATCTTTCCTCTATTCGACTTGGGATGTGATTCATGGACTTGTGGTTACATTGACCACAATTTTTTGTGTGCTATTTTTTGGCATCTTTTGGCGGTACACCCCTATTACATTTACGAGAGGTATGAAAGTGAAGGGAGAGGGAGCACGCTACCCTGAGCTCAAGGGTTGGCATGCAGATTATTTCCCAGTGTAGAGTACTCTTTTTTTTGTAGAGTGTTGTTGCATTAGTAAGAAAAATCATGTAAATACATTATATGAGAAAGATTGATTAGTTAATCTAATGCTAAAGATAAGAAAGTTTGCATTTGAATCTATTTGATACTCTAAGCCTTGCCATCTTTTCCAAGAATATTACTAATCAAGGTCAATTGCGACGCAGCAGTGCACATACATGGATTTGATGGAACATGCCTCGTGTGGTGAGATCACACTGGGAAAGTGATGCACGTAGCGGGGACTAGGCGGCCAACTATCCAGGATGTACCGACAACAGAGGCATGGGCAATTAGGGAGGGCATGTGATAGTCCAAGGAACAACACATATCAAGGCTTGTGGTGGAATCAGACTCGAAAACCATCATCCAACTCATAAAGGAAGAAGATAAAAGGCCGGATTTGCTTGGAACTCTACTTGCAGATATTTATAGTTTAAAGTCTTTTTTTTAGTCTATTAGTTTTGCTTTCTGTAAAAGATAGGCAAATGGACTAGCACACCTGCTAGCTCGTGAAGCCGTCATTAGTTCTAGCTCTTTTTTCTTATCGTTGTCTTTTCCTCAGTCTGTATCAAACTGAAATGAGCCATCTTTGAGCTCGGAGTAATAGAAAGATGGTGATTGACCTAAAAAAAAAGAGTTGATGGCCCTGCCACTATTTCTCACACTAAATCTTGTCCAGCCATTGGTGGACCTCATAGAAACTGTAGGCATCGACATCATCATCTGGTCTTTGCTTGGTGCAACAGCGGGGTGGTGGTGGTCCGGTGACATCATCATGAGCCTCCAAAGAGACGCTCCTCCTATGGGCCTGTGGCTCGGGGATGGCACCTGGGTCTGGGTACTCCATACTGTACCTTTGGATGTGTCCTGGTAGATTGGTGAGCTCGTAAAGAAGGTTTGCTACTACAAACCTTGCATGCAAGGGAAGCTGTAGAACCTTCTATGAATCCTTGAAGAGGAGATAGTAAACGCCATCGGCACCCAAGAAAATGAATTTACTTCCGTTCATATAGTAACTGTCGATCAGGTGATTTTTGAGTGGGAGTGGTGTGAATGGAATGTGGGTGTAGCCAAGAAAGATGGAGAGATGAGTGATGAAGTGGTTGATGTGAAAGGAGGATGCGGTGGTATGACTGGCTTGCTGCTGAAATGTTCTAGAATGACATTCCTCCAGTTGAAGGGTTTTTCATTCAAAAGACACCAGAGGGCGTAGAGTTCAACCTGAGTAATGGCTCCCTGATTACCTTCCCTACTGAAGATCGTGCAAGCAAGAATGCGGTGGAGGTAGCAGACCACAAGGTTTTGTATGCTGGAGGCCTTGGGCCCACTAGGAAGGTGGGGCATGCGACCGGTGATTTTAGCCCAAAATTTGTCTCTGTCATACTGGTCGGGGTAGGAATCATGGGATCACTCCAAGAAATGATCCAACCACTAATCATCTCTGCCGTTAAGGATGAAAGAGGTGAGCTGTCGAGTAGAGATTTCCATATTTTCTCCAAAAATCTGGATCTTACAACTAGAATTCCCCTAGGAGCAATGATAGCGACAGAAGGTGGTAATGAACTCGAGAGTGAGGTTGCTATAGAAGGAGGTGACGCGATAAGGGAAAAGGAGGATATGGTTTTTGTAGAAGATGTTTTCAGTGGCTTCTCAGATTCCTAATGCATCAAGGGTAGTACCACAAGTCCATCGGGGGAGGGAGACACCCATGGAGAATATGTCTTCGAAATGTTGAAGGTGTTCAGTGCTGGTGAACTGGACGTAGCTGCCTAGAATGGGGGTGATATGAGGTAGATGAGGGGTGGTGGAATTTGGGTCATTGCTTTTCTTTTGGTTGCTCTCCATTTCACGGAGAAGAGTCTTTGCATCGTGGATGTCATTGAGCATATCCTTGGTGAGGTCGGGTGATGATTCACTATTGGGGGAAGGTGTGCGGAAACGAATCCCAGATTGGGATCTAGATTGGCGAGGTGGATCGTGGGAGGATGAGGCAGTGGACTTTTCCTTGTTTTTGCAGAAATAGCTGAACATGGTTGCAGGCGTGAATCCAAACGACCGACTAACAAGATGAAATGATCGTTTGGTACAGTGAAATGGGCAGTTGGAAGAATGAGTCGATAGATTTGGTTGAGAGGGAAACTGAAGGCGAGCACGAAAGTGGACCAGGGGGAGGAGACGGGGCAACCAAGCTCTAGGAAGGAGCTGAGTGATTCTCTTGTTAGATGCTCAACTGGACTGAGTGGAACGGTTGGTTGTACAGAGTAGAACGGTTGGCGGTGAGTCTTGTGAGGGGCTCACTCATGGAAAAGAGATGGCGCTGCGAGGAGCTCAGCTAGGTTGAGGATTAGCTGACTGAAGTAGTGAGGCACTCAGCTTGCTGAAGGGCCGATCGACGGATGGATCGACAAGGAGCTCACACGTGGAGGTCGGCAGTGTGCGGAGATCGGTTGGACTGAGGGCCAATCAGTCTGCTTGTCATCGAGATCTCAAGTGGGTGGCATCTATGTTAAAAGAAGAGAGGAATGAGAGTGTGAAGTGAGTGCTCAACTTGACTGGTTTATAAATACGTTTGTGGGTGCCAAACCAGTCATTTGGCTTTGTGAGCCGATCAATTGGTGCTTCTTGGGAAAGAACATTCAGAAGGAATCTGATGTGTTGGAGTGGCTTTTGCTTTTATATATTAGTTGGATCGATGCACGGGGAAGGGAGGGGCCGACATTTGAGACAATCAGTTGAGAGCCTAATCGATCAGTTGGCCTGTAAAAAAAAATCATTTAGGGGGTTGAACCAATCGGTTGGCAAGGTGAATTGATCATTTGGTTTGACTGAAAAAGGAAAAAATTACACGATGAAATAACAAGGTAAAGATAAAGCCGTGGAAGGAAGATAGGTTTGGGTTGCCTCCCAACAAGCACCTTATTTTACCCAACAAGCGCCTTGTTTCACATCGAAGGCTTGACAGGTGAGAGACCAACTTATTGAGATCGGGAGGATTTTTATGGGTCGGTTAATTCAAGATCTTCCAAGGATGAGCGTTTATTTGTATCTGAAGCAACAAGGTCTTTAGTGGTTGTGTATCTTTTTAGTCAATGCTCATTAACTTTGAATTCCCCAAAAACTTATCCCAGAGAAGAAAGGTATCATTTGGATATGCACTTTTGATGAGGTAGGGACCATACCATTTAGACTTAAGCTTTCTAGGAAAAATCCTTAACCTGGAGTTATACACTAGAACCTGGTGACCTTCTCTAATGTCCTTGCATTTGATGTGACCGTCATGCCAAAGTTTAATCCGGTCCTTATAGATTCTCACATTCTCATAAGCACTCATTTTAAGTTCATCTAGTTCATTTATTTGGAGAAGATGTTTTTCTCCAGCTGCCAAAAGATCAAAATTCAAGTTTTTAATGGGCCAACTGGCCTTGTGTTCTAATTCTATCAGTGGGTGGCATGATTTGCCATAAATCAGCCTGAACGGGGTGGTTCCTTGTGTCAAACTCAAGAATCACATTCACCACCATCATTGTGAGTACTGACTGTGACTACCATGTCATGGTTCCTTATGTCAAACTCACGGTGCGTCTGTCCGGGACACTTGTTCTCTAACAAGTACCTATGTGTTTGGTTTGATATCTCTATATCATGACTAATGAGATTCTGTCATCAACCAACACCACAATCTAGTCTTGTGTGTCATTGCTGTCTATCTACCTTCCACAATGACATCCGACTAGGGACATAATAAGAATGTACAAACTCTTATCATCCTTATGATCTCATCGTTCAGGTCCTGAACCTGAAGGCATACGTCATTGAGTATTGTCATTCTCTAGACATTCAATCAGTTCTATCACTATCTCATATGACTGAACTAGAAAGAATTGGAAGCTTTCCTTTGATTTTTATCAAATCAGTCTTAATGTATTCCACCAATCATCTCATGATTGGCTCATAGGGCATACATACCAACAGACTCCCACTTGCACTGTGAGCCAATCACCCTTGAATCATATTCATAGTGATCTTCAAACATGTCCCACATGTTACTGTGCTCTAGTGCCAACATAGTGAGTAATGGAAACACTTTGCCAAAGTCAGTATAAATTGCATGTCTCTCATCTCTTCGTTGTACGTCACACTTATGAGATGGAGTTGCCATAATATGTGATCTAGTATTCCATTGCTAACCTTTAGCCACATTGCATGATCAAGGATTCCATACTTGTCATCAAGACTGGAATATCTATAAGTTCATCTCATGAACTTCCAGATCCATATAGTATCCATTGTTGTTCTCCAACACACGAATACTCGACATTTCCTTTTAAATGGTTTCATTGGAACACTTCCAATTATCAAAAAACTTTCACTTTTATATATCCTATATATATGTTGAGATTAATTTTCTGTCTTTTTCGAAAGTTCACATCAATGAAACTCTTTAGATTGAACTCTTCCTTATCTCCATAGAACTAGTACTTCTCAAGTACTTATCAAGTTCTCATGGTATTCCAGTAACCCTTACTAGAAATAGACAGACATCCACTCGTCATGTCTCACATACGAGTTATCAGGATGAGCACATCATATTGCCATGTCCTACATACAAGATGATGAATGCATTTTGTTCTTTCCATGTCAATACATGGAAGATAATGGGATGATTACATACATGATAGATCCATATCTATTCTTAGTGTTCCCATTCTTCATAAGAATTGGACACTTGGCCTTGGGATATTAACTCCATGTTACATGGACAAGTTTTCTCCCACTGAATCTGTGCATACTGAACCATTCAGTACAGATTGCCAATGTATGCTTTCTTTTTTCAGGTCAAGAGTTTTTCGAGAACTATCTCTATAGATCTCTATTCCTATCACATAGGAAACATCTCTATCTTCCTTCCAGATAATTTCCACTTTTGGATTTCCATTCTAGAACATTTCCATTTCACATCAACATGTGAAATGTGAACACGCTCCCACTAATTCACAGATCCCTTCTTTATCTTTGACATATCAGTCAAAGCCTTTGACTAAATTATCAAAGTAAGGATCCAATTTTGAGTTGCTTATACTCAATCAATCACATTGATTAGTCCATTGTAACTTATAGACTTCATTTGCATTAGTGGATTCATAAACCTTATAGGTTGTGTCACGTACACATCCTTGTTTTATTCCTCATAGGAATGCGGTTTTAGTATCCATATGCCAAATGTCTTAGTCATTAAGTTGAAATCAACAAGCATCATCCTTCTCAAAATGTTATCCATGTGTCTTAACACTTAAGACTCAATTGCACTTATGGATTTCATCCAATGGGTGCTACCATCAAGGTCATACCTTATGGTTCACATGGATGTCATTTAGGATGTAATGGTCATAAACCATAGCTCAAAATTCGGTTCCTCATGTTCATCTAGATAGTTGACTCATCAAATGAACAACTTATCACATAGATAAATGAGGTGTATCTGTCAAGGATATAAGAACTCACAACTCCTTATGATTCTTAATATCCTTTATTAGTGTGGGGTATTCTTTTATTAATATCCTTTAATGGCCTTAGTTGATCTAGAAATGGATGGAAGGACTTCCTATAACCTTAGAGAGTCTTCTAGAATCTTATCTCTTCTTTAAGGTTTTCCCAATCCACCTATTAGAAGGAAGTAGAATGACTTCTCATCTTATCGTTCTCTTTAAGTTGTCGTGACTTGATCTATGTACTCTCTCTATTTTGGGTAATTTGAGGATGGGAACAGCTAAAATCCGAAAATTAATTGAGAAAACTTGTTGCAATATTTCCATGATCCAGCATATTTTTTTGCTTTGAAAGTTATAAATAAGAAAACTTATATCAGTTGAACACTTGCAGATGGCCCCAAAAACCAGGAACAATAGGGATGGTGAAGGGACCTCTGGTACTAAAGACAAGGGGGAGAAGCCCCGTATGAATGATGATGAAGATGTCAGTTCTGCCAATAAGACCACTGATATGGGGGAGTGGTAGTTGAAATAGAAGGCCATTATGGATGCCTTCCATGACCTAGGATTTTCTAAAACTCAGCCCAGAAGCCTTCTATGCAGAAGACAAAGATGATGTCCTAGACAAGGCTGATGCCTAGTTAGTGTCCATGGAGAACACCTTTATGGTTTTGAGGTGACTTGAACAAGACAAGGTCGGTTTTTCTACATACCAGTTGAAGGGGGTGGCCAAGTTGTGGTGGGAGAATTATATCCGGTCACAACAGGTCATCCCTGTCAACTGGGAAGCCTTCAAACCCATTTTCACCAATCGTTTCCAACCCACATCTAAGAGAAAGGAGAAACAAAAAAAATTCCTCACCCTTACCCAAGGAACTAACACAGTGGTTGAATATAGCCAACGGTTCGGCCTTCTCCAGAGGCATGTCACCAGCCTCACTGAAGAACAAAAACTTAAGTGTTACATTGATGGGCTCTTCCTTACCCTAAAAGCTTTTGTATCCTCATCCAAACCCACCAATTATCAAGATGCCTATGACCATTCCTTGTCCACGAAAAGAACCCTAGGGATGGGACATGGGAAACCATTACCTACCCTTGCCTATCTAGGCCTAATTGAGGTTGTACATGAAAAACCCGAATAGAAGGGAAAACCCCATATTGGTGACAATAAAAACAAGAACTGACAGAAGAAATAGAGAAATCCACCTACCCAGAACTACAATCAAGGCCAGATCTAGAATTACAACCGTGGTCCTGCACAAAACTAGAATCCTGGCCAAAACAGGGGTCAAGGCCGGAATGCCAATATTCCTCGTTGCCGCAACTGTGGTAACTTCCACACTGGCCAATGCAAGTATCTGTCCCCGGTCTGCCACTACTGCCAACAGGAGGGTCACTTCAGAGACAACTGCCCCCACCCTCCTCCAGCATGGGCCAGGAAAGGTGAACATCGACAAGCCCGTGTCTTTTCTATGAATGCAGATGAGGCGAAGGACAATGAAAACAAACTCATAAAAGGTACCTTTTAAATTCAAAATTATTTCCAAAACATGGTATCATGATTTTCTTGTACAAAATCCTTACAAAAAATATATGTACATGTAGGTATGATGCAAATCACCGACCATTTTGTTGTTACTCTATTTGACTCTGGGTCAACAAACACCTTCATGTCCAAGAATCTTGTCTCTATGTTGAATCTTGAAACAAGGGACTTAGGGTACATACTTGATGCAACTACCCCAAGTGGGAAGATGAAAGTCTCCTACTATATTGTCAAAAAAGTCCCTCTATCTTATGTTGGACGTAGTTTTGAGTCAGATTTCATAATCTTAGACATGGAAGACTTTGACCTTATTTTAGGGATGGATTGACTCCATAAAAATCATGCTCTGATCGATTATCGTGCCAAGAAAGTCATTATTTCCAAACCCAACCTCCCTATTCTTGTAATTCCTGGAAGGAAAGATCTAAATCAAAATGTTGTTATTTCTTTGATTAAAGCCCAAAAATTGATAGCTAAAGGGTGCAAAGCATACCTAACAACTGTAACCATAGTCAATCCTGATACGAGTGCCCTAGAAAACATTGATATAGTGCAGAAGTACCTAAATGTCTTTCCTGAGAAGCTCCCTGGGCTACCACCAGATCGTGATTTCGAGTTTTCTATCGAATTAGCACCTAGTACCACACCTATTTCTCGGGCACCCTATTGGATGGTTCCTGTTGAATTGAATGAGCTGAAAAAGTAGTTGCAGGAATTGCTTGATAAGGGTTTTGTCCGCCCTAGTACCTCTCCTTGGGGAGCCCCCAATCTATTTGTTAAGAAAAAGGATGGTTCCCTTCGCATGTGTATTGACTATGGTCTGATCTATCAAGCTACTTTGAAAAATAAGTATCAACTGCCCAAAATTGATGACATTTTCGATCAACTCCACTCTGCCCATTTCTTTTAAAAAATTGATCTCCATTCTGGTTACCACCAACTCAAAGTTTAGGACAAAGACATCCCTAAAACAACCTTTTGAACCCAATACAGGCTTTATAAATTCCTTTTCATGCCATTTGGGTTGACTATATTGGGTTTTAGGCGAGATAGAGAAGGTAGTGGAAACAAAAATTTTCTTCTCCCAAACCTAGAATAAAGGAATCACGTCAATGTCTATACAATAGGAAGGATGGTTTGTAGAGGCGTACCTTGTCCCGAGGCTTGCTCGGTGACGTTACCTCGCAGCTTGCGTAGTCTTCACCTCCGATCTTAGACACTGTCTGAACAGCTCCTGGTCTCACCGGGACTGTCGATATTGATAGCTATCCTCCGAGCGGCAGAAGTCTCCCGCCTCTGAAGTAGTCCACACGAACCACCTGAAACTCCGATCTCCTTGTCCCACAAGGAATAAGGAGTTGTACCCTCCTGTTGGCGTACTAGTCACCAACACACTCTCCTACAACCAGTTGCCTTTCTGTAGTTGTCTTTCCCTTGTTGTGCCTCCATTATCGGGTAGCACTTGCTCGGGCTCTCTCCCAATTGCCAAAACCAGAGAGAATGACAACTTTGTAGAGCAACTGGTGCACTGAGTTGTTGTCCTGAGAAGCCCCCACTACCCCTATATATAGGAGGGTCATGGGATAAGGTTCTCTACCCCGGGCAATGCAGGATTAAAGCAGGAGTAGAAGGGTTCGAGATTTTCCACAAAACAACCAACTACGCCAGTTGAACCGATCATTTCAACCCTGAAATGGTCATTTGGTGACCTCAACCGGTCAGTTCACACCTGAACCGATCATTTGGGACACCTGTGCTGATCAGTTCACTTCTGAGCCGATCGGTTCGTGGTCCTAGTCAAACTCAAATTGACTTTCATATTTGTTTCCGATTAATCAAATATTAACCCTTATCCAAATCGAATTTGTAAAAGTGAAACAAATTGTATTTGCAAAATAGTCTTATGACTTTCCAAACGATCTTGGTTAGATCAGTTGAGCCGATCAGTTCAACTATTGAACTGGTCGGTTCAGCTTGCCTTGAGCCGATCGGTTCATCACATGAGCCAATCGGTTCACCAACCTGAGCCGATCGGTTCATCACATGAGCCGATCGGTTGGAGTAGCAGACTATGCAAACTCAGTCAATCACAGTTTCAATCAATCTGATATTCTAATCAATCGATCTAACACCTTGAACACTATGATATTGAGCTATCAATTGATTGAGTGTTTAATTGAACTACTAAACTCCTTTAGTAATAAATCTAAACATCATTTGTGGATAAACTCCTCTTCCAGGTTAAATCCTATGTGTGTGACCCTGCAGGTCCATTTCACGTTGGCAATGATAGTCCATAACACTTATGACTTCACAAGAAAACAGCAGTGCCTAGTCGCACATGAGTGCCACCCAAGTGAAATAGAAAGTTGGAGAACAAATTTCAATCCTACAATCTATGAATGGTGTTACAGTGTATGTATAATTCGTTTGTCACTGATATCCCGAATGAACTCAAGGCATGGAACAATCATCCTGTCAACGTTCATTCACTTTCTTGATCTCAGAGTAGATTGGAGGAGATATGTATGACATCAATTTCGCATATTGATTCACACATGCGTGCGCACGCCTATCTCAATCCTACTCATCAAGTGGCCATGGATATCAAACTCCCTCAGGAGGGACAAATCCCATATCTATCACTCACCCCTCAAAAGCCCCATGTGTCAAAGCCACCCAATCATCACCTTTATAAAAGCCCATTTTTCAGGACTGCATTTGATGATATCAAAGTGTACCCAATGACATGTGTTGAGTGTAGTGATTTCAAGTCAAAGAATCACACTCACCACCATCACTGTGAGAACTGATTGTGACTACCATGTCATGGTTCCATGTGTCAAACTCACGGTGGGTCTGTCCGGTAAACTTGTTCTCTAACAAGTACCTATGTGTTTGGTTTGATATCTCCATATCATGACTAATGAGATTCTGTCATCAACCAACACCACAATCTAGTCTTGTGTGTCATTATTGTCTATCTACCTTCCATAATGACATCCGACTAGGGACATAATAAGAATGTACAAACTCTTAGAATTTGTATGATCTCACCGTTTAGGTCCTTAACCTGAAAGCATACGTCATTGAGTACTGTCATTCTCTATACATTCAATCTGTTCTATCATTATCTCATATGACTGAACCAGAAAGAATTAGAAGCTTGCCTTTGATCTTTATCAAATCAATCTTAATGTATCCCACCAATCATCCCATGATTGGCTCTCAGGGCATACATACCAACAGACTCCCACTTGTACTGTGAGAAAATCACCCTTGAATCATATTCATAGTGATCTTCAAACATGTCCCGATGTTACTGTGCTCTAGTGCTAACATAGTGAGTTATGGAAACACCTTTCCAAAGTCAATATTAACTGCATGTCTCTCATCTCTTCACTATACATCACACGTATGAGATGGAGTTGCCATAATATGGAATCTAGTATTTCTTTGCTAACCTTTAGCTACATTGCATGACCAAGTAATCCTTACTTGTCATCAAAGATTGGAATATTTATAAGTTCATCGCTATGAACTTCCAGATCTATATAGTATCCATTGTCGTTCTCTAACACACGGATACTCGGCATTTCCTTTTAAAATAGTTTTATTGGAACATTTCCATTTATCAACAAACATTCGCTTTTATATATCCCATATATATTTTGCAATTAATTTTTCTGTCCTTTTCAGAAGTTCGCATCAGTGTAACTCTTTACAGTGAACCCTTCCTTATTTCCATAGAACTATTACTTTTCAAGTACTTATCAACTTCATATAGTATTCTAGTAAACCTTACTGGAACTAGACATACATCCACTCGTCATGTCCCACATATGAGTTATCAGGATGAGAATATCATATTGTCATGTCCTACATACAAGATGATGAATGCATTTTATTCTTGCTATGTCCATACATGAAACATAATGGGATGATTACATACATGATAGATCCATATCTATTCTTAGTGTTTCCATTCTTCATAAGAATTGGACACTTGGCCTTGGGATACTAACTCCATGTAACATGGATACGTTTTCTCCCACTAAATTTGTGCATACTGAACCCTTCAGTATAAATTGCCAATGTATGCTCTCTCTTTTCAGGTCAAGAGGCTTTCGAGAACTATCTCTATAGATCTCTATTCCTATCACATAGGAAACATCTCTATATTCCTTAAAGATAGTTTCCACTTTGGATTTCCATTCTAGAACATTTCCATTTCACATCAACATGTGGAATGTGAATACACTCCCACTAAATCATAGATCTCTCTTTATCTTTGTCATATCAGTCAAACCCTTTGACTATATTATCAATGTAAAGATCACAGTTCTGAGTTGCTTGTACTTAATCAATCACATTGATTAGTCCATTGTAACTTATAGACTACATTTGCATTAATGGATTCATAAACCTTATAGGTTGTGTCACGTACACATCCTTGTCTTATTCCTCATAGGAATGCAATTCTAGTATCTGTATGCCAAATGTCATAGTCATTAAGTTGCAATCAACAAGCATCATCCTTCTCAAAATGTTATCCATGTGTCTTAACTCTTAAGACTCATTCACACTTATGGATTTCATCCCAATGGGTCCTACCATCAAGTTCATACCTTATTGTTCACATGGAAGTCATTTAGGATGTAATGGTCATAAACCATAACTCAAAATTTGGTTCCTCATATTCATCTGGATAGTTGACTCATCACATGACCAACTCATCACATAGATGATCGAGGTGTTTCTATCAAGAATATAAGAACTCACAACCCTTTGTGATCCTTAATGTCCTGTATTAGTGTAGGATATTCTTTATTTAAGAAGAAATTAGTTATTTGATAATCATCCTCTAACTCCTTAGAGTATGACTCCTTTTGATTTAGACATCATCAAGCCTTAATCATGAGTTCTCTATGATTAACTATCATAATCATTCATAAGGATCTCAATCATTTGGTTCAAGTATTTCATTCATTGTTCTCATCAAGAATTAACACTTTACCAAATTTGTACTTCATCTATGATATTCTTGAACACTTCACGATATTCATATTGGTATTTGTCTAAACATCATTTGAAGTATTAGCATTTGCTTCAATAGGTATGTAAATACATCACATGTATTATACCTAATAGGATAATCATTCTCCCACTACCACTATGAAGATTGATTAATCATGTCCAAGAGATTCATGTCTCTTACTGGTTCTCTAACCAAAAGAGTCTAGATTTATCCATCATATGGAAACTAGAAATGAATTTCTCATGATGATGCTAATTTGTTGTTTGAGTTATCAATAACTTTTAGATATCATTTTATCTTATGCATACCAAGTATCACAAGATAAACAAGGCATTGCCATAAAGATCATATCTTTGAAATTGAAACATCAACTTTATTAATTACTATCATTGTCATACAATGTGCAAAAATAATGTTTTTCTATTCATTGGAAAATATGAAATAGCAGTTCATAACTCTATTACAGGCCTTCAAGGCTGAAAATAAACTAAAGTACTCCTATCTATGGTGACAACACTTGCCCCATTTATTGAGTGCTTTACATTTTATATCTTGGTATCATATACCTAAAAAATGTTACAAGTTTATTTTATGACACCTTCAGGTGGAGACGTCTTTTGCCTCTTTCTTCTTTAGTTCTTCCAGATAGAGTGGACAATTCCTTTTCCAATGTCCTAGTTTTTGACAATGGTGGCAATTTCCTCTCTTGGTCACACCTCCCTTGGCCTTGAGAGTTGAAGATGACTTGGGCTGCTGGCTAGCATCAGAAATTTTCTTAGCTTTGCCCTTGCCCTTGCGCTTGGACTTGTCTTTGTTGCTGATCATCATCACAAAGTTAGGCTTCTACTTCTTCATCTGTGTCACGAATGTCCTCAACATGCCCAACAACTCTGTCAACGACTTGTCAAAGTTGTTCATGTTGTAGTTCATCACAAACTGACTGTAGGATTCTGGAAATGATTATAGTATCACGTCAGTAGCCAACTCTTGGCTCAGAGGAAATCCCAGTCTCATCAGGTTCTCCATATACCCAATCATCGTGAGCGTGTGAGGACCAACTTGATCTCCTTCTGTCATGACACACTTGAACATCACCCTGGAGACATCATATATCTCTTGACGTGCTTGATCTTCATACATGTTCTTGAGATGATGAATCATCTCAATGACACCCAAGTTCTCATGTTGTCTCTGCAACTCGTGATTCATGGAGCACAACATCAATCTCTCTTGAGTGAGAACAATTCTCAATGTCCTAAACCAGTCATGGAAGTTAGTCCCATTTAACTTGTCCTTTTCAAGGATCAATCACAACAAAAAGTGATTGTTGTCATTTGTACTACAAAAGAAAAACATATGCAGTTTAGTCCAAAACTCAATTTTGACTTATTTGATTGATATGAAAGGTTGACGATATAATTAGGACTTTAATTAATTATCGTTCCCACTATTTTTGTTCAAATTGATAGCCCTCACTATCAATTTGGAAGATTGCAGCATACAATCTCCTAGTGGGTCAAGATCCGTATTTCATCAAGTCATGAGATAGCTTTGTCTGATCGCCCACAATCTTGACTATTTAGGTAGGCCATCATGTCAATTGCATTATATGCAACTCTTGATGAATGAACATGCACAACACCTTGCTATGAACATTCCGTGCCTTTGGGCTTAGATGCTCTAAGAATCACCAGTTAAGTCTAACCCAAAAGTCGACACGGTAAGCATGCACCTTGCTTTGGCAGAACCTACATGTTTAGCCTTCACACTTCCATGAGATAGACGGCGCACCATGCTTTGGCATAACCTACACTTGGTCGATCAAGTTTTTCATGTGTGCCACTAATGAAAGGCGTATAAGACTTAATATTTGAATGAGCGATTTGGTTTTATAGGTACATATACATATCGAATTACCACAATACATAGGATGTATCATATACATTCTATATCCCACGGAAAACATGAAAAATGATAAAAGCGATGATTATGGCCATCCTAATGTGATTCCTCGAGCCAAGAGGAATCACGGTCATCTATGTCTACATCACATGAAACCTGTAGAAGATGAACTTTGTGCTTTGCCTTTACTGGGTTTGATCAACTCATCTCCATGATTGATCAGCTCGCCATCATGCCAGTCGGTTGGGTGCCACCAGCCTATCGATTGGCTCCTCCAACTGATCGGTTTGCTTGGTCGATCGGTTCACACCTGAACTGATCATTTGGGACACCTGAGCCGATCGGTTCACTTCTGAGTCGATCGGTTCGTGGTCCTGGTCCAACTCAAATTGACTTTCATATTTGTTTCCGATTAATCAAATATAAATCCTTATCCAAATTGAATTTGTACAAGTGAAACAAATTGTATTTGCAAAATAGTCTTCTGACGTTCCAAATGATCTCAGTTAGACTAGTTGAGATGATCAATTCAACTCTTGAACCGGTCGGTTCAGCTTGCCTTGAGCCGATCGGTTCATCACATGAGATGATCGGTTCACCAACCTGAGTCGATCAGTTCATCACATGAGCCGATCGGTTGGAGCAGCAGACTGTGAAAAATCAGTCAATCGCAATTTCAATCAATCTGATACTCTAATCAATCGGTCCAACACCTTGAACACTATGTTATTGAGCTATCAATTGATTGAGTGTTTAATTGAACTACTAACTCCTTTAGTAATCAATCTAAATATCATTTGTGGATAAACTCCTCTTCTAGGTTAAATCCTATGTGTGTGACCCTACAGGTCCATTTCACGTTAGCAGTGATAGTCTATAACACTTATGACTTCACAAGCAAAGAGCGGTGCTTAGTCACACATCAGTGCTACCCAAGTGAAATAGAAAGTTGGAGAACAACTTTCAATCATACAATATGTGAATGGTGTTACAGTGAATGTATAATTCCTTTGTCACTGATATCCCGAATGAACTCAAGGCATGGAACAATCATCCTATCAACGTTCATTCACTTTCTTGATCTCAGAGTAGATTGCAGGAGATATGTATGACATCAATATCGCATACTGATTCACACATGTGTGTGCACGCCTATCTCAATCCTACTCATCAAGTGGCCATGGATATCAAACTCCCTCAGGAGGGACAAATCTCATATCTATCACTCACCCCTAAAAAGCCCCATGTGTCAAAGCCACCCAATCATCACCTTTATAACAACCCATGTTTGAGGACTACGTTTGATGATGTCAAAGTGACCCAATGACATGTGTTGAGTGTAGTGATTTTAGGTCAAAGAATCACACTCACCACCATCACTGTGAGAACTAACTGTGACTACCATGTCATGGTTCCATGTGTCAAACTCACGGTGGGTATGTCTGGTAAACTTGTTCTCTAACAAGTACCTATGTGTTTGGTTTGATATCTCCATATCATGACTAATGAGATTATGTCATCAAACAACACCACAATCTAGAATTGTGTGTCATTGTTGTCTATCTACCTTCCATAATGACATCTGACTACGGACATAATAAGAATGTACAAACTCTTAGAATTTGTATGATCTCACCGTTTAGGTCCTTAACCTGAAAGCATACGTCATTGAGTATTGTCATTCTCTAGACATTCAATATGTTCTATCATTATCTCATATGACTGAACCAGAAAGAATTGGAAGCTTGCCTTTGATCTTTATCAAATCAATCTTAATGTATCCCACCAATCATCCCATGATTGGCTCTCAGGGCATACATACCAACACAATGCCCATGGTGTGTTTATGAACTTGATGAATAGTGTCTTCCAACCTTTTCTCGATGAGTTTGTAGTGGTCTTCATTGATGACATATTGATATATTCGACTGATGTTGAATCACACCGTATTCACCTTAACAAAGTTCTTGACATCCTCCAATCTCAAAAATTCTATGCAAAGTTTTCAAAATGTGAATTTTGGATTTCTGAAGTCATGTTCTTAGGCCACATAATTTCTGGTGGAAAAAATTTGTTGACGCCGACAAAGTCTCAACTGCTCTAGAGTGGCAAGCCCCAAAGAATTTTGTTGAGATTTGAAGTTTTCTGGGTCTTGCTGGCTATAATCGATGTTTCATTCAGAACTTTAGCAAGACTATCTTGCCTCTCACAAAGCTCACCAGGAAAGGAGAACAATTTATCTAGACAAAGGAGTGTGAGTCTAGTCTTCAAGAGCTAAAGACAAAGTTGATAACTGCACCTTTCTTGACTCTTCCCTCAGGAAATTATGGGTTCATCATCTTCACTGACGCATCAAGGTTCGGTCTGGGTTGTGTCCTCATGCAAGAGAGAAAGGTAGTTTCTTATGCCTCTCGACAATTGAAGCCAAACGAGGTCAATTACCCAACCCATGACCTCGAGCTTGCCACCATCATATATGCTTTGAAGATATGGCGACACTACTTGTATGGTGCCACCTTCGACATCCTCACCGACCGCAAGAGTCTGAAATACATCCTGACATAGAAGGATCTTAATCTCAGACAAAGGTGTTGGTTCGAGTACCTTAAAGACTATGACTTCACCATTGCCTACCACCTCGGTAAGGCAAATGTGGTGGCTGATGCACTCAGTAGGAAACATGCTAAATGTGTGGCTGTCTTTACTACTGAATGGAAGAACATGGAAGTCATCTCACCTTGGGCCCCGAGGCTTAAGGGAAATGTTCTTATATTGGCCAGTGTCCATGTAAAACTAGGCCTCCAATCTGAGATCCTGTCAGCCCAAAAGAATATCAAGAGCCTTGATGAAATGGCTAAGTTATTAGAGAAGCCCCAAACTCATCTGACAGTCTGTATGGATGGTTGAATCTGATACAAACAACACATATGGGTCCCAAAAGATTCAGTCATGATAGAAATGGTGTTACGAGAAGCTCATGGGTCGAAATATACTGTGCATCTTGGATCGAATAAAATGTACAAGGATCTGCAAAGGCACTTCTGGTGGAGGAATATGAAGACTGACATTGCTACTTTCATCTCCAAGTGTCTGACCTGCCAACAGATCAAGGCTGAACATCAACATCCAGGAGGTCTTCTACAACCCCTACCTATCCCCGAGTGGAAATGGGAAAACATCACCATGGATTTCGTGGTGGGTCTACCCAAGACCAGGAAAGGGAGTCACGCCATTTGGGTTGTAGTTGATCACCTAACTAAGTCAACCCATTTTATTTCAATCAATACAACAACCAAAGTCCCAGAGCTAGAAGAGTTGTATATTTAGGAGAGAGTTAGGCTGCATGGAATTCCTATATCTATTATATTAGATCGTGATGCGAAGTTCACTTCTCACTTGTGGCGACAAGTACAGGAAGAACTGGGAACTCAACTAAATTTTAGTAATGCGTATCACCCACAAACTGACTAATAGTCTGAGAGGACAATCCAAGTTGTAGAAGAATTGTTGAGCTCATGCGTCCTCGATTGGGGTAGTTCTTGGGACCACTACCTTCCTCGCGTTGAATTCGCATACAACAATATAGCTACCAGTCCTTTTATAACCCCATTTTTCTAAACCATGTAATGAAATTTGTAAATATCCATTTAAAAGAAAAATGGAATCCATGGTTGATTTAATGATTTAATTTGAATGATTTTCATGCATAATAGCTTTGTTTGTTTTCTGAATGGGTTTTATTGGCTATTGAACCCATATGAGAGAAAAAGAAAAAGAAAAGAGAAATGAATTCAATTGGATAAAGGAATACATAAGAAAATAGATAAAAGAACAATAAAGGGCTCATGCATATTTCACAAAAATGGAATTTCGAAATATTAAGGTTCCTTGAGGTTCAAGGAACTCAGGATAATAATATAATGGTTAGGGAAAGAGAAATTATGTGGAAAATACAAATATTTAAGTGTTAACTTGCAATTGAAGAAAATGACCCTTTTTCTCAAGATAATGATCCCAATTTTGGCATGACGAGAAATTAAATCATAAACGAGGTTCCCTTAAAATTTGAGATAAAAAGGAGTTATGAATTGGAAGTTATGGCTTTTTCAAATTATCCTCAAAATATGGATTTATATTTGAATTAGGAAATCTTTTCCTTTAATTGGTTGAGCGCGAAGGATGAGGGCTGTTGGATCTTGATCCAACAGGCACCGCTCATCGTCGAAGTCCCAGTAGAGCTCAGACTATAGCTGAGGACATGGGGACTTTCCCCTTCATTTTTCTCACAATCTAATGAATTTGGGAGCTTGGAAACAACTGCTTTGAGTCCGGGAGAGGATGTTGAACCCCCTAGACCCTGATTTGTTGGTCTCTGGAAGCATCTACATGAAACGCCCAATTGGGCCGAGGACTAGGTCGGCGATAGGGTTGAAGGAACCCTAAGGAAGCCCCCACACCCTAATAATATGTCCCCTCTCGCATCCTCTCACCCTGACGAACCCCGACGGACACTTCCTAAGTTCTTGCACCCTCTCTCTCTCTCTCTCGATTTCTCTCTCTCCGGAGAGGACTCCGCCTCGGAACCACCGTGGTTCGAGCAGCAAGTAAAGAATAAGAAGACAAGCAACTATTGTGCGATCAGGGACTATCATGGACTTGCGAGGAGATCCAACGATCCAGGGCCGACATACTTAATTGACTCGTGTAGTGGAGTCGATCGATGCGGAGTGTCAGATCTGAAGGCGGACCAACGACACATCGATCGAACGGCCAACAATTTTTGGTAATTAGTTGTCTCTACTCGAATAATCCAGATAAAGGCTTTTCTTTGCAAAATTCATAGAAATAGCCAGGAATCTCCGATGAGAAAAGTTTATATTTGAAAGTTTCTTAGAAAAATATTAGGAACAAGATAAAAATGTTTTGGTGAACTATTTCTATCTTGTTTTGAAAAAATACATTAATTGTGTAGAAAATGGTATTAAAAGGGTAATTAGAAACCCTGATTGAATATGAAGGATGAATCTTTGTGGTTGAATAGGT
This sequence comes from Alisma plantago-aquatica, assembly GCA_963693085.1. NCBI lineage: Eukaryota > Viridiplantae > Streptophyta > Magnoliopsida > Alismatales > Alismataceae > Alisma > Alisma plantago-aquatica. The sequence continues at coordinate 624,807,835 of OY856414.1, read as the reverse complement.
TAATTTGAAGAGTATTAACCTGTTGTATATTAAAATAGAGTTTCATCCATTTTGCATGCAAAGTTGACTAATTTAGGGTTTTAATCTATAAATGAAGGATAATACTTATAGAAACCCTAATTTAGGGTGAACAAGGAGAAAAACCATGCTTATTTTGGATTAAGGAAATAAGTTACTAAATATTGATCCTAAGTCTGTTAGGAGTATTAAAATGAGAAATTTAAAGGTTTTATGTAGTTTTGTTGAATTAGGGTTCATAATACCAAAAGTGGAGGTAAAACGCTAATTTCAAAGGAAACCCTAAAATTGGAACAGAAATCCTAATGAATAAGATGAAATTAGATAAATATTGATAAAAGGAAATTGGTATGTTTATTTTAGGATTTCTGTGCATTTTTCTTGCTTGATTGGGTTTTCTCTACATAGTAGATTCTGTCTCCAAATATGCAGTTACATGTATGTGGTTACTCTTATGAATAATCACTTTAGTTTCACGGTGATTCCCGAACGTTTTATCGGTTGCCTGAAAATAACTGCTTGGATGAATTTTATTTCATGCAACTATAAAGTGACTATGATTATCACCATACTCCAGTCCACGCTTCGCGAACGGAGGTCTCGCGACTCAAGCGGCAACTAGGGTTCATGTACGTGCCGCCTCTGGCTGGGGGGAGGGCGTCTGGCGGCCTAGGTGTGTCACCCTACTTCCCCCTGGGCCGCCTCTGAGCCTTCATCAATGGGCCACTGTCCTTGGGTGTCCCTTTGCGTTGTGTTCCGCTCTATGTCCTTTCCCCCTTTCTGTAGGTGGCTTCGTGTTCCAGACCCATTTGGGGTCTGGAGCCGACTAGTGGCATCGTCCTGTCAGCGGTGTCTCAGGTCGCTAGTGGTGGTTGTTCCAAGGTGGATTAGAGCCGATGGGTGGGCCTCCTTTCGGTCAGGGGTCCCTTTTATGTGGGTGTCCTCTTTCCCCCTTTGTTTCTTTCTGATCGTGCTCTCCCTTCTTTGTTTCCTTTTCATCTTTTTGTTTCTGTTTTGTGTCGCTCCTAGATCTAGGTTGTTGGGGGCTTCCTTTTTGTTTCTTGTCTGTGTTCTGCCGCCTGTGGTTCGATGGGTGTGCCCTCGGTTTCTCTGTTGGCTTGCTGGGGTAGGGGATAATCAGGGGTCTTGGGTTTGGAGGTGTTACTTTCGTTCCTCTCTCCATTGCGATCGAGTTAGGTTTCTAGGTGAGAGGTGGTGGGGTTCTACTGTGTTTTCTATCCCCCATCCTTGTTCTTCCTCTGACCTTTTATGCTCCTTTGCTTTTCCTTGAAAGGGAGCCGTAGTGGATTTTTCTACTGGTGTCGTAGCCTGTGTTATATGTTATCTTTCTCTCTGTTTACAGTTTTCTCTAGTGAGTTATAAGTTCTATGTTATTGAGTGGTTTGTGTCTTTTTTTATTTCTTTGTTATATGGCAGCAAGTGCGAAGATGATACCTTCTTTGGTCACTGGTTTGGAGCATATACTTTATACCAGATATAATCTCGGGTTGAAGGAATCTCTCATAAAAATTTGTTTTGGTCAGAGATATAGAAGAGAGATCAATACATCATTTTACTTATCACGTTCTGATATGAGTTTCTGGTTATTGTATCTGCTCTTTACTTTTTGTGTTCGGTTGGTGTATCTCCCTTTACATGTAGATTCCATATGGCTTTAATGAAATGAATGTGGTCTCTTTAAAAAAAATCACCATAAATATGTATATATAACCGACTTAGATCGGGGTCCTCCTCTGTGGCTTAGCAAATGCTAAAAAGGGTAACCTAGAGCAAGGTCTAGGTTGTCATGAGTTAGAAATTGGGCCACCCATGTGTAGTGCCATGAGACTCTTTATCACACCATGAGTTAATGAGTGGGCTACCTACGGGAAGCGCCATGTGACTCAACCCTAGAAACGGATTCACCTATTAGGTAGGATCATGATGGGTTTAATGGGGATCTACCATAAGGAGGGTAGCATCCAGGTCCACTATAGGGACAACACAGAGGATAGGGTATGTATGGATCACACAATTATATTTAAAATGTAAATTTGTTTGTTAAATTATAATTTACTGCAATATGTTGTTATTAATTGCACGATTATTGTTTCCTCCACATACAAGCTTTATGCTAACCGACGTTTTGTTTGTCGGCATTTTAGGTACAAACCCAAAAGGACAAACAATAAATTGGCATATTGTGAATACATGAATTAATGTTCAAGGAGGATTAGTAAGTATAGAATTCATACATGGATAGAAGTTTTGAAATTTAAGTTTTCAAAAGGTATGCAAATTTTATTTTATCACAGCTTTTTAGTTTAGTTTGTAGAATTTGATAATTATTATTGATTATTTGTCAAACCTTTGATTCGGAAATTGGGATAACGGCTCTGACCTCTTGGTCTCCCTTAATTGGGGGTTATTGGGAGGTGGGGTCATTACATTTGGTATCAGAGCATAAGTTCCTCATTTAATCTTTAATAATTATTAAATTTTACAAACTCTGTAGAACCCAAGGGAGTTATTAGAGGATTTTCCGAAGGATAGAGGTGTCTAGAAAAGGATCATGTCTAGGGGCTGGCAAGATTTTCCTCCGCACCGCTGTCGGAATACGAGGACTCCCAGATTTGTGTGACTACCTGGCCAATGTCTCAGGATTTGACTCGAAATAAGATACCTTTAGGACTCTCTCATCTTATTCATCCCTTCTCAACTCAAATACTGTTAAGGATTGTAAGGATTAGGGTTTCCTCTCTTTTCCTCACCCTCTTGAGGAATGGGTAAAGTTGATAAGGTTTAAGGAATCCTCCACCAAATTAATGAAAAACACGTAAATAAGATATCATGGACATAAGCTTACTAGTTTAAGCATAAACTAAAGAATAGATACATGCTTAGGTCGTATGACATATATTGTCATGCCCTCAGGAGAGACCTGAGGCTAGACCTCCTTGTCAGGAGGAGGAGTGGAGAAAGTTAATCTTGGAGGTAGAGACCTCCATTGTAAGTAGAGACCTGCCACGACCTCTGAGGATGATGCTAACCCAAACCCTAAGTGGTGGTTAGAGAGAGTGATGGCATGATGAGTTAGATATCATGATAGACCAGGTGTGTGGACATGCTTTTGGATGCCCATGAGCGATGTGAGGTTGGATGACCTAGTGCCTTTAGCTATCCAACCCTGGGAAGGGTCGTTCATGTTAGAGAGAAAGATAGCTCCTTCAATGATGAGGTTAGAGAAGAACCTATAGAACCCATATGGGCTTATGCAAGTAGGGCATAGCATGCACCTAGAGTACGCTAGTAGTGCTGAAAGTAGGCTAAAACCCTAGCCAGGAGAGTATGAGGTATGGCTTATGAGATAAGCATAAAGGGCTATGGATAATCTTGAGCAAACATAAGTTGAACAGAGGCTTCACCCATGTAGGGGTATGCTTGTGAGCTTGATCCTTCATGGAGAGAGGACCTCTAGTAGTAAGTTTGTTTGTAGGGTTATCTCTAGAGAAAGAGAGAGTAGGACCCAAGTAAGAAGGTTGGGAGCTTAGACTCTAAGATATGAGGAATAGTGGAAAGTTAGGGGATGATACGACCTAAGTGGATAATTGTGGTGGCCTCATGCATGTTCCCTGGAGGCTGAGGATATCTTGGTTTCCATTAGGGGAACCAAACCCTAGAGAGAAGATGAGGTTGTTGGTGCCTCTGTGCCTATGGTATAGGTGTTTACCTTCTGAGTTAGGAAGAAGAGTTCCTTAGACCCTGAAAAGGTTTAGTAATAAGTTGTGAGGCCTTATACCTTGTTGTTTGTCCTTGAGGAGGACTCCATTCTGAAGTGTTGCTCGAGTAGAAGAATGACAGGAAGTGCATGTCATAACTCGTACATGGTTGTTTCGTGGTTAAGAGTTTGAGTATGCAGGTGAACACCCAAAAAGTGAACCTAGGTTTCCTAGGCCTAAGAGGGGAGGTGGTGTACCTGATGCTCCTGATGAGATTTGAGTCTCTATAGATTTGAGCATGGCACTCCTCATGTTTAGAGGAAAGGGAAACCCCTTAAGTTTAAAGGTATGTTTGATGAACCCTTCACAGCTAAGTTGGTGACATGGGAATGTATGTTCTTGGTCTAATGTTGAGGAATGAGAATAAACATGACCTAGCATGGTTTAGTAGGTGGTTTACTTGTGCCCTAGTAGCTTTCTAGGGTTAAGCATGCTCATATTGATGTAAGCCCTAGACATAAGGACGTTTGTGACCTTTGTTATCAAGATGTAGTTTCCTCCCATCCTGGGAGAGGGACCCTTTTGTAGGGCGTAAACCAGTTTTTGTTGGTTTTGAGGTAACCTAAAGAGGTCTCATAGGATCTTGAGAAGCTAAGTGTAGAGTACATGGTAAGAGAATGAGCCTATGGACCCATAGATAACCATCTCTAAGTGCATGTGGATGTGTTACCATGGAGGTAACCGGTATGGGGCCTGACCAAGGTAGACAGGTCGCCATGACCCCTATGAAAGGATGAAAGTTAGCCCAGGAATGCAGAGAGAGATGATGAAGGCTTGGGTGAGGTTCTAAGTTGGACATGTACTATTTTAGAATCCTAAGTCTATCCTAGGGTTAGATAGGGATAATACCAATGGAAGTAGGAGTTGCCTAATTCCCTAGTTGCACATGACCATAGGGTCAGGAGGTAACAACTATCATTATATGAGGGCCATGGGTTAGGAGATTGATCACCTTCATGAACTCATGGGACCCAAAGGGAAAATGAGGAGGGCACTCTCTGATGCATAAGGGAAGAGAGATGACACGATTTTACTGTGCGAATAATGCAAGTGCATGCGTCAGAGTAATATAGGCCTTGTGAGGCCCTAGTCGAACACAGGGACACTGAACTGTCAGTAGACTACTTACTAACTACTCGCGATCAGCTAGACCTATTAAAAGGTTTTGAGAGTTGATTGAAGAATTAAAAGTGAAATAATAGAAAACAAAGAAATCGATTAAATGTTTAGTTTAATCAAATTAGATGGAAATATTTAGGATTGCAGTTTCACCGTGGGTTCTCGTTGTATTTATTTCTCTCTAGTTAATCAAATTCATCTCTCATTCTGGGTAGTGGCCTGTAGTCAGAATTGTTCACTATCGTGATACAATTCACTACCTAAATCTAGGTCAGTTCCACTGTCGTAGTAACCTATACCCTAAACTAGGTGCATGAAGACCAAACTCTGGGTTTCCACCATTAACCGTACATCACCTTGTTCAAGGGATTTATTAACTAATGTGAATTTTGTCTCTTTTCAACTGTTAATTCTTCTTTCAAAGTAATTAAAGGCATTAGATTATCATTAGGGTGATCAATCGTAATGATATAATGGAGAAAATAAAATCATACCACAGATTTAAGAGACAAAATATGAATTACTTTGATAAAAATTTCATACAACGATTACCCGGGCTACTCCCGGTCCTAAAGACAAAGGGGATTAGCCCCGCATGTTCATCTCAATGAAAGACATGATGGAAGAAGGGGAAAACATGGAGAAACGTGAATGAAAGTGATGTAAACCCCTGAACAAAGGAGATCCAAGCATTCCTTGACGTAGAGTATGCGATCTACAACCTTCCGGTGATGGAATTTATCTTCTACGGCTCTCGGAACGATCGGGGCGTGATTCCGAGCTTCGTTCTCCTCTCCACACCACCTCGGGACTTGTGCAGTGGCTAATGATGTGATAATCTGCTTAGGGCCACCGTCATTAGGTATATGGAACACTATGGGTCTCCAAAAGATCACCACCATCCGATCAAGATCGATTTGAAACAAAACATATCTTGACGGTGTCGATACCATCGACGCGGGTCGATGGTATCGACCCGTCATAGTATCGACAAGTTCTCTTCTCTTCTCTAACGTTCCTCCAGATGCAGACTTGATACCATCGATGTGGGTCGATGGTATTAACACCTTTAGGCATAGGTTTTGTCACCATTCTGACGCTGAAGCTGTGCAATGTCGATAGTATCAACTTTTGTGTCGATAGTATCGACCAGTTGATTGCTGGCTCGCTGTATGTATCTCGCTACCATCGACTTCCTAGTCGATGGTATTGACTTTGCTTGGCTCCTTGCGACTGTCTCCTTGTGACTGTGTTGATACTATCGACGGATGTCGATGGTATCGACAGCTGTGTATATGCGTTTTTCCTAAAATTTCAAGACAAAGCCAACTCAGCTGTGCTAAAACCCATTATTATGATCGTTTATAATCAGAAAGATAAAATGTGAGAGATTTGATACAAAATGAGATTATAGACTAAAGCAAATGAATCATGCGATACTAACCACAAAAGTGACTAATAAACACATAAAACACATGTAAAACAAGTCTATAAAAGAGAATCAAAATCATCACATCAAACTCCCCTAATCTTAAACATTGCTCGTCCTCGAGCAACAAAATTATAGAATAAAATTGCGAGGGTCAACTAAAGAACATATTATCACAACAAACCTTTCCATATGATCCCCGCCATACATTCACATACCAGCCCTTACTGACCACAAAATGATAATTACCATCTTAGGCGACAATGATCATCCATATGAGATATCCAACCCAAGATTGATGAACACTATCAAATAAGCCAGTTAATATAATAAAATCCTCCAGTTTAGGCTTGGTGCATCTTTGTGATCTTCTATCTACGTTGCTCGTCCTGACTACCATCTAAATGGAAGCAGATCTCCTGATATTAATGAATGAGGAGATAATCACGAGTGGCCTACCAATTAGAGCAATGGGTGGATGGAATAGGTGGCTGTGGAAGAAATGGAAGCACATAACATTCAATCACACAATACAAAAATTAATGACCTATCATGATGTAAAATGCATGGGAAAATTTTCTAATGCTACATTTTAGGTGGAATGATGCATTCACTATCATTCTATCCCAATGAGAGACAAAATATCTATAAAACTACACATGTGCTTGTTCTTCATATTCTGCATGTGAACAAATTCATTTCTCCCTCTGATCTTCATATTTTTTTCAAGCCCTTATCTTGCTTAATAGAACAAGATGGAATTTTCAATAGCTTTTTCTTGGGGTTATTCACATATCTACTATTTTATTCTTTTTTTTTAACTTTTCAGAGAGTATGAAATAAGTCCTTTATTTGCAGAAGAAGCAAAACACATCATGTACAAGGTGATTAAAATCATGCAAAATGCAACTAAAATGACATTGACATGTACTCTAATTTTTTTTTGAATATAGGATTATAATGCAACATTTTTTCTCTTTTTTTTCAATGCAACAAAAGTAAACACTAACTACAATGCAATTCTAACTACATGTCATGCACTCAAGAGATGACAAACTGCATAGTGCTCCCAATTCTTATGGTGGAGTGTAGATGAGATGAAGTGGATAGATCACAAGATTAATTGATAGAACCATTGGAATAAATTATATGTCCCTCCTTACTGACATGTGTAAAATCAAGAAGTTTCTCTCTCTTATTTCAGATTAAAGTCTCATTACCATTTGATCAGTTTAGGCTCAACATCCAATTTCGTCCACTTTTCTTGAATCATAGGCATGTACAGTTGTGGTTTTATGTTTTAAAGTTGACAAACCCAATTATTTTCATAAGTCATATGCTCAAATTCAAACAAAGCAAGCTCACAAATTCATTAAAAAATTTCAAATTGACCCCTGACTCCCATGTGACAAACAAAGAGATGACACATTAAATTAGACATCCAAAATTACACTAGATAAAATGTGGATCCTAAAAACTAAGAAAATTGCTAGAACAACAGAAAAGGCAATAAATGATAAAAACTAAAAATAAAAGATAGTTGTTCCATTGCCCCCCCTAAGCTTGAGTTCGACTATGGCCTCATAGTAAAAAATAATCTTAAAAGGTAGAACAATGATACCAGTCATTGTTCAAGTGGTGGGTACTGCGGGGGGGCGGGATCCCATGATGGATATTGCCATTGGAAATTTGGATCATACAAGGGCATGGGCAGAGGTTGCGGATATCCCCCGAAGTAATTCTGGCTCCAATAATTATCGTAGAACGGTTGTTGTTGCATCTCCATCCTATGCAACCTGTCCAAAATATTCTCTTGGTTGGCGAGGAGGAGGCTGACGTGGTATTTTGAACGCACTAACAAACTCACTTGGGGTTGAAATCCCCAAGTTTTTACCAAAACCAAAGTGTAATAATACCACCTGCAAGCGAACGAGTCTTATCGCAGTATAGTTAAGGATCGAACCCAAAGGATAACATTTTTAAGAATCTTTTTCAATCAAATCTTGCTCAAGTAAAACTAATATTTAGAGCGATTGGTTGATTTGAGGTTAATTAGACTAATTGCAAGAAAGTAAAAGCTGAATTAAAGTTGGATTTAGATCAATGATATGGAATCGTTAGGATGGTATCGGGTTTCACCACCACTACACATGCAAACACATTTAGTTGCAAACAATCCAAGCAAGATATAGCAACCCAAATAGAGCTGCTGTAAAACCCCCCATACGGGTGTTAGGTTCACGTAAGCATCACCTTAGGCATCAGATGACTTGTCACCATCCGGATCACTTACTTACAGCTCGAAGAAATCTCATTCTATTTCTAGTTTGGGAGTCAACCTCATTAATCGATAAGCAAGCAGGTGATTAATATAGGAGAAAACATCGATGATTAACAAGAAGATATAAAATCCAACTAAGGCTGTGAACCCCCTATACAGGCGTTAGGTACACAGAAGCGTCACCGAAGGCTAGATGTCTTGTCCTCTCACGGATCATACAATTACTACCTCAAGGAATCCCATTCTATTTCTAGTTTGGGAGTCAACTTGTTAAATGACATTCAATCCTACATATAGAAGTCCTCGCAACATAGGAAGAACCAAGATGAAAGCAAGCAATTAATCAAACTATGAACATAAAGATTAACAACGAAATGAAGAGGTATATATACATTTCCATAGAAAGTTTAACAATATAACATGTTTGCATGGGAAGCGGGGCTAGTCCCCGCACCCCAGTGAAAAGGTACTACTCACTCATGATGCAAGAAACAAGAAGAGTGAGAAAGAGAGAGAAATCCACCATGAACTTGGTGCAGAAGGTAGTCGTAGCTCGGTGAAGTAGATACAACCTCCTACGTCGAGTCGGAGCAGATCTGGACGCGAATACAAGTTGCCAAGATAGACCAGGAAGCCTCCCTTGCTCCGTCTTTCTTCTCTCCTCAGCCTACTTGGTTGCAACACGGGTAGTAGGTGAAATGAAACTGGCGCGGACTGGACTGGTTTCGGATCGGATCTTTATACAGGCAGCCTGTCGGTGTCCCGGAACTGATGTCAAAGTGAGTACCTTTGGGGTCCTATTTATAGGCACAAGACTGTCCCCAAACGGTCTTGGATTAAAAGAGACCAAACTGTTTCAGTTAGTTTAAACCAAACGGTTTTGAAATATCTCCTCCAAATGGTCTCCCTACCAAATGGTCTGGAGACCTTTTGCTACCAAACGATCGCTCCAAACGGTTTTGAGCAACCGATCGCTCTGTGCGGTCTTGAGCAAACGGTCGCTCCTTGCGGTTTTTGGTGAATGATCTGTAGACCGTTTGCTAGAAAATGGTCTGGAAGGTGTGACTACCCATGCGGTTTCTGCAAGTGGATGGATAGACCAAATGGTCTTAGTATCTGAGGCCAAATAGTCCGCGATATCTTCACTAAACGGTCTTCAGGCAGCAACCATTTGGTCTTCCAACTGCTCGATCCAAGAATTTGACGTTTCCTGCAAGCGGTCACCGTAGCAAGCTCATTCGATCTTCTGACCAATCCTGCCGATTTGCCCTATTTGATTGAGAAATCTACTTAAGAGACCAAAGGAGGCGGCTATGATGTCTGTGTCGCAGCTGTGCGGTGCCAAGGAAGGTAACAAAGAGGGCCGACGTGATCATGGATGAATCGGAGAGAAGAAGAAATGCTCGACGGAGGTACAGAGGTAGAAGACGACGCACCACGGTCGTGGCGTGGTACCACGACCATGGTGATGCCACTGTCCCACGGCCGTGCCGTCTTGCACGGGCGTGGTCGGTGAGAAATTGGGCTCTAATGGTGTTGTGCCACGACCGTGGTGTGACACCACGGTCGTGGTGAGGTAGCTGCCACACGGTCGTGCTGCCTCGCACAGGCGTGGTGAGTGAGGGAGGGTCGATGCAGGTAGGGTGCCACAGTCGTGGCTCGTTAACCACGGTCATGGCGAGTGAACGCTCTGGTCTACCACGATTGTGGCCGCATCACACGGTCGTGGTGATGGCAGAAGACCACGGTCGTTTTGGATCACCACGACCTTGGTTAGGACTCTGCTTTGCGACCTTGAGTTCAAGCACTGCTTGATTCCTTGCGGCTGAGTGATGCCTCCAATCGGTCTCTGCTGCTTAAAATGGTCTTGAGACCGCATGGGCTCAAACGGTCTTGAGACCGCATGGGTGGGATTGCTTGGTTAGATATCTTGATCGGAGCTAGAGATGAAGGTGGACCTTGACTACTTGTTCATCTTTGTCAAAACCTACATTAAATGAACGATGTTTAGTTAAAACCTTGATAATTGAGTCAACTAAGTAGTTTTGCACATTATGATTCATATTGAGTGAAATAGTATATAAAGTGTTGAATTGGTCCCGAAGTGATAATTGAATTTCATGATGAATAAACATTCATCAAAATACCCCGAACTTAAACGTTGGCATCTTTTTGTTTGCACTTTGGAATCTTTTTGTTTGCAAATCTCTCCTCTATTCAACTCGAGATTGCATTTTTGGTGGTATGCCCCTATTTATTTGCGAGGGGTATGGAAGAAGCGGATAAAGAGGGAAGTGGTGTGCCACCCCGAACTTAGGGTTTGGCACCTTTTTGGCTATTTTGTTTCTTTTTGATGAATGGAGGGGTACGAAGATGATAGAAGAGGTGTAGAAGAGAGTTCAGATCAGAATGCAACTTGATTTACAATGCAATGCATCAGGTTGTTCTCTTTATCAAACACTGCTCAAATAATGACTTGATGAGGATCCAATTTGGATTCCATGCTATTGTTCCAAAAATCAGCTAGGAAGCACGACGTGTTTGATCCCTATCAATTTGACAGACACCTATCATCTTTGCAAAAGTATCACGATGTTATGAATCATAAGCTTCACAAGTTGATTTCAATCAAAGGGCTTGTTTCAAAAAGTGGTCCTTTTGAGGATTTACTTCGAATAAGAGGGATATAATGATTCAAAATGCATAGAAGGTTAGTTAGTGACTTTTAATGAAACCAGAAAGTGTCAAAAATTCATCAAGTATCTGTTCAATTTCTTTGAAAATCATTAAAGAATTGTGAAAATTTTGAAATTTTTTTATCAAGAATGTGATAGTGAAAACTTAAGTATGAAAAGGATGGGTGTAGGTGGAAAGTGAGGTACGTGCCACCCACCCTCCACCCCGAACATAGAGATTTGCTCGTCCCGAGAAAACCCTAAATCCAAGATGGAGGGGAAAATTCATGCTAGAATGACCACCATGTGTGGTTGTGTTTCGATCAGCGTGCATCCTTTTATCTGAAAATCTCAAAGGTATAGAGAAATTAGATCTTAAAATAACATCTTGCGATGCAAATTTTATTTAATGAAGAATTAACTAGAATGTAAAAACAAAATTTAAGAAATATTCTAATTTGAAAAGAAAAGTAAAACAAATTTATTGATCGGGTTGCCTCCCGACGAGCGTCGTTGTTTTATGTCAATGGCTCGACATAATTTTTTAGCTTCATTGTGGATCTTTAGGATTGGTGAGTTCCATCATTGTTTCAGTGCCTATGTCAATCGAGGTGAAATATCTCTTTAAGCGGTGACCATTTGCCATAAATTCGCCTGACTTTTCACTCCATAAAGAGAAAGCACCAAGTGTGGAAATGCTTTTAACAATGTAAGGTTTAGACCAGCGAGAATGGAGTTTCCCTGGGAATAACTTTAATCTTGAGTTGAATAACAGAACTTGGTCTCCCACTTGTATGCCTTTTCTTTTCAGATGTCCATCATGCCAAAGTTTTGTGCATTCTTTGTAGATTCGTGCATTCTCATAAGCTTTCATCCTGAGTTCATCCAACTCTTGGAGTTGCAGAATCCTAGCTTGGCCAGCTTCTTTCATATCAAAGTTCAGTTTTTTAATTGCCCACCATGCCTTGTGTTCCAATTTGACTTCCAGGTGACAAGCCTTTCCATATATTAATCGAAAAGGTGTAGTCCTGAGGGGAGTTTTATAAGAAGTTCGATAGGCCCATAAGGCATCGTTGATTTTTGTTGACCAATCTTTTCTATTGCGTCCTACAGTTTTTTCCAGAATAGCCTTTAGTTGACGGTTAGAGACCTCTACCTGTCCACTTGTTTGTAGATGGTAAGGCGAGGCTACCTTGTGTGTTACACCGTATTTTCTCAGTAAAGCCTCAAATCTTCTTTCAAGGAAGTGGGAACCTCCGTCAGATATCACGGCTCATGGCACTCCGAAACGGGGGAAAATAATATCTTTGAATAATTTGATGACGGGTTTGGAATCACTAGTTACGGTTGGTATAGCTTCAATCCATTTTGAGATGTAGTCTACCGCCACTAGGATGTATGAAAATCCATGAGAAGATGGGAATGGACCCATGTAGTCCACCCCCCAAACATCAAATATCTCTACTTCTTGCCATAGATTCAGCGACATCTCATCTCTCTTTGTTATATTACCTGTCCCTTGACATTTGTCGCATGATAGGAAAAAATCGTAGGAATCTTTGGATATGGTTGGCCAGAAGAATCCACATTGCAAAACCTTTAAAGCAGTCTTTTTAGAGCTCATATGTCCTCCCACTGGTCCTGAGTGACTGTTCCAAAACAAGTTGAGCCTCTTCTTCGGCGATACATCGTCTATACAAACCATCGACACCTAGTTTAAAAAGATATGGCTCATCCCAGTGATATTGCTTCACATAATGCATGAACTTCTTCAGGGCATTCCCAGTGCATTGAGGATGGATAACCCCAGCAACAAGGTAGTTCACAAAATCCGAGTACCATGGTATAGCTTCTGAGGCCTTCATTAGTTGATCGTCTGACAGGGAATCATTGATCGGAATCTCCTCAATATCCAGAGTGTGGATGCGACTGAGGTGGTCTGCTATAACATTCTCTGTACCCTTTTTATCTCTTATCTCTAAATCAAATTCTTGCAATAGGAGGATCCATCTAATCAACCTGGGTTTTGCATCTTTCTTTGCCATAAGGTAACGAATGGCAGCCTGGTCTGTGTAGACAATGACCTTCGAACCAATTAGGTAGGATCTGAACTTGTCAAAGGCATACACGACTGCTAGAAGTTCTTTCTCTGTAGTTGCATAATTCCTTTGGGTTTCATCGAGAGTTTTTGATGAATAATAGATCACATAGTGTTTCTTCTCTATATATTGCCCTAAAACAGTGCCCACATCATAATCACTGGCATCACACATAATTTCAAAAGGATGGTCCCAGTCGGAAGCTCTAATGATGGGGGTGGTTGTAAGGGCCTGCTTAAGTGTGTTGAAGCTTTTGACACATTCTTCATTGAAATTGAAATCAATATCCTTTAGTAATAGGTTCGTCATTGGCTTTGTTATCTTGGAAAAATCCTTTATGAATCTTCTGTAAAATCCTGCATGACCTAGGAAAGCACGAACTTCTTTTACATTTGTGGGGATATCCAGTTTCGAAATCACTTCAATCTTGGCTTTATCTACTTCAATTCCTCTATTGCTGACCCTATGTCCGAGGACAATGGCTTCTCTTACCATAAAATGGCACTTTTCCCAATTTAGCACAAGATGCGCTTCTTCACAACGTTTGAGGACCAGGGAGAGGTGCTTTAGACATGAATCGAATGAATCTCCGTAAACAGAAAAATCATCCATGAAAACCTCCATAATTGTTTCAGTAAGACCAGCGAATATGGCGGCCAGGCAATGTTGGAAAGTTGTATGTGCATTACAGAGACCAAATGGCATTCTTTTAAACACATATGTTTCGAATGGGAAGGTAAAGGTTGTTTTCTCTTGGTCATATGGATGTATGGGTATTTGATAGAATCCAGAGTAACCATCAAGATAACATAAATACTCTTGATGAGCCAACCTTTCTAGGACTTGATCAAGGAAGGGCATTGGAAAATGATCTTTTCGAGTTGCCTTGTTCAATTTTCTATAGTCTATGCACATCCTCCACCCTGTGACTGTTCGGGTGGGGATGAGTTCACTGTTTTCATTCCTTATAACAGGTGTTCCACCTTTCTTCGGGACAACATGCACAAGACTCACCGATGGTGAATTTGAGATCGAATAAATTATTCCAGCTGTGAGTAGTTTAATGACCTCGCGACGGACCACTTCCTTCATATTTGGATTCAACTTTCGTTGATGCTCAATAGTAGGCTTGTGATCTTCAATCATAGGGATCTTGTACATACATAGCGCTTGACTGACCCCAGTGAGGTCACTCATTTTATAACCGATGGCTTTCTTTCTTTCCCTTAATTCCTTCAGGAGTTTTTCTTCTTGTTCAACTGTTAGATCAGAATTTATAATAACTGGGCAAACCATGAGATCATCTAAAAACACGTACTTCAGTCCTTTGGGCAGGGGCTTCATTTCGGGAGCCTCTAGTTTTTTGCTTGTTTCTTCTATAGTTTCCATGGCTTTGAGTTCTTCACTAGTGGTTTCAACATCTTCTTTAGCGGAGTCGAGGGATTCGACGCAACCTTTCACTTGTTCGTCAATTGGTTCATCTACTGATGGGTTTGTTAGATCAATTTCCAAGAGATCGTTTGATTCATGATACTCTTGAGTCAGAAGTGACATTTATTCAATGCAGTCAATCAGATATACTTCTTCTTGCATACTTGGTCTTCTCATACTTTCAAAAACTTTAAATTCGAGAGTTTCTTTTCCTAATCTGAGTAGTAAGGTACCAGCTTCAACATCAATCAGGGCTCTTGCAGTGGAGAGGAACGGACGACCAAAAATGAGAGGATATCTGGCATCTTCTTTTATATCCATAATGATGAAGTCGCATGGAACATATGTTTCCTTTCCTACCTTGACCGGGACATCTTCGAGGATTCCTAATGGACGTTTTATCAAATTGCCTGCAAGATGTATAGTCATGTCAATAGGAAGCAATTCTGCAAACCCTAGTCTTTTGCACAAGCTATGTGCCATAATAGAGATGCTTGCACTGAGATCTGCCAATCCTTTCTTGCATGATGAATCACCAATATGACATGAGATTCCAAAGGATTTTAGGTTTTTTTTGTTTCTTGGGCATCTTGCTCAATATGATATCTGACGTAGTTGTCACCAGTTTTATTGTCTCATACTCTTTAGTTATATACTACCTGGTGAGGAGTGACTTTAAGTACTTTGTCCATGCCGGTATCTCGGCCAGAGCATCCAAAAAGGGTATATCAACATGAAGCTTCTTCATAGCCTCTTTAAACTTGTTGAATCGAGTATCAAGCTTCGTCTACCTTAGACGAGCTGGGAAAGGTATACGAGGTTTATATACAGGAATATCAGGTTCCAGTATTTCAGTTTCTCCATCAGTTGGTTCCTCAGGATTTCCCTTATCTATCTTATCGACTTTTGATTTAGACTCTTGTATTATTGAGTCTTGGGAAATCACAGGTTCATCTTTGTCTGTAATAACCACATGTGTCTTTACAGGGGGATCCAAATAGTCTTTACCTGACCTAGTGGTGTCTGCCTTCAACTATTCAGGATGCTTAGGATTGTTCTTGGGTTGGCCAACAAAAACTCCAGTAGGTGGCTTTATGCTAGCTGCAAGTTGAGCTAGTTGAGATTCAATAGCCTTCTGCTGAGCTTGTTGGTTGGCTATCATTGTTTGCTGATTTTGCAACATTTTTTCAATGGCTGATAGCTTGTCATCAGAAAAGACGGGTCCTTCTTACTGTCCTTGCTGTTGATTAAGATTCTGATATTGAGAGTTGTTTTGATAATTATTGTAGTTCCTATTCTGAAAGTTCCCCTTGAAATTTCCTTGATTCCCAACATTTTTTTGTTGATTATACTAGAATCCTGGTGAGCCTCTTGATCGATTGTTTGAACCAAATTGGTGCGAGTTTACTACTCCAGAGGGGTTTCCGTATTGTAAACTGGGATGATTCCTATTCTGATTTGGATTGTAATAACTTTGACCAAGAATGGTGTTGATAGCATTAAGATTTTCCATCTGACCATTATCTCCTTGTCCACATACGTTGCTTAGAACAACATCATAGAGAACATTGAATGATAAGGTGGAATGATCAGTGCTCTTACATGCTTCACAGAACAGGGAAGCAGACTTGACCTGATTCGGTTGTCGAGTGGGTGAACGTCCTCTTCCAATAGCAGTAAGATCTGATTCAATATGGTCTTGCTTGGCAACTAAGAGTTTCAAGGTTTCAGTGATAGACTTGTACTCGGGAGTAGCTTCGGCCATAGCTACTTTAAAAACTCCTTTTCCTACAGATCTACCCTAATTGGCTTGATTTTCTGCTCCCAGGGTGATGACTCTCCATGTACTGTCATAACTTTGACGCATGAAGTTTCCTCCAGACGAGGAGTCTAGAAACCTCTTAATATCATCATCCACACCCATACAGAAAATTTTGATGAGTTGATTCTTAGGAATTCCTTGGTGTGGACACTTGCGTAGAAGCTCTTTGTACCTATCCCATGCTTCAACGAGAGTTTCTCCAGGGACTTGAGTGAAACTTGTTATCTGGCCCCTAATTTCATATGTGAGAGATGGAGGATAGAACTTTTCCAGAAAAACATTTTGGAGTTGTTCCCAGGTGGTGATGGGTATTTCACTTTGCAATGAATTGTACCAACTTATGGCTCTATCAGTAAGGGAATACTTGAAGAGGCAGAGTCGAATGGCATCATTTGTGACTCCATTTTGTTTCGTCATGGCACATAGATCAATAAATCTCAGAAGATGTTCTTAGCTATCTTCTCCTTGCTTGCCATAGAAAGGGTTATACTGAAGTAGGGTTATATAATGCGCTCTTATCTCGAAATTAGAAGCATTGATAGGAGGGGGTTGTACTGGATGATGAACATTCAAATCTTTGGGGATTGAGAACTCTCTAAGATCCTTTTGTAGTTCAGCTACTTGCGCTGCTAGGATTTCCTATTGAACCGCAGCCCTGGCTTCTTGCATGAGCCTCTCTCTGTGTGCATTGATGGATTAAGCCACTCTTTGGGCTAATTCCTCTTCCTGAGCCATCCTTGCTTGATTTTCTCTGATCTGACGATGAAAAGTTTTGTCTATCTCTGGATCAAAGCTCGTTGTTAGTCTGGGGCTATCTGAATGGTGCATGCACTACACCTTGGATTGTACCTAAAATTTGGAAGGATTTCGAAAGTGAGAACTACAGAGTAGAGTCAAATTCAAGTAGATGATCAATTGTTTCAAAAGAAAAAGCAAAATCCTAGATTAGTCTTAAAAGAACTAGATTTGACTGACTGATTCCATTGTCCCCGGCAACAGCGCCAGGATTTGACGTGGTATTTTGAACGCACTAACAAACTCACTCGGGGTTGAAATCCCTGAGTTTTTACCAAAACCAAAGTGCAATAATACCACCCGCAAGAGGACGAGTCTTATCACAATATAGTTAATGATCGAACCCAAAGGACAACGTTTTTAAGAATCTTTGTCAATCAAATCTTGCTCAAGTAAAACTAATATTTAGAATGATTGGTTGATTTGAGGTTAATTAGACTAATTGCAAGAAAGTAAAAGCTAAATTAAAGTTGGATTTAGATCAATGATATGGAATCGCTGGGATGGTATCGGGTTTCACCACCACTACACATGCAAACACATTCAGTTGCAAACAATCCAGGCAAGATATAGAAATCCCAAATAGAGCTGCTGCAAAACCCCCCATACGGGCGTTAGGTTCGCGTAAGCATCACCTTAGGCATCAAATGACTCATCACCATCCAGATCACTTACTTACGGCTCGAAGAAATCCCATTCTATTTCTAGTTTGGGAGTCAACCGCATTAATCGATAAGTAAGCAGGTGATTAATATACGAGAAAACATCGACGATTAACAAGAAGATACAAAATCCAACTAAGGCTGTGAACCCCCTATACAGGTGTTAGGTACACAGAAGCATCACCGAAGGATAGATGGCTCGTCCCCTCGCAGATCACACACTTACTACCTCAAGGAATCCCATTCTATTTCTAGTTTGGGAGTGAACTTGTTAAACGACATTCAATCCTAAATATAGAAGTCCTCGCAACATAGGAAGAACCAAGATGAAAGAAAGCAATTAATCAAACTACGAACATAACGATTAACAATGAAATGAAGAGTTATATATACATTGCCATGGAAAGTTTAACAATATAACATGTTTGCATGGGCAGCAGGGCTAGTCCCCGCACCTTAGCAAAAAGGTACTACACGCTCATGATGCAAGAAACAAGAAGAGTGAGAAGTAGAGAGAAATCCACCACGAACTCAGTGCAGAAGGTAGTCGCAGCTCGGTGAAGTAGATACGGCCTCCTACGTTGAGTCAGAGTAGATCTGGATGCGAATGGGAGTTGACAAGATAGACCGGGCAGTCTCCCTTGCTCCGTCTTTCTTATCTCCTCAGCCTCCTTGGTTGCAACATGGGCAGTAGGTGAAATGAAACTGGCGCAGACTGGACTAGTTTCTGAGCGGATCTGTATACAGGCAGCATGTCGGCGTACCGGAACCGATGTCCAAGTGAGGACCTTTGGGGTCCTATTTATAGGCACAGGACTGTCCCCAAACGGTCTTGGATTAAAAGAGACCAAACAGTTTCAGTTAGTGTAGACCAAACGGTTTTGAAATATCTTCTCCAAATGGTTTGGAGACCATTTGCTACCAAATTATCCCTCCAAACGGCTTTGGGCAACCGATCGCTCAGTGCGGTCTTGAGTAAACGATCGCTCATTGAAGTTTTTGGCAAACGATTTGTAGACCGTTTGCTAGCAAAGGGTCTGGATGGTGTGACTGCCCATGTGGTTTCTGCAAGTGGATGGATAGACCAAACTGTCTTGGTATCTGAGGCCAAACGGTCCATGATATCTCCGCTAAACGGTCTTCAGGCAGCAGCCATTCGGTCTTCCAACTGCTCGATCCAAGAATTTGACGTTTCCTGCAAGCGGTCACCGCAGCAGGCTCATTTGATCTTCTGACCAATCCAGTCGATTTGCCCTATTTGATTGAGCAATCTGCTCAAGAGACCAAAGGAGGCGGCTATGTTGTCCGTGTCGCAGCTGTGCGGTGTCGAGGAAGGTAATAAAGAGGGTCGGTGTGATCATGGATGAATCAGAGAGAAGAAGCGCTGCTCGGCAGAGGTACAAAAGTAGAAGATGAGGCACCACGGTCGTGGTGTGGTACCACGGACGTGGCGATGCCACTGTCCCACGGCTGTGCCGCCTTGCATGAGAGTGGTTGATGAGAAATTGGGCTCTGTTGGCATTTTCCAACAGCCGTAGTGTGACACCACAGTTGTGGTGAGGTAGCCGCCACACGGCCGTGCTGCCTTGCATAGACATGGCGAGTGAGGGAGGGTCGATGCAGGTAGGGTGCCACGGTTGTGGCTCGTCGACCACAGTCGTGGCGAGTGAATGCTCTGGTCTACCACGGTCGTGGCCGCATCACACGTTCGTGGTGATGGCAGAAGACCACTGTCATTTTGGATCACCACGGCCATGGTTACGACTCTGCTTCGCGACCTTGAGTTCAAGCACTGCTCAATTCCTTGTGGCTGAGTGATGCCTCCAATCGGTCTCTGCTGCTTAAAACGGTCTTGCGACCGCATGGGCTCAAATGGTCTTGAGACCACATGGGTGGGATTGCTTGGTTAGATATCTTGATCAGAGCCAGAGAAGAAGGTTGACCTTGACTACTTGATCAACTTTGTCAAAAACTGCATTAAATGAACGATGTTTAGTTAAAACCTTGATAATTGAGTCAACTAAGTAGTTTTGCACATTATGATTCATATTGAGTGAAATAGTATATAAAGATTTGAATTGGTCCTGAAGTGATAATTGAATTTCATGATGAATATACATTCATCAGAGGCGCTCGTTCTCGTAGATGGCCAGCTGATTTAAGAACAGTCGGTTCGTAGTCTCCTAAATATCGGTGAATGAAGCAGTGTGCTACTGCTGGGTCTGCTGGATCTCCTGCAGCATAGAATACATGCCCTGTATAGAAAAAGCATCCTCTCCTTGTTGAGAGGGCTGAGGTGGCGGAGGCTGCGAAGATGATGATGCACCTGGGTGGAAGCATGGATGCTTCCGCGGTGCCACTCGTGAACGAAGAGGAGTGAAAGCCTCCTCTTCCTCCTCTTGCTCATCATCGTCGTCATTGTCGTTGTCATTACCATCGTCTTCTTTGTCGGAGTCATTGATGGTGATGATGGGCCACCGAAAGTGATGAGCTCCCTGGATGTTGAAGACGGGATCTGGAAGCGCACACTCCTAGTACTCCTGGTTGACATGGCACTGTGCATAGGCCACGCCATCACGGAGCGTAAGAAGATTGGAGCGGGGTAGATGACGCAGGTTGACTTTATTCCTCTTGGACAGTGGAGTGAGTTGGGAAAAATCCAACCCAAGATACAGATCAAGAAGTGTGATAAGCCCCCCCAAAATGGATAGGAGCTTTTCTTGTACTCCTCTGCACGGCCAGCACACGTATCAAGGAAAATGTGCCCCAATTGAGCTCGTCCTGTTTCAACAGCTTAGACAGAAAGAACAAGTCCGTCTCCTGAAACTTACTAAGAGATAGATCGCCTCGAGCAAATAGAGTAGTGCACAACTTGCGATGTAGAATCAACACAAATGGATGCTCGAAATCAGCTACAACTGCATTATGATAAGTTACGGACTTTCCTGGAGGCGCGGTCACCAACTGGGCAAAGATTTCATCATAATCCGTTCGGTTGTCTGACCTCCTGTGCTGGTAGGAATCATGATACCAGTTATATATAGAATTGAACTGGGCGAAAGTGAGGGTGTAGTTGTTGTTGTAGAGCTGGAAAGAAACGCGACCCTTGATCCATTCCTGATCAGTGGTGATGAGGTCGTTAGGCACGACACATATATCCAGCAATGCCATAAACTCCGCCACTAACTACTTGTAGGTCGACCACTCGCTGAAAAAGGGGTGGCCCTCAGGATGGTACTCGACCTCGTCAGACCTCCTGCGTGTATGATTTGCTTGCCTTTGAAGGACATAGGCAAGGTTGGCCTCAAAACTGAGGTCATGGATCATGGTCCGATCAACATAGTGGGTTGGCTCAATTTTCTGCTTGAGCAACTCCTCGTATATCTTCCGTACGTCCGCCGAGGGGTGAACAATCCTCCGATGAGGAATAGAGTCGGATGTTCGAGGAACAAATGTCGCGATCTCCATCGGGGCTGCCCTTGAAGAAGAAGATACTTCCGTCTGCACCATCATCACAAAGAGAAAGGGGAATAAGAAATAGAGCTCGGTGAAGGTTGAAGAACATGATCTCCACTCAGTGTAGAGCTCGGTGAAGATATCTTGATCCTTGGATGCTCAATGAAGGCCTCTGGTCGGTCAACAATGCTCAAAGCACAAGTGGAAGGAAGAAGCTCTAAAGGTGTGAAAAGAATTGAGAAACAACCCTTCCTTTTATAACTGATTCCGTCACTGCTACCACTCCGTTGATACCATCGACTGGGGTGTCGATGGTATCGACACCTGGAGGCATGATCCACTCTTCGCGACTAGCGATGGTTGTCGATTGCTAGATTTGGAGGCACAGATCGGTGATGCATCAATACTATTGATGCGCACAGATCGATTTCTGAAAGTGGCGGGCTCCGTTGATTTGTTCTCATGTATCAGTGACGTGTCATGTCGATACTATTGACTGAGGTCGATGGTATCGACTCTTTGTGGTTCGAACACCCTCGCGAGGCTCGGGCGTTGCTTCCTTGCTGTTGCTGTGTCGATACCATCGACGGGGGTGTCGATGGTATCGAGATCACTAAGATGAATTCTTCTGTAAATCTTCAGGGATCTCGTGAGTATCGACTTCATAGTCGATACTATCAACCCAGAGCTATCTTTTTCTTCAATGTCGTTGATGGTATGTCGATACCATCAATGCGGCCGTTGATGGTATCGACTCAGAAAATTTTCTATAGCCGATTCCCTGTACACATGTCGCTACCATTGACCGTATGGTCGATGGTATCGACTATGTCTCAGTACTGCACACTGAACAAACTATTAAGGTATCATTTTTACACTAAAAATGAAATTAAACAAAACTAACTTGTAAATGTGAAAGAAAATGAAAGAACTACCAATGGTTGGGTTGCCTCCCAACAAGCACCCTTCTTTAACGCCTTAGGGTAGAAAAAATCGAGCTCATCATTCATCCTTAAGTGCTATGAGTTTAACCTCATGCACTTTCCTCGTGTAGTCCTCGTCAAAGTACAATTTCAACCTCTGACCATTAACTAGAAACGTCATCTCTCCATCGCGCACCATGATGGCACCATGCGGTCGTACCTCTTCCACAACAACATGTCCACTCCACCAGAATTTCAATTTCCCGGGATGCAGCTTCAACCTCGAGTTGAACAATAACACATGATCTCCCTTTTTGAAAACACGCACTTGAATGTGCCGATCGTGAATTAGTTTTGTTCTCTCCTTGTAAATCCTTGAATTCTCATAAGCATTCATCTGCAGCTCATCTAGCTCATTGAGCTCTAGCATCCGCTTCCTCCTTGCCTCATCATAAGTCAAATTAAGCTTCCTTAGCGCCCAATGCGCCTTGTGTTTCAGCTGTACCGGTAAATGGCAGGCCCACACATAAACCAACCTAAAAGGCATAGTGCCTATAGGTGTCTTATATGCGGTCCTATACACCCATAATGCATCTGGTAGCAAAGAACTCCAATTCTTTCTTGTCGAAGCCACTGTGCACTCCAAAATTTTCTTGATTTCTCTATTAGACACCTCAACCTGGCCTTGCATTTGTGGGTGATACGGGGTACCAACATTGTGTTTCACCCCGTACTTTCTCAATAACACAGAAAACTTTTGATTCTTGAAATGGGTGCCTCCATCGCTAATAATCATCCTTGGCACACCGAATATGCAGAAAATGTAATCTTTTACAAACCTACACACTATAGTAGCATCGTTAGTCCTTGTGGGTATTGCTTCTACCCACTTTGAGACATAATCAACAATAAGTAAAATGTATAAATTAGAATTCAAGGACACAGATGGTCCCATAAAATTGATGCCCGACAGATCAAATACCTCAACTTCTTGAAACACGTTGAGGGGCATCTCTTGCCACTTGGAAATATTACCTGCCCTTTGACAGGAGTCACATCTTCGCACATAGTCGTAGGCATCACGGAAGAGTGTATGTCAATAAAGACCACTCTCTAGCACCTTGGCCGCCGTTCTTGAACTCGCATGATGACCACCAGTTGGTAGTGTGTGACAATGACTAAGTACACTGTCATATTCTATCTTCGGTACACACCTGCACAAAATGCCGTCCCTGCATTACTTCAACAAGATGGGATCATTCCAGAAATAATGTCTCAAAGAATGGAAAATTTTCTTTTTCTCTTGATAAGTCCAATCATCTGGGATTATTTTATAGGCAAGATAATTAATAATGTATGAAAACCATGGATCCTAGGATTTTACAGAAAGGATTTGCTCATCAGGGAATGTCTCAGTAATGGGTATATTAATATCCTTCTCAGCTACCCGCTCTAACCTAGACAAGTGGTCCGCAACCACATTCTCAATTCCCACCTTATCCTTGATTTCAATGTCAAATTCTTGTAACAATAAGATCCACCTAATCAATCTAGGTTTGGCATCTTTCTTTTCCATCAAGTATTTTATGGCGGCGTGGTCAGTCCATACCACAACTTTTGACCCTACCAAATATTGTCGAAATTTTTTGAATGCAAAAATGACGGCGAGAAGTTCCTTTTCAGTTGTGGTGTAGTTCAATTGCACCTTGTTTAAAGTCTTGGATGCATAAAAAATCACCGTGTGTTTGTTCTCAAACCGTTGCCCAAGAACAACCCCTACTGCAAAATCCGAAGCATCACACATGAGCTCGAAAGGCTTTGTCCAATCCAGAGTTTGAACAACCAATGCAGAAATTAACTTTTCCTTAAGTACATTAAAAGCATGCAAACATTTTTCATTGAAATCAAACATTGCATCTTTCTCAAGCAGTTCATACAATGGTTTAGCGATTTTTGAGAAATCTTTGATAAAGTGGCGATAAAATCCTGCATGACCGAGAAAACTTCTTACCCCTTTAACCGAATTTGCTGGGGGTAATTTCAAAATAACCTCAATCTTGACTGGGTCCACCTCCAGCCTCTTGCTAGACACCTTGTGTCCAAGCACAATTCCTTCACTAACCATCATCTGACACTTTTCCCAGTTGAGAACTAAATGCGTGTCCTCACATCTTTGTAAAACTTTGTCCAAATTGTACATACACTCATCAAATGACACACCATAGATGGAAAAAGCGTCCATGAAAACCTCTAGACAACGCTCAACCATATTAGAAAAAATAGCAAGCATGCAGTGCTGAAAGGTGGCTGGTGCATTACACAGGCCAAAAGGCATACAATGATATGCGAATGTTCCGTCAGGACAAGTGAAGGTAGACTTTTCTTGGTCCTTAGGATCAATAGAGATCTGATTGTAGCTAGAGTAGCCATCTAAAAAACAAAAATGAGATCGACCCACTAGTCGCTCTAAGATTTGATCGATGAATGGAAGAGGAAAATGATCTTTTAATGTAGCGGAGTTCAATCGACGGCAGTCAATGCACACATGCCTCCTGGTTACCAATCGGGTCATGACCGTCTCATTTAATAAGTTGTGAGTGATACTAATTCCCCCCTTTTTAGGGACTACCTGTGTGGGGCTTACCCACGTCAGATCGGAGATAGCGTAAATGATGCCTATAGAAAGGAGCTTGATCACCTCCTTCTTGACAACCTCCATCATGCTTGGATTGAGTCTATGCTATGGCTGGATTACAGGTTTGGCTCCTTCCTCGAGCCAGATCTTGTGCTGGAAAAGTGTAGGGGAAATCCCCTTGATATCAGCAACTGATCACCCAAATGCGCCACGATGGTTCTTCATCACGATCATCAATTGCTCTTCTTCATCGGCACTCAGATATGTCGAAATAATCACCGGCAGTCTTTCACCATCGGCTAAGAATGCTTACTTCAAATGTGGAGGCAGTGGCTTCAGTTCTAACTCTGGTGGCCTGATCAATGATGATTGAAGCAGTGGTGGGAGTGGCCCAAGATCTTCATAATACTTGGCATAATATCACGGAAGCACTTGGAGCATCTTGACACATTCTTGTAACAACTTGCTTCTCATCCAGTCATGCATTATGTTGACAAGGCAAGCTTCAAGGGGTAGTTCTGGATATGCGTCAGGGACAGAACTTGCTATTGCATCATCTTCACTAATAAGAGGAATTTCCTCCTATTCATCATTTGGAAAACCCACAACTTTACAAAGAGAAACAACTTTGGTCTATTCCATAATGTCTACATCCAGTGTCCCCTTATCTACCTTGGTCATTACATGAGCCATATCTAGAAATGGCTTCCCTAGGCAAAGAGAAATGTTCTGATCAAAATGTTTCACCATACGACACTGCTCCTTTGCCTTTGATTGTGTTGTACTCATGGGCATAACCATTTCAAATCGGTCATCCGTGATTCCCAATGTCAGACGGCCTCTTCCCATTTCGAGTATCATATCTGCCGTAGCTTGGAAGGGTCTTCCAAGGAGTAGCTCGTTCCCTTGGTGATCTTGCATTTCCATTACCACAAAATCTGCTAGAAATACAAACCTGTCAACTTTAACAAGTACGTCTTCACAAATACCATACGACTTTACCATAGAATTATCCGCTAGCTGAATCGTCGTGTTGCTATGTCTCGATTCTTTCAGTCCCAACTTCTTGAAAGTAGAAAGAGGCATCAAATTAATACTTGCCCCGAAGTCACACAATGCTTCGCCGAATTTCAACTTACCAATGTAACATGAAATATTGAAGCAGCCCGGATCTTGCCTTTTTGGTGGCAATGTGCCCATAATGAAGGCGCTCACTTGCTCCTTAAGAACCACCACTTCAGTATCATGAATCTTCCTCTTCTTTGTAATTATATCTTTCAGAAACTTGCCATAGGAGGGTATCTTCTCTATTTCTTCTAACAGTGGAATGTTGACAGAAAGTTTCCTAAAGCTATCGAGGAACTTCTTGAACTAAGCGTCCACTTTCTTAGCCTTCAAACTATTTGGATACAACATTGGGGCAGTCTGTGCCCTCTGATGTGGCGGCACATATGGTGTCCTCTTTTGAGTTTCTTCCTCAGCAATGGGTTCTGGTGTGGCTTCCTCTACCGCATCCTCTATCGACGCTATGATTCTATCCTCCTATGTGGCCTCACCTGTGGTTTCTGGCTAGGGTGTGCTTGGTTCATCGGCCCTAGGGTTTAAAATATTCTTTCCACTCCGTAATAGAATTGCCTTGGCTTGTTGATTTCCTCCTGGAAGATTTGTATTTCCAGGAAAACCTTGTTGTGTTGGCTTTTTTAGATTTTCTATCTCAGCTGCCATCTGTGCTAACGATGTCTCCATAGTTCTCATTTGAGCCCCATGACATTGTAAAGTTTGCCCAAATTGATTCATAAATTCTCCTTGTTGCATGATCTGCTGGCCAAACGTGCTCATGAGTTCTTGATTCTGCTTGATTACTTGATTGAGCAACTCATTACTCTTGTCCTCTGTCGACGGTTGTGGTTTGGCATCGAGGTCCTGTAGGAAATTGTTTGGGTCCTTCCATGAAATTTTTTTATCTTTCCTCCAAGAATAATCATTGTTTCTGTACCCCTGTTGTTGGCGCATAAATTTCACTTGCGCCTCATCATCAGATTCTCCATCTTCCTTTACTAGCAATTTCTTGGCTAATAAGTCCATTTTCTCATTCAGCTCCTTGATGGCCTTTTACTCACCTGTGACTCAGACCTTCTCTGGTGTCTCTCTGTCGCCCCATGATTGCTTTCTAGCCATGTTCTTCAGTATTTCCCAACACCTAGTGCTAGTGTTGTTCAAGAAGAAACTGGAACCTGCTGAGTCTAAATTGCTCCTGTCATGCTCATTCAAAACAAAGTAGAAGATCTTCACTTGTTTTTCTTTATCCATCCCGTGATGTGGACACTTCCGTAGCATTATCTGGAAGCGCTCCCACATCTCTGAATATGTCTCACCAGCCCTTTGACAGAAATTGTGGATCTTCCGTACTAGGTCATTGGTTTTCTTCAGTGGAAAGAATCTCTCGAAGAAAACCTCGATGATTTGATCCCATGTCTCAACAATCTCATCATCTAGGTTATGCTGCCATTCACGTGCATTACCTGCAAGAGAGTTGGGAAACAACTTCAGATATAGTGTCTCCTGTGGAAACCTATCTATCTTGATCATATCACAATTTTCCATGAAAGTGCTGATGTGTGCAACAGGGTCTTCATTCTTCAGCCCGTGGAATGCTTGAGACTTTACCAAGTTTATTAGTGCCAAATCAATCTTATAGGTTGGAATGTTAACTTCCTGCCTTTTTATCGGCCCCTTTGATGCTGACGAGGAAGAAGCTTTTATCTTCTCCCATATTGTCTGTTCCTCAGCCATGGCTTCTGGTTCAGAGTTCGAATCTATATCCTCGAGTTGAACTTGAATGTTGTTCTCCTCTTCGTCTAATCCCAACGGTGGAACCTCGGGTGATGGCAGTGTGTAGTATGTGATACGCGTCTTCACCATGCACCGGTACCTGCAAGGTAATAAATTTGACTCAGTACGGTGCTAGACGATTTCTAAATATGAAAGATAAATGATGGATTTTTAAAAATAATAATAATAAAATAAAATGTGGCCTAGAGTGGATGCTTGCAACACTCATAGTGGCGACAGTTGCCGTGTCCCCGGCAATGGCACCAAAAACTTGACATGATTTTACCATGCGAATAACGCAAGTGCACGCATCAGAGTAATATAGGCCTTGTGAGGCCCGAGTCGAACACATGGACACTGAACTGTCGGTAGACTACTTACTAACTACTCACGATCAGCTAGATCTATTAAAAGGTTTTGAGAGTTGATTGAAGAATTAAAAGAGAAATAAAAGAAAATAAAGCAATCGATTAAATGTTTAGTTTAATCAAATTAGATGGAAATTTTTAGGATTGCGGTTTCACCGCGGGTTCTCATTGTATTTATTTCTATATAGTTAATCAAATTCATCTCTCATTCCGGGTAGTGGCATGTAGTCAGAATTTTTCACTGTCGTGATACAATTCACTACCTAAATCTAGGTCAGTTCCACTATCGTAGTAACCTATACCCTAAACTAGGTGCATGAAGACCAAACTCTACGTTTCCACCATTTACCGTACATCACCTCGTTCAAGGGATTTATTAACCAATGTGAATTTTGTCTCTTTTCAACCATTAATTCTTCTTTCAAAGTAATTAAAGGCATTAGATTATCATTAGGGTGATCAATAATAATGATATAATGGAGAAAATGAAATCATACCATGGATTTAAGAGACAAAATATGAATTACTATGATAAAAATGACATATAACGATTACCCGGGCTACTCCTGATCCTAAAGTCAAAGGGGATTAGCCCCACATGTTCATCTCAATGAAAGACATGATGGAAGAAGGGGAAAACATGGAGAAACGTGAATGAAGGTGATGTAAACCCCTGACCGGAGGAGATACAAGCATTCCTTGATGTAGAGTACGCGATCTACAGCCTTTTGGCGGTGGAATTTGTCTTCTACGGCTCTCAGAATGATCAGGGTGTGATTCTAAGCTTCCTTCTCCTCTCCACACCTCCTCGGGACTTGTGCAGTGGATAATGATGTGATAATCTGCTTAGGGCCTTCGTCATTAGGTATATGGACCACTTTGGGTAGCTAAAAGATCACCACAATCCGATCAAGATCGATCTGAAACAAAACATATCCTAACGGTGTCGATACCATCGACGTGGGTCGATGGTATCGACCCGTCATAGTATCAGCAAGTTCTCTTCTCTTCTTAGACGTTCCACCTGATGCAGACTCGATACCGTCGACGCGGGTCGATGGTATCGACACCTTTAGGCATCAGTTTTGTCTCCATTCTGACGTTGAAGCTGTGCAATGTCGATAGTATCGACTTTTGTGTCGATAGTATCGACCGGTTGATTCCTGGCTCACTGTATGTATCTCGCTACCATAGACTTCCCAGTCGATGATATCGACTCAGCTTGGCTCCTTAAGGCTGTCTCCCTGTGACTGTGTCGATACTATCGACGGATGTTGATGGTATCGACAGGTGTGTATATGCATTTTTCCTGAAATTTCAAGACAAAGACAACTCAGCTATGCTAAAACCCATTATTATGAACGTTTATAATCAGAAAGATAAAATATGAGAGTTTTGATACAAAATGAGATTATAGACTAAAGCGAATGAATCTTGTGATACTAACCACAAAAGTGACTAATAAACACATAAAACACATGTAAAACAAGTCTATAAAAGCGACTCAAAATCATCGCATCAAGGGATGACCCCAAAAGTGTCGGCACCCTACATACCTAGAGGAGATGACCAAGGAGGGTATGATGACCCAAGTAGGCTCGAGACCAGTTTTCCATGGAAGTAACTTTAATATCAAGATGATCATGATGTAGAGACATATGTTGCACGTTTCAACTTAGATTTGAAGGTGTACTGGCATAGTGGGATGTACCATCTCTACTCTTGGAATGGGAAGAACTCTATATTTGGACTGCAGCCAAATGTTTATTTCCTCTTATTATGGGAGTGAGAGATAGTACAATACACATGCCATACACCAAGGATAAAGATGATTTGAGTTCGAACATTTCTATGAGGTATGAGGACAGAGATGATAACATACCCTTGTGGAGTGAACGATACAAGGATGGTTTACAAACACTAAGAGAAATAAGGTAGTCATCTTATGAGGAGTTTTTTATCATGAGCTATGAGTCATACAAGGTTGAGTTCGAAAACCAAGGGAATGAGCTCAGAGTTTTCTTGATGAAGATAGACTTAGAGTTTGAGATGAGATAATAAGTGGAATACATGGAGGTGTATGTCTTCAACATTACCTAACACCTAAGGATGTGAAGTAATAATGGATTCTCTAGTTAAGATGCAGCTTCCTAGTTTAACTGGAGGATAGAAGAGGTTGTTAGGCTAACCTTAAGTTTTTTGAAAAAAAAAGAGGAGATAAGTTTGGCTAACACTCAAATGTAACGATATCAGTTGATCAAGTTAATTGTTGTTTGGTTAGCCAGCCTAGGCCTTGATGCTATGAAAGGATGGTGGTAGAACCTCAAATGCACTTCTCGGGAAAGGAAGGTGATGAAACCCCGACTAGAGTGGTTTAGGGTTTTTGAGGAATCAATCAT
Source organism: Alisma plantago-aquatica (assembly GCA_963693085.1). NCBI lineage: Eukaryota > Viridiplantae > Streptophyta > Magnoliopsida > Alismatales > Alismataceae > Alisma > Alisma plantago-aquatica. Next base: position 624,777,112 of record OY856414.1, on the reverse strand, counting down.
GAGGAATCATGACATACAGGAGATCATGATTTAAGATCACCATACGCCATGGTACTATGAAGATAGTAACCAACATATGCTTAAGATGAAGTTGCACGTGGCTTGTCGCCATGCAAGCTAGGAGGTGAAGGACGAACACCGGTAACCCAATGTATTAATATAGAGGATAAAGAGTCCCCGAGAGGGAATCGGAGTTCATCACTATGGATGTTCTGGTAAGTCTCCCATGGATCGAAGAAGTTCAAGATGCAATATGGGTTATGGTTGATCACCTCATCTAGATGACATGACCTAAGAGAAAGAGAGAATGCTGGAAAGAGGCAGATTGGGTTGAACTACATGTAAAAGATATGGTTCAACTATACCATGATGCAAGTTTAAAGGTTCCTGGAGTATGAGCTAAAAGATTCACTTCCATGAAGTGGATGTAGATACATGAAGAACTCGATGTTAGTACAGTTTATCACCCCTAACTATTGGTTAGTATGATCCATACTAGAGGGTCTGATGAGAGCATGTGAGGTCATTCAGGGTGATACATGGAGACAGTTCTTGTCCTATGTAAGATGTGATGATAAGCACCATAGCCAATATCGGGTTGTAAAGAAGCTTTGTAAGGGAGGTTGTGTTGGTCACCACTTCATTAAGATGATGTTGGTGAATGGACCTCGCGAAGCTTACAAAAAGACTACAGTGTGTGTAGATGGAGTCGCTTTGATCATCCAATGGCTAGAAAAGAGAGCTCGGGGACAACATGAGTCGTGAACTGAAGCAAAGTAGACTAACATGCAGTTCAATGTGGGAGAATATGTGATATGAAAATCCGACCCCTCTAAGCTATAGCTGAGAAAGCTAAGTCTCCGATACATGGGTCCATTTGAGATGGATTGTTGGATAAGGTTAAGTTTGACCATGCCCCTCAGGATAAAGTAATGTGTGATGAGTTCCATGTATCCAATTTAGAGCACTATGTGAGGTACCCGAGCCATGTGCTAAGCAATGAACCTAGTGAGCCCCAAGGGAGGCTGAAATGACCTGAGTCACCAGTGAGGTTTATAGAGGCCAAGGTAAAAGAACTCAGAGAAAAGAATATGTGATGATAAAGGTTCTTTGGAAGTTCCATGGATAGTGTAAAGCCACATAGGGGTCAATGATGGACATGGTCTTATCCTAAATTGTTTGTATGCATGATGGAATTTTGAGGCCAAAATTCTTATAAGGAGGGGAGGATGTTATAACCCCATTTGTCTAAAACATGTAATGAAATTTGTAAATATCCATTTAAAAGATAAATGGAATCCATGGTTGATTTAATGATTTAATTTGAATGATTTTTGTGCATAATATATTTATTTATTTTCTTAATGGGCTTTATTGGCTATTGAGCCCAATTGAGAGAAAAATAAAAATAAAAGAGAAAGGAATTCAATTGGATAAAGGAATACATAAGAAAATAGATAAAAGAAGAATAAAGGGATAAGGAATATTTCAAAAAATGGAATTTCGAAATATTAAGGTTCCTTGAGGTTCAAGGAACTCAGGATAATAATATGATGGCTAGGGAAAGAGAAATTATGTGGAAAATACAAATATTTAAGTGCTAACTTGCAAATGAATAAAAGGACCCATTTTATTTAGATAATGATCCCAATTTTGGCATGATGAGAAATCAAATCATAAATGAGGTTCCCTTAAAATTTGAGATAAAAAGGAGTTATGAATTGAGAGTTATGGCTTTTTCAATTTATCCTCAAAATATGGATTTATATTGGAATTAGGAAATCTTTAACTTTAATTGGTTGAGCGTGAAGGATGAGGGCCGTTGGATCTTGATCCAATAGGCACCACTCATCGTCGAAGTCCCAGTAGAGGTCGGACTCTGGCCGAGGATAGGGGGACTTTCCACTTCATTTTTCTCGCAATCCAATGAATGTGCGAGCTTGGAAACAACTACTTTAAGTCCGGGAGAGGATCCTAAACCCCCTAGACCCCGATTTGTTGGTCTCTGGAAGCGTCTACATGAAACACCCAATTGGACCAAGGACTAGGGCGGCGACAGGGTTGAAGGAACCCTAAGGAAGCCCCCACACCCTATAAATAGGTCCCCTCTCGATTCCTCTCACCCTCACGAACCCCAACGGCCACTTCCTAAGTTCCCGCACCCTCTCTCTCTCAATTTCTCTCTCTCCAGTGAGGACTCTGCCTCGGCACCACCGCAGTTTGAGCAGCAATGAAAGAAGAAGAATACAAGTAGCTACCATGCGATCAGGGACTATCGTGGACTCGCGAGGAGATCCAACAATCCCGGGTCGACGCGCTTAATGGACTCGCGTAGTGGAGCCGATCGACGTGGAGTGTCAGATCTGAAGGCAGACCAGTGGTGCATCGATCGAACGACCAACAATTTTTGGTAATTAGCTCTCTCTACTGGAATAATCCAGAAAAAAGGCTTTTCTTTGCAAAATTCATAGAAATAGCTAGGAATCTCGGATGAGAAAAGTTTATGTATGAAAGTTGCTTAGAAAAATATGACGAATAAGATAAAAATGGTTTGGTGAACTGATTCTATCTCTTTTTGCAAATATACATTAATTTGGTAGAAAAAGGTATTAAAAGGGTAATTAGAAACCCTAATTGAATATAAAGGATGAATCTTTGTGGTTTAATAGGTTAATGTGAAGAGTATTAACCTGTTGTATATTAAAATAGAGTTTTCATCCGTTTTCCATGCAAAGTTGACTAATTTAGGGTTTTAATCTATAAATGAAGGATAATACATATAGAAACCCTAATTTAGGGTGAAAAAGGAGATAAACCATGTTTATTTTAGATTAAGGAAATAAGCTACTAAATATTGATCCTAAGTCTGTTAGGAGTATTAAAATGAGAAATTTAAAGGTTTTATGTAGTTTTTTTGAATTAGGGTTCATAATACCAAAAGTGGAGGCAAAACCCTAATTTCAAAGGAAACCCTAAAATTGTAATAGAAATCCTAAGGAATAAGATGAAATTGGATAAATATTGATAAAAGGAAGTTGGTATGTTTATTTCAAGATTTTTGTGCATTTTGATTGCTTGATTGGGTTTTCTCTACATAGTTGATTCTATCTCCAAATCTACAGTTACAGGTATGAGGTTATGCTTATGAATAATCCCTTTAGTTTCACGGAGATTCCCGAGCATTTTATCGGTTGCCTGAAAATAACTGCTTGGATGACTTTTATTTCATGCAACTATAAAGTGACTATGATTATCACTATAAATATGTATTTATAATCGACTTAGATCTGGGTCCTCCTCTATGGCTTTGCAAATACTAAAAAGGGTAACCTAGAGCAAGGTCTAGGCTATCATGAGTTAGAAATTGGGCTACCCACGTGTAGTGCCATGAGACTCTTTAGCACCCCATGAGTTAAGGAGTGGGCTACCTACGGGTAGTGTCATGTGACTCAACCCTAGAAACTGATTCACCTATTAGGTACGATCATGAGGGGTTTAATGGGGATCTACCATAAGGCGGGTAGCATCCAGGTCCACTGTAGGGACAACACAAAGGATAGGGTGTGTATGGATCGAGCAGTTATATTTAAAATGTAAATTTGTTTGTTAAATTGTAATTGACTGCAATATGTTGTTATTAATTGCACAATTATTGTTTCCCCCACATACCAACTTTATGCTGACTAACATTTTGTTTTTCGACGTTTTAGGTACAAACCCAAAAGGACAAATAGTAAATCGGCATATTGTGAATACATGAATTAATGTGCAAGGAGGATTAGTAAGTATAGAATTCATACATGGATAGAAGTTTAGAAATCCAAGTTTTCAAAAGGTATGAAAATTTTATTTTATCACAACTTTTCAGTTTAGATTGGTAGAATTTGATATTTTTTATTGATTATTTGTCAAACCTTTGATCCGGAAATTGGGATAACGTCTCTGACCTCTTGGTCTCCCTTAATTGGGGGTTATTGGGAGACGGGGTCATTACAAGTCTAGTATAGGCATGCCTCCCAATGAAGCTTTGTATGGAAGACCTTGTAGATCTCCACTTTACTGGGATGAAGTAGGCGAAAGATGAATTCTGAAATCTAAGGAACTACAACTCTATTATGACAATGTCAACCTAATCAAGAAAAGGTTGAAAAGGGCCCAAGATCATCAGAAGTCTTATGCTAATGCACATAGGACTGACACTCAATTCTTAGTATGTGATCATGTTTTCCTAAATATTTGACCAATTCGAGCCATTGCAAAGAACAAAGGAAAACCTAGCCCTAGATATGTGGGTCCATTTGAAATTTTGGACTGTATTGGGGAATGTGCTTATAGGTTGGATTTACCACCACAATATAGCATGAAGCACAATGTCTTTCATGTGTCGAACCTGAAGCGGTACGTCAAAGACCCTAGCCATGTCCTCAATCATGAACTAATTGAATTAAAGGACACCCTTATATACCAAGAAGCTCCAGTCAAGATACTTGATACTTGCACCAAGTAGCTCAGAAACAAGAAGATCGAGATGGTTAAAGTGTTGTGGAAGCACCATGATAGTGATGACGCTACTTGGGAGTTGAAGTCTGACATGAAGGAATGATTTCCTGACCTTTTCAAAGAAGTCTGAATTTTGAGGACAAAATTCCTAATAAGGAGGGGAGGCTGTGATAAAGTGAGTTTTACTCATACTTTTTCCCAATTTCCAATTTTGACCTCCTTATGTTCACTCTTGGTCCCAATCTATTTTTTCTTGGCTACATAATTAATTTTGAGACTCAATTACAAAATTTGGTGACCAATGTGACTTGTTTACACTTTATGACATTTTAATTAGGTTTAATAATAACCTTACTCCAAGAAATAAATTTGTTCTTCAAACTTTATTATCTTGTCCTCAAACTTTTTCTATATATTCTACACAATTTTGTGAAGCAATGATCCAAATTTCACTCAAATTGGACACTCCTACTAATTTCTATGATTTTATGAAGTTTAATCACAAAATCCCTCTTTATTTGCTTTTATTTCACCCTTTTAAGGGCCCGCGATCCATTGAGTAGGGTGGGAACAATCTCTGACCCTCAGATCAGGCACCAATGGATTGGGGCCTTGATCGAGCAGTTGCAGGGTCGTCCCCTACCTCCCGTAATCAGTGGGAGGAGACCAAGGGGGCTGAGACCCCAGTTTCACTCTTCCTTGACTTGATTCAGAAATCAAACACACTGGAGCGTTTCCCCCATAAATATGAACTTAATCACCTCCTTTCCCCCCTAAAATCCCTATGTTTTGAGAACATTCGAGAGAAAACTCTCTTGGTCACCTCCATGGGTGAGGAGCCCCCTCAAACCCTAAACCTAATCCCTTTGGGCTATAAAAACCTGACATCTACCCTCAGTGAGGCCCTACGACCCTAGGCGGCACCTCACATCTCCCTCTCTATCCCTATCTCATGTTCCCCTAATTTCTCCGGCCACTGCACCACCACTGAGCAAGCCTACTCGCGGGCAAGTTCCTTTGTTTTGGACGATCAACCGTGACCCTCAAATCTGAGTCCACGCTGACCCAAACCTAGATCAATGGTCCTAGCACCTCCCTTGCTCCTTCATCCTCGTGCACTTGATCAGCAACATACGGCCTCACAGCTGCCAGATCCCAATCCGATCAAAACCGACCAAGGAATCCAATGGCCACTACTTTTCTGCGCTCTTCCTTTTTCTGGTATTTACCTCCTCTCTGCTCGGATATTTGTTTAAATGTCCAGATCTCATTTTAATCATAGAAAATGCATATGAACTCCAAAAATAATAAACAAATAGTCAATATTGATCAGAAAAATCCAATAAACCTTTTAAAAATACTTTCAAACCCTAATTCTAGATATTTATGACTGATATTCCTAGATCTTGTTCCTTTTCTTATTTAATTATCTAATATGATGATTAATCTTTGAGAAACCCTTTTTTCCTAATTCTAATGATCATTTTGAGACACCAAATTGATTTTGACAGAATAAGGGTTAGATATAATCTTCTTAACTAATTACCCTAAAATATGAATAATATACTTTGAAATTAGGTTTACTCTTGATATGATGATGATTAACCTTAATCTGGAGAACCCTCTTAGTCATATGTCTGACCATGAATCTCCCTGATCTAATTTTGAGTCTAATGATACTATTTCATATTGAAAATGATCTAGAGATTTGAATGATGATAATAATAATTAGGGTTGGCATGTGTTCCTAAATATACCTAGGTAGGTCATCCATTCATGAAACATGCTTGATACATGAATAATTGTTGGACTTTTGGGAAATATTGTTGATGACCTAACCTTAAGGTAGAAATAGGAAAATGTAACCCTAATCTCAAATAGTGAATCATGATCTTTTTAAAACTATGATCTTGACTCTCGATCTAATATTTTGATCTAGGATCTAACTCCAGGGGTTGATCTACTCTTTCTTGGGATCTTTACTCCAAATACTCATTTAGAAAGGTATGCTATTATATAATTCCTCCTTGATTGTATTGAAGATACTTTTATGTATCTCTTAACCATATGCTTGGCTATTTACTTGGATGAACTACTATTCCCTATGATTAGTCTTCTGTTTTTCCTATACTATATTTTCAAAAACATGAAAACATAAATTGCAATACCCATTATGACTGCCCGTATATTGATGATGATAATGATGTTGGAAAAGTTGATAATGTTGATATTGAATATAAGCAAACCCCCCTTATTTTAAGGGTGGGATTTTGTACATTGACCTCCTATCTCCTATGGTGAGAAGGAGCTTGGTGACCTCCCCATCACGTTGGGGTAATAGAGTCAAACAAACTAATATAAGCATGCTTCTAAATTACAACATAATGTGAAATTCGTAACAAAATTCTTGTTGAACAACATTTTAGTTTTTGGAAGATCATTTGATATACTTTTGAAACATAAGTCCTGTCAAGTATACTAGTTTTCTTATAAATTGTTTTTCTATTTTTATATAGTGTATCATGCAATTACATTGACATTGTGTCTTGATTTTCTAGATTTTAGGTAATGCAAGGAACTAGAGATTTACACTCATCTACTCATTTATCCATTGAAACAAATACTACTACATCAAATATGGACTCTACATGGGAGCTAATTGTAAAAGGGATGTAGTTGTTGGCTAGTTTCTTATCTTTTTTCTCTTTCCATGTTGCCTACGAGCCTTATGTACTAAACCTTTTGGTTCATTTTAATAAAGAAGAATGTTATTTCATTTTTGCATATTATCTGTGTGTGATTTTCAGTCCACTCAGGGACGGGCACTCTAATCCCTTTAACACTGCCCATTTGGATAGTGGGATTGGGATTAGGGTAAGAACAGATCCGTGACAAAATGTGCGCTCTTTGAGCTTCAAGATCTTGGTTGATCCTACGAGCAACTTCCTCATCATCCATCCTAATTTGGTTTTGTCAATTTAGACGATGAAACGTTCTATCAATCTCATGATCAAATGATGTAAATCTAGCATTCGAGCCTCGCATGCACAAATAAGTAGTTAATTGTGTGTAGAAAAACGGGACTGCTGGAATGAAAACTTAGTATAAAGGATTAACACTTTTGAAATGTTACTTAGAAGGCATAAAAAAATAAAACAACAGTTTTTCAAAAGTTTTTGGGGTTTGAGAAAACAATCTGTTGTCCTCGGCAATGGCGCCAAATTGATAATGTGTTAAAGTGCACTACAATCACTAACATATTAATCCTAGAGTTTAACCTTTTTTTACTATCCAATTAAGGCTTGTATAGAAGGGTCAATCCCACATGACAACGTTCTTTAGAAAGTAGACTCTAATCCCAATTGTTTTGTGGAACTTTTTATTTCTTTTTGTTATTTTAATTTTTTCGAATAGGAAGTAAAATCTGATTGGGGGTTGATGATCTATGCTAGAATAGGGAATTAAATGCAAGAAATAGGATTACACTAACAAGAAGTAAAATTACTCTATCACAAAGAAAAGGAGATGATTGTTAGCACAATAAAATATTATGAATGGAAAGATGAGAATGTAAAAAGAGAAGTAGATCAAATGATAATTGAATTTAGACGAGGGAATATCGAGGCTTGTAGGCTTTTCCACCACCTTAGCCTAGGCTAGAATCAAACTAAATCTTTTAAACGACAAATGGATGATGGCATGTGAATTAACAAAAATCAACAAAAGACGAACTCCACATGAGCCCATTGGTCCTGGTGCTCATGTTTCTTAGTCCATCATCCAAAAAGAGATAAATCAAAGGCCATTTGAAAACCTCTATGCAATTGGTTTTATTGTTTTAAATTCAGGTTTGCATGGTCATTTTAACCCCGATTAACAAAGAATCTAATCGAGTAATTAGTTTGATAGACCATCAATTCTTAAAACCAAAAGCCATCTAATAGAAGTCATTCTTAAGATTTAATTCAATTCAAACCATGGCTAAGGGGCTATTCCCCATGTCTTGATAGAGAAACTACTTGCTCATGATTGTAGAATAAAGGGAGACAGAGGAAGAAAGCATTCTAGCCATAGTCTAGACTTATCAAAGGATTAATCCTTAGGCTAGAGACTATTAAATGGCTGACTCTTAATTCCTTACTCCGATCTAAAGAAGAAGAAGAAGAAGAAGGAGAAGAACTAGATCTAGAACAATTGAAGTAAAGGGACAACCAAATTAAAAGAACACTTAGCTTGTGAACAAATAATCTTTATTGATGAACAAGATATAAGAACACAAGGGAACAATTGCTTGGAAATTCTTCATACCAAAGATGATGATTGTGAAGAGGAAGTTTCCCTCCTTTTATAGGAGAAGGAGGGGGCTTTACAATTAAGTTTTTGGTGTAAAAAAGGGTTGGCGGTTGCTTTTTGAACTAGTTTTGAACTGCCAACTGATCAGTTAGGGGAGCGAGCCGATCGATTGGGGTTTGGAAAGGGTGGGAGTCAAGGAAGTAGTCAACAACCCGAGGTCTGGGTTTGCTTGGCTGAAGTGGGGAAACTCCCACTTTGGAGTCTCAAATGAGCATTTCATGTTTGAATGGTGCGTTGATTCAACTTGGTGTTTGAACAAGGTGCAGCGACTGAGGGTGGCATCAATCGATCGTCTGAAGAGAGTGAAACGACCGTCTGGAGATAGTGAACTGATTGTCTGGAGATAATGAACCGATCATCTGGATTCTAAAATTGCTCATTCGGAATGTCAACCGATCGGCTCGTGACACGATTCTGCAAGAATTGAATAGTTTTTTTTATCAAAATAAGGCTTAATTGTGATAAAAGGAGGCAGATAACAATTTCTTCCTTTTCAGTGGATATAAATAGGAAATTCCATGTAACAAGACTTAGAAGGTTGTGCAAAAGGATGCTAAATTAGCACACATCACTGTCTAGAAAACAAAAATGAGAGCGGCTATCCAACCACTCAAGAATCTAGTTAATGAAAGGAAGCGGGAAATGGTCCTTAAGTGTAGCAAAGTTTAGACGATGATAGTAAATATAAACTCACCACCCAGTCATCAACATAGTGGAAGTAAGTTCAATAGCCAAATTAGCGGTGATAGTGATCCCCCTTTCTTAGGAACCACTTGAGTAAGACTTACCCAATTAGAGTCAGAGATAGTGTAAATTATACCTATCGATAGAAGTTTGACTACTTCGTTCTTCACTACCTTAGTCATAATGGGATTGCGACGTCTATGAGGTTGCACGATCAACTTAGCTCCTTCTTTTGTGTGGATCTTGTGTTGGAAAAAGCTAGGGTAGATCCCCTTGATGTCTGCAACTGACCACCCGAATGACGCCTGGTGGTTCGTTAGCACAATAATCAACTGCTTCTCCTCCTGAATGCTAAGAAAATAATTGGAAGCTTCTTATTTTCTGCCAAAAAGGTATACTTCAAATGCAGCAACAAACCCTTCAATTCAAGATCTAGAGGACTCAGTATAGACAAAATCAATTGTGGTGGAGGTGGTCCTAAGTCCTCATAATGATTGGTCTAGTACACGGTAATGCATTGAGAAACAAAATACACTCCTCGAAGGAACAATATCATGTGTAGTCATTCACCAGATTCATAAGGCATGCTTCTAAAGATAACTCTAGATATGCTTGAGAAAGGGTGGAAGAAGTTGCCTCATCAATTTTTGTTGGGCAATATTCCTCCTCTTCATCATCAGGATATTGGATTGCCTTGTCCAACAAAATCTCCTTTGTATCCCCTAGGATGTCAACTACCAATGTGCCTTTATGTACATGTTTCATCATGCGAGCCATGTCTAGAAATGGCTTCCCTAGAAATAGTGACACCTTCACTTATACATGTTGCAACATGTGACACTATGCCTTCTCTCAGTCGTCTATGTAGACTCAGGCATCTTGATTTCAAAATGATCTTGTTTGATCCTCAGTGCCAGTCTTGCTCTACCCATCTCTAAGATCATGTCTGGTGTAGCTTAAAATGGCCTTCCTAGTAGTAGTTCATTGGCACAATCATCCTGCATTTCCATAACCACAAAGTCTGCTGGAAATACAAATCTATCCACCTTGACAAGAACATCCTCACATATACCGTATGGCCTAACCACTGAGTTGTCTGCTAGCTATATTTTTATATTTCTCTTTCTGGACTCTTTAAGACCCAACTTCATGAAGGTGGTCAATGACATAAGATTGATACTTGCCCATGAATCACGTAAGGCCTCCCCAAACATGGTCTTCCCGATGTAACATGATATGTTGAAGCAGTCTGGATCTTGCCTTTTTATGGAAATTTTCCTAAAATGAAAGTACTAACCTACTCCTTCAACACAACTCCATCTGAATTAGTAAGTCTTCTCTTCTTATTGATCATTTTCTTTAAGAATTTACAATAGGAAGGAATCTATTCAATTGCTTTGATGAGCAGAATGTTGACATGAAGCTTCCTAAAGTTGTCTAGAAGCTTCTGAACTTGTTGGTCAACTTTCTTTGCCTTTAAACTAGTTCAGAAGGGAACTGACATCATAAAATTCCTTTGGTGAGGTGGGACACATGACTCCTTTCTTGTCTCTTTTGGCTCATCAGTTCCTTATTCAACTTCCTTGTCTTGTACTGCAATATCTACCTCGATTGGATCGACTATCACCGCTGGTCTTGTGTTGTCATCATTGTCTTTCACTTTTGGAATCGTCTTCTTTTCATTCAACACTTTCTTCTCACTACGAAGGAACACTACCTTTACCTATTAGTTTCCATATGGTATGTCAGTATTTCCTAGGAACCCGTGCTGGATGGGTTTCTTCAAAGAAGCCACTTCTGCTTCAATTTGAGAACTTTGAGTCTCAATACTACATATTATTGCTCCTTGGTTCTGCAATTCCCTTTGGGTCTGGCCAATGATCACCTCATTTTGACTGATCAGCTTACCTAGAATGTCTTCAATGCGGTCCATTTTACTGGGGCCCCTATCCTATTGGTATTGCTATTGTGCACCAACCTATTGTGTCTTAGCTTGCCATGCTTGAGATGGATCCTACAGAAAGTCATTGGTATCCTTCCAAGAGAACTTGGGATCCTTCTTCCAAGAATAATCATTGACCCTATAATTCTACTGTCGTGCAAACTAGCATTCTTCTTCCTCTCCTCCAGTGGAATTTCCACCTTTTGATATAACTTCTTGTCTATGAGGTCAAGCTTCTCATTCAGTGTTGTGATGACTTTAGACTCTCCAACACTTTTAATGGTTGTTGGATGCTCTCTTTCTTCTCCCCATGGCTGATTCTTAGCCATATTCTTCAGTATCTCGTGACACCTAGATGGCTTGTTATTGAGGAAGAAGCTTGTTCCTACACTGTCGAGTGTGGTCCTCTCTCCTTTGCATTACCCGTAATAGAAGATTTTTGCTTGCCCATAGAGATTGATTGCATGATGAGGGACCTTTCTTAGCATGCTCTGGAACATTTCCCATGCTTCATAATATGATTCTTCTTCCTATTGCTTAAATTTATTGATCTTCCTGAACAACTCGTTTTCCTTCTGAGGTGGGAAATAATGCTCAAATAACATGTCTATCATCCCTCCCATGTTTCTTTTGACTCAGGAGGGAGGTTAAGGAACCATGACTTTGCATTGTCCACTGGAGAAGACGAGAAGAACTTCAAGTAAATGACTATCACTGGCACTCTGTCGAACTTCGCCATGTTGCAACTCTCAAAAAAATTGTTGATATGCATCATTGGATCCTCTGTGATGTGGCCATAGAATGCTTGTGACTGGACTATTGCCACCAAGATAGGGTCTATATTGTAGTTGTCCATATTTATAGCCTACCTTTTAATCGAGCCCAACTGTGTTGTTGTAGATGACACCTTTATCTTTTCCCAGATGGTCTTCTCTTAAACTTTTGCGTCACCCATCTCTGGTTGCTCTAGTTGTTCTGTTGGGGTTTTTGGAGTCTTTGGTGATGGCGTCTCAGGTGGTGGAGTCTGAATTAGTCTTGGTGCAGTACCACTGTACTCCTGTGCTTTGTGTAAGAAATCCTCTCGAAATGAACTCTGTGGCGATGAGGCTCTGGAATCGGTGCTTCTCGTATGCACCATACACTAGTACCTGGAATTAATGAAATCCATGAGAACTAAATTCTAGTGGGTGGATAAATTTTAATATTCAGATTTCAAATGTTAAAAGAAAAATAAAAAAATATGGCCTAGAGTGGTCGGTCACAACACTTGTAGTGCTGGACACACCATTCTCCCTGACAACGATGCCAGAAACTTGATGTGCGTAAACTACACTTCAAAAATGGAAGTGTACATATCAATGTAATATAGGCCTAAAGAGTCATGTATATCAAACACGGGGAAAATGTGTACCTAGAAACTACTATTAACAATTACTCGATCAACTTGGTTGATAAAAAAAAGTGATTGGGTTAAATTAATAACTGATTTTCAATGATTAAAATTAGGATTACTGGTTGTGATCACAAGTTGAATGAATTCCTTAGGATTGTGGTTTCACCATGTCTCACATTGCTAATAACATATTTTGATTAATATTAATCTCTCCTAATTATGGACAAAGAGACATCTAGCAACAATTACCCACTCTCACAGCATAATTCACTACCTATTCTAATACAAATCCCACTCTCGTAGGAATTGTGTTATTAGTTAGATGCTTTACCAAAATCTCTGGGTTATTCTCATCACATTCATAAGCACTTTCTCAAGATGCAATATGAAATATGTAAATCTATGAGTTTCCCAACCCTTAATCCCTATCTTGAAGCAATTAATGGTCTAAACAACTACCTATGGTGATCAAGCATAGATAATTCATGATGCTCTCATAGATTTGTGTCCAGAAGTTAAGAGAAATACATACATTTAATTATAATTATGAATTACAATGCAAAATTGGGCTACTCCTGTATCCTAAGAAAAGAGGGTATTAGCCCCACATGATTTCAGTTGCTTTGCACATAGAAAAGGAAGAAAAGAAGGAAGAAAACATCATAAACAAGGAAAACCCCCTAGAGAAAGACGGTGTGGATGGTTCATCCTGACGAATGTAGTGATTTTCCATCTCCCAAGTGAAATCCAGCCACTGATAGTGCATAAACCACCTGGAATGTTGCTTTCTCCTCTCTATCCTCTCTTCTTCACTTCCATACAACTGAATAGGATGTGACTATTAGGTATGGCCAAAATCCCCTAAGTCATAGACATTACTTAGGGTGCCATGGGGTCCCATGTGTCAAATTAACTATGATTTCAGATTTTCTTGATCCCGTTGAGTTGGTACTACTGACTGGGTGTCCGTAGTATCAACACCACTGATAATTTGTAGCTCCTTGCACAATTTTCAGTACTATTGAGTTGATTTCAGTAGTATCTAGATTTCTTGAGATTCTCTGAGTACTGCATGTAAGGTTGTCGATATTACCATCTTCTTTGTTTGTTACTACCATGTTTTCTTGATTTCCTTGTTCCTTTCTAATCATGTGTCAGTACTACTGACAGGTAGATCAATATTACCGAGTTGTGTAGTTTCTTTTAGATTCACCTGAAATTCCAAAAAATGAACATAAGCTCCGAAATAATAATGTATCTATCAAGAACATTAAAAATATATTGATTTGGTGCAATTAAATGTCACATGCCAATGATGATAAATAATGCACAAAAGATATCAAAATGAACAATAAGTGCACATAAATCCATAACAAATTGAGAATGATAATTATTCAGTGCATCGATGATCATAGGAAATCGAGTCACCAACCAGTACAAGATTACTGATCTCAAATAATATACATAAAGTGGGATAGAGTCACCATTTGATTCAACCATAATCATGCATCAACATGAAGGGGTAACATTCAAGTATTTGGTTTCATATGAGGTAAACAAGAAAGAAGTAGTGTGATCTTGGACATATGTGTATATAACATCAAGAGGTTATTGAATTTGTTAGACATTAGATATCATTTAGAGGCATGGATATAACTTTGGTCAAGATTCATCAAATACTGTCCCAAGTAGACACATACGCACACATACGCTCATATATATATATATATATATATATATATATATATATATATATATATATATATATATATATATATATAGGGCTTATCTTTAATACCTGGTGGGTAACTAACGGGTAGCTACCTGGCAACACTTCTTGATATTTTTTTTCATACTTCCTGATATTTTTTTTTCGCAATTGTAGAGGAACATTTTTTCTAGCTCTCCGAAAAATTCGATCAAAAAATAATATCATTTGTCCCCCCAAAATCATAAAACCCGTCCATATATATTACTGACTGTATATATGTATATATATATACACACACATATATATATATATTTTTTTTCACACTTCCTGAAATTTTTTTTAAAAAAAAAATCACAATTGTATAGGATAATTTTTTCTAGCTCTCCAAAAAAATTGATCAAAAAATAATATCATTTGCCCCCCCCCAAATCAAAAAACCCGTCCATATATATTACTGACTGTATATTTTCTGCACAGTTACTCTTTGCACTCAGAGTTACTCCAGCATACCATATAGTTACTCTTGCTATTCAGACGGGTTACTCCAGCATACCATATAGTTACTCTTTTGACCCGAGTTACTCCAGCGGGTAGCGAAAATTCTGGCTACCCGCCGGGAAATGAATGAACAACCATATATATATATATATATATATATATATATATATATATATATATGTATGTATGTATATATGTCTATATATATGTATATATATGTATATATATGTATATATATATGTATATATATATATATATATATATATATAGAGAGAGAGAGAGAGAGAGAGAGGCTACATTAGCAAGATGAAGGATAAATAGTGTAATAGTATTACAAAGAAGTGATAATTAGGCTACAAGGTGGCATACATTACAAATTAGAGTCACAAGAAGCAAGACGGGCCATCATTTAATCAATATTTAACACAAAAGTGCAAGAAGTATGTTAATAAGATCAAAAGATAGTATTTTTTATCTTAAAATAGGAAAATTAGGAGAATAATATGATCATTAAACCATGCTTAGGTTGTAGATCTTTGTGAGATGATCGATTTGGACTATTGGATCATGCATTTTGGATTAGGGACCTAGGAGTTATAATTTTAGAAAAGTTTGAATAAAAACCCTATGCAAGAGAGGGGACATTACATACATAATTTTAGGTCTGACCCAAGTCCTTGAAGCTTGAGGGGTGGCCACATCATCATCACCCACGTCCACCTATGCATGGGACCTAGATGTGTGGCGTCTGAGGATTGGGCCTGCACTACTGTACTCCAGACTTGGATGGCAGTTATGGGACAAACCCACTCTATGTGTAACGACCCCACCCCTCGGTAACCCCGAATTGAGGAAGACCAAGAATCTAGAGTTGTTATCCCAAAAAAGGATCATATGGTTTCGCAAATAATAAAAAATAATTAATAAATTCTACCACAACTAAGCTTAAAACAAGATAATTTTTTTCCTTTTCACATACCTTGCAAAATATAGGATTTGAGGGAATTTACCCAGATAAAAAACTATCTATCTACAATCCTCCAATTCTTTATTGAGATTTATTCATTCAAACTTTTCATATAATGAATTATACTGGCATGTGGGGGAACTAAAATCTTGCATCTATTTGTAACAACATAATGCAACCAAATTATTGTTTAATAGATCAAACTTTATGTATTAAACATAAGTACTCAATCCCTACATATACTTGCCTCTGTGCTGTCCCTGTAATGGACATGGATACTACCTCTCTCATATGGTAGATCTCAAATAGCCCCTATGATCCTACCTTACATATAAGTAGTCGTACAGTCCTACCCAACGGCAGACCAACACATCGACTCATGATAAGCTGATGATCCTACCCCAAGGGTAGACCTTGTTCTAGGTGATTCATCTCATCATCATCATCAAATCTACATAGGAGGACTAGGATTTGAGCTAGTCATGTACATATATTTATGGTGATAGTCATAGTCACTTTATAGTTGCATGAAATAAAAGTCAACCACGCAATTATTCCTAAGAAAATAATAAAACCTCAAAAATCATAGTGAAACTAGAGCGATTAGCCATCAACATAACCACATACCTATTTATGAGTAAAAAGAAGCAAGATGTCCAAATCCAACTAGATGTCCAATCAAGCAAGGTAAGCAACCAAATCAAGCAACCCTTGATCTTGAAAACATGTATAAGACCTAGTTGTTACCATCACATCCCAAACAACTCTTTATTGACTTGGGAATAGTTCCTAGGGTTTCTAATCCGAATTAGGGTTTCCTTAGGGTTCTCTAGATCTATTTGTCAACTTTCCCTTTTTATGTCAACAAAACCCTAAAACAACAACTCTATGTTCAAAACTCTAATTATCAAATTATTCATATTAAAGCCTCTTTATTATCAATTTGGCTCAGGATCATCATATCTTTGTCTTATACACGGATTTTTGTAATAAAACTCATTAAAAGTCATTAACACCTAAATTAGGGTTTCTAAGCCCATTAGTTCACTTTATTCATATGAAACCCTAAATTGGCCAATTAAGCACATGGATCATCCTTTTAGATTCAAAATGAACTTTTTATTAACAACATGTTAATATCCACATAAAACATCCATATTACTTTTCCCAATCTCATTAATATCAAAATTAGGGTTTCTTACTCATGAAAGCATTAAAGGTGACAACTTTATATACTTTTCATATTGTAAGAAAATCAGGCCTTTGTTATATTTTTATTGGATTTTATGGGTTTTTTAGATAAAAAACAATATATGAATTATCTTGGTCCGAGTTACTAATCATTTATTACAATTAAAACAAGATAATTATAAAGTGTCCAATTAGAGAAGGCCACCTCATCAAGGCGGACACCACCCCTACCAGCTGGGATGGCGTAGAACCAATCGGCTTGCCCCATCATGGCAAGCCGTGCCCACATGGTCGGTCTAAGAAACTGCTAAATGATCAATTGGGGCCTAACCTCTGTGTAGAGATGTCGGGGCAAAGAGGTCACATCCACAACCTTCTCATTCAACCTTCGTTCACTTGTGCTTTGCAAACCAGAGTCCGCAGCTGGTCAATAGGTAGGTTGACCTCATACGGCAAGGTGTCGGCAAGGAGGGAAAAGACGCGAGCACCTCCACTAGACCTTGCCGATATCATACTCACTATCAATTCCCTTGGAGGTGGCTCCATCGGTGCATACGGATAAGAAGATACCCCACCGGTTGTAGGGTGGAAAAGGGGATAGAGGACCATGCTTAGACTAGGAATTGATAACATAGAGGAAACCCTGGAGTCAGGTAGAGCATTGTTCATGGTGTACTTGTCTCGTAGAGTGGGTTCTATCCTTTATATAGATCTAGGCTATGGTAGCTTGGGCGTTGGCAGCAACGAGAATTAGGGAAAACCTCAAAGTCCTTCCAAAATAGGCAAAACCTGGTATGAATAGAAACATTTTCCTCATACGAATCTACTAGAGAGATCTCTAATCTCCAACACCCAGAGAATCACAATAAAATCAAGTAGGAAACAATCAAAACTGAGCTCCAATTTCCTTTATGGGCCGAGGTAGGTGACAAGCAGACACCGTCAGATCTCGAATTCGATGGCCTAGATTCGACACGCCAAGAAAATCATTTCTAATCAAATTGGAAAATTGTGGCATTAAAAGACATCCTATTCAATTGTCTAAAAACTTTTATAGAGTGGTGGATCTTCATCCCTATCACAGCTCTGGCGATGCTAGGGTTTCCCAGCCGTGGCGGTAGCTATGGCGGCTGTAGTGCTGGGTGTGGCACCCGCCGTGCAAGCTCATCTACAGGCGACATTGTTCCTCCTGGTTCCTCAGTCTATCGATCAGAACATAACTCTTCTAGCGGTGATGACGTGTTAGTGGAAGACATCGTGATGACGACACCTGATCCGCCCATGCAGTAGCAAAATCCAAGGTCCTATAAGGATGCCATGATAGGGCACTCGACCAGATCACCAACCACCCTCTCGCAGGTCTCCCCTGACCTGTTGACCTCAGTGAATATCTGCGTGGTGATGAATGGCACCATCCCAGCTCTCTCAATCAATCTAGTGATGTTGCCACCACTATTGAAGCCTTGGAAGTTTGTGGTTATTATCAAGGTCATTGGCACCACCGTCAACTTCAATGCGCTCATGAATAGGATTTCTATCTTATGGAAACTCACGGATGAGTTTTGGGAAATAGACCTTGACAAAGGATACTACATCATTCAATTGGCAAACAACGATGACTTTGTTCGTGCACTGACTAGAGGGCCATGGATGATCTTCAACCACTACCTCTTGGTGCAGTCATGGTCCAAAGACTTCAGACCTTCGGACCCGATCCCTCACAAGTTGGTGGTTTGGGCTAGGATCCCTGACTTGTCGATATACCTCTTCCAAAACATGCTTATCTCAAGTATTGGTGATTTGATTGGGAGAACCATCAAGATCGACACTACAACCCAGTCTGGGAACCGAGGGAAGTTTGACCGGATCGCTGTTGAAGTGTACATTACGCAGCCACTACTGTCGGCCATCCTGCCTAATAGTGAGAAATATAGACTAGAATATGAAAACCTCCCAACCTTCTGCATGAAGTGTGGTCGACTCGGTCACAATGAGGGAGACTATAGGTTCATCCCAATCTTCCCTAACATTGACCTGTCATCTTTAGTCAGTGCTTTACTGGCCATCTCGATGCCATACCTGACAGAGATCCATGTAAAGATGCCAGAAAGAAGAACATTCGCGGGGAAGAAGCCATCGACCCCGGCCGATGTGACAAAAAATGATACTGCCACAACATCACACACTGATAAATCTACCTCTCAGCCTGCAGTGCCTGTCAGAAGCTATTCTAACGGAGTTAAAGTAGGGGATTGGGAGACAATGACATCTTGCAAGCAAAAGAAGAAGTCAGGGAAGCAACAACAGGTGCATGAGACACAAAACAGCGGCAAGGCACCACCTATCCCAAAGCAGCATCTATTGTGACAAGTACGGGTGGTGACAACACAGTGGTGACCCTAATTGATGATGAAGTAAGCGAAGGACAGACCAACAATGCCATTGTGGATTCGTTCTGTTTCCAAGAAACTGACCCCATCATCCACCCATCTACTTAGCCTAGCTTCTCAGTAGGAGTAGATGGTGTCGGTAGTGGGGTGATTCTCCACATTAGAAGAGTGATCTATCAAACTGTGAGCCTGGGGCATGAGCACAAGAAAGGGAAGCTCGTACAACTGGTGGGTAGCGTTGACTACAACAATGTAAAGAAGGCACTCAACTTTGACAAAGATGACCCTAGTCCAGATGAGGCCATGGAAGCAGTAGTCGCCAGTTCTGGCCTACTTGCTGCCATCCAGTGAGCATTCCTGCTTGCCTTCCTCCTTCTTGAGTTATCTGAATGACTAACATTATTTTCTAGAATATCCAAGGAGCTAGATCCAAGGATAAACTCACATTAATCAAGGAATACAAAAGGAGATATAAACTCCACATTCTTGTTATTATTGAACCACATTGTAGTGGAATCAAGGCTGATAGCATCATTAAAAAGCTTGGCTATACCTATTCCAATAGAGTTGAGGCACTTGGCTTTTCTAGTGGCATATGGATCCTCTGGGATAATCACAGGTGTACTATTTATATATTGCAAAATCACCATCAGTATGTACATTGTTGCATCAACAACTCTTGGCTACTCACATTTATCTATGGTAGTCCCAACCTGCAGAAGCGGGACCTATTGTGGCAACGACATACGAACATTGCTGCCCACATCAATGAAGCTTGGGCACTCGTCGGTGACTTTAATACTATGCCTGACATTTTGGAGAAGCATTGCGGGTGTGGCTTTGACAGATGCTCCAGCCTCAAGTTCAACACTCTTCTAGCCACTACTGGACTCAAAGTCATGGCATCCTTGGGCCACCATTTCATGTTCAAAAAAGGTTGCCTTCTAAAATGGTTGGACATAACTGTTGCTAATGAAGACTGGCTTTCCATTGAAGGTGGCATGCACATCAGTGTTCTACCTCGCCTTCACAATGATCACAACCCCATCCTGCTATCGGGACAATGGCCATCGACAAGAGGGTTGTTGGGACAGCATCCCCGAGTTCAAGTCAGAACTCCTTCCTACATGGGATGGCTCGTGGCCTGTCTTGGAGGTGCTTCCCACTTTCAAGATTGTTGTTGTTAAGTGGGAAACTAAATGCCTTCAAAACTAGCACAAATGCAAAGACAACCTTCTATGCAAAATTAACAGATGTCAGGTACAATCCCAATCATCTATTTCTATTTAAACCAATTATGTTGTGTCGTGCTCCAGGAACAACTTAGCGATATCCTCCTAAGGGAAGAGGCGGACTAGCAACAACGATCCAACATTAATTGGCTACAATATGGTGATGGAAACAATAAGTGCTTTCACACACATGTCAAAGCACGATGGCAACACAACAAGATCTCAAGACTATGCGATGATGATGGAGCCTGGATCACCTCTCCAGCACACAACAAGTAGAACGTGAGAGATTTCTTCAAGCATCTCTTATGCATGCCTACTCATACCCCTCCAGACAGTAACACCATTAGAAGATACATTAGTGTGTTCAGGGCCATCATGAACATGCACCTTCTCAATCGAGTTCCTAATGCAGAAGAGATCAAGAGAGTCTTGTTTCTCATGGCCCCGGCTAAAGCTATGGGACCAGTTGGTATTCATAATGGCTTTGCGCAACACCATTGGTATCATGTTGGGGGATCCTTCATCTCCACGATACAAGAAGCCTTCACCACCAATACGGTCGACCCACACATTGTAAACTCCCTACTAGTTCTCATTCCTAAAATTGCAAGTCTACAGCACTGCAGCAACCTACAATCCATCTCTCTTAATAACTACTTCTTCAAGCTAATTTTGAAGGTTATTGTGGAAAGGTTAAAGCCCTTCCTCAATGACTGGGTCTCCTTGAATTAATCGAGTTTCATTCTGGGCCGACAAATCAGCGACAACATCATTCTTGTGCAAGAAGTTATCCACTCAATGAGAAACAAACATGGCAGAAAGAAGTGGGTTACCATCAAATTGGACTTGTCCAAAGCTTTTGACCAGATGAGTTGGTCATTCATTGAGGACACCCTCAAGAAAACAAGCATCCCTAGTAATCTTTCCAAGATGATTATGCAGATCATTTCCATCAGTATCACCTCTATTCTGTGGGAAGGTGCACCCATGGAATCCATTAAATCCACACAGGGTGTCTGACAAGGTGACCCCATCAGCCCGTACATGTTTGTTCTTTGCATGGAACGCCTTAGTCAAGCAATTTCAGCGGAGGTATCGTAGGGTACCTAGAAACCAATTATGATCACAAAGGCTGGCCCGTCACTTTCCCATGTGATGTTCGTCGCCGACTTACTGCTTATGGCTGAAGTATCTACTGCTCAAGCAACTACTATCAACAATGTCCTCAAAGAATTCTCCTTATTGTCTGGTCAAATTGTCTCAAAAGAAAAATCATGATGCTTCTTTTCGGCCAGCACGACCACATCTGAGCAGCGAGCCTTCTACCGTCGTCTAGGTATTCCTAGAAAAACCAACTTGGGTCATTACTTGGGCATCCCAGTGCTCCACCATAGGGTGAATAAGAAAACACATGCTCATATCTTGCAATGCATCAGAGGATGTATGGACAACTGGTCAGCCCGCCACCTTTATCTTATAGGCCGCATCACACTAGCAAAGAGCTCGCTACAAACGATCCCATCATATACTATGCAGACTGTGAAGCTATCTTCGATGCTCTATGATGATATTGACAGACACATTTGTGATTTCATCTGGTCTGGTGGTCGTGAACAAACAAAAATCTCCTTATTCTCATGGGAAAAAGTGACTAGATGTAAATCACGGGGCGAACTTGGGATCAAGGCTACTAGAGATCAGAATGTGGCACTTATGATGAAGAATGCATGGTAGTTCCTTAGTAACTCGCCATCCCAGTGGGTAGCAGTAATGCATAACAAATATATGCAGCATGGGATAGTTTCAAAGGTGCCTGGCTCCTTGGTATGGTGATTCATCAAGGGTCAACTACCTAAACTCCAAGCTATATGATACAAGACTGTAAACTCTGGCTCCAACACCAATGTATGGAATGATAAGTGGCTGATGGGAAAATCTATTCTGGATATTTCCCCCAACACCCTTATGCCTGAAGATCTCAAAGACCTCACTGTGCAATGTAGGTTGCTACCCTGAGGTGTGTGGGATTGGGAGTTTATTCGGGAATATCTCCCCTAGCATCTTGGCCCCTGATCGAGCATACCAATGTTCCCAGTGAGGACGCTGGACAAGACACATGGTCCTGGCCTTTGCACCCCATAGGCAAGCTTTCATCCAGTACGTCATACACCTGGATAAAGGGGCAACATGCCCCAATCAACTCTGGCAGCTGGAAGGCAATTTGGTCACTTTTGCTCTCGTTGAAGCAATGTATTTTCATCTGGCTTCTCAAACATTGTTCCCTACTTACTAACGTGGAGAAGATGCGTAGGCACATTATCAGCGATAATACCTATCCTATCTGCATGAAGGAACAAGATACCTTGAACCACTATTTACGAGACTGCCCGACAAGCTTGGAAGTATGGCAACTTCTCAAGATGGAACCCTCATTCTTTACATTGGCTACAGATGAGTGGATAACACACATCATCCACAGTAAGGACATGGCTGAAGCTATAATGTTGCATTGCGTCGGGTGTTTTTCCATTTCGGACGCATGCAATGATCATCTACATGGAGGCAAACGCCTCCCTACTATTGTTCTAGTTTCACTGATCTGAGAAAGAACCAAGATTATCCTTTCTGTCTACATGAGCAGTGTTCCCACTTCTGCTGTAGAGGAACGTCCTGCCAATTGTCCCAAGCTGCATCATCAACTAGTTTTTGTTGATGCATCCTTTCAACATCACACTCTCATGATGGGCATTGGTGTGCATGCCACTGACGGCAATGGAGTTTGTATCCTAAGCTCTGGTGCTCATGGATATGCTAAGTCAGTGTTGGAAGCGAAAGTCAAAGGCATCATACATGCTATGCGGATATGCATCGATAAGAGATGGAACGCCCTTGTCATCTTATCTTACTCATCTTTCGCCATTAATCTCCTACAACATGCTTCAACACCTGTCTGCAGACTTGAGCCACTGAGAAGAGAGTATTGTCGCGCCCTCCTCTCACTGCTAGATCTCTAGCTTCTGTTCATCAGCCGAAAGCACAATCATGTGGTAGACGCTTTTGCAAAATAGTCTATGTACTCTTTTACCCAGTTTAGTTTCTGCTCTGGAAAACTAGACTATCTTCTTAAAGATGTTAACATTCAACCTCATATGATTTGGCTCGTAATAGAGAACATGATGAATAAAAGCTAATCTATATAAGTTTTCAAAAAAAAAAGACATCCTTCTCACTTTAGGAAATATTACAAAGATCATATCTCTTAAACTACTTATACATTTGATCCCAAATTTTAAGAATAAGTCCATAATGACTTGAAATACTTGTGTGCCAAGTTTGGGACTCAAATTCGAAAGTATGAGACTTTTATTCATATACAAGTTATCACTTAAAAAGGCATATTTTATTCATGTTTTCTCTTTCTTACACTGTTATGTCCTTTATTTGGATTCCTTTTACCATTAGAAACCCTATGGATTCAAAATCTAATCCATGATGATCAATCATAAAACTTTTTAGAGAATTCCACCTAATTATCATCCTTATCTTAATTTCTTTTCCTTTTTATGCATTATCTGATTTCATTCAATTTTTCTTTCTTTTTTATTATATTGGACTCACTAACTCATTAGGATCCATGAAATCATACATTTGAAATATTATCAAAGAAATCCATTCACTACACATACATCATATAATTTCACAATCATGCATTTTATTGGAGAGATTGCATTTCAAACCATATAAGACCAAAACTCAGGGTTGTAACATCCTTCCCCTCTTATAGGAATTTTTCCCTCAAAATTCCACCAAACATACAAACAAAATAGGATAAGACTTTTCCATGTCCATCATCAGTCCCCATGTTGTTTCATCCTCTCCATGGTGCTTCCCAAGAACCTTTATCATCTTCTATTCTTTACTCCTTATCTCTCTCTCAACTTGGTATCTCGTACCCTCATAGGTGGCTCAGGGTAAGCTAACCTCCCTTGGAGTTCAATAGGTTCATTGCTTAGCACCTGGCTCAGGTACATCACATGGTGCTCTAGATTAGACACATGGAACACAACATACATCAAATTATCCTAAGGGGTAAGGCTAAACATAACCAACTCTACCAATCCATCTCAAATGGACCCATGTATCAGGGACTCATCTTTCTCAGCTATAGCTCAGAGGGGTCAGATTTTCAAAATACATGCTCACCTACAGTGAACTACATGTCAGTCTGCTTCGCATCAGCATGTGACTCTATCGATCTAGGAGTTTCTCAGCCATTGCTCGATCAAAGAGACTTCATCTACATACATTGTGATTTCTCTGACCCTCACAAGGTCTTCTCACTGACATCACCCTAGTGAAGCGGTGACCGAAATGACCTCCCTTAAAGAGCTTCATACATCTCGATATTGTCTTTGGTGGCCACCATAACAAGAAACCTCTTCTAGGGGCAAGAACTACTCTCATGAATCACCCCGAATGAGCACACATGCTCTCATCAGACCCTCTAAAGTCTGGATTGTACTTTCTTGATTGTCCATTAGTCAAGGGGTGATAGGTTGTGCTAAACTTCAAACTGGTATCAAGTTCTGCATGGACCTACTTCCACAATATGGAAGTGAACTTAAAACCATGCTCAAGAATATTCAAACTTGGATCATGGTGCAGTCAAACCATCCCACTCATAAATATATGGTTCAAGTAGATTTGTCACACTACAATGTGTCAACTTGGTAAGGTGATCTACCATAACCCATATTGCATCATGACCTCTCTTGGTCCATGGAGATCCATCACAATGTCCATGGTGATCTACTCCTATTCCCCCTTGGGACTCCTCATCATCTGTAGCAACTCACTGCGTTACTAGTGTTTAACCTTCACCTTTTGGTATGTATAGCAATTGGCCACATGAAACTCTATATCCTTCTTCGTCCCAGGTCTTCAAGGTACCACTACAAACCTTAACCATCTTGGCAGTACCATGGTATACGGTGTACTTAAAATAATGAGTTTCTTGTATGACATGATTCCTCAAGGGAGAATCCTCAGAAACCCTAAAACACTCTCATAGTGGATTTCACCACCTTCTTTTCCTAATAGGTGTGTTTGAAGTTCTTATAGCAATCCTTTTATCTCATCAAGCTCTGGGCTGGCTAACTGAACAACCACCAACTTGATCAACGGTTCTGGTTGTATTTGGGTGTTATCCACATAGGTCTAGTCCCCTAATGGTCGTAGGTTCCATCTAGTAACCTCTTTCATCTCTCTCCACTTTCTAGATAAGACAATTTTACACCTGAGTTGTATTCAACTGAGAACATCTCATTACCACATAAGCTTACTTAGGTGTTAGGTGATGGTGAAGACATAAACCTTCATATACTCCACTCATCATCCTCATCTCGAGTTTAAGTCTAACTGAGTCAAGAAAACTACGAGATCATCATCTCGATTACCAAACTCAAGTTACAACTCTTAGGATCCAAACTTCTCTTGACAAGTACGTTCTCATATGATGGTTACCTTAGTTCATCTATGCTTTCATACCATCCATCCAAAATACTCTAAAAAAGGTGTCATACTTCCTTCAATCCTCAAACATCATAGAAGGGTTTCAACTCATATCACCTCTATCTTTAGTATATGGCATGCATTTTGTCATGTCTCTCACACCCATAACAAGATGAAATAACCATTTGGTTGTATTCCAAATACAGAGTTCATCCCGTTCTAAGAGTAGAGATGGTGCATCACACATCGTCATCACTCTTTCCAATCTAAGTTGAAACATACTTCAGATGACTCCTCACCATGAACATCTCCATTATGGATCTACACCCATGGGAAGACTCTTCCCATCACTTCTTGGTGTTAACATCTCTCTTATGTACAATCCTTAGTCTTACCTCAAGGTCTCTAGGGCACTGGTACTTTTGAAGTGATCTGACCCTTATGCATCTAAGAAGTGCCTCTCACTTTTACCCCTTAGGCCCCATGAACTCATGAAGGTGGCCAACCTCATAACCCATGGGCCTCGGGAAAAGGTAGTTGTTACCTCCCGACCCTATGGTCTTGTGAATTCAGGGAACATACAACTCCTACTCCCATCAGTCTTATCCCTACTTGACCTTAGTGTTGACTTTGGATTCTATTGTAGCTCATGGTTCCTGTGTTGATACTCAAGCACACCTCATCCTTGAATCCTCACCCAAATCTCCATCCTCTCTCTGGGCATTCATGGTTAACCTTACATCCCTTCATAGGAATCATGGTGACCTACCTAACTTGGTTTGGACCCATACATGCTACCTTTCATGGAAACATATCCTCATGCCCCATATAGATGGTCGTACATGGGTCTATGGATCCTTGCTCATATTATGTTCTCTTACACTTAACCTCTCAAACTATTATAAGTGAACTTTTTAGGTTACCTCAAACCTAATCACTAGTTGGTGCTCTCCCTAACATGTAGGGTCCCTTCCCAGGATGGGAGAAAACTATTACTTGATAGTAACAAAGTCACAAAATGTTCTTACCTCCAAGGTTTAAATCATCATGTATATATATAAATCCTAACATGGTATTTATGCATGTAGCTATCAAGAAGACAACCTACTAAACCAAGCTAAGTTCCTTAGTATGTCATACATATTCATCATTCCTCAAGGTTGGACCAATATAATATATACATATGCTAACCACTTGTATGAGTGGTTCATCAAACATATATCTCAGTTCGAGTGGGTTTTTCTTTAGCTCTAATGCATTAGGGGGTGCCATACTCAAATACTATGAACTCAATCAGCCTTGTGAGCATCCTGTGGACTAGGTACTACTACTTCCCCTCTTTGGTCTTAGAACCCTAGGTTCACCTCTTATGCATCAGTTGTCTAACAACATGCTCAGTTGTTCAACCATGAACCGAAAGTATACCAGATAGGGCATATACATCCTAACACTCTTCCACGTGAACAAACATAGAGTACTACACTAGGAAAACCAACTAGCTGTGAGGCTTCACAACTTGTTATCATACCATACCTCCTTAGGGTCCTTGAAACTCTCTTTCATGCTCCTAAAAGGTAGGCACTCATGAGACCTGTTCATCAGTTCAAGAAGCCTCTTTCTCTCTTCTAGGGTTTGGTTCTTCTAAAGGCATCCAAGCCACTATGAGCCTCCAAAAGTTGTGCATGAGGCAATCACATATATCTACTCAGTGTCATCTAATTTAGGCCATATTAAACCAAACTTCTCATGATTCCTCATGTCCTAGAGTAAAGGTTTCCAACCTTCTTCATCGGGATCGCACCCTCTCTCTAGGGTGAACCCTACAACTGGTCCTACCACTAGAGGTTCTCTCTTAGAAAATGGGTGAAGCTCTTAAGGATACACATCTATCCCAACCTGGGTTAAACTTACTATCAAAACTTATGTCCCGTCTAGGTCATCCAAAGTTATGCATGCCTATTTAATAAACTATCAGGCATAACCCTTTTGTCTTAGATCTAAAACCAGTTGTCAACCTTGCTTCCGTTCACTTCTATGTAGGTGCATGCCTCTTTCTACTCATATATACCTGTTAGGGTTCCTATATGGTCACCACTAATCTTCTCAATGAGGGAGCCATCCCTCACCCTTAGTAGGAATGACCCGCCCAAGGTTGGGTCACCACAAGGCACTAGGTCCAAACAACCACACATAGTTCATGTTTCTAATGTTTAATCAAAACCTTTACGTAAAGCATGCATGTCAAACCCATATATGTGTATGCATGGTCAACTATGATATCCAAATCATCATGTCTTCTCTTTCTCTATCCACTACTTAAGGTTGTGGGTTGGGTATCATCATCAGAGGATGCATCATGTCTCTTCCTCTTCCTCTTCCTAAAGGCTTCTTCCTCCAAGGCTATCCATATCCTCCTCATCCTACGACAAGGTCTAATCTCAACATTTTCCTGAGGGCATAGTAACACACACCATGAAACCTAAGCATGTAACTAAACTCGATCTGAGTTTCTAATTATCAAAACTTATGTCCATGACATATTTCTTACATGTTTTTTATTGTTTGATGGAGGATTACTTAATCCTTATCATTCTTAACCCCAAAACTCAGGATGGTGGTGGAGAGAGAGAAAGCCCAATCTCTTAAAGTTATTCAGTGAATGGGGTAAAGAAGGGATGAAGACAGATGAGAGAAAACCTATAGGTATCTTATTTCAATTCCAATCCTCCAATTTCAGCCAGGCGGACACAGAATTTGGGAATCCTCCTAGACCGACTAGCGGGACAGAGGAAAATCTTTCCATCCCCTGAATTGTGATCCTTTTCTGGACACCTTCGTCCTTGGAAAATCCTCTAATAACTCCTGTGGGTTCTAAAGAGTTTGTAAAATTTAATAATTATTAGAGATTAAATGGAAAACCATGCTCTGATACCAATTGTAATGACCCTATCCCTCGGTAACCCCAAATTATGGAAGACCAAGAGGCTAGAGCCGTTATCCCAAAATAGGAGCATATGGTTTCACAAATAATAAAAAATAATTAATAAATTCTACCACAACTAAGCTTAAAATAGAATAAAAATTTTCCCTTTCACATACCTTGCAAAATATAGGATTTGAGGGACTTTACCCAGATAAGAAACTATCTATCTACAATCCTCCAATTCTTTATTGAGCTTTATTCATTCAATGTCATTATAAAGAATTATCCACTTTTTGATAAACCTAAAATGCTGAAAAACAAAATGGCAGTCAGTATAATGAATTATACTGGTATGTGGGGGAACCAAAATCTTACATCTATTTGTTACAATATAATGCAACCAAATTATTATTTAACAGATCAAACTATATGTATTAAACATAACTACTCAATCCCTACATATCCTTGTCTTTGTGCTCTCCCAACAATGGACATGGATACTACCTCTCTCATATGGTAGATCTCAAATAGCCCCTATGATCCTACCTTACATGTAGACCACGATCTAGGGTTGTGTAGTTGTATGGTCCTACCCAAGGGTAGACCAACACATCGACTCATGATAACCTGATGATCCTATCCTAAGGGTAGACCATGTACTAGGTCATCCATCTCATCATCATCAAAGATACAAAGGAGGACTAGGATTTGAGCTAGTCATGCACATATATTTATGGTGATAGTCATGGTCACTTTACAGTGGCATGAAATAAAATTCAACCAAGCAGTTTTTTATAAGAAACCAATAAAACCTCAAAAATCACCATGAAACTAGAGTGATTTAAGTGTAACCAGACACCTATGAGTTAAAAGAAGAAAGATGTCCAAATCCAACTAGATGTGCAATCAAGCAAGGTAAGCAACCAAATCAAGAAACCCATGATCCTAAAAACATGTATAACACGTAGTTATTACCGTCACATCCCAAACAACTCTTTATTGACTTGGGAATACTTCCTAGCATTTCTAATCCGAATTAGGGTTTCCTTAGGTTTCTTTAGATCTATCTGTCAACTTCCCCTTTTTATGTCAACAAAACCCTAAAACAACAATTCTATGTTCAAAACCCTAATTATCCAATTATTCATATTAAAGCCTCTTTATTATAAATATGGCTTAGGATCATCATATCTTTGTCTTATACATGGATTTTTGTAATAAAACTCATTAAAAGTCATTAACACCTAAATTAGGGTTTCTAAGCCCATTAATGCACTTTATTCATATGAAACCCTAAATTAGCCAATTAAGCACATGGATCATCCTTTTAGATTAAAAATGAACTCTTTATTAACAACAGATTAACATCCAAATAAAACATCCATATTACTGTTCCCAATCTCGTTAATATCAAAATTCTGGTTTCTTACTCATGAAAGCATTAAAGGTGACAACTTTATATACTTTTCAGATTTTAAGAAGAATCAAGCCTTCATTATATTTTTATTGGATTTTATGATTTTTCGGATCAAAAATCATATATAACTTATCTTGATCCGAGTTACTAATCATATATTACAATTAAAACAAGATAATTATATATTTTCCATTCAGAGCAGGCCACCTCATCAAGGCAGACACCACCCCTGCCAGTCGGGACGACCCAGAGCCAATCAGCTTGCCCCATCATGCAAGCCATGCTCATGTGGCCGGTCTAGGAAACCACAAAATCACCAAAAGGGGCCTCATCTCTGTGTAGAGATGTCATGGAAAAGATGTCATATCTGTGACCTCCTCCTTCAACCTCTGTTCACCCATTCTTTATGAATAGGAGTCCACAACTGGTCAACAGGTGGGTTCACCTCATACTGTAGGGTGTCAACAAGGAGGGAAAAGTCGTGGGAACCTCTGCTAGACCATACCGAGATCATACCTACAATCAATTCCCTTAGAGGTGGCTCAACCGGTGAGGACAAAGAAGAAGATCCCCCACTGGTTGTAGGGTGAAAAGGGGACAGAGGACCATGCTTAGACTAGGAATTGATAACATGGAGGAAACCCTGGAGTCGGGTAGAGCATTGTTCACAATGTACTTGTCTTCCAGAGTGGGTTCTACCCTTTATATAGCTCTAGGATATGGTAGTTTGTCCTCTAGTTGCTATGAAAATTATGGAAAACCTCAAAGTCCTTCCAAAATAGGCAAAACCTGGTATGAATAGAAGCATTTTCCTCATACTAATCTACTAGAGAGATCTCCAGTTTCACACACCCATAGAATTGTAAGAAAAACAAGTAGGAAACAATAAAAAATGAGCTCCAGTTTCCTTTATGGGCTAAGGTAGGTGATGAGCATCCATCATCGGATCTCAGATCTGATGGCCCAGATTCCACGCACCAAGAAAATCATTTCTAATCGAATAGGAAAATCATGACATTAAAAGATATCCTTCTCACTTTAGGGAATATTACAAAAATCATATATCTTGAACCGCTTATCTGTTTGATTCCAAATTTTAATGGAAAGTCCATAATTAATTAAAATACATGTGTGCCAATTTTGGGACTCAAATTCGAAGGTATGAGAGATTTTTCTTCATATGCAAGTTATCACTTAAAAAGGCATATTTTATTCATATTTTTCTTTCTTACACTTTTATATCCTTTATTTGGATTTATTTTATCATTACAAGCCATTTGGATTCAAAATCTAATCCATGATGATCATTCATACAACTTTTCAGATAATTCCACCTAATTCTCATCCTTATCTTAATTTCTTTTCCTTTTTATGCATTATCTGATTTCATTCAAGTTTTCTTTCCTTTTTATACATTATCTGAGTTCATTTAATTTTTCTTTCCTTTTTATTATATTGGACTCACTAACTCATTAGGATCCAAAAAATCTTACATTTGAAGGAAATGTTATCAAAGAAATCCATTCACTACACATACATGATACAATTTTACAATCATGCATTTTATAGGAGAAATTGCATTTCAAACCTATAAGACCAAAAATCGGGGTTGTAGCACCATGGGCAACCATTTGAGTACTGACCGACCATGGTCTATGGATAGACACCACTGTGAGTTAGCCCCTTCCCACTAGCACACTCCCACACAAGCTAGATATGTTGCAACTATTAGCCTCATTAAAGCCGCCAAGAGCAAGCGCAATGGGTGCTTGACAAGCCCCAGAAGATGATCACCCACCTGCACAAAGCTTGTGTAGGATGGAAAAGAGCTAGAAATGGGCCATTTAGTGGCTAGGAGGTGAGCTCCAAAGCTTGGATTCCACTGTAGTGACAAGGGTTCCAAGGGAGAAGATGAAGTGGGGGAGGGATGTAGAGGGCACAAAAGTGAAAGAAAAGAGGGACAAACAAATGGGATTGAAGAATGAGAATGGAATACAACTTCAATTTACAAAGAGAGGTGATAAATGAGGCTATTGCTTGGCTTCATGGAGAGGGTAAGTGGTTGTAGTGCCCCCTCCATTGACTCCCTTATGGAGCTTGAAGAGGCAATTGTGGTCATTCACTCAAGGGAGAGGAAGCCATAGAACTTGATCCAACACACACGACCATTTAAAACAAACACAAGTATCCATCTAGCAACATGGCAAGGGTGGAGGGGTGTCACTCCTGTTGGGCCCCATACCCAAGATTGCACCTAAGACGGGTCAATTTCAATTAAATCAAGTGCAAAATCAACCCACATTGAGGGGCCACAACTTTGGATTTGAGGACACTTTTCCATATTTAGATTCATCATTGAAAGCTCTACAACTTGATGTACATTAGGGATAAATAAGATCATATTGAGATAATTAAATTTTAATTACAATATGACGGTGCATTAAAATATGATACTTGGTTCAATTCTCAAATTAAATCCACATATTGTGAAAGTTGATCGTTGATGTGACCAAATTTAGGTATCACAACACCCAAACTATGAAGTCGTCTTCAAATTGAGTAAGAGATCACTTGATGAGAGAGATAGGGTACAATGGAGGAGTGAGAAAAAGTTAGGTTGTCACATCCTTCCCTCCTTATAAGTATTTTTTTCCTCATAACTCATCCAAGATCATACTCAAGAGTCAAAATTAACATTATTATCATGTTTAAGAGACCAAACCTATGTGTCAAGGCATCCCCCACTATGAGATGCACATTTTGATTATCATCATTAAGGACACACCCATCCCAAATTGATACATGTTACTTGGAGTTTTTTCCATTTTATGACATAATCTTGACATGAGGTTTTTCCCATTTCTTAACCCCACTAGATTAGGGTTCATGTATTCATACAAGCTCAAAGTGTGTTATTAAAAACTAAGCTATCAATTTTACAAAAGGAAATTTTCATTATTGTGAGTTTCAAACAAGATTATAATTGAACTTATATTTCATACTACACTATAGTTCATGCATGGTTTAGTTTTTACCCAAATTTTGACTAATTATTCCTATTATGTTCATAATTTTTCATTTTGGATATGAAATTATGCATTGTATTCCTGACTATCCAAATGAAGATCTCGAGGCATCATCATATCAGGTTCATGATTTCAAATCTACATCGTTTATGTGAGGTATTATATTATATTAGGTCTAGCTTATTAGAGTGGCTTGCAAACATATATCAAACTTTTATCTTAAGTGAGATTCTCTTCACGTATCATGTATTATATCAAGGGAGAAGCATTATTTTACTTGTATATAGAAAGATCTCCACAAGATCAAACCACTTGATCTAAAACATATCTATGTCCAACAAAAAATTCTAACCACAACAATCTACACATAACAAAATTTCTACCCAACCATAAAAAAAAGGGCAACCACTATATTTCTTTACATACAACCACTAACCCAAGTATGAGGCTCATAATAGAGATCACACATAATGTACCTCATCTATAGGTAGTGGGCCATCTTGCTCACCTATATAGCACACATCATATATTGAATATCTCTTTCTCCAAGGTTAGATCTTTTTCATAAGAAATCTAGGGTTCAACACTGATGCAACCCTATTCTAGGGCTTCATCCTGTGTCTTTTTGCAAGACAATCACATCTAAACATTGTAAATTACAAGCTTTTTCCTCCAATATGATCTTTTATGGAAAATGCACTTATGCCTCCTTTTGTGCATTTTTTAGGGCACTTATGCCTGCATTGATGCATGGGAGAGAGATGAAGAACATCCCTATGTGCCTCCATCCTAAGATTGATCCTACCTCTTCCTCGAGCTCACTTTGGATGCACTAGAATCAATTCTAAGCAAAAGGAGGATAAATGAAGAAGTTGAAGTGGACATCGGCAGTAAGAATCCCTAAAATGGCTGCGGCAAATCACCACGGCCGTGTGGAATTAACCTCCAAAATTTATAGAAAAGTCACCAAATTTGTACATGAATGACCACGGTCGTTGTCACTAAAGACACCACGGTCGTGGTCACTAAAGACACCACGGTCGTGGTCACTAAAGACACCAAGGATGTGGTCAGCAAAATGGCCATGCCAAGGAGTCCCAACTCGCCCGTGGCCCGTGCCACGACCATGGTGATTTATTCATCAAAACCCCAAAAATCAACAAGGACTCAGCTCATTTTACAGGTGAATGATCACGATCGCGGACATCAGCATGAATGTGGCCCTTGAAGGCCACCTTGCCCATGGTCAACACCACGACCATGGAAAATTGAAGACAAGATGACCTCATAGAGACCTCACCTATGGCTACCTCCTCTAACATGGTCGTGGTACCCTCTACCCAACACGACTGTGGCACCCGCCACAGCCATGGTCACCATACACATTTACACCTCAACTCCACCTTCCACCTCGTTCATTCCACTACCCACGACCATTACATGAAACCCCCACCAAGGGCATGACACCTCACCACGACCGTGGTGACCACCTAAACCTACAATTTTTCTCCATTATGTTTCCTATTTTTCCCCACTTACCCTAGTGCCTCCCCACCACCTATCTATACATAGGTGGTAGCCACATCTTGAAAGTGAGCTTCCCTTAGCCTCTTCCTAGCTACTCTAGTGCTCCTTTATCCTCTTTCTTGCATTTACTCCACTTACCTTCCTCCCATTCCATATTACACTCCATTTCCTCCATACAAACCTATTTTTCTAGGTTCCCCACCATAATCCCCCATATCTCCATGCTTTTCACCCACCTTGGAGGAGGATCTGCATGCTACAACATCTAGGAGGTGAAGAAGAAGAAGCTATTTCGAGTTCCATGGATTCGTATCCCTTTCTTCTCCTTTTGTTTCTCTTTTGTATGAGCATGTATGGCTAAGCCCCTAGTGGTGGGTTGTTAGGGGTTAAAATGTTACTTTGATACCATGTTGGGGAAAAATAACTTGTAACAAACATATTTTCATTCTATGATGATTGCCTCTTGCTTCTATCTCATTTCTCATTATTTTGCATGTGGTTTGTGCTTTTAAACATGAATTGCTTGTTTTATGAAGCTTGATGGCACTTAGCTTCTAGGGGAAAATGGAATGTATGTGGCAATCTTAGGAATGGCTCCTAGGTTCAATTAGTGGATCCCTATCTAGCCCCCTTTGTTCCTATATACAACTCCCTTCTTCTACAAGTAGGTGTGAGATCTAAGTAGCTAGTGTAATTGTGTATTTCAATTTCCTAGAGTTTTCTAAAGGCTAGATGGCAAGTAACATGAGGTGAAACACCCTCATCTCTACTCCCATTCCTACCTTGTCTCTCAATTGCCCTAATACCACTTACCCTAGAAACCTAGACTTGCCAAGTCCTATTAGAATTACACCTAGCCCTAGTTCTCCAACTAGTATCATAGGGTATATTCCAATAGCACTTGCCTCGTTGTTTGGTTTGGTAATCTAGAGTGAAGATATAAATCTTGCTTGTTGTGTAACCTCCCCCAACTAATATCAAAGTCTCATTCCCAAACGTCCCACCTATCCATCTTATTGCTTAAAATCCACCCTTTCCTTCTTAGCTTGTTAATGCTAGTTTAGTTAGTTGCCTTTGTTACTTCTTATATAATTTCTTAGTTCTTGATAGTTAACTCTTTCTTAAATAGTTAGAGTTCTTTTGAGCTTGCTTGTGTTAATTTAGTCAATTAGTGATAACTTAGGATCTTTCTTGATTTATTTCTTAGCTTGCCCTTAGTTGATAATTTGTCTTGCTAGTGTAGTGTAGTTCTCCTTGAACTTTCTCTTTTTCTTGTCTTACCTAATTTCTTAGTCTTAACTTGCTTAGGGTAATCTAGGTTTGTTGGTAGTCTAACTTCTTTCTTGCTCTTAAATTGCTTGCAATCGTAGTTTAATCAACCAAAACCAACCTTTAAACCCCCAAACCCTAGACTCCTCTTTAAGAACATATCTCACATTAACTTAGATCTAATACCCCCTCTCTCCTTGAGGAATGACCCTTCTCTTACTGCTTTCCTATACAATTGCACGAGCCCATGCGCTTGTGGGTACATGTGATTAGTTAAGCCAGCGTGTTGGAGTAGGTCTATATATAAATTTTGAGAGATCCATGTGTTTTCCCTTAGGGTTGCATCTAGTCACCATCTATTTGTCTAGTGTGTGACTTTGAGAAGATCACACCAAGCTTTCTGGCATCATTGCTGGGGATAGAGGCTCTCGATCAAGCTAGTTACTGTAGCTTAGCTTTTCCTACTGCCCTCACCATTGCTATTTTTTATTCTTTGTTTACTTTTGCATACTATCTTTCTATCATGGCTCTTGTTGCTTGTTTGTGTATTGTGCAGGTGACAACTTTGCATGAGTAGTACGTGTTTGACTTGTACCAACTTGGTTCCATACAACCCCAAGATAGGTAGAATGAGATGCCAAAGCTACCATAAACAACACCAATCTGCCAAAATGGAAGGAAATGGTCCTCATGGTGAACCTCATGTAGAATCTCAACCACAACCCAACCTCCCACTCCATGAGTACTTCACCCCAGGGAACTACAACTCCCCAATTGCCTCCTTTGTTGATCAAATGTCGAGTCAATAGTTTTCCATTCCACCATCCCTCCTTGGACTCCTTCCTACTTAATATGGGATGGAGAACGAGAACTCATACCACCACATTGACACTTTCTTGGAAACTTCCTCCACTTTTCACACACCCGCCACCACCGATGACTCAATCCAAAGCACCCATTTCCCCTTCTCTCTAAAAGAAAAATCCAAGGAGTGGTACATCTCCAAGCCTGAGTTGGTGACATGGAAAGCGGTGAAGAATGAGTTCCTTAAGAAGTTCTTCCCGATTTCGAAGTTGATACAGATGTAGAGATGCATCACTGCCTTCTCACAAAAAGAAAATGAACCATTCTATGTGGCATGGGAAAGGTTCCAAAAGCTCCTGAATGACTGTCCTAATCATGAGGTACCTTTGTGGCAGCTTGTTCAAGTGTTCTATACTGGGATAGTTGAGTTGAGCCAAAACAATGTCATGTGGAGGCACCTTCATGGCAAAGCCACCACAGGAGTCGTGGCCCTTATTCGAGCATCTTATTGAGAATTCTCACCACAAAGCTTCAACCAAAGTGGAGCACTGTGACCGGAACTACATTCCCC
Source organism: Alisma plantago-aquatica (assembly GCA_963693085.1). Lineage (NCBI taxonomy): Eukaryota > Viridiplantae > Streptophyta > Magnoliopsida > Alismatales > Alismataceae > Alisma > Alisma plantago-aquatica. Next base: position 624,739,200 of record OY856414.1, on the reverse strand, counting down.
ACCCCTCCTGTAGCTCTAGTCAAAACAGAAGTCAACCCGCAAATGATGAAGAACCAAGCTGGTGGTTGTTCTAGCCAATCCATTATGGTAGTTAATGTTGAGGTGGAAGAAGTGCATGCTTTGCATGCCTTTGGAAACTGCAACAACCAAGGGTTGATGTCCAACTCCTACACTCCAGAGTGGAGGAATTATCCCAACTTCTCATGGAAATAACAAAATGAGGAGGGGAAAGGGCAGACAAGGCAACATCAAGGGCCTAAATACAACTCCAAGTTTGAAGAAGAAGTTCCAAGAAGGTTAAGGAGCATTAATGAAGTGAATAAAGAAGTGTCATCTCAAGGGAAAAACATTATCCACCTTGAACAAAGGCTTGATCAAATTTCCCTTTCACTTTCCCACCTTGAAGAAGGGAGACTCCCATCTCAACCTATGGCCAACCCAAACAACGATGGTGGTTATTTAAGCACTACTCAAGGTGCTTATGTCCCACCACAATGCCAAGTCCAGTACCAATGTCCACCAAATCCTTATGCTCCTCCACATAAACAACCCCCTTACAATTACCAATACCCTCCACCTCACTCATACCAACAACCCCCTCAACAATTTCACCCCCATCCACCACATCCATTACAACCACAATTCATCCTCCAAAACCCAAATCCATCACACCCAAGGCCACCACCACCCCAATAGCCACAACCACCTCCAAAGGCTTCCTCTTCTACCACCCATGAGCATGTGAAGACAGTGACAATGTTGAGGAGTGGTAGGACCTTGGAGCAGCCACATGGTACTTTTGTTGATAGTGGAACTAGTGCTGACAGGGTTGATATTGTAATCAGCGATGTTGATATTGAGATTTAGGCTGAGGATACTGTGACAGGAACCCGAGTTGGTATCATGATACTGAGAGATGATATCGTGATTGATGTGATTTTACTTGATGCACCTGTTGACTTGATTCGGTTGGGATCACAACTCCTTCCATTCCCAGATGCACTTGAAGAACCAACCACTGAAAGAAGGAAGAAGAAGCACACCGAGGACATCATGGAGACCTTTAATAAGGTGAAGATCAACACTCCCTTATGTGATGTAATCAAGAAAATCCCATCTTATACTAAGTTCTTGAAAGACTTGTGCACATTTAAGAGGAAGATGACAGGAAGGAGACTGAGCAAGGTCAATCTCACATAGCAAGTGAGCTCAATTCTGCAACACATCGTGCCAAGGAAGAGAAAAGATCATGGTGCTCCCATCATCTCACGGTACATTGGAGCACATCACATAGACCAAGCTCTTCTTGACTTGGGTTCTAGTGTAATTCTGATGTTGTATGATGTGTTTGTTGAACTAAAAGTGGGACATCTAGGTCCAGCTCACTACACTTTGCAATTAGCCGATCGATCTGTGAAAATGTCTAGAGGGCATGTTGACCATGTTTTTCTCAGGCTTCATGATGATACCTCCACATTCTTTCCTGCTGATTTTATTGTGTTGGACATGGAAAAAGACTTGAGGAAAGTGCCTAATTATCTTGGGGAGACCCTTCTTGTCTACATCCGATGTAGTGATCCATGTGAGGACCAGAACCATGTATGTGACTTTCATGCACATGAAAATTTGGGTAAACATTTTCAAATCTTCTGCTAAGGCCGATGTGATTGGTAATACAGAAGAGGATTGTTATCTTATTGAGTGTCTTGTCGAGATTGTAGAAGAATGTCTACCTGCATGGATTCAAACTACCACACAAGGTAGAGGATTAGAGCCTATTGTGGAATTTCCCAATGATGATGATTATGAGAATGAGGAAGAAGAGCTGACCTTAGTGGCTACTAGTGAGGACCTCCCTTCTATTTATGAACCATTAAAGAATTCCCTTGAAGAATCTCTCATTCTTGAGCTCAAGTCTCTTCCTAAAGGGCTAAAATATGCTTTATTAGGCTCCAATGACACCCTTCCAGTGATCATTTCCTCTATCCTTTCTCTAGAACAAGAAGATGCTTTGATGGTAGTTTTGAAGAAGAACATTCAGGCCATCAGATGGTCCATTACTAATTTGAGGGGTATTGACCCCTCTATTTGTGTCCACATAATCTACCTTGAGGATGATGTTGTTGGTATGTATGCCCTAAGAGACAATCATGGGATTATTGGTGGGATACATTAAGATTGATTTGATAAACATCAAAGGCAAGCTTCCAATTCATTTTGGTTCAGTCAGTTATGAGATAATGACATAACAAATTGAATGTCTAAGGAATTATTTTACTCAATGATGTATGCTTTTAGGTTAAGGACCTAAACGATGAGATCATACGGATGTTAAGAGTATACATTCTTGTTTTGTCCCTAGTCTGATGTCATTGTGGAAGGTTGATAGACAACAATGACACACAAGACTAGATTGTGTGTTGGTTGATGACGGAATCTCAATATTCATGATATAGTGATATCAAACCAAGCAAATAGGTACTTGTTAGAGAACAAGTGTATCAGACAGACCCACTGTGAGAGTGACACATGGAACCATGACTTGGTAGTCATAGTCATCTCTCATAGTGATGGTGGTGAGTGTGATTCTTTGACCTAAAATCACTACACTCAACACATGTCGTTGGGTACACTTTCACATCATCAAACGCAATCCTAAAATATAGATTGTTATAAAGGTGATGATTGGGTGACTTTGACACATGGGGCTTTTGAGGTGTGAGTGATAGATATGGGATTTGTCTCTCCTGAGGGAGTTTGATGTCCGTTTCCACTTGATGAGTAGGACTGAGAAAGGAATGTGCATGCATGTGTGAATCAATATGTGATATTGATGTCACACATATCTCATTCAGTCTGCTCTGAGATCAAGGAAGTGAATGAATGTTGAAAGGATGATTGTTCCATGCCTTGAGTTCATTCGGGATATCAGTGACAAAGGAATTATACATTCACTGTAACACCAATCACAGATTGTAGGATTGAAAGTTGTTCTCCAACTTTCCTTTTTCACTTGGGTAGCGCTGATGTGCGACAAGGCACCACTCCTTGCTTGTGAAGTCATAAGTGTTATGGACTTTCACTACCAACGTGAAATGGGCCTGCAGGGTCACACACATAGGATTTAACTTGGAAGAGGAGTTTATCCATGAATGATGTTTATATTTTTTACTAAATGTGTTTAGTAGTTCAATTAAACATTCAATCAATTGACATGACTCAAAATCACCAAGCTCAAGTGTTGGACTTACTAATTTGGGTGTCAGATTGATTCAGAACTACATTGACCGATTTCTACACAACCTGGACTGCCAACCGACTAGTTCAAATTATTGAACCGATCGGCTCAGGGTCAAGTGAGATGACTGATTCAAGTGTTGAACCGATAGGTTCAGCTGGACCAAGCGATCTAGTTTGGGAAAGTTAGGTTGGTGAGAAAATATTTTCATTTCACTTGTACAATTCAATTGGGACAAGTATTGATATTTCAATTAATTGGAAACAGAAAGAAAAAAGTCAATTGGGAACTTCCCTGGGAAGTGAAACGACCAGTTCATGAATGAACCGATCGGTTCAGCTCTCCAAATGACCGGTTCATGTGATGAACGGATCGATTCAGTCACCAAATCATCGGTTCATTTTTTAAACGACTGGTTCACATGCCGCAGTGTATCAATTCGTGGAAATTCTAGACCCTTCTACTCTTTAGTCCCGCATTGCCTGGGGCTGAGAACCTTGACCTTGACCCCTCCTATATATAGAGGGGTATTTGGGGCTTCAAAGATAAACAACTCAGAACATCAGTTGCTCTGCAAAGTTGTCCTCTCTAGTTGTGGTAACTGAGAGAGCCCAAGCAAGTTCTACTCGACTAGGGAGGCACCACAAGGGAAAGACAATTGCAGGATGATAACTGGTGGCGGGAGAGCATGTTAGTGACTAGTACACCGACAGAAGGGAATGACTCCTTCCAGTGTCCAAGGACAGGACGACTGGAGTTCTCGGTGGTCCGTGTGGACTACTACAGAGGTGGGAGATTTCTGCCGCTCAGAGGACAGTCATCAATCTATCAATCCAGGTGCAACAAGGAGCTACACAGACTTCGTCTAAGACCGGAGGTGAAGATGTAACGTCACCGAGAAAGCCTCAGGACAAGGTACGCCTATACAAACCATCCTTCCTACTGTATAGATGTTGATGAGATCTCTTTGGGTTCTAGGTTTGGGGAGAAATTTTTTGTTTCTGTTGCCATCTCTGCCTCCCCTAAAACCTAATAGATTCTAGACCAACCCGTCAAATTCAAAGAAGGTTGAATCCAAAATTGAAAGAAGTTGTAGAGAAAGAGGTTTCGAAGTTACTTGATACTGGAATCATATATCCCATTTCTGATTGCCCATGGGTGAGTCCCATCCAAGTTGTACCCAGGAAGGGTGGGATCACAGTCACCGAGAATGAAGATGTGGATTTGATTCCTGTGAGAGAAAAATCCAAGTGGAGGATGTGCGTGGAAATACAGAAAATTGAATGAGAAGACCAAGAAAGACCATTACGCCCTCATGTTCCTTGATCATATCTTGGAGAGATAAGTTGGACAAAGTTTCTACTATTTTCTTGATGGGTACTCTAATTACTTCCAAATATCTATTCATCCCGGTGATGAAGAGATGATGACATTCACTTGTCCAAGTGGTACTTTTTCTAATAGGAAGATGCCATTTGGGTTGTGCAATGTGCCTTCCACTTTTCAAAAATGTGTGACATCCATCTTTGTTGATATGCTTGATTCATCACTTGAAGTTTTCATGGATGATTTTTCTATGTTTGGTAAGACATTGGATGAGTGTTTTCTCCACCTAGAATCCATGCTAGAAAGGTGTGTCAAGGTCTGTTTGGCACTATCTCGGGAGAAAAGTCACTTCATGGTGCCCGAAGGCATTGTTTTGGGTCACCAAGTTTCCAAGGTAGGCATTGAGGTTGATAAGGACAAAGTGGGCATGATATCCACTCTCACCATTCCTTCCACTGTAAGACGTGTCTGATCTTTCTTGGGGCATGCAAGTTTCTATCAACATTTCATTAAAGATTTTAGAAAAATCTCAAGGCCATTTTTTCACTTGCTTGAAAAAGATGTAGAATTCAACTTTGATGACAAGTGTGTTGAATCTTTCAACCACTTGAAGTACAAAATGATCTCTGCTCCTACCTCCGGGTTTCTCATTGACATTCAAGATCATGGTTGATGTATCAAATATGCCAGTGGGGGCTATGCTGGGCCAAAGGATTGGCCAGATTGCACATGCCATTTAGTATGAAAGCAAGACTCTTGATGAAGCTCAAAAGAACTACACCACCATGGAAAAAGAGTTACTCGTCGTAACTTTTGCTCTTGACAAGCTTCACTCTTATCTCTTGCAAAACAAGGTGGTGGTGTACACAGATCATGCAACCTGGAAATATCTCATGACAAAGAAAGGTTCTAAACCAAGATTGATCAGATGGATTCTATTTCTCCAAGAGTTTGATCTAGAGATTGTTAACAAAAAGGGAGTACAAAATTTTGCACCCGACCATCTATCCCACATTGAAGCACCAAATGATGATAGAAACTGAATCAAAGAAAAAATGCCACATGAGTAACTCTTCTTACTTTCATCCTCCCGAAGACCGTGGTACAAGCACATAGCTAACTTCTTATCTAGTGGGAGGATACTGAGTACTTGGACAAGTGGGGAGTGCAAGAGACTATTTTCTATGGTGAAAAACTATGCTTGGGATGACCTAGACCTATTCAAATATTGTTCTGACCAACTCATTAGAAAGTGTTTTTTAGAAATTTAACAGCAATACATCCTAGCCATGTGCCACGCCAGTGTAAGTGGAAGTCATTTTGGTGGAAAACATACAACCGCCAAGATTCTTCACAGTGGATTTTATTGGCCAACATTGTTCAAAGATGCTCATGACTATTGCAAATGTTGTTTGAAGTGCCAAAAGGTGGGTACTATCTCTAAGAGGGACATGATGCCTCTATCACCTATTCTTGTGGTTGAGGTGTTTGATGTTTGGGGAATTGATTTCATGGGTCCATTTCCTCCCTCGTTCAGATATGTGTACATTTTGGTGGATGTTGATTATGTGTCAAAGGGGATCGAAGCAATTGCTACTAGAATGAATGGTCATAAAGTGGTTTGTGATTTTGTGAAGTCAAACATCTTCAACCGATTCAGTGTGCCAAGAGTAATATATTAGCGATGGTAGAAGCCATTTCATCCATCGCACCTTTGAAAGACTACTAAAAAGGCATGGAGTGAACCATCATGTGGCTACTCCTTATCACCCTTAAACGAGTGGTCATGTTGAGTAAGTTAATCAGGATATAAATCTCATTCTTGAGAAGACGGTGAGGTTGGATCATAAGGATTGGTCTTTATGTCTCTATGAAACTTTGTGGGCATATATGACTACATTTAAAGCCCCTATTGTTACCACACCATTCATACTAATTTATGGAAAAAGATGTCATCTACCTGTGGAAATGCAACGCTAGGCTTTGTTGGCATTGAAAGCTATGGATTTGGATGGAGACACTATCGGGTAGAAAAGAAAGTTGCAATCGAATGAGCTTGAGGAGATGAGACATGAGGCCTATGAATTGTCCAAAATATTCAAGGAAAGGATAAACTTTCTACATGATAAGTTGATCAAGAGGAAGAATTTTGAGCCCGAACAATGGGTATGGTTGCACAACTCTAGGATGAAGTTCTTTAACGGCAAAATTTAGTCTAGAAGGGAAGGACCTTATCTAATAAAGAATGTATATCAATCCAAAGTTGTTGTCACTAGTACACAACTGGCCTTTAGTGTCAGTTATTTAAGGCCTTTAGTGTTGGTTTTAATGTGACACCTATGTGGGCGCCTCTAAAAGGCCAACCGTTCGGTACCGATTCTCAAATTGACGCCACAACCCTTCACGCGCCACCGAAAACGTGCCAGCAGGGGGGTATAGGTGTCAGTTATTATCTTTGCAATCGACACCATAAACCTTCACGCCATAGAAAGGGCGCCATATGGGGCACTATCAACATTAGTTTATTAGTGATAACTGATGCCATCTCACTCACTGCCACGGTCGTGGTGGCCAGCACAGCCGTGTTGTCTGGCCCACTGCCACGGCCGTGCTAGCCAGCATGGCCATGGTGTTTGGTCCGCTTCCATGACCGAGGTGGCCATCACGGCCATGGTGTCTGGCCCGCTGCCACGACCGTGCTGACCAGCACGGCTATGGTGTCTGGCCTCATTAGGGAAATTGACGTCAGTTACTAGTAGGGAAACCGACACCAGAACCATCAGTGTCGGTTTATTATTGATAACCGACGCCACATCACATGCATTTGGCATCAGTTATTATTATTTATCCGATGCTATAATCATTTGTCGTCAGTTTTAAACAAATAACCGACGACTATTTGATGTTTTTTTTCTTATCAGTCTGTAGGCCTGCTGTGGCTGGTCGCAGGATGAGAAACCTATAGTTCAGTTATGAACTGTAGGTTTTACAACATCCATTGATATCAGCCAACAACATGCCACAAACCTGCAAAATTAAAAACATTAATTTTCACAAACATTTAGCGACATGTTGTTCCATTCGATTTTCACACATGTAGAAACATTCACGTAGTAATTTGCAGTTCCATTCATTTTCACATTCACATATGTATAAACATTTAGACACATGTAGAAACATTCAGACATGTAGAAACATTCACACATATTATAATTTAGAAATTCATTTACAAAATATCATTCTTTAGTCATTATTCACTATCAACATCCCAATTATATGTTAAAACCCCCACTACTTGTATGGCTTTTGACCATTCCTCTCTTACATCATTTAATTCTTCCGTCGTATAGGGAGCATGTACATCTGGTAAGGCCTTTCCTATAGTGTGGTCAATTTTAAAAACCTACAAAGAGAATAATGTATATATATAATTAATAATATATAAATAAGATTGATATATTTCATATTATCTAATGATACTATATATAATACGTCAGTAATGGTATCGATGTCCACTGCGGCATATTTGATAATCATGTGCATAAATCGCATCACATAGTATGCACATGCTCATCAGTTGTCTTGTGTAGCACACTATAAATTGAAACATACAAAATATTAAAAAATACAACTAATTAAGCATTGTTCACATAAATAATATATACATTGCAGTCGGGAACTTACTTCCACATTTTTCCAAATTATTGGTTGGCCAACATAGCTGTGGTAGGCCAACACAACCACGACAATGGCTAGCCCACATGATCGTGGTTGTGTGCCAGCCCACACGGTCGTGGCCTTGCTTTAATCCATTTGGTAAGGAAAGGGAGCAGGAGGAAGAAGAAGAGGGGGCTGAAGGGATAAGGAAGAAAAGAGGGGCATGAAGGAAGAAGAAGAGGGCTACCTAGCAGTGTGGAGAAGAGCGGGGGCGGTGGTGTGAGAGTAACGGTGGTGAGCAGAGAAGGAGGCGGCGAGCAGAGTAGGAAGCGGTGGTGGAGATTGACTACTATGAGCAGAGTAGGAGGCAGAGGTGGAGGTTGACTACGAGAAGAGATGCACCACGAGAAGGAGGATGCGGCGGCGGCAAGCAGAGACACACCAGCAGCAATGGCGGTGAGCAACAGGTTGAATGCGGGCAGGCGGGGGTGTCGTCGGGTGATTTTAGGCGAGCAGCAGGAGAGGAGAATTCTCATGATGAAATAGAAGAAAGGGGTGATCACGGGTCTATTAAGTTTGTAAAAGGCATTGGTTATCTAGAAAACCGACACCCAAAATCTTAAGTGTCAGTTGATAGTAACAAACTGACGTCCAATTGGACATTCCTTTACCCTAATTTTTTTGGCGGGGACGGCGCGTGCACCCTTATCACATCAGTTATGCTAAGACAACTGACGCCCATATTGGAACTTTTGGTGCAAATTTTATCTTCATTCAGCGTCGGTTATTAGGTAAAACACTGACGTTGTATCTGATACTTTGGTGCAATTTTTTTCTCAAAAAAATTGCATTTCGCAGGCTACTTTAGGCGTCAGTTGCTTTTCTTCAACCGACACTGAATGAAAAGCGATACCCATGTCTGGCTGGTCTTTAAATATAGATGTCAGATGTCCTTATTAACTGACGTTTAATGTTAACAGCGTCAATTTTACTAAAAAACCGATGCCTCTAAAAGTGACGTTGAACACTCTTTCTGTAGTAGTTTGTGATATGTGAGAAGAATGGAGCAAGATAGTTTACCGTCAATAGACAAAGAATTAAAGTGATTTTTGAAGTAGGTCGAGATAAAGCCAATCAAAGCTTTGATATTGTGATTTTAGTTGAGGGACACCATCTTGATGAAGAGATGTGCTTAAATGCACATGAGAGAGATATTTACTACAAAGATGCTTTGAGAGTTCCGAGAAGATGAAAGAGTTCAAGAATCAATAAGCCCACCTGAAGGCATAACATTTAGCGCTAGTGGGAGGCAACCCACCTAGGTTTGGGAACTTTTGCACCTGACCTTCACTTTTTGATACTTTTGCTTTGTTTTCACATAATTCCAAGAATACACACACGCACACTTATGCTTCTTATGCTTGATAGTTTTTTTGTTTATGTTTTGATGAGATGCAAGTGATAGGTTTAAGAGAGAGAAAGAGAGGACAAGGCATGGTTTTTGAAGATAAAATGTGGCAAATAGTCAAAATATTGCAAAAATATCAAAGTTTTCAAAATTGAATTGACAAAGTATAGAATGAAGATCCACCATGGCCATGGTGGTTCAAAATGGCTGTGGTGGATTTGATTAGAAAGTTACAATAACATGGAAAATTTTGTGAAGGAATGGCCATGACCGTGGAGCTCAAAATGACTATGGCACATGCAGGACAACATGACCATGACAACCAGCATGATCGTGGTGACATGAAGGAAACACGTATGTGGTGATTTAATTGCAAAATTTTGAGAAAGTTACAGTGATGGGGGTAATTTTGTACATGAAGGGCCACGATCGTGGTGACCACCATGGCTGAGGTGAGAGGAGGACACCACAACCGTGGCAACCACCATGACTGTGGTGAGGGTCAAACAACATCCATCTTTGCCAACCACCACGACCGTGGCACCTGCCACGACCATGTCATCAAACCCCCAACACGACCGTGGTGAGCCACCATGACTGTGGGGGGGCTAACCCCACCCATTTTTCACTTAAACTCCCAAAAACACCACGAACCCTCCTCATTCTAACTCACTTTAATGTGACTCCCCTCACCTGTAACGGTGCTAGCATCCCCAATCTTGCTGCTCGAGTCCAAATCCTCCACCCAATCGACCTCCAATCACTTCCTACACCTCCACCACCTCTCCCACTTTCATTTCCACCCAAAATCCTCCATCCATCTAGCCACCATCTCGATTTTCATCCTCCACCCCATCTACATCCATCCCACCCAAAAACCCACAAAAATCCACCAAATTTTGCCCAAAACCATTAGCCAATCCATCCTACACCATCACAACAACTATTCTAACCCATTCCACCCATCCCTCATCATCCATTTCACCCACTCCTAAAAAATCTGAAAATCACAACTTTACCACCATCACCACCTCCACATAATGAATGGGATAGGCAAGTCTATGAAGAAGGGGGCTCAAAAGGGCCTTGAGGTGATCACTGGAAGCAAAGTGTGCACCAAGAGAGCCTCCTCTCAAGTCTACATTCCATCCCACACTCCATCACCATCAAATTCCATTTCCCAATCACTCCATTGTTTGACTTCCGTGAGTGCCTCCCGCACTCGGTCATCAGATAACACCCACATAACCAATGAGACCTATTGGGAGGAGGAGGATGAGGAATCCAATGAGAACCTCGATGCCATGATTGATGAAGTTGAGTCGGAGGTCACTACTTGCCAACACTACTATAGAAAAGGCCTTTGGCTTCAGTTATTTAGAGCTTTTAGCGTCGGTTTGCAAGCGACACCCAAGTGGGCTCCGCTAAAAGTCGACACCTTCATCGTTGATTTTGAACCGATGCCATAACCCTTCCCACCACTGAAAACGCACCAGAAAGGGAACTATAGGCATCGGTTATTAAAGAAAAATTGACGCCATAACCCTTCCCGCCACTGAAAGCGTGCCAGCAAGGGACTATAGGCATTGGTTATTAAAGAAAACTGACACTATATCATGGTTAAAGACATCGGTAATTAAACAAAAACTGATGCCATTACTATTCCTTCCACCAAGCCAGTGAGGGCATAAAGACTTCGGTTTTTTGATAATAACCGATGTCGTATGTCTTTGGTGTCAGTTTTATACAAATATTCGACACCTATGTTCTGATTTTTTTCTTATCTGTTTGCAGGCCTACTGTATGGCTGGTTAGTAGGATGCTGAACCTGTAGTTCAGTTTTGAATTGCAGGTTTACAACATCCATTGATATCCGCCAACAACAAGCCACAAACCTACAAAGTCATTCACATTCAGACACATGTATTGATCAGATACATGTAGAAACCTGCAAAGTCATTTACATTCACATTCAGTTCCATTCATTTCATTTCTTTTTACATTCAGACATATTCAGAAACATTCATGTATTAATCAGAAAAAGTCATTCACATTCACACATATGACAATTTAGAAAAAGTCATTCACATTCACACAATAATAATTATGTGAACAATGTTTAGAAATATCATTTTTTATTCATCATCATCATCATTGTCATCGGAACCCCAATTATATTTAAAAATTCCTACTACTTGTAGGGATTTTACCCATTCTTCTCTTACAACATCTAATTCCTCCCTCGTATAGGGAGTATGTACATCTAATAACTTTCCACCTATACTGAAGTCAGTTTTAAACACCTGCAAAGAGAATGACGTATATATATAATTAATAATATATAATAAGATTGATATATTTCATATTATCTAATCAGACTATATATAATACCTTATGTACAACACCTTATGTATATTATCTAATGAGACTATATATAATACATTATGTATATTCAACAGAGTACCGATGATGCTATCACAGACATTTTTATCAAGGTGCATGACAACGATACAATGCCTGACTGCCAAAGAACTCCAATAAGGAAGATCCCAAAATATTGACTTCTTCTTGAATAAATATTTGTCACTCCGTGTGGCCATCATACATTGTGATCTCTAACCAAATTCATTGGAAAAGTCTTTTTTACTCTTTCATAAAATTCCTCCCCTGGTATAGGTTTAGGTACACTATGTTCCTCATTTTGTCCATTGAATGCTTTGCACAACCTACAATACAAATGGAATTTTGGAAGAAACCTTTGATGAACAAGATATACAGTCTTGCCACCATGTTTTAGTCATATTGAATCAGTGTTCTCTTCACATACAGTACACACTTTAGATCCTTTGACACTATATCTAAACAAATTCCCATATGTTGGAAAGTCATTCATAGTGCAAAACAACATAGCGTGCAAACAAAATGTCTCTCTTTGTGAAGCATCATAGGTCATAACACCTTTACCCCAGAGTTTCTTCAAGTCATCACTCAGAGGTTCAAGATAAACGTCGATATCATTTCCAGGTTGTTTAGGGCCCGATATCAACAACGATAGCATAACGCACTTATTTTTCATACACAATCAGGGAGGAAGATTGTATATAACAAGCATAACTGGCCAAGTGCTATGTTGGTTGCTCAATGTCCCGTACATATTCATCCCATCTATACAAAGCCCAAGTCTTAGATTCTTGACTTCTTCACCGAATTTAGGGTACAATAAATCAATCTTCTTCCACTATGGGGAATCATACGCATGTCTTAGGATCCTATTATTATTTTTCTTAACATCTGCATGCCACCTCAAATTCTTCACATCTATCAGATTGGCAAACAAGCATTGAAACTGTGGTATTATAGGTAGATACCACATCACCTTGGCGGGAGAACCAATTTTGGACTCCCCCGAAGTCGTCAATTTATACCTTGACGCACCACATTTGGGACAATCTTTCAAATCCACATAGTCCTTTTGAAATAATACACAATCATTCGGGCATGTGTGTATCTTCTTGGCCTCCATTCCCATTGGACACAACAATTTCTTTAACTGATATGTTAAGATTGTCAGCTCATTTCATTTAGGAAGAATTTCTTTCAACAAAGACAACAATGACGTGAAGCTTTTGTCGCTCCATCTATTGTTAGCTTCCAGCTTATACAATCTCAACACAGTGCTAAGCTTCATAAACTTACAACCTGTGTATAATTGTATCTCAGCATCATGCACACTGTTTCTAAACATGGGAGGTGGATCAGTGTGCTCTACCCCACAACTATCCAGCATCGCATCAACGATGTCTACTGGAACTGGTTCGTTCACATCTATGTCATCGGAGGCAATTTCTTCTTCCACACAAGTATTGCTATCGACATTCACTGATTTTAGGTTTGAAATCTCTCCATGCCAGTGTCATTCTGTATAGCCTTGTACAATCTCGTTGCACATGACATGACTTTTGATTTCGTCACCAGTGCTGACTTTCAAGTTGTTACCGCAATGCCTACATGGATAGTAGAACCTATCTCCTGGTTGTTTCCTATGTTCCTTGGAAAATCTAATAAACTGATCAAGACCAGAAATAAACTCTGGGGTACAGTGATTTGGAATGGACATCCATGATCTATCCATTCTATGATCAAAGAGAAAACAAGTACATATTAGAACAAGATTAGGGTCTAGGGTTAAAAGATTAGGGTTTATGGTTAAAACTTTAGGGTTTAAGGTATTATATATAATAAATGTGTACCACCTATCCCATTCTTGAACACCTAATCTCATTAGTAAATGTATAATGTGTAATGGGTTTTCAAGAAAATTTCGGCAGCATTTCCCCACTGTTCTCCAAGTACATATGTACTTAGAGAACAAACGGGGAAATGCTACTGAAATTTTCTTGAAAACCAAATACACATTATACACTTACTTCCTAAGTGAGATTAGGTGTTCAAAAACAATCCCAAACCGGGGACTATCCAAGATTTACTCCTAATGAGTAAATCTTGGACAGGTTTCTAGGCCAACAAATACATGTATGTTATCATTCTTATACCTAGAATCCTTGTTTCATCATTCATATCCTAGTTCCTCAATTTAGGGTGATTATTGATGTCTTTAGAAGCATGATTGGCAATCTAGGGAAAAGTTCATCATTTACATTCCAAGCATGTCACGTGAGTGCATTAGAGTTCATTATTAAGCAAGAAGGGTGATTAGGATTCTCAATATACTCAACAAGGAAACAAGTTATCAATTTCATAGTTAGGATGGTAGAGATACCGTAAGAACTAGATCTAATGGTTCATAATGAGCCTGTGATAAAGTTACATCACTAAATGATTATATAATTTCAAAAGAAGTACACAAATAAATTCAAATGAGTAGATAACTAAATAAAAAATAGTTGACAAAAAAACACAAATAAGTAGATGAATAAATACAAATCTGTTGATAAACTAATATAAATAAGTAGATGATCAATTAATTCCTAAATCTGTACATAAATGAATACAAATAGTAGATGAATAAATACATATCAATTGATAAATAAAGTTAAATTAGTTGATAAATAAAGTTAAATAAGTAGATGATTAAATAATAACAAAATCAGTACATAAATAAACAAAAATCAGTAAATAACTTAATTAAAAATAAAAAAATGCCCAGCAGCAACCTAGGTGTGCCTTGGCACCGCCCAAGCGTCCGCCCAGAGGCCTAACTAGGTTGGGCGCCTGGGTTTGGGACCCTAGGTGAATGCCTGGGTAAGGGCGAGCACCCATACCACTCAGGTCGGCGATGGAGGAGGGGTATACAAGCAGATAAGGAGGGGTTAAGCTTAGAAAAGGAGGGGTATAGATTACTTTCTTTGGTAGGTGGTGGAGGAAAAAAGGATAGAAGTGACGGGTGGCAGTCGGTGAGAAACGGCAGGAGGCAGTAGGTGAGCAGCGGAGGGCGGCAGTAGGCGAGCGGTAGAGCAGCTGTGAGCAGGGGCGACAGAGCAACAGCGAGCAGTGGCGGCGGAGCAGCGGTGGCTATAATCGCCAGAGGATGGGGAACAATTGAAATCGGGAATGAAACAGAGAAGGGGAAGAGTCTGGCTTGTGCAGGTGCTATTAAGTTAACAATAGACATCGGTTATTCAAAACAACTGACACTTACAACTTTAGGTGTCGGTTATCACACAAAAACCGACACTTATGTTCAATGATAGTCATCGGTTCCAACTAGAAAAATCGACGTCTATCTACATATGCTGACAAAAAAAATGTTCTCGAATTATGACCAAAGTCGTCGGTTACCGTAGAAAAACTGATGCCAAAGGGGGGTGAAAATTTTCATGGGGACAACTCATGAAAACGCATCAGCTTCGGTTATTGCAAGATAATTGACAATAAAAGTGGGCCAAATTTTTATCTCGTGAAAAACCTTTAGTCGTCAGTTGATTTGTTAACAACCAACGTCGTATGTTATATTTTGGAGGTAATTTTTTTTCACTGGAAAATTTGGATTTTGCAGTCGATTTTAGGCGTCAGTTGCTTATTGAGGAACCGACGCTAAATAAAAAGTGATACCCCTGTCTGGCCACTCTTCACAGATAGATGTCGGTTTGTGTATTTAACCGACATTGTATGGTTTAGGCATCGGTTTCTCTGATACAACCGACACCTGTAAATGTGACGTTATAAGCCATTTCTGTACTAGTGCAAAAATAGGGCAAGGGGTTGTAGCCCCATCTTCATCGAGGGTATCTCCACAAACTATGCCAGATCACCACTCTACCTCTTCATTGGGGGAGAGACCACAGTAGCAGTCACATGTGAGGTGGAAATTGATGATTGAAGAGGGGGATGAGCCACA
The DNA here is from genome assembly GCA_963693085.1 of Alisma plantago-aquatica. NCBI lineage: Eukaryota > Viridiplantae > Streptophyta > Magnoliopsida > Alismatales > Alismataceae > Alisma > Alisma plantago-aquatica. Next base: position 624,723,213 of record OY856414.1, on the reverse strand, counting down.
ATGATACCCCAAGCAATGAGTACCATTCAATCTTGACATGAGTTGGGGGTTAAGATCCTACCAGGATGATGAAGAAGAAGATGGTACTGATGAGGAAGAGCTAAATTTTATCCTAGAGTTACCTTGGCCTACCTAGAGGTAGATAGATTGAAAGGTTTTGATAAAGCTCCTGTGGGGACTTCTTATGGAAGACGACAAAGGAAAATGCAAATCATACCCATATATCCTGAATGCATGTTAAGGAGAGTCATCCCCACAAGGTATGGGTGCAAGAAGGTGATTGAAGACATGGGCATTAAAGAAGAAGTGGAAAACAAGCTAAAGAAAATCAGATTGTGGAAGGTTCTTTTCATTGCACAAACCACATACGTGGAGTTGACTCGGAAATTTTTCGCCATTCTTGAAAAGGTCAAGGTAAAGGGGGAGGAAGCAATCAAACTTGGGATGATGAACAAGATGCACACTCTCACTACATCTCAATCGAATTACATTTTTGCTACAAACCCTGAGGAAGCCAAAACGATGAATAATGAATGGATTGAAAAGGAATCTGACATACCATATTATAACTTCTAGTATGAATTGACCAGGACACAAGATTATACAGCTTGAAAATCAAAGACTATGGCAATAAGCAACCCCATGGTCTGGTATGTGCAGAAAGTCATAGCCAACACGATTGTGGGAAGGTATGACAATCAGGGTAGCAGTTCACAGAAATACCTCTTTGTGATATAATGGATTTTCAAGGTAAAATATCTCAATCTAGGGGCATTGTTGGTAGACCACATGAGATCAATTCCTTCTAAGAGAAAAACCCCATTTATCATGGAGGGGTTGTAACCTCAGTTGCATTGTCCCTAGGATGTGATGTCTCATGTCTCATAGAGGCTGAGGGAGCTCAGTTTGTTGATTTGAAGTATCTCATTCTCTCCTAAATGTTAAAGTATAATATCAAACCTGAATCAAAAGATAGAGACGTGGAGCTGCCATACCATGTTGTTCCACTCCTCAGTGCTAGTGGTGTCACTGACCTCTTAGATCTATGGATGAGGCAATGGGAACAAGACAACCCCTAAGAAAACTATAACCCCACTGTTACACATGAAGAAGTGGAAGAATCAAATACACAATAACAAGAAGAAGAGAGAGAAGAGAAAAGAAGACAGACCTGAAGGGTCAGAAGAAGGGATGAGGCAACATCCCAGTTGTAGGAGCCTTCAGTTAATGCCTATGACATGTCATCCCATCCAAGCACAACTTGAATGTATTCAAAAGACACAGTAGGACATGCAGCTCATCCAACAGTACATGTGGCAAGACCAACAATAGATGCATCATTAGGTTAACCACTTGTACCACTACCACCATGCTCAAGCACAAAGAAACCCCGAATGGGGTGAAGACTTTTGGGGTGGTATTTCAAGATATCAAGAGACCTACCCTCCCCCCACATGACACATATTAGGGACACTACTACTAGTTTCCTCAAGCTCATCCAAGTCCTCCTCCTCCTTTGGAAAGTTCTCATCAGTACCAACCAGAGTAGTTGTACCAGCACAACAGGAAGACATGCCTTTTGACCAGTAGCACAAACCTTGATCTTCACCCTACTATCCCTAAGCTTTAGTTTCATGTTGAGGACAACATGATTCAAACGTTTGGGGTGGTATGGCAGTATGTACCGCCTTGCCTCTGACTCTCATTTTGCTTATGCATGTTCCACCTATTTTTGGATTGTTTGACTTTACTCTTTTTAGTGTAGATTTCTTCTTGTTAGCATTCATGCATACATTTTTTTATGCAAAAGCTCATGTGCCTCTTTTTGTATTTTTTGGAAATAGAGAGGGAAATACAGGGGTTAGTGTCTTTAAATAGTTATCTAACTAGCAAGCATCTAAAAGAAGGCTAAAGGAATAATAGAAAACTCTTACAGAGAGATTGAAAAGAATCTATCTATCTACACAACGCTAAGTATGTAAGAGCCTAAGCGTATATTGAATTTGAAGCCAAAGCTTATCTGTATTAGTGTATCTGGTTTCATGAACACAAAAGTTTCTTTCATGCCATATGGTATAAAGGACCAGCAAAGCAACAAGATGAGCTTCTTTACTCGACCACTGAGTGAGATCATTACAACATCTAGGCATAGAGTCATAACAACCACATGTTGCCCAGATATCCCTATAATATGAACACCTGAACATGACATGATTAGAGTCTTCAACATCTTTCATTAACAGGAATCAAACAGAGGTGCTAGAAACACACATTCTCATTATATATGAAGAAGTTAGCAGCTTAGAATGAGCAACTTTCCAAGCATGTATCTGATAATTTCTTGGAGCAGAGAATTTCCAGATCCACTTGAAAGCAGTAGAAATAGCCAAATTATCCCTTATAGTACTATAGGCATCAACAAACTTTAAATTCTACAATCCATACAGGTCAAACTATCCTCAACATAGACATTAGTTTAAATCTCTTTAAGCATATTCAAAACAGGACAATTCCTTCAGTTTAAAGGAATACTCCACTGACCATCTTTCAATATGTAAGCTATACAAACTCCACTAGGCACTCCAAAGCTCAAAGCATCTTAGGGACCAACAACATCCAATAGGAACTTATTTCCAGGGAGCCAAGGATCTCCCCACAGACTAGTGGCTTCACCATTGCCAATAGAAAAATTGATGCAAGGAATCATATTGTCCCTGACACGTATGAGTTGGTTGACATGCCATGAGTTAGCACCATGGATTCCTATCTGCCAAATAGTAGATTTGTTCAAGTACCTCTCATGAATCCATCAAACCCAAAGACTATCTTTCTTGCATGCCACATTCTAAACATTAATAATAGAGGCAACCTTAATAGTAGATCTCACCGATCTAATGCCCAACCCCCTTTCCTCCTTAGGTAAAGTAATATGCTCCCATTTAACAAGATGGATATTTCTATTCATTTCAAAAACTCCCCAAAGAAAGTTCCTACAAAGCTTCTCAACATCATCTGTAATATAGAAAGGAAGAGGAAAAACCACAGACCAAAACCTCTACATAGCACTAATGGTTGACTACACCAGCTCCAAATGACTAGCCATAGACAAAAGATTGTATTTCTGCCCATCCAGTCTAGATTTAATCCTATCAATAAGAGGAGCACAGAAATCCCTTTTCAACTTTCCAATGAACAGGGGAACTCTAAGATACCTTTAAGGTAACACACCTTCATCAATGTTAATAATATAAGTCATAGCTTCTTTATCTGCATCACAAATAAGGAAAATTGATCTCTTAGTAGGGTTCAGTTTCAAGCCAATAAAACTTTCCAACTTATTAAAAATAAGATTCAAGTTTGTACCATTTTGTTCATTTACTTTGGAAAATATCATTAGGTCATCAGCGAAAACCAAATGAGAAAAAGAGAAAGACGGTGAAGCTTTGAGGCTGGATTTTTCCTTCTTCAACTGCCTTCTTCATTAACTGAGTGAAAGTTTGCATCACAATCACAAACAAGTAAGGATCAAGTAGATCTCCCTGTATCACTCCATTACTAGGAGTCAACATATCAAAAGGTTCTCCATTAAACAACACATGATAAGAGGTAGTACGAAAATTTTCTTTAATCCACACCACCCAGCAGTAAGGGAAATTCATCTTTTCCATGATGGTAAAAAGAGCATCCCAATTGATCAAGTCATAAGATTTAGTAAGATCTACCTTAATGCACATTTTGGGACTAGCATCTTTTTTGTTGAAATCATGGATAATCTCATTGGACAAGAGGATAGCATCTTTAATGTTCTTGTTCTTCACAAACACACATTGATTAGGACTAATAATAGAAGGCAACACCACCTGAAGTCTATTAGCCAAAATTTTGGAGATGATTTTGTAAACGATGTTGCATAAGGCTATAGGATGCCAATTTTTGATATCACCAATATCATTACTTTTTGGAATGAGGCATATGAATGTTCTGTTGGCTTTTTTAAGTAACCTCCCTGTCCTAAAAAAGTCAAGAGCAACTCGAGTAATATCCTCTTCAACATGGGTCCAGCATTGCTTGAAGAATTTTCCGTTGAAGCCATCTGGCCCAGGACCACTTCCTCAACCTCCTTAGGAGTAACAAGCCTATTAAGATGAAGCTTCTGAACCTCGTCCAATCAAGGAAAAGACAAGCTACTCAGACTAGAAATATCCATACTATTGTTGTTATTGAAGATATTCTTGTAGAAATTAGTAACATAGTCTATAAGCGAACCAGGGTCATTCACTAGCTCACCATCTATATTTAGACATCTAATGCTATTTCTCTGCCTTCTAGTTCTCAAAGAAGAGTAAAAAAACTTATAATTTTTGAAACCTTCCTTCAACTAGCAAACCCGAGACTTCTGCCTCAAAAAGAATTCATACTCAGTGTAAGCATCAATAGCTTTCTTACGAGCCACAATAGCTTCCTGGATTAGATTCAAGTCAGTGGGATCACTATCAAGATCATTTTGAATTTGAGCGGTTGCATTCTCAAGCACTTTCACATTTTCAGAAAGGTTTCCATTTTCCTCGTTCCATGTGATGAGAGTTGTTTTAGTACTTTTCAACTTATAATAAACCTTGAAAATAGGATAACCCACAACATCACCCTTCCAGCCATCAGCCACAATACTATTAAAGTCCTTTTTATTACAGCAAGCATTTATAAATCCGAAAGGGCTTTTAAACCTTTTCTTTTTTCCAATTGAAAATTCAATAATCCTATGATCACTTATAGTAGAAGAATGAGCAATAGATTTGAAATCTTGACACTTTAACATAAACTCTGAGTTGTATAGGATTCTATCAATTCTAGAAATGACAAACATTTTCCCCTCCTGGTGGTTATCCCAAGTATAAATGGAACCATCAATATCAAGTTCAAAGAGGCTAGTGTAAATGTGACATTCATTGAAATCTTCCATACTCTTCTTCGAGGGAGGATCCTTTCCAATTTGTTCAGTCTCCTTTATCACAGAATTAAAATCCCCAATTAAACACCAGGGGCTAGTGATAGAGTCAGAAATCCTATCAATATCCCTCCATAAGCCTGTTCTTTCATAATCATCGTTATGACCATAGACACCCGTAAGAAAAAATGATCATTATCAACAGACACAATAGAGTGAACAAGTTGATCAGATTCCTCAACTTTGATGACATCACAACATTCATGCTTCCACAAAATTAGAACTCTTCCAAGGATGTGAGACCCATGATTAGAGATCTAAGAGTAACTAGGAAAAAATTTACTAACCAACTTGTTTATTTTACTACTCCTCATCTTAGTTTCCATAAGAACAATGATATGGGGATTGATCCTATTCACCTCTTCCTGGACTTTGAGTACCTTATTATTAAGGCCCCTCACATTCCATGCCATAATCGACAATTATAAACTATCCATTAGCATAGTTGTCATCTAGTACTTCACTGGGCAGAGAAGAGCCACCTCCAAGATTTTTAAATTTGTTGTTAAGAACAACTTTTTGATATGTAATCTTCTTAGTGACCTTGGCCTTTTTCTTATTCACAAAAACTTTGAACTCTGCTTCAACCCCTTTAGTTACCTTAGATGGAGTACTATCAGGCGTTATGTCGATCACCTCAACTTCACCTTTCTCTTTGATTTTCTCCTCAAACTCACTAACAACTTTCTCAAATGCTTCTTTTTCTTTATCAATGATTTCAGCAGATTTCACTTGGTCATTAACATTAGTGTCTTCCTCAGATATCTGATTAGACAAAGGTTTCTCAACACTATCTTTACTAACTTCTGCATTGGCACCTGCATGCCTATCTGAACTAACTTCACCAACATCTCCATTAGCATCTGCAAGCCTATCTGAGCTTGTACCTTGTTTTACAACATTTTTCCACACCCATACTTTCTTAGTAACACCTCTTCTTTCACATTCACCATGTCCAAACAACCCCTGCTGCATTTGTCCAGCCTCCACTAATATTCGAATGTGACTGTATGGATTTTGCCTCCATTTGAACACAGAACCAGTTCAGACGGAAATGAAAAATTCGGTTGAATCAAAACTTGGAGTCTAGCATAATCCATTCTTTTGCATTCACATGTAAGTCTATCAGTACACAAAGGGAACCCCAGAAATGACCCAATGTGATCAAACATTCTTTTGTCCCACATCTCCTGAGGAATATCGTGTACTCCTACCCAAATGGGGATGTCCGACAACTTGAATCTCAAGATGATATCACCCAGACATCATCTTAAGAGAACCACTGGTTTTGTGGCGAACAACTCACAAAAACATAATTAACTTAAGCGGAAGTGATTACTAACAACGGATTACTGAAAATCACTAAAAATTAAAGCCTTTTTCAAAGAGATCCAATCATAGGAAAACTCTTTCAACAATAACCAATGTATTACAATTACAACCTGGTTCATAAGTACATATCTTGTACCATTTCTTCTCGAGGTTTACAACATCAACTGCCTTGTTAAAAGCTAAACACAGACAGTATAAGAACCTCAAGGCATCAAGCCAGAATCTCAAAACAATTTATTAAAATCACTAACTATTAACTCTGAGGACCTGAGAGTACAGAGATGACACATAGGACTTCTATCTACAAGACACGATAGACAGTACACTCAACTTGAGTTGTCTCTGCTGTCCCTACTGCTGCTGAAGTTCCTCCTCTGCAAGATGTTCTCACTCTTCTCCATGCTTGTCCACCTAAAAATGTTGGATCCCACGGGGGTAAGACAATTGTAATTGCCCCAGCGGGAGATATAACTCTCTGCCAAAAACATTATTATTGCAGATTAATAGTATAACACTGGGTAGAGGATAAATAGTTTAAAGCATTCTCATCTTTTAAAGCATTGCAACTATTTATGAAAAAATAGTAGATCATCTATTCTTTTTATAAGGAATAGGAAGAACATGCATATCATTTACCCATGACATTATGCCATTATGTCAAATTTCTCTTGTGACACTGATTCTCTTGATATGTCACCCATGAGACATTATTGTTTCAATCTATTGGCCTTAGCCAATCTGCTAACCAGTTATGGGATTATATCTATCATGTTCTCATATATCATTAATACAAGTATTGGGTTATTCCCAATCTTGTGTCATCATTATAGGCATTGGGTTATTACCAATCATGTGTCATCATTACAGGCATTAAGCCTCTGTCAGGTATTGGACTCTTCCAAACCTGATTACACCGCCAGGCATTGGATACTACCAATCTTGATTTCACAGCCAGGCATTGGACTTTAACCAATCCTGATTACACAGCCAGGCATTGGACTTTAAACTATCCTGATTTCACAGCCAGGCATTGGACTTTAACCAATCCTAATTTCACAACCAGACATTGGACTTTTACAATCCTGATTTCACAGCCAGGCATTGGACATTAACCAACCCTGATTACCGACTTCATGCCTCTGCCAGGTATTGGACTCTAACCAATCCTGATTTCACAGCCAGGCATTGGATTTTAACCAATCCTGATTACAGGTATTACACCTCTACCAGGTATTGGACTTTAACCAATCCTGATTACACAGCCAGGCATTAGACTCTAACCAATCCTGATTTCACAAGCAGACATTGGACTTTAACTAATCCTAATTACATAGATCATGGAATATAAATTCCTTTAACTCATCATAGATCATCACATCCTTCTCTAGGCTCTGAACCCTAAGGTTAGCCTTCATAGTTGTTCATATTCCTTATTAAATACAATTATTCCTTTTATTAAGTTTATTATTATCATTTCTTACAGTAAACTTTTATAATCATCTTGGTGCCTCTCACTATGCCACCATTGTTCTCATGGCTCATAAGTCCCATGAAGCATCTTGTCACCTCTCACTAGGCAACATCTAACCATATGGCTCACAAGGCCATTAAACATCTTGTCACCTATCACTAGGCAACTACTAACCATATGGCTCACAAGGCCATTGAACATCTTGTCACCTATCACTAGGCAACAACTAACCATATGGTTCACAAGGCCAATAAACATCTCGAGTATACAATCATGTTTATTACTCTTAACATTTATCATTAAATTATTATCAATATAAGGTATGAGTTTATTTCTCATCCTGATCATGGTATGATTACATCATACTCATTAGTTTGGCTTAACCCCATACTCAAGGTATATTAGCCTATACTTAACAAAGTATATCAAACTCATTACATTTCATTGTAAAAATTTACATAACACACTTCATGTGCATCTTGTCCAAGTATATTGGATTTAAGGTGCATCACGGTATATCAACCCTGGAATGCTAAAAGTGATATCTTTCATATCTTGATGTATCACTTACCTTAGCAATTCCATTTACTTGAGTTATCAACTTATCTTGTATTAAGGTATTTCCCATCTTAATAGTTCCATCCACTAACCTATCACTTTTACCATGAAGTGCATAGGTCACACACAAGAATGGTCCATCAATCTTCAATGATATGGACTCATTTCAGGTTACTGCATTGCTTACTATAAAGTTGTCTATAATAAACCATTTGGGATATTTCACCTTTATAAGGCATTACTCACTATTTTAGCATTAGGGCTCTTTCATACCATTACCTAGTAATTAGGGTTTTGGTTTATCATCATATTTCCCAAGATTAGGGCTTCATGTATTATAACTCAAAATTAGAGTTTCACATACCTTCACCATGTATTAGGGCTCCTCATCATATCATTGCATAGGGTTTCACATGGCATCACTCTCAATTTGGGTTTCACATGGCATCACCCTCAATTAGGGTTTCTCATGGAATCATCCTCAACTAGGGTTTCTCATGGATTCACCCTCAACTAGGGTTTCTCATGGAATCACCCTCAACTAGGGTTTCTCATGGAATCACCCTCAACTAGGGTTTCTCATGGAATCACCCTCAACTAGGGTTTCGCATGGAATTACCCTCAACTAGGGTTTCTCATGGAATCACTCTCAACTAGGGTTTCTCATGGATTCACCCTCAACTAGGGTTTCTCATGGAATCACCCTCAACTAGGGTTTCTCATGGAATCATCCCCAACTAGGGTTTCTCATGGAATCACTCGCAACTAGGGTTTCTCATGGAATCACCCTCAACTATGGTTTCACATTCAATAACCCACAATTAGGGTTTACTATTCATCCCAATTAGGGTTTCATATTTCAGTACCCATATTTAGGGTTTACTATTCGTCCCAATTAGGGTTTCATATTTCAGTACCCATAATTAGGGTTTACTATTCATCCAAATTAGGATTTTGCAACACATTTCCCTAAATTAGGGTTACTCATGCCTTCACCCTGGATTAGGGTTACATCCTTACTCTGAATTAGGGTTTCACATAGGATTGCCCAAAATTAGGGTTAGGGTTCATTAATCTTCTCATTTAGGGTTTATGCTCATGATTAGGGTTTCATGATCTCTTTACCAAGGATCATACCCTTAATCACCACATGAATCATACTCAAGTATGAATTCATCTCTATTATCTTCTCAACTTTATTAGGTTATATCAACCCTTCAATTAAGTACATACAACTATGATTGACATAGTGTACTGAATTATTTCTTTTATAAGAAATTAAGGTTTATCTCTTTAAAGAAACTAATCATTTAGGTACTTTAGGGATTCAGCCTTTGTACCTATCATTGATTGTCATTACTATTAATCATTGGATCAATAAAGCAATCATCACCTTCAATTTCTAATTGATTGAACCACAATTGACCTTCATTCGGTTTTGAAGTTTCATCACCAAACGGTTTTGAAACTGTTTGGTCTCCAAACAGTTTTGAAACCGTTTGACCCCAAACAGTTTCAAGACCATTTGGACTCAAACGGTCTCAAGACCATTTGGGCCAAATCAGTCTCAAAACCGAAAGGGTTCATTAGGGCAATCACCAATCATTTTGAATGTAATTTGCACCATTGAATTGGCCATTGATTAGGCAATTGAAGGATTCATCAATCAACACTATTAGATCTTTATCCAATAATCAAGGATCAACCATTAACCCCTCAACTTGGGTAATTTTCACTTTAGTCCAAAAAAGGTAAAACATTATTTCAATATTGTTCAAAAAGGACTAAAATTGAAACATAAGTTCCTCTTGAGCCTTAGTTACTTTTCAAAAGATAAAATCAAACATATAATTATCTTTCTTAAACAAAACTCCTAGGGTTAAGGCCTAACCCAGGTCAGGGATGTTACAGGTTTGCCTTTAACAGTCCAGATCCCCCCTCAAGAACATCCTGGAGATCTTGACTCTCAGAAAATCTGACAATGAAGAACTCATTTTCTTAGCCTACAACTTCAATAGATCCAGTCGTCTTCCAAATCTGAGTGAAATACAGTTCGAGAGTAGGAAGATGTGGTTTGAATCAAACTATATACCCAGCCAAGTAGTTATTCCATCTTTCTGAGTTCTCCGTAGCCTCCTCCTTAGGATAAATTAGTTTACCTTCATGAAGGATGATTTCTATCTTCTCCAGAGAGGTGTTAACATTAGAACTTCTTGGTAATCGGAAAAGATCACTTTAGGATTTCTTGCTTTGATTGAGGTTCTTCTCTGGTCCGTTCTCTATCACTTGTTGTAATGTAGGTCGACCTAGAACAAAATCACCCTTGGAATCGCCTCTGGAGTCACCCATGCCGCCACTGTAACGACCCCATCTCCCGATAACCCCTACTTAAGAGAGACCAAGAGATCAGAGTCGTTATCCCAATAAACCGGATCAAAGGTTCAACAAATAATCAATAATAATTATGAAATTATACTAGCTAAACTGGAATTGGGTATAAAATTAAAACTTTACTTACTGTTGAAAAACTTTGGAAATCTATCTATCCAGAGATCGAATTAATCTATCTAATCCTCCTTGCACTTTATTTCTTAATTTTCACAATGTGTCACTTTATTGTTTTTTCATTTCAGGGTTGTACCTAAAACATTGACAAACAAAACATCGATCAGTATACAGGCATATACTGGTATGTGGGGACATCCAAAATTTCACAAATATGGCTAACAATTTAATATTCTTAATCAAATTATTTAACAAGCCACTTTACATTTTCAATGTGTCATTCTCCACCACTTTTGCCCTAACCCTGGCATACCCCTCTAGGGTTTCTCTTTTGCCATTGACTTAAGGCCACCTTCTCAATCCCGATCTTGGTGCTTAGGAGTCCCCTCTCATGGTGCTCCATAGTCATGCATCATAGACCACCTTCTCATTCCCGAGCTTGGTGTCTGGGGTCACCTCTCATGGTGCCCATGGGTCTACCCTCTTGGGCCTGACCTTTATGGCATCTTCCATCAGGGTGGCATGTAGGTGTGAGAATTCGCATGTATATATAACTGTGATAGACATAGTGACTTTATAATTGCAGTATGAACATCCAAACTATTTAGATTTCATTCAATGCGAGGAAACATCCGGAAAACACTCGGGAAACTAATGTGATTAACCATAATTAACCACATACCTGATTTGTAGATTCAACAAGCTATTAATAATTCCAATCAAGCAAGTAATCCAAGAAGCAGTTCAACAATCACATAATTCCTGAAAAGCATATGTAACCTATTTACTACACTTTACCAAGAATATTTCTATTTAATTGACTTGGATTCACTTTCTAGGGATTATAATCCGCATTAGGGTTTCATTAGAGTTCTTTTTAGATCTTTTTATAGCTTTCCTCATTTGTATCCTCAAAAACCTAAAATAGTAGTTCTATGTGCAAAACCCTACTTACTCACATATTCACATTAAAGCCTTTTTATCATCTACTAGACTAAGGTTAACCTAACGTCAGTTTTATACAAAGGAGTTCAAATTATATATCATGATCAACCATTAACCTTAAGTTAGGGTTTATAAACTATTATGCATCTTCATGCATACAAAACCCTAAAACAGGCATGATATCATCTTAATTAGGTTCAATTCTTCTTATTATTCTCCACAGGTTATTATATCCCGATATCAACATAATTAAGACATTAAACCCAATTTCTAAACATAATTATGGTTTCTAAGTGCTTAATCATTCTTATTCAGAATCAAACCCTAAAACATGCAAGAAACATCTAGATCCAGTTCAAGTTCGGCATTACCTATTTGACATGTTGTAATTACTCAATTTCATCCACTAAACAATATGAACTTAACCAATATGTTCAATTAGGGTTTCTAACATGATTTCAAAGTAATTTTCATTAACTTAGCATACTTTTGCAAATAGGAACAAAATCAGACTTTAAAAGTATTTTTATTGAATTCTACGTGTTCTCCTGATCAATTTTCATATTTAACATGTCTTTATTCAAGCTATGAATTATTTACTATGAATTTATAAAATTAGTTATCTTCCGGCCAATCACAGGCCGCCACTTACTCGCTTGGTCTGCTTGGTTGGCAACGAAGGCTGGGGTGATGGATTCCTCTCTTTCCCTCAGCCGGCTTCAACTCCCAGCTACCTGCTCGGGGTAAAACGGTCAACCACCCCTTCCATCTTCAACCTTGCAATGCCTACGCGTCGAGGCAAGCTCCAGGCCAGTCAACTCGCCAGTTGACTATGGCTGCTAGAGCCGCATTCTTCTGGGTGAAGGCACGGACGCCACTGCCATCACCCATCGAACTCATCGATGCACTCAACTCATCCGGTTCTAGCCCCTAACGAGAGGATGGCAAGGGGCTAAACTCCCATGTTTACTCTGTAGAATAGAGTGATGCGGCGCTGGGCTGGGCGGCGCCCTCCTCGCCCACCGCGACGTTTCCCCGGGGCCAGGCTAGCATCATCCTCACCTCCCTTCTCTCAGGAATCTCTCCCGCTCGACTGATAGCCCTCCTTCGCCTCCTCCCTTCCGTTCCCAATCACCGGCACATGATTGGTTCCCAGATCGAGTTTGTGAAGGTCAATACTAGTTCCTGGGCATCAGAGGCTATGGGAGTTCTCAGAGCGATATCCTACCCTCTATGTGCCATGTATATATATACTTATGTCCATGAGGGATGGCTGATGAAATCCTGAATTTGGGAACTCCTTCTATACATGTCCAAAGGCCCTCAAACCTAGGACTAATCGGTGTGAAATTCAATCTCGAACTCATCGGAACCCTTTCGATCCTCATCCATCATATGTACAAGGAGGAATCCCAATTTGAGCAAGACACTCCATGTTCCCTGTCTTTCCCAAACTAGACAAAGAGCAGCCAACGCCAGATTAGAGATCGACGGTGTAGATAGCCTGCGCTGAAAAAAGAAAGAATCCTTTATTTACGAAATTGTGACATTTAATACGATTAATGGATTATCACACCACTTTAGGATAACTTTGTAAAAGCCATAACTCCCAAACCAAGTGTCTAATTAATCCCAACTTTTGAGGGAAACTTAATAATGACTTAATCTACTTCTTTGCCAAATTTGGGATCATTACCTAAAGAATTCGGGTCCCTTTCTTTAGTTGCAAGTTATTACTCAATTATATATATTTCTCAACTATTTTCTCTTTCCTTTGCCATTAAATTATTATTATGAGTTCCTTCAACCTCAAGGAACCTTAATGGCTCAAAATCCCTTCTTGGGGATACAACTTATCCTTTTACTTATCTTTTATCCATTTTCTATTTATTCCTTTATTCAATTGATTTCCTTTTTCTTTCCTCTCATTTCATATTAGAAATCATATGTAAATGAATTTTACTCAATTGTGGCCATTAATGCCACATTCTAGATATTTCCAAATATTTCTCATGAGTACTTTGATTAATATTCATTATCATGCAACTTTTTTTTCATTATTTGGACTTTTCTTCATTTCTTCTCTTTTATATCCATTATTGGATTAATATATTAATAGGAACCACGAAATTCCTCTCAAAAGGGAGATTTGCAAAGAAATCCATTCTCAGAAGAAAAGCATACCACCTTTTTAATTAAGTCCATAATCACAAAATTATTCATTTCAATTATTAAAACATATGCAAAAATTGAGGTTGTAACATCCTTCCCCTCTTATAGGAATTTTTCCCTCAAAATTCCCTCAAGCAAACAAACAATAGGATAAGCCTTTTTAATGTCCATCAGGGCTCCCATCTGGCTTTACCCTTTCCATGGTGCTTCCCAAGAACCTTCATCATCTCATATTCTTCCATCTTAGTTCTTTCTTACCTTGGTATATCGTACCCTCATAGGTGACTCAGGCCATTTCAGCCTCTCAAAAGCTGAATAGCTTCAAGGCTCAACACATGGCTTGGGTACCTCACATAGTGCTCTAGATCGGACTCATGGAACACATTACACATCATGTTATCCTAAAGGGCAAGGCTAAACACAACCATCTCCACCAATACAACTCAAATGGACCCATATATCGGGGACTCAGCTTTCTTAGCTATAGCTTAGAGGAGTCAGATTTTCACATCACCTGTTCTCCCACATTGAATGGCATGTCAGTCTGCTTGGCATCAGCTCGTGACTCATGTCTATTGGGTTTTAGAGGAGGCGGAGAAGGCAGCGGAAACAAAAAATTTCTCCTCCCAAACCCAGAACAAGGAAACGTGTCAACATCTATACAATAGGAAGGGATGGTTTGTGGAATCATACCTTGTCATGAGGCTTGCTCGGCGACAATACCTCACGGCATGCGTGGTCTTCACCTCCGGTCTTGGACTATGTCTGTGCAGCTCCTAGTCACACCGGGACTGACAACTCCTGGTCTCATCGGGACTGTCGAGATTGACAGCTGTCCTCTGAGCGGCAGAAATCTCCTGCCTCTAAAGTAGTCCACACGGACCACCTGGAACTCCAATCTCCTTGTCCCACAAGGAATTGAAAGGAGTCGCACCCTCGTATCAGCATACTAGTCACTGACACACTCTCTTGCCACCAGTCGCTTTCTATACTTATCTTTCCCTTGTTGTACCTCCCTTATCGGGTAGCACTTGCTCGGGCTCTCTCGGTTACCAAAACTAGAGAGAAGGACAACTTTACAGAGCAACTGGTTGCACTGAGTTGTTCTTTGAGAAGCCCCCAATACCCCTATATATATAGGAGGGTCATGGGACAGGGTTCTCTATCCCGGGCAATGCAGGACTAAAGCAGGAGTAGAAGGGTTCGATATTTTCCACAAAAATAACCAACTGCGCAACCTGAACCGATCGTTTCATTTCTGAAATGGTCAGTTGGGGACCTGAGCCGGTCGGTTGACACCTAAACCGATCGGTTGGGACCCATGAAAGGGTAGGTTCACTTATGAACCGGTCGGTTCGTGGTCCTGGTCAGTTCCCGATTGACTTTTCATCTTTTATTTTGAATTGGTACCAAATACCAATCCTTGTTCCGATCAAATTGGGCAAGTGAAACGAAAAGAAATTTCTCACCAACCTGACTTTCCCAACTTGCTCGGTTGGACCAGTTGAACTAATCATTTCAAAACTTGAAGCGATTGTTTCACCATGTCCATCATCTGATCTACTCACCATCTGAGCCGATCGGTTCACCAAGATCAACCGATCGGTTCATCACATGAGCCGATCAGTTGGGAGTGCAGATTGTGCAGAATCAGTCAATTGTAGTTTCAGTCAATCTGATACTCCAATCAATGTGTCTAACACCTTGAACATTATGACATTGAGATATCAATTAATTGAGTGTTTAATTGAACTACTAAACTCCTTTAGTAATCAATCTAAACATTGTTTGTGGACAAAACTCCTCTTCCAGGTTCAATCCTATGTGTGTGACCCTGCAGGTCCATTTCACGTTGGCAGTGAAAGTCCATAACACTTATGACTTCACAAGCAAAGAGCGGTGCC
This sequence comes from Alisma plantago-aquatica, assembly GCA_963693085.1. Taxonomy (NCBI): domain Eukaryota; kingdom Viridiplantae; phylum Streptophyta; class Magnoliopsida; order Alismatales; family Alismataceae; genus Alisma; species Alisma plantago-aquatica. Next base: position 624,707,321 of record OY856414.1, on the reverse strand, counting down.
TAGTTACACATCAGTGCTACCCAAGTGAAATAGAAAGTTGGAGAACAACTTTCAATCCTACAATTTGTGAATGGTGTTACAGTGAATGTATAATTCCTTTATCACTGATATCCCGAATGAAATCAAGGCATGGAACAATCATCCTGTCAACGTTCATTCACTTTCTTGATATCAGAGTAGATTGGAAGAGATATGTATGACATCAATATCACATACTGATTCACACATGTATGCACGCCTTTCTCAATCCTACTCATCAAGTGGCCATGGATATCAAACTCCCTCAGGAGGGACAAATCCCATATCCATCACTCACCCCTCAAAAGCCCCATGTGTCAAAGCCACCCAATCATCACCTTTATAACAACCCATGTTTCAGGACTGTGTTTGATGATGTCAAAGTGTGCCCAACGACATGTGTTGAGTGTAGTGATTTCAGGTCAAAGAATCACATTCACCACCATCACTGTGAGTACTGACTGTGACTACCATGTCATGGTTCCATGTGTCAAACTCACGGTGGGTCTGTTCGGTGCACTTGTTCTCTAACAAGTACCTATGTGTTTGGTTTGATATCTCTATATCATGACTAATGAGATTCTGTCATCAACCAACACCACAATCTAGTCTTGTGTGTCATTGTTGTCTATCTACCTTCCACAATGACATCTGACTAGGGACATAACAAGAATGTACAAACTCTTAGCATTCGTATGATCTCATCGTTCAGGTCCTTAACCTGAAAGCATACGTCATTGAGTATTGTCATTCTCTAGACATTCAATCTGTTCTATCACTATCTCTTATGACTGAACCAGAAAGAATTGAAAGCTTGTGTTTGATGTTTATCAAATCAATCTTAATGTATCCCACCAATCATCCTATGATTGGCTCTCAGGGAATACATACCAACAGACTCCCACTTGCACTGCGAGCCAATCACCCTTGAATCATATTCATAGTGATCTTCAAACATGTCCCACATGTTACTGTTCTCTAGTGCGAACATAGTGAGTTATGGCAACACCTTGCCAAAGTCAGTTTTTAACTGTATGTCTCTCATCTCTTCGATGTACGTCACACGTATGAGATGGAGTTGTCGTAATATGCGATCTAGTATTCCTTTGCTAATCTTTAGCCACATTGCATGATCAAGGATTCCATTCTTGTCATCAATGAGCGGAATATCTATAAGTTCATCTCATGAACTTCCAGATCCATATAGTATCCACTGTTGTTCTCTAACACATAGATACTCGTCATTTCCTTTTTAATGGTTTTATTGGAACCCTTCCAATTATCAACAAACTTTCACTTTTATATATCCTATATATATTTTGTTATTAATTTTCTGTCCTTTCGGAAGTTCGCATCAATGTAACTCTTTACATTGAACTCTTCCTTATCTCCATAGAACTAGTACTTCTCAAGTACTTATCAAGTTCTCGTGGTATTCCAATAACCCTTACTGGAAGTAGGTAGACATCCACTCATCATGTCCCACATACGAGTTATCAGGATGAGCACATCGTATTTCCATGTCCTACATGCAAGATAATGGGATGATTACATACATGATAGATCCATATCTATTCTTAGTGTTCCCATTCTTCATAAGAATTGGACACTTGGCCTTGAGATACTAACTCCATGTAACCTGGACAAGTTTTCTCCCACTGAATCTGTGCATACTGAACCCTTCAGTACAGATTGCCAATGTATGCTTTCTCTTTTCAGGTCAAGAGGTTTTCAAGAACTATCTCTATTCCTATCACATAGGAAACATCTCTATCTTCCTTAAAGACAATTTCCACTTTTGGATTTTCATTCTAGAACATTTCCATCAACATGTGGAATGTGAATATGCTCCCACTAAATCATAGATCCCTTCTTTATCTTTGACATATCAGTCAAACCCTTTGACTATATCATCAAAGTAAAGATCCAATTCTGAGTTGCTTGTACTCAATCAATCACATTGATTAGTCCATTTTAACTTATAGACTTCATTTGCATTAGTGGATTCACAAACCTTATAGGTTGTGTGACGTACACATCCTTGTTTTATTCCTCATAGGAATGCGGTTTTAGTATCCATATGCCAAATGCCTTTAGTCATTAAGTTGCAATCAACAAGCATCATCCTTCTCAAAATGTTATCCATGTGTCTTAACACTTAAGATTCATTTGCACTTATGGATTTCATCCAATGGGTGCTACCATCAAGTTCATACCTTATGGTTCACATGGATGTCATTTAGGATGTAAGGGTCATAAACCATAACTCAAAATCCGGTTCCTCATATTCATCTATATAGTTGACTCATCACATGAACAACTCATCACATAGATAAACGAGGTGTATCTGTCAAGGATATAAGAACTTACAACTCCTTGTGATTCTTAATGTCCTTTATTAGTGTGGGGTATTCTTTTATTAAGAAGAATTTAGTTATTTGATAATCATCCTCTAACTCCTTAGAGTATGGCTCCTTCTTGATTTAGACATCACCATGCCTTAATCATGAGTTCACTATGATACACTTTCATAATCACTCATAAGGATCTCAAACATTTGTTCCAAGTATTTCATTCATTGATCTCATCAAGAATTAACACTTTACCAAATTTGCACTTCATCTATGATAATCTTGAACACTTCAAGATATTCATATTGGTATTTCTCCAAACACCATTTGAAGTATTAGCATTTGTTCCAATAGGTATGTATGTAAATACATCACATGTATCATACCTAATAGGATAATCATTCTCCCACTACCTTTAGTGAAGATTGATTAATCATGTCCAAGATATTCATGTCTCTTACTGGTTCTCTAACCAAAAGAGTCTAGATTTATCCATCATATGGAAACTAGAAATGAATTTCTCATGATTGATGCTAATTTGATTGTTTGAGTTATCTATAACTTTTAGGTATCATTTTATCTTATGCATATCAAATACCACAAGATAAATAAGGCATTGCCACAAAGATCATATCTTTAGAAATTGAAACATCTCTTTATTGATTGCCATCATTGTCATACAATATGCAAAATAAAGTGTTTCTATCTATTGGCAAAAATGAAATATCAGTTCATAACTATATTCTGTGCCCTTTAGGCTGAACTAAACTGAAAGGTGCTCCTATCTATGGCATCGACACTTGCTCTAATGATGGGTACTCCTTTCTTGGTCCTTTCACAAAGGCCATCACTTCTTTGTGGATATTGCAAATCATATATGACATATCCATATCTTGGTATCATATACCTCAGATTAAGAAGTTGTTCATTTCATGATACCTTAGGTGGAGATCTACATCCCCTCCTTCATCTTCTTTTGTTCTTCCAGATATAGAGGGTAATTCCCTCATACACCCTTTCCCCATGTGCCTTGAGGTTGAAGACGGCTTGGGTTGCTGGCTAGCATCAGAACACTTCTTTGCTTTGCCCTTACCCTTGCCCTTAAGACTTACCTTTCATTGATCTCATCAAAGATTAGGGTTAGTCTTTCTTCATATTTGCCTCTACTATCCTCAACATGTCCAACAACTTTGTCAATGCTTGTCAAAGTTGTTCATGTTGTAGTTTATCATGAACTATATGATTCTCACAACATTTGCAGTATCATACCAATAGCCAACTCTTGGCTCAGAGGGAATCCTTCTTAGTCAGGTCTTTCCACATATCCAATCATATTGAGTGTGTGAATACCTTACTGGATCTCCTTCTGTCATGACATACTAGGAGAATGTCTTGGAGACATCATATGTCTCATGTTGTCTCTACAACTCATATTTCAGAGAACGCAACATCAATCACTCCTCATCAATGTCATCCTCGGTATGCTTCCATAAGCATACTTTCAGCCATTGATGTGGTGGGATCGAGTTCATCTGGTTATGGTATAACTAGGACTTAGAGCTTTCACTCTACGATTGAGAACACTTCTCAATGTCCTAAGCAGTCATGGAAAAATTCCCATTTAATTTGTTGGTCTCAAAGACTGATCACAAAGAAAAGTGATTGTTGTTTGTTGTCATTTGTACTATAAAAGGAAATATGCAATTTTAGTCCAAAAACTCTTTTTTGACTTACTTGATTGATTTGAAAAGTTGACGATATAATTAGGCCTTTAATTAATTATCACTCCCACTATTTTAGTTCAAATTGATAGCCCTCACCATCAATTCGGAAGATTGTAGCGTACAACCTTCTAGTGGGCAAGATCTTGAAATCCTCTAAGTCATGGACCAGCTAGGGTTGTGACCCACAACTTAGATCTCTCAGGTAGGCAATGTTTGCCAATTACATCATTTGCAAGTCTTGATAAGATGACATATGCAACTCCTTGCCATGAGCATCTCCATTCCTCAAGGTGCTAGATCCTATCTAGGTCACCTTGTTAAGTACGACCCAAAGCCAACATGATGAATATGCACCATTCTTGGGCCGACCCACATATCCATCCTTCATGCTTCCATGAGATAGACAGTGCACCACGCTTGGGCGTGCCCACACTTGGTCGATCAAGCTTTTCATGTGTGTCACATTTGGAAGGCATCTAAAACTTAATATTCAATGAGGGATTTGGTTTTATATACATATACATATCCAATCACCACAATATATAGTATGTATCATATACATGCTATATCCCACAGAAAACATGTGAAATGATAAAAGCAATGATTATGGCCATCCTAATGTGATTCCTCGAGCCAAGAGGAATCACGGTCATCTAGGTCTACATCACATGCAACCTGTACAAGATGAACTCTGTGCTTTGCCTTTCTGGGTTTGATCAACTCATCACATGACTGATCGGCTCGCCATCAGGTCGGTCGGTGGGGTACCACCAGCCGATTGGTTGGCTCCTCCAACCGATCAGTTCGCCTGGTCGTCATGCATCTCATCATGGCCGCCACCCGCTCGTCTCGCTCCTCGAACCGGTCATCAATCGATCGGCTCACTTCTTGAATCGATCATCTCGAACGTCAACCAATCGGTTCACGCCTTGAACCAGTCATCTCAGTTGTCGTCAGGATGTCCTCCGTTCTTTGACATAACAGGAAATAAAATTCTATTCTATTTTACATTATAAAAAGAGAAACCTCGAGTTACATTCGAGGGGAGCAAAGGTAGGAAAGAAATCTTGAATTATTTTGAGTTACATCAGGAATAGGAGAAGGAAGATCGGTGCGCAGACCGAGATGCAAGCAACCACATACAACCATACACATATAGGGTTTATTGGCCATAACCACGCTATACATCCACCACAAAACTCGTTTAAGGGCGAAGTGTATCGAGTGCATTCATAATACATATCATATATGTAAATTGGGATTTGTGGATTTAGGATTGGACATGCATAAAGCCAATTTTATTCACATCGTATGCAATAAATAAAGACGACAAACCAAAATTGATCATATCGATAATCCTAAAGTATAGAGCAGTTGACGTGGATCTGATACCACTATTGGGTTTTAAGGGAGGCAGAGAAGGCAGCGGAAACAAAAACTTTCTCCTCCCAAACCCGGAACAAGGAAACACATCAACGTCTATACAATAGTAAATGGATGGTTTGTGGAATCATACCTTGTCCCGAGGCTTGCTTGGCGACAATACCTTGTGGCTTGCGCTGTCTTCACCTCTGGTCTTGGACGGTATCTGTGCAGCTCCTGGTCGCACTGGGACTAACGACTCCTGGTCTCACCGGGACTGTCGAGATTGATAGTTGTCCTCCGAGCGGTAGAAATCTCCCGCCTCTTAAGTAGTCCACACGGACCACCTAGAACTCCAATCTCCTTGTCCCACAAGGAATTGGAAGGAGTCACACCCTCCTGTCAGCGTACTAGTCACTGACACACTCTCCTGCCACCAGTCACTTTCTAAAGTTGTCTTTCCCTTGTTGTGCCTCCCTTATCGGGTAGCACTTGCTCGGGTTCTCTCGGTTACCAAAACCAGAGAGAACGACAACTTTACAGAGCAACTGGTTGCACTGAGTTGTTCTTTGAGAAGCCCCCAATACCCGTATATATATAGGAGGGTCATGGGACAGGGTTCTCTATCCCAGGCAATGCGGGACTAAAGCAGGAGTAGAAGGGTTTGAGATTTTCCACAAAAACAACCAAATGCGCAACCTAAACTGATCGTTTCATTTCTGAACCGGTCAGTTGGGGACCTGAGCTAGTCGGTTGACACCTCAACCGATCGGTTGGGACCCATTAACGGTCGGTTCACTTCTGAACCGGTCAGTTCATGGTCCTGGTCAGTTCCCGATTGACTTTTCATCTTTTGTTTCGAATTGGTACCAAATACCAATCCTTGTTCCAATCAAATTGGGCAAGTGAAACGAAAAGAAATTTCTCACCAACCTGACTTTCCCAACTTGCTCGGTTGGACCAGTTGAACCGATCGTTTCAACACTTGAAGCGATTGTTTCACCCTGTCCATCAGTCGATCGACTCACCATCTGAGCCGATCGGTTCACCAAGCTCAGCCGATTGGTTCATCACATGAGCTGATCGGTTGGGAGTGCAGATTGCGCAGAATCAGTCAATTGCAGTTTTAGTCAATCTGATACTCCAATCAATGTGTCCAACACCTTGAACATTATGACATTGAGCTATCAATTAATTAAGTGTTTAATTGAACTATTAAACTCCTTTAGTAATCAATCTAAACATTGTTTGTGGACAAAACTCCTCTTCCAGGTTAAATCCTATGTGTGTGACCCTGCAGGTCCATTTCACATTGGCAGTGAAACTCCATAACACTTATGACTTCACAAGCAAAGAGTGGTGCCTAGTCACACATCAGTGCTACCCAAGTGAAATAGAAAGTTGGAGAACAACTTTCAATCCTACAATCTGTGAATGGTGTTACAGTGAATGTATAATTCCTTTGTCACTGATATCCCGAATGAACTCGAGGCATGGAACAGTCATCCTGTCAACGTTCATTCACTTTCTTGATCTCATAATAGATTGGAAGAGATATGTATGACATTAATATTGTGGGCTCTGATCTCCAAAACCCGAGATAAACACGATTAAACTCAGCGGAAGCGATTCGATTAACAGCAGAATACGAAAATCACCGGAAATTAAAACTTTTTGAGACAAGATCTTGAAATCATGAAAATCCTTTTATAAGAAACAAGGTAAACAGATTACATCTCTGTTAGATCACTTCATGAGTGATTATATACAGCCAGATACAAAATCTCAAGATTTAAAACCCAAAATCTCAGACCAAAAGACTCTAAGGACCTGAGAGTACAGAGACGACATAAGACCATCTAACTACATGACTCAGCAGTCAGTATCTCCACCTGAGATTCACTGCCGCTCCTGGTGCTGCTGCTGCTGATTTTGATCACTTGCAGATTGGTTCCTTCATCCTCGACGACCACCTAAAAAGTTGAAATCTACGGAGTGAAACAATTTTAAATAATTGTCCCAGTGAGAGTTATAACTCTCCGCCAGAAGCTTTATTATAGCAACCAAGAATAGCATAGGCAATAAAAGCTCTAAGGTAATCAGCAGTAGATTGTTATCAATTAGAACAACAACATTTAAGGAATATAAAAACATGTATACTAAGTACTGTATCATCAACCAATGTATTTCGTGGTTCAACCTAAGCAGATATGCTACGCGATTGATTATGTTTTACAAACATCATTATGCCCTGCGGAGATGAGGTATACCGCTCATACTCCAACCGATCACTATTAAGTCACATCGGTATCATACATAGCTCATCAAAAGAGCCGGATTCTTATGACCTCATCTTCCTCAGTCAGTAAGAGGATCAACATGCAGGACATCTAGTGTCTCTACTACTATATCTTACCAGGGTATTCTGGTACTTCGTTATTAGAGTCACAGTGGCATTCTGTACTCTCTTAGCTACCGAAAGATTTCTTGTTTATCTCTCATCGATGCGGTATAAAAGATTTCCTCGGGAGATTAGTGTTACATCACCCCGACATAAAACATAGTGAAGGATTGATAGATTAAGATACATCTACATCAATTCCTATACTAGGATGTAAGGAAATTCACATCCATATTACCCCACATATTCAAAAGTATGTGCTCCAGGAATTCCCTTAGGAAAACCTGTTTCACCATCATTTAACTCCTCACAATGATGGATCTATGATCAGGGCTCTACATGGTATGATTATACTTGATTAGTTAGGTACATTTCAGTATTCTTTTATCATCAAACATGTTTTCAAACATTAATCATTAGCATAGCAGCTATGAAGGAAGAATACTAAATGTAGCAAGCCTAACTCTCATCAATTGTCATATCTCAATATTCTCATCACAAGTCATCTCTTAAAGCATGACCTTGATGGTATTCATGGCTCTCACAGCCTATCAATCTCATAAGATGCTATTAACAAGGCATCAGGATATATCACTATTCATAAAGCTAACAACATGCTTTCAATGAATATAGTATCATCATCCATATCTGGATATGATCATCCTCATAAAGGAACCTGCATGGTTAAATCAACTGATAACAGTAAATAACTTATTTAAAGAAGTTATATCTCCCTACTCATACAAGAGCTAGGTTTCCCTAGTTTTCATCAATTAGGGTTTACTATTCACATTACATGTCATCACCCTAGAATTAGGGTTTACTATTCACCTCATGGTGAAATGATCTCATAACATCCTCATGTATGAGAAACATCATCATTAAAGACCTCAGATAAGATTAAGATTAATCAATTATCATAATTAGGGTTTCCATGATCTCACATAAGTGGATCATACCTAAACTTGCACATTCATGTATATTGAAGGTATTTTACTTGAGTTTCCATTATAATTGGTACTTTCTCTCTCCTCTAACTAGTAGTTAGTGATTACACCACTCTAGATTAGGTTGTTTTAAGTCCTCATTGATTAACACAAGTCAACTCATCACTATCATGTGATTAGGGTTTGATTAAAACAAGGTATCACTCAATTGAACCTTTCAGGGGCATTTTGGTAATTTACCCATTGACCATCATCATGGGTCAATTCATTAGCCACTTACTCCCTTAACATCTTAGGTTACCATTAGGGTTTAGATTAGATCATCATTGAACCTTTTACACTTTCAAGTGATTAAGTATAATCAACCTTGAAGGTCTCCAATTGGTTTAGGGTTTAACCTTCAACCTTCAACCCATTTGATTCTTAAATGACCTTGAACTCGTTTAACCTCAAACGACCTTGGACCCATTTGAGCCTTAAACGAGTGTGCACCCACTTGACCTTAAACGGGTGTGGACCCACTTGAGTCTAAACGGGTGTGAACCCATTTGAGTTCAAACGCGTGTGAACCTGTTTGAGATCAAACGAGTGTGAACCCGTTTGAGATCAAACGAGTGTGGACCCGTTTGAGATCAAATGAGTGTGAACTCGTTTGGACTTAAACGAGTGTGGACTCGTTTGGACTCAAACGAGTGTGGACTCATTTGGACTCAAATGAGTGTGGACTCGTTTGGACTCAAACGAGTGTGGATCATCTTGGGTTCAAACCGCATGAACATAAAGGTGACATATAGGTTATATTTGAATAGGGTTTCCTATGTTGAAGCCTTTAATTGGCCAAAGCCATGTTAACCACTTACAAATTGAGTCAATTAGGATGAGCCTCAATCAATTGGACTCCAATGTGACCCTCAATTGAAAGCCAATTAGGGTTAAGTCTAACTCAATTAGGGTTTCCAATCGGCTAATCATCAATTTTCAATAATGTGAAACAAAGTGTAATTGAACCCTTCAATTGAACTCCAAATGGGCCCAAACTTGGCTCAAACGGTCTTGAGGTCGTTTTTATGACCTCCAAACAATCTTGAGACCGTTTTCCCAAAGTTTGACCAAAAACCAAAATGATTTGATAAGGGTTGAGCCCTAATTAAATTAAAAATCAGCACTTTTCATCAATTATCAACATCTTGTAATTGGACCCTCAAACCATCAAATTTCTTTAACCCTAGACCTCCAAACGATCTTGGGGTTTCACTAAACGAGTGTGACATTGCTTGGATGAACCCCCAAATGGGTTGGAACCCGTTTGGGTTAGGTTATTGAAGTGTCTTCAACAACTTTCACCCGATTAGGGTTAGGTTATTGAAATCAACAACTTAAACGAGTTGAAGTGTCTTCAACTCTTAATTGGTTAGGAATTAGATTACAATTCTTTGTAGGACTGAAATTCAATACATTATGAACAGACCCTCAAACATTCGTACTTTGGTCAACCCTATGAAATGGTCTTGGGGTCATTTTGATCCAAACGATCTTGCAGGATCGTTTGAGATCAAACGGGTTGAACCCATTTGACCTTAAACGAGTTGCACCCATTTGGACCAAAAGGGTTCAAGGTAGTTTCATAAAGTGACCTAGGAATCCACACCCATCATCCTCAACCTCTGTTCAGGTCGGTTCCTCCACTGTTTTGCTTGCAAAAGAGCAAGGAAGAAGGGAGGTAGAAGAAGAACTAATCATAGGAAACAAGAACAAAGATATGCATAACAAAGCTAAGGGTTAGAGTTATAAAACCCGCCTCAAACGTGGTTCCTGGAGCTTCCAAGCTTCCAAGATTCAAGCCTTTAATGGCGTCTTGAGCTCCACAGGTCGGCCAAGGTCAATTCTTCAAGAAAAAGATGGGGATGTCGGCTAGAACATGGAACCTAAGTAAGAAAACTAGCAATTCAACCTTGTAATACGATTTCCTCCATGAATCCAAGCTAGAAGGTGGTGTTCTCTTACCTTAGAACAGGTTGGTCATTTCCTTGAGCTCCTGAGCTCCTTCCTTAGTCGGCCACAGCAAGAGATAAGTGAAGAGTGAAAGGGAAACGTTGCCTTTGATTGCAAAGGAAAGGGTATAAGTACCTTTGGGGTTATTTTCATCATAAGGACAACTTACTCCTCCTTTTCACAACTAGGTCCTTCCTTTCTTTTTGGCACATCTTGATGATTTAATTACAAAGGTGTTCCTTATTATATGATTATTCAAAGGATGTGCCCCCTTCATCATTATTAGTTTAAATGATGTAAAAAGTCATAAACGATGTTCAAGATGGTGTATATTATAAGTTGCACCCCACATTTGGGTAAATTGCACTTTAATCCAAATTAGGGTTTTTAAGCACAAGGATCATTCCACAAGCTGTATCTTGATGCCCAAGCTTGGGAAATCCATCTTACCTCATCATATTTACTCATATGATGTCTCATCATCAGACGAACATCTTAACTTGTGAAATTTGCAAGTTACACCCCTTAACTAGGTAATTTTCACATAGGCCCCTGCATTACCAAATAATTCTACAACATTGTTTTAAAAGGACAGAAATGAAAATGTATGTTCCTTAGGAACTTAATTACATGCCAAAAGATAATCACAAGGATTTATTTACATATTTAGGCAAAACACCTAGGGTTAATTCATAACCCAGGTCAGGGATGTTACAAATTATCCTCCCCTTACAAGGATTTCGTCCCCAAAATCGACAAAACATATTAGGAGAAAAGAGCAGGGTACTTCCTTCTCATCTCATCCTCTAGTTCCCAAGTGGTTTCTTCAACACCACGGTGGTTCCAGAGGACTTTCACAAGGTTTATATCTTTCTTCTTTAACTTTTTAATTCTATTGTCAAGGATTGACACTGGTCCTTCCTCATAAGTTATGTCATCATTCAATTCTACCTCCATAGGTTGTAGAACTGACTCAGTGTCGGGGTGACATTTCCTTAACATAGAAATGTGAAACACAGGGTGTAGCCTCTGCAACTCTGGTTGTAACTCTAGTCTATAGGCTACCTTTCCACCCCGTTCAATGATTGGATAAGGTCCCATAAATCTAGGAGCTAACTTCCCTTTCCTTCCAAAGCGAAGGACTCCTTTCCAAGGAGAGACCTTGAGATACACTCTGTCTCCAACCTGGAACTCTAACGGTCTACGACGCTTGTCAGCATAAGATTTTTTCCTATCTTGTGCAGTCTTAATTTGTTGATGTATTACTTTAATCTTTTCCGTAGTCTGCTGCACAAGATCAGGACCTAACAATTGATGTTCACCAATCTCATACCAGCATAAGGGTGATCTACAATGTCTGCCATACAAGGCTTCATAAGGTGCCATATCAATACTATGTTCATAGTTATTGTTATAGGCAAACTCTATCAAGATTAGGTGCAGATCCCAACTTCCTGTGAACTGGAGAACACATGCTCTCAACAGATCTTCTAAGGTCTGTATAGTCCTTTCTAACTGTCCATCTGCCTGTGGATGAAAGGCTGTACTGAACCTTAACTGGGTGCCTAGTGCCCTATGTAGCTGTTCCCAAAAATGACTTGTGAACTGAGGACCTCTGTCAGAAACTATGGTGACAGGAACTCCGTGCAAACGCACTATTTCTTGAACATATAACTGGGATAACCTTTCAGCATAATAGGTTGTTTTGACAGGTAAGAAATGCTCTATCTTAGTCAACCTATCAACAATTACCCAAATGGAATCATGTCCTTTGTTTGTTCTAGGTAGACCAACAACAAAGTCCATGGTTACATGATCCCACTTCCACTGTGGTATGGGTAAAGGTTGCATTGTTCCTGCAAGCTTCTGGTGTTCAGCTTTAACTTGCTGACACACTGGACACCTCAGAACAAACTCAGCTACGTCCTTCTTCATCCCAGGCCACCAATACATATCTTTCAAGTTTCGATACATCTTGGTGCTTCCTGGATGCATAGCATACATTGAAGAATGAGCTTCTTCCAGGACTAACTTCCTCAGGTTATCTACATCTGGTACTATCATCCTCCCATGATAGCATGCCACTTGATCATCTGATTCATGAAAACCTTCTCGCTTCTCATCACCATACTCAGATCTGATCTGTTGAACTGCAACATCAACTTGTTGTTCCTCCTTAATCTGCTCTCTTAGGGTGGGTTTGATATGCATCTCAGCCAACAACCCGGCAATCCATGACACCTTCATTTGTACATTGTCTTGCCTTAAGGAGATAAGCATATCTCTCCTAGGGCATACTAAAGAGTTTAATTGTGCCCTATCAGAGGATGATGTTGCTGATTTCCTACTCAAGGCATCTGCAACTACATTGGCTTTTCCTGGATGGTAATCTATTGTACAATCATAATCCTTGATTAACTCCATCCAGCGACGTTGCCTCATGTTAAGCTCATGCTGAGAGAAGATATACTTAAGATTTTTTGTGATCTGTGAAAATCTGGAATGTCTCTCCGTAGAGATAATGTCTCTAGATTTTCAGGGCATGAACCACAGCAGCTAACTCCAGATCGTGTGTCGGATAATTCTCTTCGTGTTTCTTAAGCTGTCGTGAAGCAAAAGAAATCACTTGCTTATCCTGCATCAACACGCATCCGAGTCCATTATTGGAGGCATCATAGAAAATTATGTATCCTTTTCCTTGCTCAGGTAACACAAGCACAGGTGCACTTGTCAACCTCTCCTTTAACAGTTGAAAAGACTGTTGACACTTATCACTCCAGGTAAAAGGAACATCTTTCCGGGTTAACTTGGTTAAGGGTAAGGCTATAGAACTGAAATTCTTAATAAACCTTCGATTATAGCCAGCTAATCCAAAGAAACTTCGAATCTCCGTTGGTGTCTTCGGTTGTTCCCACTGTAGAACAGATTCTACCTTTGTAAGGTCAACACGAATACCCGTGGCAGATATCACATGTCCAAGAAAAGATACTTCCGGCAACCAGAACTCACACTTGCTATACTTAGCATATAGCTTATGTTTTCTTAGCAGAGTTAGAGCCTGTCGGAGATGATGTTCATGCTGCTGAGCATCCTTACTATAAATCAGAATGTCATCTATGAAGACGACAACACACTGATCAAGGAAAGGTCGAAAAACTCTATTCATGAGTTCCATGAATGCAGTCGGTGCATTGGTTAGTCCAAACGACATAACCGTGAACTCATAGTGACCATATCATGTCCTAAAGGCAGACTTGGATATGTCACTATCCTTAATACGGAGTTGATGATATCCAGACCTCAAGTCTATCTTTGAGAAGACTGTTGCACCACGCAACTGGTCAAAAGGATCATCAATCCTCGGCAACGGTTACTTATTCTTTATCGTTACTTTATTTAGTTGTTTGTAATCAATGCACAACCGCATTGACCCGTCTTTCTTTTTAACAAACAAAACTGGAGCACCCCAGGGTGAAGTGCTCGGTCGGATGAAACCCTTCTCAAGCAACTCTTGAAGCTGCTTCTTGAGTTCTGCCATCTCAGCAGGCGCCATCCTATACAGTGTATGGGCTATAGGTTGTGTATTTGGGATCAAATTGATTTCAAAATCAATTTACCGAGGCGGTGGCACACCTGGAAGTTCTTCAGGAAATACATCTTCAAATTCCCTGACTACAGAAACTTTAGCAGGGTTAGGACTCTCCATGGTAGTATCTACCACATTGGCCAAGAATGCATAACATCCTTGTCTCATCAACTTATCAGCAACCATCGCTGACACAAGACAGGTGGGTAGAATCTTTCTCTCTCCTTGAAAGATCCATGTGTTGCTTTCATCAGCAAACACAACCTGCTTGGATTCACAATCCAAGACAACCCTATACCTTTCCAAGGTATCCATCCCAAGAATTATATCAAATCCTTGCATATCAAGTGGTATAAGGTCCACTTGAATGCGATGATCAGAAAAGAAGAGGATGTAGGGAGAGCATACCTCCTACAAAATGGCAGACCCACTCAACAGAGTCTCCAAAAACAAGCTATCTGTCCTATGACTAATTGCCATATTGCAGTTATGAATCACTCTCCGAGTGACAAAGGAATGCGTAGCACCCGAGTCAATCAGAACAGATACAACGCAAGATTTAAACATATCAGAATATAAAAGTTCCATCTGACCTGCCACTACCCGTGGATTGACCACTGCATCTGGTGGGTTCATAGCATAGAACCTCGCTGTCGCCTGGTGTTGAGGTGGTGTTGATGATCCAGCTTGAGACGCTTGTCCACGTCCTCGAGCTGCTCCTTGAGATTGCCTTCTCTGTGATCCCTGTTGACTCTGTCTCAGAGGCTGTGTCACACTGAC
Source organism: Alisma plantago-aquatica (assembly GCA_963693085.1). Classification (NCBI taxonomy): domain Eukaryota; kingdom Viridiplantae; phylum Streptophyta; class Magnoliopsida; order Alismatales; family Alismataceae; genus Alisma; species Alisma plantago-aquatica. The sequence continues at coordinate 624,692,160 of OY856414.1, read as the reverse complement.
AGGCCTAGATCAACAGTCCTTCATCAAATGTCCCACCTTCCCACAGTTGTAACAGCTCTTCTCCAGTTGTTGTGGTCTGGGTGGTCCTGTAACTGACATTGATGCTGAACTTTGAGTCTCTTGTAGTGGTAGGGCTTCGTCCTTTGCCTCTACTCGGTGTCCACTGTGTCTGAGCACTAGTTCTGGGTGGTGGAGGTGAAGGTGCAGAGAATCTAGGCTTCTTAAAGTCTCTAGATGAAGAACCCTAGAACTGCGGATATCTTTTATGGTTTTGTCTCTTCTCGACTACGGATTTCTCTATCCTTCGGACTGACTCAACGAAGGTAGCAAACCTCTCCTGATTCTCTAAGGCAGACACGGGAGTAGTCAAGTTGGCGTTTAAACCCTTCTCGAACCTCCTGATTCTTTCTTCTTCTGTGGCAGCCATGTGCGGAAAAAACCGTAATAACTCCATAAACTTAGCTTCATACTCGCTAATGTTCATCATGCCTTTCCTCAATCTCTCAAACTGAGAGATCTTCTCATCTAGGAAGGTCTTTGGAAAATATCTATTGATAAATTCCCGACGAAAATCTTCCCACGAGATCTCCACTCCAGGCCTCTTCTGCTCTTCCATGGTCCACCAATGACTAGCACTTCCCTTGAGAAGATAGACAACATGTCTAACCTTCTGAGCTTCTGGGATGCTAAGGATTCTAAAAGCTTTATCCAACTCTGTTAACCACAGATCGGCATCTGCAGGATCAGCTGTTCCAAAGTATTCGGTTGCTCTGACATGACGAAGTCGCTCGAACGTCTTACCGATACCTTGTCCTTCAGGTTGGGCAGGTGCCCTAGGTGCAGGCATGGGCATCCTATTGGTGATGTGTGTCATAGCAGTCATAAACTGCCCAAACATAGTTTGAACAGCTGGGTTTCCCATGTCAGCTGGGTTAAACTGAGGTGGCTCTCTGGGTGGCTCAGGTACATGTTGTTCTATTTCTAAGTTCCTTACACCTTCTCGAGGCGCAGCAACACTACTTTCGGCCTCGTACTCCTCCTGTGGTCCAGACATCCTGAATTATCTTCTTCTCCTGAGGAGCAGAAGACTCTATTAGATAAGAAAGAAGTACTAAGGATAGACTTGACACTCTAAGTCCTATGTCTCTATAGACTCAGCGAACCTAGAGCTCTGATACCACTTAATTGTGGGCTCTGATCTCCAAAACCCGAGATAAACATGATTAAACTCAGCGGAAGCGATTCGATTAACAGCGGAATACGAAAATCACCGGAAATTAAAACTTTTTGAGACAAGATCTTGAAATCATGAAACTTTTTTATAAGAAACAAGGTAAACATATTACATCTCTATTAGATCACTTCATGAGTGATTATATACAGCCAGATACAAAATCTCAAGATTTAAAACCCAAAATCTCAGACCAAAAGACTCCAAGGACCTGAGAGTACAGAGACGACATAAGACCATCTAACTACATGACTCAGCAGTCAGTATCTCCACCTGAGATTCACTGCTGCTCCTGGTGCTGCTGCTACTGATTCTGATCACCTACAGATTGGTTCCTTCGTCCTCGACGACCACCTAAAAAGTTGAAATCTATAGGGTGAGACAATTTTAAATAATTGTCCCAGCGAGAGTTATAACTCTCCGCCAGAAGCTTTATTATAGCAACCAAGAATAACATAGGCAATAAAAGCTCTAAGGTAATCAGCAGCAGATTGTTATCAATTAGAACAACAACATTTAAGGAATATGAAAAACATGTATACTAAGTACTGTATCATCAATCAATGTATTTCGTGGTTCAACCTAAGCAGATATGCTACGCTATTGATTATGTTTTACAAACATCATTATGCCCTGCGGAGATGAGGTATACCGCTCATACTCCAACCGATCACTATTAAGTCGTATCGGTATCATACATAGGTCATAAAAAGAGCCGGATTCTTATGACCTCATCTTCCTTAGTCAGTAAGAGGATCAACATGCAGGACATCTAGTGTCTCTACTACTATAGCTTACCAGGGTATTCTGGTACTTCGCTATTAGAGTCACAGTGGCATTCTGTACTCTCTTCGCTACCGAAAGATTTCTTGTTTATCTCTCATCGATGCGGTATAAAAGATTTCCTCAGGAGATTAGTGTTACATCACCCCGGCATAAAACATAGTGAAGGATTGATAGATTAAGATACATCTACATCAATTCCTACACTAGGATGTAAGGAAATTCACATCCATATTACCCCACATATTCAAAAGTATGTGCTCCAGGAATTCCCTTAGGAAAACCTGTTTCACCATCATTTAACTCCTCACAATGATGGATCTATGATCAGGGCTCTACATGGTATGATTATACTTTATTAGTTAGGTACATTTCAGTATTCTTTTATCATCAAACATGTTTTCAAACATTAATCATTAGCATAGCAGCTATGAAGGAAGAATACTAAATGTAGCAAGCCTAACTCTCATCAATTGTCATATCTCAATATTCTCATCACAAGTCATCTCTTAAAGCATGACCTTGATGGTATTCATGGCTCTCACAGCCTATCAATCTCATAAGATGCTATTAACAAGGCATCAGGATATATCACTATTCATAAAGCTAACAACATGCTTTCAATGAATATAGTATCATCATCCATACCTGGATATGATCATCCTCATAAAGGAACCTGCATGGTTAAATCAACTGATAACAATAAAATAAATTATTTAAAGAAGTTATATCTCCCTACTCATACAAGAGCTAGATTTCCCTGGTTTTCATCAATTAGGGTTTACTATTCACATTACATGTCATCACCCTAGAATTAGGGTTTACAATTCACCTCATGGTGAAATGATCTCATAACATCCTCATGTATGAGAAACATCATCATTAAAGACCTCAGATAAGATTAAGATTCATCAATTATCATAATTAGGGTTTCCATGATCTCACATAAGTGGATCATACCTAAACTTGCACATTCATGTATATTGAAGGTATTTTACTTGAGTTTCCATTATAATTGGTACTTTCTCTCTCCTCTAACTAGTAGTTAGTGATTACACCACTCTAGATTAGGTTGGGTTAAGTCCTCATTGATTAACGCAAGTCAACTCATCACTATCATGTGATTAGGGTTTGATTAAAACAAGGTATCACTCAATTGAACCTTTCAGGGGCATTTTGGTAATTTACCCATTGACCATCATCATGGGTCAATTCATTAGCCACTTAGTCCCTTAACATCTTAGGTTACCATTAGGGTTTAGATTAGATCATCATTGAACCTTTTACACTTTCAAGTGATTAAGTATAATCAACCTTGAAGGTCTCCAATTGGTTTAGGGTTTAACCTTCAACCTTAAACCCATTTGATTCTTAAACGACCTTGAACTCGTTTAACCTCAAATGACCTTGGACCCATTTGAGACTTAAATGAGTGTGGACCCACTTGACCTTAAACGGGTGTGGACCCACTTGAGTCTAAACGGGTGTGAACCCATTTGAGTTCAAACGAGTGTGAACCTGTTTGAGATCAAACGAGTGTGAACCCGTTTGAGATCAAACGAGTGTGGACCCGTTTGAGATCAAACGAGTGTCGACCCGTTTGAGATCAAACGAGTGTGGACTCGTTTGGGCTTAAATGAGTGTGGACTCGTTTGGACTCAAACGAGTGTGGACTCGTTTGGACTCAAATGAGTGTGGACTCGTTTGGACTCAAACGAGTGTGGACCATCTTGGGTTCAAACCGCATGAACATAAAGGTGACATATAGGTTATATTTGAATAGGGTTTCCTATGTTGAAGCCTTTAATTGGCCAAAGCCATGTTAACCACTTACAAATTGAGTCAATTAGGATGAGCCTCAATCAATTGGACTCCAATGTGACCCTCAATTGAAAGCCAATTAGGGTTAAGTCTAACTCAATTAGGGTTTCCAATCGGCTAATCATCAATTTTCAATAATGTGAAACAAAGTGTAATTGAACCCTTCAATTGAACTCCAAATGGGCCCAAACTTGGCTCAAACGGTCTTGAGGTCGTTTGGATGACCTCCAAATGATTCTGAGATCGTTTTCCCAAATTTTAACCAAAAACCAAAATGATTTGATAAGGGTTGAGCCCTAATTAAATTAAAAATCAGCACTTTTCATCAATTATCAACATCTTGTAATTGGACCCTCAAACCATCAAATTTCTTTAACCCTAGACCTCCAAACGATCTTGGGGTGTCACTAAACGAGTGTGAGATCGTTTGGATGAACCCCCAAATGGGTTGGAACCCGTTTGGGTCCTTCAACCCAAAACTCAACAAGATCTATATTGAAATCAACAACTTTCACCCGATTAGGGTTAGGTTATTGAAGTGTCTTCAACTCTTAATTGGTTAGGAATTAGATTACAATTATTTGTAGGAATGAAATTCAATACATTATGAACAGACCCTCAAATGTTCGTACTTTAGTCAACCCTATGAAATGGTCTTGGGGTCGTTTTGATCCAAACGATCTTGCAGGATCGTTTGAGATCAAACGGGTTGAACCCGTTTGACCTTAAACGAGTTGCACCCATTTGGACCAAAAGGGTTCAAGGTCATTTCATAAAGTGACCTAGGAATACACGCCCATCATCCTCAACCTCTGTTCAGGTCGGTTCCTCCACTGTTTTGCTTGCAAAAGAGCAAGGAAGAAGGGAGGTAGAAGAAGAACTAATCATAGGAAACAAGAACAAAGATATGCATAACAAAGCTAAGGGTTAGAGTTAAAAAACCCACCTCAAACGTGGTTCCTAGAGCTTCCAAGCTTCCAAGCTTCAAGCCTTTAATGGCGTCTTGAGCTCCACAGGTCGGCCAAGGTCAATTCTTCAAGAAAAAGATGGGGATGTCGGCTAGAACAAGGAACCTAAGTAAGAAAACTAGAAATTCAACCTTGTAATATGATTTCCTCCATGAATCCAAGCTAGAAGGTGGTGTTCTCTTACCTTAGAACAGGTTGGTCATTTCCTTGAGCTTCTGAGCTCCTTCCTCAGTCGTCCACAGCAAGATATAAGTGAAGAGTGAAAGGGAAACGTTGCCTTTGATTGCAAAGGAAATGGTATAAGTACCTTTGGGGTTATTTTCATCATAAGGACAACTTACTCTTCCTTTTCACAACTAGGTCCTTCCTTTCTTTTTGGCACATCCCTCCTCTTATTTATAAGGTAAAACTCCTTCTAAAACCAAGAACTAAAGGCAAGGAAGGTCAACTTATCACTAAGGTACATATGTACATAAGGGTCTCCTTACTTACATCTTGATGATTTAATTACAAATGTGTTCCTTATTATATGATTATTCAAAGGAAGTGCCCCCTTCATCATTATTAGTTTAAATGATGTAAAAAGTCATAAAAGATGTTCAAGATGGTGTATTTTATAAGTTGCACCCCACATTTGGGTAAATTGCACTTTAATCCAAATTAGGGTTTTTAAGCACAAGGATCATTCCACAAGCTATATCTTGATGCCCAAGCTTGGGAAATCCATCTTACCTCATAATATTTACTCATATGATGTCTCATCATCAGAGGAACATCTTAACTTGTGAAATTTGCAAGTTACACCCCTTAACTGGGTAATTTGCACATAGGCCCCTGCATTACCAAAAAATTCTACAACATTGTTTTAAAAGGACAGAAATGAAAATGTATGTTACTTAGGAACTTAATTACATGCCAAAAGATAATCACAAGGATTTAATTACATATTTAGGCAAAACACCTAGGGTTAATTCATAACCCAGGTCAGGGATGTTACAAATATCACATACTGATTCACACATGCGTGCACGCCTTTCTCAATCCTACTCATCAAGTGGCCATGTATATCAAACTCCCTCAAGAGGGACAAATCCCATATCTATCACTCACCCCTCAAAAGCCCCATGTGTCAAAGCAACCTTTATAACAACCCATGTTTCAAGACTGCATTTGATGATGTCAAAGTGTGCCCAACGACATGTGTTGAGTGTAGTGATTTCAGGTTAAAGAATCACATTCACCACCATCACTGTGAGTACTGAATGTGACTACCATGTCATGGTTCCATGTGTCAAACTCACGGTGGGTCTGTCTGGTACACTTGTTCTCTAACAAGTACCTATGTGTTTGGTTTGATATCTCTATATCATGACTAATGAGATTTTTTCATCAACCAACACCAGAATCTAGTCTTGTGTGTCATTGTTGTCTATCTACCTTCCATAATGACATCTGACTAGGGACATAACAAGAATGTAAAAACTCTTATCATCCGTATGATCTCATCGTTCAGGTCCTTAACCTGAAAGCATACGTCATTGAGTATTGTCATTCTCTAGATATTCAATCTGTTCTATCACTATCTCTTATGACTGAACTAAAAAGAATTGGAATCTTGCCTTTGATGTTTATCAAATCAATCTTAATGTATCCCACCAATCATCCTATGATTGTCTCTCAGGGCATACATACCAACAATGTCACCACTGGGGTCTCTCTCAGCCATTACACGATCAAAGTGACTTCATCTACACACACTGTGGTTCTTTTCTGACCTTCGCGAGGCCTCCTTCACCAACATCATCTTAATGAAGTGGTGACCAACACAACCTCACTTACATAGCTTATTTACATCCAGATACTGGCTAAGGTGGTTATCATCACATCTCTCATAGGGCAAGAACTGCTCCCCATGTATCACCCTAAATGAGCACACATGCTCTCATCAGACCCTCTAGTCTGGATCATTCTATCCATCAGTATGGGGTGATAAATTGTACTAACATCGAGTTATTCATGTATCTACTTCCACCGCATGGAAGTAAACCTTTAGATCATACTCAAGAACTTTTGAACTCACGTCATGGTGTAGTTGAACCATCTCTCTCATATGTAGTTCAACCGAATATGTCCCTTAACAGTTTCCTTTCTTTCTCATGTCATCTAGGTAAGGCGATCTACCATAACCCATATTGCGCCTTGTCCTTCCTTGGTCTTAGGTGAGATTTACCACAACATTCATAGTGATGAACTCTCATTCCCTCTCGGGGACTCTTTTTCTTCTAAAACAATACATTGGGTTACTGGTGTTCGTCCTTCACCTCTTGGATTGCTTGGCAATGTAACTCATCTTAAGTATCCAAAGTACTGTTGTCACTTACTATCTCCGTAGTACCACGGTGTATGATGAACTTGAAATCATGATCTCTTGTATGTCACAATCTTTCAAGGTTGATTCCTCAGAAACCCTAAACCATCCTCATCAGGGTTTTATTATCTTCCTATTCAAAGAAGTGCATCTGAGGTTCTATCACCATCCTTTCACTACATCAAGGACTAAATTGGCTAACCAAACAACCATTAACTTGTTCAGCATATCTTGTTACATCCGAGTGTTAGCCAAAACACATCTTCTTTCCAAACTTAGGGTTAGCTAAACGACCTCCATTCTTCTAGCCTCTAGCTAAACTAGGCAGCTATATCTCAACCAAAGCATTCATTACCACTTCTTATCCTTAGGTGTTAGGTAATGTTGAAGACATACACCTCCATGTATTCTACTTATCATCTCATCTCAAAATCTAAGTTTGTACTCATCAAGAACACTCTCTGATCTCATCATTATGGTGATCAAACTCAACCTTACATAACTTGCAGATTCCACATAGTTTCTTCTAAAAACATCCTTATTTCTCTTACTATTTGTAAGCCATCTATGTATTTTTTAATCCACCAGGGTAAGTTATCATCTTTGTCCTCCTACCTTGTAGCAACGTTCCAACTCACATCATCTTTATCCTTGGTGTATGACACGCGTACTGTCCTATCTCTCACTCCCATAATAAGAGGAAATAAGCATTTGGCTGCAGTCCAAATACAGAGCTCTTCCTATTCCAAGAGTAGAGATGGTACATTCCACCTTGCCAATACACCTTCAAATCTAAGTTTCAACGTGCCACATATGTATTTACATCACAAACATCATGATATCAAAATTACTTCCATGGAAAACTGGTCTCGAACCTACTTGGTCCAAACACAATCCTTGGTTGTCTCCTCTAGGTCTGTAGGGTGCTAGCACTTTTGGGGTCATCCCTTTTCCCTTATGCATCCAGAGAGTGCCCTACTCATCTTCCCTTTGGGTCCCATGAGTTCATGAAGCTGATCAGTCTCCTAACCCATGGCCCTCAGACAATGATAGTTGTTACCTCCCAACCCTATGGTCATGTGCAACTAGGGAATTAGGCAACTCCTACTTCCATCGGTCTTATCCCTACCTGACCCTAGGATAGATTTAGGATTCTATTATAGTACATGTCCACTTAGAACCTTACCCAAGCCTTCATCATCTCTCTCTCTGCATTCATGGGCTGACTTTCATCCTTTCATAGGGGTCATGGAAACCTACCTACCTTGGTCAGGCCCCATACCGATTACCTCCACGGTAACACATCCATATGCACTAAGAGATGGTTATCTATGGGTCTACATGTTCATTCTCCTACCATGTACTCTTCACTTAGCTTCTCAAGATCCTATGAAACATCTTTAGGTTACCTCAAAACCAACAAAACCAGTATACACCCTACAAAAGGGTTCCTCTCCCAGGATGGGAGGAAACTACAACTCTTGACAATGAATTCACCACCGTCCTTAGGGTTTACATTTACATGAGCATGCCTAACCCAACAACTACTAAGGCACAAGCAGACCACCTATTAAACCATGTTAGGTCATACTTGTTCTCTTTCCTCAACATTAGATCAACTTAGTTGTAAGGGGTTCATCAAACATACCCTTAACTTCAGGGGTTTCCTTTACCTCTACATAAGAGGAGTACCATGCTTGAAACTATAGAGACTCAAATCTCATTATGAGCATCGGATACACTGCTTCCCCTCTTAGGCCTAGGAACCCGAGGTGCTCCTTTGGGTATCCAACTGCATGCTCAATCTCTTAACCACGAATCAAGCATGTCCAAGGTATGTCATGTACTCCCATGATCCTTTTCTATGAGCAACACCTCAGAGTTGGGTCCTCCTCAAGGACAACCAAATAGGTATAAAGCCTCACAACTGGTTACTTAAACCTCCTCAGGGTCTAAGGCACTCTTTGTCCCATCTTAGTAGGTAAACTCCTATACCATAGGCACATAGGTTCCCAAAGCATCACTCTCTCTTTAGGGTTTGGTTCCTCTAAAGGACACCAAGATATCATCCATCTCCAGGGATCAAGAATGAGGCAACCACTATCATCCACTTAGGTCACATCATCCTCAACTCCCCATTGTTCCTCATGTCTCAAAATCTGAGCTTCCAACCTTCTTGCTTGAGTCATGCTTTCTCTCTCTAGAGGTAATTCCACATCCAACCTTACTACCAGAGGTCCTCTCTCCATGAACGATCAAGCTGACAAGCATACCTCTACATGGGTGAAGCCTATGCTCATGATTATCCATAGCCCCTTATGCTTATCTCATAAGCCATCCATCCTATCCTTCTGGCCTCGGTTTTAACTTACTACTCATACTACTGATGTACTATGGGTGCAAGCTATATCCTACTTGCCACAGCCCATAGGGTTTCTATAGGTTCTTCACTAACCTTACCAATGAAGGAGATATCCTTCGCTCAAACATGCACGACCCTTCCCAGGGTTGGGTTGCCAATGGTGCTAGGTCATCCAACCTCTCATGGCTCGTATGGCAAACCAAAGGCATGTCCATCCAAACACCCAATCAACCATGACAACTAACTCATCATGTCATCTATCTCTCTAACCTCCACTTAGGGTTAGGGTTAACATCATCCTCAGAGGATGTGCCAGGTCTCTACCTTTAATGGAGATCTCTACCTCCATGACTAACAATCTCTTTACTAACCCTCCTGACAAGAAGGTCTAGCCTCAGGTCTTCTCCTGAGGGCAATGACAACTCATGTCATATGACCTAAGCATGTATCTATTCTTTAGTTTGCACTTAATCTATTAAGCTTATGTCCATGACATCTTATTTACATGCTTTTCATTAATTTGGTGGAGGATTCCCTAAACCTTATCAACATTACCCACCTCAAGAGGGTGAGGAGAAGAGAGAAAACCCTAATCATTAAGGTCTGTAACAGAATTTGAGTTGAGAAGGGATGAACAAGATGAGAGAGTCCTAATGGTATCTTATTTCGAGTCATATCCTAAGACATCGGCCAGGCAGTCACACAATCTGGGAGTCCTCGTATTCCGACTAGCGGTCCGGAGGAAAATCTTGCCAGCCCCTAGATGTAATCCTTTTCTAGACACCTCTATCTTTCGGAAAATCCTCTAATAACTCCCTTGGGTTCTATAGAGTTTGTAAAATTTAATAATTATTAAAGATAAGATGAGGAACCTACGCTCTGATACCAAATGTAACGACCCCGTCTCCCGGTAACCCCCACTTAAGAGAGACCAAGAGATCAGAGTCGTTATCCCAATAAACTGGATCAAAGGTTCAACAAATAATCAACAATAATTATGAAATTCTACTAGCTAAACTGGAATCGGGTATAAAATTAAAACTTTTCTTACCTTTGAAAAACTTTAGAAATATATCTATCTAGAGCTCGAATTAATCTATCTAATCATCCTTGCACTTTATTTCTTAATTTTCATAATGTGTCACTTTACTTTTTGTTCATTTCAGGGTTGTACCTAAAACACCGACAAAAAAAACATCGATCAGTATACGGGAATATACTAGTATGTGGGGACATCCAAAATTTCACAGACATGGCTAACAATTTAATAATCTAAATCAAATTATTTAACAAGCCACTTTACATTTTCAATGTGTCTTTCTCCACTGCTTTTTCCCTAACCCTGGCATACCCCTCTAGGGTTTCTCTTTTGCCATAGACTTAAGGCCACCTTCTGAATCCCGAGCTTGGTGCCTGGGAGTCGCCTCTCACGGTGCTCCATAGTCATGCATCATAGACCACCTTCTCATTCCCGAGCTTGGTGTATGGGGTCACCTCTCATGGTGCCCATGGGTCTACCCTCTTGGGCCTGACCTTTATGGAATTTTCCATTAGGGTGGCATGTAGGTGCTAGAATTCACATGTATATATAATTGTGATAGCCATAGTGACTTTATAATTGTAGTATGAACATCCAAAATGTTTAGATTTCATTCAATGCGAGGAAACATCCGGAAAACCCTCAAGAAACTAATGCGATTAACCATAATTAACCACATACCTGATTTGCAGATTCAACAAGCTATTAATAATTCCAAGAAAGCAAGTAATCCAAGAAGTAGTTCAACAATCAAAAAATTCCTAAAAAGCATACATAACCTATTTACTACACTTTACCAAGAATATTTCTATTTAATTGACTTGGATTCACTTTCTAGGGCTTATAATCTGCATTAGGGTTTCATTAGAGTTCTTTTTAGATCTTTTTACAACTTTCCTCATTTGTATCCTCAAAAACCCTAAAGAAACATTTCTATTTGCAAAACCCTACTTACTCACATATTCACATTAAAGCCTTTTTATCATCTACTAGACTGAGGTTAACCTAATGTCAGTTTTATACAAAGGACTTCAAATTATATATCATGATCAACCATTAACCTTAAGTTAGGGTTTCTAAACTATTATGCATCTTCATGCGTACAAAACCCTAAAACAGACATGATATCATCTTAATTAGGTTCAATTCTTCTTATTATTCTCAATAGGTTATTATATCCCGATATCAACATAATTAAGACATTAAACCCAATTTCTAAACATAATTAGGGTTTTGAAGTGCTTAATCATTCTTATTCAGAATAAAACCCTAAAACATGCAAGAAACATCTTGATCCAGTTCAAGTTCATCATTACCTATTTGACAGGTTGTAATTACTCAATTTCATCCACTAAACAATATGAACTTAACCAATATGTTCAATTAGGGTTTCTAACATGATTTCAAAGTACTTTTCATTAACTTAGCATACTTTTGCAAATAGAAACAAAATCAGACTTTAAAAGTATTTTTATTGGATTCTACGTGTTCTCTTGATCAATTTTCATATTTAACATGTCTTTATTCGACCTACGAATTATTTACTATGAATTTAGAAAATTAGTTACCTTCCGGCCAATCACAGGTTGCCACTTACTCGCCTGGTCTTCTTGGTTGGCAACAAAGGCTGGGGTGATGGATTCCTCTCTTGCCCTCAGCCGGCTTCAACTCCCAGCTACCCGCTCAGGGTAAAACGGTCAACCACCCCTTCCGTCTTCAACCTTGTGACGCCTGCGCGTTGAGGTAGGCTCTAGGCCAGTCAACTCGCCAGTTGACTATGGCCGCAGGGCCGCATTCTTCTGGGCGAAGGCATGGACGCCACCGCCATCACCCATCAAACTCATCGATGCACTCAACTCTGGTTCTAGCCCCTAACGAGAGGACAGTAAGGGGGTAAACTCCCCTCTTTACTCTGTAGAATAGAGTGTTGCGGCGTTGGGCTGGGCGGCGCCCTCCTCGCCCACTGTGATGCTTCCCCAGGGCTGGGCTAGCATCATCCTCACCTCCCTTCTCTTAGGAATCTCTCCCGCTCGACCGATAGCCCTCCTTCGCCTCCTCCCTTTAGTTACCATTCACCGGCACGTGTCTGGTTCCCGGATCGAGTTTGTGAAGGTCAACATTGGTTCCTGGGCGTCAAAGGCTATGGGAGTTCTCGGAGCGATATCCTACCCTCTATGTTCCATGTATATATATATACTTATGTCCGTGAGGGATGGCTGTTGAAAGTCCTGAATTTGGGAACTCCTTCTATATATGTCCAAAGGCCCTCAAACCTAGGACTAATCGGTGTGAAATTCTATCCCGAACTCATCGGGACCCTTTCCATCCTCAATCCATCATCTGCACGAGGAGGAATCCCAATTTGAGCAAGACACTCCATGTTCCCTGTCTTTCCCAAACTGGACAAAGAGCAGCCAATGCCGGATTAGAGATCGATAGTGTAGATAGCCTGCACTGAAAAAAGAAAGAATCCTTTAGTTACGGAATTGTGACATTTAATACGATTAATGGATTATCACACCACTTTAGGATAAGTTTGTAAACACCATAACTCCCAAACCAAGTGTCCTATTAATCCCAAATTTTGAGGGAAACTTTATAATGAATTAATCTACTTCTCAACCAAATTTGGGATCATTACATAAAGAATTCGGGTCCCTTTCTTTAGTTGCAAGTTATTACTCAATTATAATGGCTCGAAATCCCTTCTTGGGGATACACCTTATCCTTTTACTTATCTTTTATCTATTTTCTATTTATTCCTTTATTCAATTGATTTCCTTTTTCTTTCCTCTCTTTTCATATTAGAAATCATATGTAAACGAATTTTACTCAATTGTGGCCATTAATGCCACATTCTAGATATTTCCAAGTATTTCTCATGAGTACTTTGATTAATATTCATTATCATGCAACTTTTTTTCATTATTTGGACTTTTCTTCTTTTCTTCTCTTTTATATCCATTATTGGATTAATATAGTAATAGGAACCACAAAATTCCTCTCAAAAGGGAGATTTGCAAAGAAATCCATTCTCTGAAGCAAAGCATAACACCTTTTTAATTAAGTCCATAATCACAAAATTATTCATTTCAATTATGAAAACATATGCAAAAATTGAGGTTGTAACAGCCACCTATGCTACGCTATGCCATCGTCCTTCTACTATCCATTCATGCATACATGTATTTTAATTTCATGCATTTTTGTGTAATTTGTCAAAAAAAATCTTTTTTTTCTCTTCTGTATCATGCATTGCATTTCCATGTAGATTTTGGTAATTTTTGTATGTTTTAACTAGGATTTGCTACTTTATGTTTTAATTTCCCTAAATGTAGGTTTATATGTGATTGAATGCAAATTGGCACCATTTTGGTCAATTTTGCCCAAATTTGAATGTTCTTGCCTAAAAGCATCTTCTAACTTAATCTCCACTTTCTAAACTGAAAATGTTGATCTTTGACAAATGCATGCCACATTTTTAGCATTTATTACTATATGGTCATGATTGTTGACTTTTTACGTGTGCATCACCTATCACAAGTTTGTGAATGTTTTGGTTGAATTATGAATCGAGCTAGCTGCGAACTCTTAGAGCCTATGGAATCACATGATATAAATGTGAATCTCATGTTGTTCACTCATGTGGTGTGATATCATTTGATGAAGTTTTGGATTAGTTTTCATGCAGAAGATTTATGTTGAGGACTACACTAATGACCTCTCTCTGGACCGATTCTTCTTTTACCATCTTCATACCTCTCTACCTCGTGAAAGGATGCCTTCGTGCACATATTTATCCTTTGCCACCTCCAAAAGCTTGGGTTGGCCATATATACATCTCCCTACTTCACTCTATCCACAATATGCCCTATCTACACCAAGGGCGAAAGAAAAAGAAAAAAAAAGAAAAAAAAAAAGAAAATAAAAGATACTCTTAGTTAAGAGCATCTAAATAAAAGATGAGTGTTAAAACACTCTAATTTCTTACTGCAATCCTTTCTTCCTTTTTCATACCCATTGAGATAGAAAACATCAAACCTATCTCACTTTACCCTTTTGTACAGCCATGTGGGTCATTTGGTGTAGTTTGAAGCATAAGATTGAATGCATGAAAGTGAAACAACACTCCTAGTCATCATTGATTAACACCAGCATGAAACAGTTTACCCAAAATTATATGAAGGACATATGGAAAGCTTGTGTATTCTATTCTCTATATTCAAAGTTTGTATGCTCAATGCTCTTTTCATGATTGGTTTGTAAAAGTGGAGAGGAGAGAAGTGGAACACATGCACTTAGTCATTTTTAAGACCATTTGGTCAATAATCATCTTTTGCATTGCATTCTATCATTCTTGTTTTGATGAAAGAAATTGAACAGAGAGATTAAGTTGGAGCATACTTGAGGACAAGTATGTTTTAAGTTTGTGGTGTGATGTTGCCCTATTTTTGGGCTTCATCCTATGTCGTTTTGCATGAAAATCACATCTAAACATTGTAGATTACAAGCTATTTCCTTCAATATGATCTTTTATGGAAAATTCACTTATGCCTCCTTTTGTGCATTTTTTCAGGGAACTTATGCATGCATTTATGCATGGGAGAGAGATGAAGAACATCTCTGGGTCCTTGCACCCTAACATGGGTCCTACCTCTTCCATGAGATCACTTTGGATGCACAAAAATCTATTCTAAGAAAAAATAGGATAAATGAAGAAGTAGAAGTGGAGATCAGTAGCAAGAAGCCCCAAAACGGTCGTGGCAAATCACAACAGTCGTGGGGAATTAAGCTCCAAAAGTTACAGGGAAGTCACCAAATTTGTACATGAATGACCACGACTATGGTTAGTAAAATGGATGTGGTCATTGAAGACACCACGACCATGGTCAGCAAAATGGTCGTGGCCAAGGAGACCCAACTCTTCTATGGCCCATGCCATGACCGTGGTGATTTATTCATCAAGACCCCAAAAATCAACAGGGACTTAGCTCATTTTACACGTGAATGACCATGGTCGTGGCCCTCAGCACAACCATGACCCTCGAAGGCCACCTCACTTGTGGTGAACACCACGACCATGGCGAGCTAAAGATGAGATGACCTCAGAGCGACCTTGCACGTGGCTACCTCCTCCAACATGTATGTGGTACCTAACACGACCGTGGTACCCTCTACCCAACATGAACATGCACCCACCATGGTCGTGGACACCATACACACTTACACCTCAACTCCACCTACCACCTCAGCCATTCCACTGCCCACGACCGTGCCATGCAACCGCCACCATGTCCATATCACCTCATCATGGTCGTGGTGATCACCAAAACCTACACTTTTTATCCACATTTTACCCATTTTACCCCCACTTACCCCACCATCTATATGTACATAGGTGACAACTACAACATGAAGGTTAGGTTCCCTTAGCCTCTTCCTAGCTACTATAATTCTCCTTCATACTCTTCCTATCATTTACTCCAATCACCTACCTCCCACTCCATCTTCCACTTCATTTCCACCATACAAACCTAATTTTCTAGGTTCCCCACCATAATCTCCCATATCCCCATGCTTTTCACCCACCTTGGAGGACGAGACACATGCTACAACAGCTAGGAGGTGAAGAAGAAGAAGCTACTCCGAGCTCCATGGATTTCTATCTCTTTCTTCTCCTTTCTTTTCTCTTTTGTATGAGCATGTTTAGCTAAGCCCCTAGTGGGGAGGTGATTGACTATTGCTTCTATCTCATTTCCAATTAATTTGGATGTGGTTTGTGCTTTTAAACACATATTTCTTGTTACTTGATGCTTGATGACACTTATCTTCTAGGGAAAAATGGAATGTATGTGGTAATCTTAAGAATGGCTCCCAAGTCGAATTAGTGGATCCCTAACTAGCCCCCTTTGTTCCTATATACAACTCCCTACTTCTACAAGTAGGTGTGAGATCTAAGTAGCTAGTGTAAGTGTGATTAGTGCAAATCTAGAGTTTTCGAAAGGCTAGATGGAAAGTAACATGAGGTGAAACACCCTCATCTCTACTCCCATTCCTACACTTGGCTCTCAATTTCCCTAATACCACTTACCATAGAAACCTATACTTGCCAAGTCCTATTAGAATTACACCTAGCTAAAGTTCTCCAACTAGTAGCATGGGGTATATTCCAATAGCACTTGCCTTGTTGTTTAGTTTGGTAATCTAGAGTGAAGATATAAAGCTTGATTGTTATGTAACCTCCCCCAACTAATATCAAAGTCTCATTCCCAAACGGACCACCTATCCATCTTATTACTTAAAATCCACTTCTTAGCTTATTAATGCTAGTTTTGTTAGTTGCCTTTGTTACGTCTTATCTAATTGCTTAGTTCTTGATAGTTAGGTCTTGCTTAAGTAGTTATGGCTCTTTTGATCTTGCTTGTTTTAATTTAGTCAATTATTGATAACATAGGCTCTTGCTTTCTTTATTGCTTAGCTTGCCTCTTAGATGATAATTTGTCTTGCTAGTGTAGTGTTATTCTCCTTGCTCTTGCTCTTTTGCTTGTCTTGCCTGATTTCTTAGTCCTAACATGCTTAGCATAATCTAAGGTTGTTGGTAGTCTAAATTCTTTCTTTCTCTTAAATATCTTGCAATCGTAGTTTAATCAACCAAAACCAACCTTTAAACCCTCAAACCCTAGACTCCACTTTAGAAACACAACTCACATTAACTTAGCTCTAGTGCCCCCTCTCTCCCTAAGAACAGACCGTTCTCTTATCGCTTGCCTATACTATATCACAACCTAGTTCAACACCACCAAGGTAAACACACACTAGGTGACTCAACTCACATACTTAAAAGTAGTCTATATAGGGCCTCATGATCATACATTTCATCATCTACATATTTCAAAATTTCACACATTCTGTATATTAGGTACTCTAACATTCTACCATGTCAAGTTCACCCATATCAAGAGTTCACTCTCATTGTATGTCCCATGGTAGAGGTCCTTCTTTGTAAATAGATTGGCCTACATTGGTCCCAAACCATAACTCACATATTTTATCTCAACATATATGAGACTAGGCACAAGCAAGCATACCAACCCACTAGATATATTTAGTAACATCAACCAAGTCATATGCTCCATATATGGTGCTAGGTTTAGCTAGGGTGGCATGGTCAAACTCGCCTCATGTCATCAAAGCATACTTGACCCATTTAAAAAACAAACTTAGGACATATCAATGTGATCTCATATCATCAAAACATACATCATTACTGCCACCACCACCACTACTACTACTACCATCACCACCACCACCACCACAACAATCACCACCACCACCACCACGACCACGACCACCACCACCACCACCATCATCATCATCATCATGATCATCATCATCATCATCATCATCATCGTCGTCGTCGTCGTCATCTTCGTCATCGTCATCGTCATAGTCATCGTCATCGTCATCGTCATCGTCATCGTCATTGCCATCGTCATCGTCATCGTCATCGTCATCGTCATCATCATCATCATCAACAACATCATCGTCATCTTCATCGTCATCATTATCATCAATATTGTCATCGCCGTCGTCATCATCGTCATCGTCGTCATCATCATCATCATCATCATCTTAGGTCAATTAGGTTATTTAACCATCCTAACCTTTATCATGGCTCTATACAACTCTAGAGACTTCAACTAGCATTAGAACGCTCTCATCTAGACTTGATGTTACATCTCTTTATCTTAGGTTACATGGACACTCACTAACTTTCTATGCATGGTAACATTTTCATGTGTACATATACTAATACTTGAAATAGGTTTTTTGTAATGATGAAACATGCGATGAAAACCACCATAGTCCATCCAAATAAAACCAGAACCAAAATGAGTTACTACACTCATTAGGCACTCTAGTACCATGAAACCTAAGGAACTAGAAAGAGCATGATGCACACTCATGTAGCTACCTTAAGCAAATGAGGAATACATATGTCTAGGGTTTTGAACAAGATATTACTTTTCTCATCCTCTTGAACCTACATCCCATACTAGAGGATATAAGGAGGAGAAAAGAAAGGTTATAGGAATTACACAAGTCTCTACCTGTTCTAGAACATCTAGGTTCTAACCTAAAGTCTAAGTCAACTTAGTTCATAAAGGAAAACGTGTTAAGTTTCTAGGGTTTAGATTTAAGGTTGAATTTAGTTTGTCTTTCATGTGAGGAATGTTGGGCATAACTATTGTTATTGTTCAGGCTCTGATGCCATCTATCACAGAGCTATTTATTACCCAAATCTTAACTCCAAATTAGTACAAAGTCAATGGCATAGGACTTAGGCAGTCATCACTAGCATGGTATTATCAAAGCATGAATGTGGAAGTGTAAAAGCTTAGCATACATGAACCGATAACAGGATATAAGAACAAACATAATCTCAACATTTAAAAATATATATAAAGCAACATTGTTTTATTATAAGATATCAGTTACATATTGAGAAGCACATTTCTACAAGTTTGCTCAAGTACACTAGTGATCTTACAACAAGTAAACCATAAAATAGCTCACTAATGTTGGATCCAGGGCTCTAGGGGGGTGAATAGAGCTTTAAAATTATCACAAGAAAAGTTAGACATTCAAATTATATCATTTGAAAACAAATGCTAAAATAAAATTTTAAGTCCTATCTAAACAAGCATAGCAAGGATGAAAGATTGAAACAAACACTTGGATAAGGTGTTTAGAGTGGTTCCAATCTCCAAACTAGGAGATTGTCAATCCACTACCTAGAGAGGTCATCCTCTAGGACTTTCCAACTCGAGTATACTTATATTCCATTATAAGAGATACAAGAAGACCATTGTACATCCAAGGACTTACATATCCAAGACACGAGTCTTCAACCTACACAAGGACTTACCCACTTGACCAAGATGTCTTTATCCTTCACCAAGGAATTACCCACACTTGCATCAAGTCTTTGGCCTCACAGGGATTACCCACTCTTATTGAATCTTCTGCCTTGTCCTTCTCCGTCACTTGGAGAAGATCTTCACACCTTCTTCAACCTTAAAGAAGAAGAACAACTCCTCCTTCACTCAGAGAAGATCACTTCATCCTTTACTCTTTGAGAAAGGGGATTGGGAAGATTAAAAGATGGAGAGATTTACAAGGTAACATTGGGATAGCTCTCTTACAACATACCTAACTCACTCATAATCACAAAATGCTTTGTAAATGAGAGAGAGAAAGGGGATCAAAGGGCTTTAGAACACTCAACTGTAGCAAGGACCAAGTATAGCATGAATGAGAAACCTTAGAATGAACTCTAAGAGGACTTATTTATAGTTGGGGTGTTCATTTGAGTGTGGTATCACATAAATATGAAAAATAGCCACTTTACAACTTGCAACATACCTATTTTTGTTCCTAATAACTCTCCAACGGCTGGAATCACTTTTTATGCATTTTCCATATAGTACATTCGGTCAAGTTTGTCCTGGGGTAACTCAATCGATTAGCTAAAATCAACTTCGGTCAGTAAGTTGGTTGGTCGAGTTCTAAGAGGTGGGTACAACTCAACCGTTGCAACCATTTCCAAAAATCCAACACTGATCGGTCGAGATTCAAACTCGAACGATTAAAGTATTCTGACAAATTTTTCAAAATAATTTTTAAGTGCTAAAATGATGGAATTAGGTGTCCCTAATTTTTTCTCATCTTAGTTACAAGTCATATCATCAATACAAATGATTACAAAATTATTCTAAGGTGATTTGGAGTGATTACCCAAAAAGCACATTTTCATTGCTTTTGACTTGAACAAGCTAGGGCTTGTGTAATTTGATCCTCTTCATATACCTAATACCTAAAATTAGTCTCAAAATAGCATATTAGATACATATGAATGGAACGGTTAAGTCATTATCAAAATATGGACAATGTATAACTCTCAAGTCAACATTCTCCCCCTTTTTGACAATGACAAACCAATCCTCAACATATTGAAAAGAATATGTGAAGTTATACCTTAGCCTTGTAAATTGAAAGGGGATTCATAATTTTAACAATGTGAATTTCTCCCCCACAATCTATGCTCACTCTTACCTGCATTGTTAGTCTTTATACACAAGGCTATATAACATATATACTACATGGTCCTTTAGCAAGTCCCATGATAAAACATATACTTGGACATGAAAAGGATCACATAGGCAATAAAAACAATACGGTTGAGCTTCAAAAAATCAAACTTCTCTCCATATTTTGTCATAATCAAAAAGGAAGGGGGGTAGAAGAGCATAAAAAGAAAATAGGTCTTCTCCAAGCACAACCAAAACATCCTACCACAAGATAAAACATGCAACCATATGCCACACATCAAATAGAGATGAGACAGAAACAAGAAACTAGGGTCATAATCAAAATATGGAAGGAATACCAATAACTCATATGATAGAATAGACATATAGCTATGATATATAAGATTAAGGTTACAACACATAAGCATGTTGTCAAGGCAACTACAAGCCAAAATGATGAAAACAACATGATGATAGAAATAGTACATCTCAGATAATGTGCCCAGATGTTTCAAGTACAAAATAGCTTATAAAGAAATATATAATCAGCATTCAAAGACTAAAAAATGAATTCATCTAAACATCTATGGCATCTATGTTGACTATATCATCAACATCATCATCATCATCAGATTCAGGCTCATAGTCATCGTCTCCATTTGAACGTGCAACAACATCACCTTCATCACCAGAGCCACCAGCAAAGCCATCATCATCATCTGAACCATCCTCGCCATCATCATCAGAGGCCTCCTCATTGTCAGCAACAACTTCCTCATCAACCTGGTCAGGCATCTCCTCATCGATAGATGGACCAAAACCATGAATGGGCCACATGGCATTTTGCTTAGCCCAAGACATACCAAGGTCATGGAGCTCCTGGGCTTGGGGAAAAGTGGGAGTAGAAGTGTCAAGGCCTGCAACCAGGGTAGATATGGATGGGGCCAGTAGGGAGATGGAGAACTCTAGGGGAAGAGGCGGATCCACCACCAACATAGGGTGTAGCAACTGAAGCAGTAGATGGAGTGGCCAGGTAGAAGTGATTGTATGCATAGGAAGCATGATCACCACTTGGGTAGGGTTGGAAGGAAGGATAAGGATGGGAATAGGAAAGGTTCATGGTAGATATGACAAAACATAGATCTTGATAAAGATGCTCTTGAACCTATAAGTTGTATGCCTACTGATGCACCATGTAACTCATGAGGGATTCATTGGATACATGAAATGAGGCACGGGCAGGCTGGGATGGTGGTGAAGGTGGAGGTTCCTGGGTGGAGGTAGAGGCTTCGGTGTGTTGGAAGAAGATGTAGGAAAAAAGCTTTTCTTTATTGTGGTTTCACTGATACAAACTCCTTTTCTATAAGGTTTATAATGAAGATCCTGGAAAAGAGACTTTCCAGTGGAAGAGGTGAAAAGATCACAAATCATCGTTGGGTAGGGAGGGTGGGTACCATGGCTATTCTTCATAGAGTCGAAGCAGGTCATATGGTGGAAAACATATCTAGACCACTTGACTCTGATGTTTTTCAATAAGAAAAACATAATCACTATGGTATTCTCTACCATTTTAGTTTGATTGCAGTTGACTACCAAAGCGAGAATGCTATTTTTAAGGTCCAAGGCAAAGGAGGGAAAGGTGGATTTTTTCATGTAGGGAAACTAAGGCTTCTTTAAGAACTTATGTATGTCAGTGAGAGTGATATCATATTTCTTGTAGAAAGACTCATGGTATAGTAGGTTGAAATACTTAGGATAATATTTTCTCCATGTGTTAGCTACCTCAGTACCATTGAAAAAGATTTTAAAGGTATCTTCTTAGATAGCAAATTTCTTACCGGAAATCATGGATGTAAGAATTACTTGAGTATTAGGCATGGTACACAAGTGTCATAATTCCATGACAGATTAGCATAGACCTCATGACCCACCTTGGTGCTTGACATGGAATTGTGATAGCACTGGTGTTCGACACTCAGAGCATCTAGGTGATGATCATAAAGCAACTCGACTACCTCATCTATCACTTTTTGCTTAACTGGGAAAGGCTCAAACAAAGCACATAATGGATAGGGGTTCCTAGAAAGGATGTCTGTGTACCAATTTAGAGCTTTAGTTGAGACAAAGAAGGTATCATCATAGGGAATGAGGCAAGAGTTGGTCGAGGATGAAGGAACTCTAGTAGGGCCGGCCCTCTTTCTTCTATTTGAAGCCATGGAGGAAAAATGGAGAAGAATGGGAGCCAAAACTGGAGAAGATTGCCACCTAAGATCATCTTACCATCTAGGGAAGATAGGCAAAGGATCTAGGAAGGTCAAATGAGGGCTAGCTAGGACTAGGTGAGGGAAGATTGGGGCTAGGTTTGAGAGCTTGAGAGAGCTAGAGGAGGAATCAGTTGACTTTTCTCTAGTTGAGGGGGAGAAAAGTCGTATGAACCCTAGTTAAGTTTGTTCCAACCCCACCATCGGTCGAGTTCTATGAGATGGAAACTCGACTGAATGACTTTTTACAAAAGCCGTCAGCCACCAATCGGCCGAGTTTACAACTCGACCGACAAAGATTTTGCCCCAAACTTAGAAATCTTAATTTCTAGCCAATTGGGTGCTAATTAAATTTATTTTTCTAGTCCAGTTTGCCTTTTAAACATACTTAGGCACATGTCACTCATCAATGGGTACTATTTAGTGATAAAACAGGTGTTTGCAAAAAATACCCAAAACAAGCAAAAAAAAGGCACAAGAACATGAAGATTTTAGCACTTTAGCAAGCAAGGGTGATCAAGACATGAGCAACGCACATAGGACACATAGAAACTAACTAGAAGTCATATTAGATTCATCCAAAGTAGTTATGAGCGGTTTAGATATAATAAAATTAAAGTGCTCTCTAGCTAGAGGTTTAGTAAAGATGTCCACCAACTAATTTTCCGTGTCTACATGCGTGATATAAATATCCTTTTGGCAATGTGATCATGAAGAAAATGATGACGAATTTCTATATGTTTGTCTCTACTATGCAATATAGGATTGTAGGATAAATTAGTTGCACTAGTATTATCACAAAAGATAGGAGAAGCATCAAATAAATGTTAAAGTCTTGGAGCATTTGCTTAATCCATAGAATTGGGGCACAACAACTCCCGACTGTAATGTATTCAGCCTCGGTAGTTGACAAAGCCACTGTGCTCAATTTCTTGGAAAACCAAGACACCAAGCATGGTCCTAGGAGGAAGCAAATGCCACTTGTGCACTTTCTATTAATCAAACACCCTTCTAAATCAACATCATTATAAGTAGTAAGAGTAAAGTCCCTTGACTTGGGATACCATAGTATAAAATTTTGGGTTTTGGCTAAGTACCTTGAAATCCTCTTAACAACTATAAAATGTGGTTTATTGGGGTTATATTGAAAACAAGCACACAAGTCAACACTAACCATTATATCAGGTCTAGAGGTAGTTAAATAAAGTAATCATCCAATCATACCTCTATAGATCTTCTCATCTACTTTCTCACCTTCTTCATCTTTATTGCGGTGTTTGACATGGGGATGTCCATCAGCTTGGTGTTATCCATCCCAAAGTTCTTGAGTAGCTCTCTTGTGTACTTGCTTTGGTTTATGAAGTTCTCATCTTTAGTTTGCTTGGTTTGAAAGCCGAGGAAGAATGTAAGTTCACCCATCATGCTCATCTTGAACTCCCTCTGCATAAGACACTAAACTCCTTGCAAAGATCAAGATTCGTTCTACCAAAAATGATATCATCAACATAAATTTGAACGATAAGAAAATTGTTAGAAGTGTGTTTGAGAAACAAAGTAGAATTTACTTTTCCCATGATATATCCATGATCTAACAAAAGTTCTTTAATTTCTCATACCAAGCTCGAGGTGCTTATTTGAGGCCATAGAGGGATTTTTGGAATAAATAAACATGGTTAGGTAAACAATCATGTTCAAATCTTGGAGGTTGTGTAACATACACTTTCTCCTCAATTGTACCATTCAAAAATACACTTTTTACATCCATTTGATATAGAAAAAAAATCTTATAACTAGCAAAAGCATGAAACATATGAATGGACTCAAGTCTAGGTGCATATGTTTCATCAAAATCTATACCTTCCTACTTATTGTAGCCTTGATCCACTAACCTTGCTCTATTTCTTACCACCTTGCGGATTTCATCTAGCTTGTTGAGGTAGACTCACTTGGTTCCAATGATTTTTCTATCACATGGTCTTGGCACTAGAGTCCACACTTTGTTCTTCTCAAATTTCTCTAGTTCTTCTTGCATGGCTAGTATCCACTCATCATCCTCAAGAGAAACTTTGACATTCTTTGGCTCGAGTTGTGAGATGAAGGTGTTGTTGGCTTGTTCTTTGTTGTAGGCAGCCCACATCTTCAGTCTTTCAAAAGGGTCACCTATGATTAGCTCTTTACGATGATTCTTTGCAAAGCGTTGAGTTGGATCCTTCTTTTCTTCATATATCTCCTCTTCTTGAGTGACCACCTGTTTTTTTTTTGGGTGATGTTTGTTGGATCCTAGGATGGGTGATTGGATGCTCTATAGGGGCGTGAATAGAGTTGAATGCACTTTAAAAAAATTCATTAGACCTTCAAGTTATATCACAAGATAAGGTTGTTAAATAGGAAATTCAAGTGCAACTAAAATATACATAGCAAGGGAGAGAGAGATTGAACAAGCACCAAGTGATAAGATATGTAGAGTGGTTCCATACTCCAAGCTAGGAGTATGTCATCCCACTACCTAGAGAGGTTAACATTTAGGATTTCTAAGTGTTTCTTACTCTATATATTCACTCATAAGAGTTACAACACATGACCCACCCAAGGACTTACCTATCTAATATAAAGATTCTTCAACCTTACCAAGTACTTACTCACTTTGCAACGAATCTTAGGACTTCTCTAAGGACTTACCCACATTTGCAAGTCTTCAGCCTCTAGGGATTACCCACTCTTCTTGGATCTTCATCCTTTGACTTCCTTCACTCGGAGAAGCTTTCACCAAGGACTTACCCACTTGAGCAAGGATTCTTCTGCCTTCACCAAGGGCTTACCCACTCTTTCTCCAAGTCTTCGGCCTTGATCTTCACCAAGGGACTCCTTCCCTTGTCTTCTTCACCTCTCTTATACAATAAAGAGAACCTTCATCTTCATGGTTGAAATGAGAGATAGGGAGGTGGTGGAAGAGAGAGCCTTACAAGATATACATGTAGGACTAGCTCTCTTACAAATCTCCTACTCAGTCTAATTGATGATGTAAGTGATGAAGGTTAGATAGAGAGAGGAGGCTATAGGATCACTCAACTATAGACTATGAACCTCATATAGAGTTTTACATTGTATGCTCAACCTTGGAATGAAGTTCAAGGGGTCCTATTTATAGTTGGGGATGCTAAAAGCCTTTGGGAACACTTAGGGATGAATACTAGCCATTTGGGATGTTGCAACAAATATTTTTTTGAGTTTTGCAATATTTCAATGACTAAAAACACTTTTCTGCACTTTTTTGTTCACTGTGATCGATCAAGTTCTGTGTGTCAGAAACTCCACCGATTGTTGTAACATCCCAGGATTTCAGGCCTCGGATAACATGATCTTAAAAGGAATGATTGGACTACCCATATCACCAAGGTGCACCTCCTTTTCCGGGAGCCCATCACTAAAGAACTCCATAGTTAAGCATGCTCAGCTTGGAGTAGTACTAGGATGGGTGACCAGTCAGGAAGTTGATCCTGGCTTGCGCGTTAGTGTGGACAAAGTGCGCAGTTAAGGCTAGTGGTGGTTTGTGGGGCCATCTGTCATTCCTAAAACTCTACTAGAGCCATGGGTAGTGGGCCCAGACGTTACAAATGGTATCAGAGCCAATTCCCCTCCAGTAGGTGGGGCCCACATGGGCATGTGGCATGCCAGTCATTGAGTCGTGCGGTCCATGCATGTTGGAAAGGGCTATCCGAGTTGATGGAGCCACCCATGGGTTGGTAGTGTCCAGGCATGCTGGAAAGGGCTATCTGATTTGATGGAGCCGCCCTTGCGTTGGTAGCCATGATCGGGAGTTGGGTGTACATGGGCCACGTTGGGTTTGCACTGAAATGGGGAAATATTATGAGGCCATATAGTTAAGCCTTGACGAGGACGTCAAGAGTCTAAGTGGGGGAGATTGTAACATCCCAGGATTTCAGGCCTCGGATAACATGATCTTAAAGGGAATGATTGGACTACCCATATCACCAAGGTGCACCTCCTTTTCCAGGAGCACATCACTAATGAACTTCATAGTTAAGCGTGCTCAGCTTGGAGTAGTACTAAGATGGGTGACCAGTCGGGAAGTTGATCTTGGCTTGTGCGTCAGTGTGGACAAAGTGCGCAGTTAAGGCTAGTGGTGGTTTGTGGGGCTAGCTGCCATTCCTAAAACTCTACTAGAGCCATGGGTAGTGGGCCCAGACGTTACAATTGCACTATTTTGACAAAGTAGTTTTGTCGAGTGCAGGAATTGGTCGATTTGTAACTCGATCGAATCATATCAGTCCTGTTTGCAATTGGTCTGAACTTGGACATTCTCAAAATCCATCAAGGGATTCGTCAAGTTTGTAACTCAGCCGATAAAGTGCCTATAATAAATTTTGGAAAACGTCATTGAAGTGCTTAAATATTTGATTTAAGTGCTTCTAATTTCTTCTAAACTTAATTACAAGTCATACAATCATTACAAGTGATTTACAATATGATTCTAATGGATTTACCTCATATTCCAAAAACTTGCACTTGTATTGACTTTGACTTGTCTTTTCTCCAATTTTGGATGTGAAAATTAGGGCATTTGGAGTGTGTCTATACCTAATCTAAAATCACTCAAGTAGAGACGTTAAATACAAATAAGTGGAATGGTTTAGTCATCATCAAAACAAGGATTAAGTCAATTTAGACCTTGAGTCCAATTGACCTAGAGTCAACAATGTTGAGTTCTTTCAAGATAGGAATTACTTCTTCTACAACATCATCATTAGCAATATCCTTGGAAATAGAGGGGTAAATCTTAATAAATTTGACATTAATAAAATCTTCGACTCTAGATAGAACAACATTATACACTCTATAAGCCTTGCTAGTAGTGAAATGGCCAAGCTTTGCACGATTTCAAATCAAACTTGTCAATAGAATATTTCATGTTCAATCCAAAACAAGGACACCTGAAAATGTGAAAATACTCGATAGAAGGCTTCCTACCACGCCATATCTCATAGGGGGTTTCTTCAAAGAAGGATGTGTGAAAACATGGTTTTGCATAAAACATGAGGTACTAATGGATTCGTCCCAAAACTTCTTTAGAGTGTCATATTCTAAAAGCATGGTCCTCTCCATTTCCTGGAGTGACCTGTTCTTCCTCTCTACAATACCATTTTGTTGAGGTGTTCGAGGTGAAGAAAAATTATGCACATATCCAAACTCTTCACAAAAACACTCAAAGGGACCATTTTAAAATTCTTCCCCATGATCACTACGGATGGAAACGATCTGACAAGAAGTTTCTTTTCAACTCATTTGCAAAAGATAGAGAAAACATCAAGGGTATCACTCTTAGAAATGAGAAAGAAGGTCCAATTATATCAAGAAAAATCATTGACAATTACAATACAATACTTGGAGCCACGAAGTGATTAAGTTCTCATAGGTCCAAATAAATCAATATGGAGAAGTTTAAAGAGATATATTGGACTAAGGACTCCTTTGGATTTGAAAGAGGACTTGGTTTGCTTTCCTTGGGTAAAAGGTTGGCATTCCTCATTCTTTTCAAAATCCAATTTGGGAAGCCCCTTGACCAAGGCTTTTTTTCTCAACTTCTTCAATTGATGCATATTTACATGACCTAGCTGACGATGCCAAAGAGAAATATCATTCAAATTGACTATGGAAATTTTGAATGTATGAGATGGCTTGATTGGGGCCAAATGAAGGTTTTGGAGTTTTCCTGTACTGGTTTCAATTGCACTCACTTGGGGTGCAAGTAAATTAATGTATGACATTAATTGAATAATGAATTTGCCAATTTGGTATCTGATTATTAAACTACCAGATGACTGTTTGGCAGTGGTAGGCGATCGTCTCACATACTAGAAGATTGTCTGGGTGTGCTAGACGACCATTTGACATCTCATAAGTTCAAAAAATTCAAGATCTTCTAGTCCCTCCCACTCCCCCACAGACTGGGAACCCTGACCCTGGCCTATACTATAAATATAGGGGTATTGGGAGCATCCCAGAGCACAACACAGACAATTAAGAATCAGTTGCTCTAACATTTGTTGTCCTTTGTGATTTTGGTAACCCAGAGAGCCCAAGAAAGTCCTACCAGACTAGGGAGAAATAGCTACGGGAGAGAAACAACTAAGTATCATTGTTGTGGGAGAGAAGATTGGTGATTGTAAACCAACGGGAGGGATAACTCATTCATGACCTACTCTAGAGGCAGGAGTGCTTTGGCTGCTGCTAAGAGGGCAACATCAACTTGTAGTTTGTGGCGGGATCTGAGGAGTTGTTGTAATAGTTGTCAGAGTCTGATGTCTATGGTGGAGCAGTCAAGTGAGTCTCAGTGCAAACAGGAGCTGCATAGACACCATTCAAGATAGAGTGTGCATCTACATCAATGAGGATTATTGTTGGACTAGCTCCAGGACCAGGTATATCTTCGTGAAACCATCCTTCCCATTGCATAGTTATTGATACGATCTGTTGGTTAATGGGGAATATGATAGTATACCTTTTGCTTTCACTACCTATCTGATGTTGTATTTTCCAGAAGTGGTATCAAAGCCAAGTCAATTAATTAAGTTTTGGAAAAATCGATATGATCGGATTTTGATTTTACCATGTGTATTTATTGCATCCGATATGAATATTTAAACTAGTTGATGTGCATGCCCATCTTATCACCACATAAAGAACCCAAACAAATATATATATATATATATATATATATATATATATATATGAAATTAAGAGAGAAAGATCCCCCCACACCCATGGCAGAGGCAGAATGCCCAGGAGGGTGTTAAATCAAGGTGGCAACTGGGATTCGAACCTGGGTCCCTTTGATAGGAGACACCGTGCTTGACCACTTGAGTCACTCCTTGTCGGGTATATATATAAATATATATATATATATATATATATATATATATATATATACATATATATAACCAGTTTTGATGGTGGATGAGAAGCATGGTTATGGTCAAAACCCCAGATTTGTGTGTGCTTGGTTGTGGTTATTTATTCCTGTTGTTAATCGCTCTGCGTATCGAGCCCCTCTCTCCTTTCCAATTGTAAATTGCTCTTCTTCCAATTTACCCTTGAATGTAACTTGAGGTTTTCCTCATATACAATGTAATAAGAATTATGATAGTTTTAATTTATGTTTCGACGTGAAATGACAATCTATAAAAAAGAAAAATGTCCGGATTATGAGATGACCTGATCAACTAGAGGATCAAGGAGGCCAGATGATAGGAGGATTAACCAATCGACTGGTGGACCAACCAATCAGATGGAGATGTCTAGACATTGCTTGGACCTAAGAACCAGACTACCTCTTCATAAGAGTCCAACCGAGCATCCAGGAGGCGAGCTGACCGGTTCAAGAGTTGAACCAATCAACCTAGATTGGTTCGAGCATAGATCTTCACCGAAAACATGTTGCATATGATGAGGGCCAAAGGTGGTAGTAATTCATTTTAGCTCCAAAGACTTACATAACCGTTGCTTTTGTGTTTTATTTATTGCATGTTTTGTTGTGGGATATAGCATGTATATGATAAATACTATATATGTGGTGATAGGATAAAGTATATGTATTTATACATACAAACTCCCTTAAATAAAATATCAAGTCTTAGGTGCTTTCTAAAATCAACACACATGAAAAGCTTGATCGACCAAGCTTAGGTTACGCCTCCACGTGGTGCGTCATCTATCTTGTGGAAATGTGACGGTAATAATGTAGGTTTTTCCTCTGCATGGTGCATTATTATCATGTTAGCTGTTAGGTCAAGCTTGACTGGTGATTCTCAGAGTGTCTGGGCCAAAAAGCATACAAATGATTATGGAAAGGGGTTGCACATATCATCTATCCAAAATTGCATATGATGCAATTGGCAAGAGTTGCCTACCTTGATGGTTAACTATGTTTGCGGTGTTGATTAGGACACATTCAAATTATCTTGGATCTGGGCCACTAGAATGCTATACATTGTAATATTTCGAATTGATATTGAGGGCTATCAATTTGAATAAAATAGTGGGATCAATAATAATTAAATACCTAATTTGTATCGTGAAAATTATCAAATCAAATTGAATAAAAAATGTTTTGAAAAGTTGCAATATTTCTTTGTAGAATTGAATGTCAAACACAAACACGTTCAAATTGCGATTAGTCCTTTAGAAGGATAAAATGGGATAACGTTCCATAATTGGTTAAGGACTTTGAGAAATATTCTCATCAATGAGTGAAAGCTCTATGTCCTTGATAGACTGATGCCAGAGGAACCCGCTCCATATGCGCCTAAGGCTAAATGGATGTTTATTGGATGCATGGAAATGATGGTGTAGACATTTATATACCTAATTCTCTATTGTATGACTATGAGTTTTATGCACAACATGAAAACATGGACACTCTTGAGATGGTAACACATCATAAGAATCATATAAAGCAAAGAAGGTATAATGTCTCCAAAGTGTGAATTGAGTGCAAACTTACAAAGGGAGGTCTAGTGGAACCCCATGTTCTCCATATGATTGGACATGTATAATGACTGGGATTTCTCTTAGGTCAAGAGTTGACCATGAATATAATTATGCAAGTGTTGCAAGAATCATACAGTCAATTTATCAAATGATCGACATGTTGATGCCAAATCAAGAAAGAAGAAGGACAAATTCATGATGATGATCAACATGAGTGAGTCATAGGGAAAAGGCAAGGATAAGAAGTGTTCTAAGGCTAAGAATAAGTCTATGTCTTCTACACTAAAGTTATGGCGAAGGGTAAGTGTAAAAGGAATTTGTCCTTTTCACTTAAAGGATAAAGAAAAGAAAGTGCCACCATTGTCACTTGTCTGGACATTGGAAATAACTATCTTCCTTATAGAGGATCTCAGGAAGAAGATGGAGATAGAGATCTCTACTTCAGGTCCTAAGAAGTAGTAAGCTAGAACTGTGTAGAGCAAGGGTTGTTCCTCTGTAGTTGGAAATTGTCATTCATGGGCACATAATAGAATTAGTGAACTACAATAATGTACTTTCCACTGATGAAAACTTAATATGTTTTGTATGATAAGAACATTATGTTTCATATTAAAAGATATGATATTTTATGGAAATTTCATATGTCTCACAAACTATACTTGATAGTTGTAAAGACAAATGTGTATGACATATACTAAATGACTTAATAACTCAAACAAACTGACCTATAGCACTGCCATCTAGAGCGTATAAATGAGAAATGCATTTCTTGAATCCATATGATGGTTATCTACACTCTTTTGGTTATTGAACCAATAGAGATATGTATGTTTTATTTGTTGTGCAATATGACAAAAGCATCTTTACTAGATGTAGTGGGAGATCGACTATTCCATTAGGACTAGTACATACTGATCTACATAAACCTTTTAGAATGAATGCTAAAGGTAGTTACAAGTACCTCATTATATTTATTGATGTGATCAGTAGATATTGAAATTTGTATGAATATCTTGAAGTGTTCAAAAAGATTATGAATGAAGTATGTAACTCACTTGGTAAAGTATTAAGGTACATTGATGTGATCAATGTTGAAATATTTTAACCAAGAGTTTGAGGACATTCTGGAGAGACCATGATAGTGTATCACAATGAAATCCACATGAAATATATTGATGTGTTAGAAAGA
The DNA here is from genome assembly GCA_963693085.1 of Alisma plantago-aquatica. Classification (NCBI taxonomy): domain Eukaryota; kingdom Viridiplantae; phylum Streptophyta; class Magnoliopsida; order Alismatales; family Alismataceae; genus Alisma; species Alisma plantago-aquatica. The sequence goes on along the minus strand of OY856414.1, from coordinate 624,659,539 downwards.
AAGTATAACACCTCGTTAAAAATGGTGAGATTAATCTATAAAATCTATTTTATCTTGCCATTTCTTTTGGGCACATGTTTTACACTAAAAATAATGTATCGGTTTAAAATGGTTGAAAAGACATCAAATGAGATATGGCATGGGAGCAGTCCCGATGTGTCTTTTATAGTGATTAGGATTGAAGGTTTATATAAGAAAATTGTTTCTTAAAAGCTTTGCCCTCAAAACCACATAAATGTTATTTTGTTTAAATAGTCCTTTATCCCAATCTGACAACAAAGTGTTTATTAATCTGGATGATTGTATTCCTAAAAAGGAAATTAGTTCCACAGGAATCAGTGGGAGTAAAAGTAGAACTTGAAATGTTCGATATAAACAAGAAAAATTGAACCTAAAGATGTACAATAGGAACAAGGAGAATCACTAATTGTTGTGGAATCTTAAATCCTTATGTAAAGATAGAACTCATAGTTTTAGTAGAACATGCCTTAAGTTTGAAAGATTATGATATCATATAATTCAAGAAGGTGGCAAGTTGATCGTATAGATGAGTAAACAACCTACCTAGAAACCATTGAGGGACCAATATCTGAGAGGCCATTAGATCAATGATGGACTCCATGTAAACCAATAAGTTATGACCTTAGTGGATCCACCCAAAGGGGTAAAATCCATAGTGAGCATTTGGCTCTTTGAAAGGAACCAACATGGGAGGTTATAATGGTTACAAAGAGTTTCAAATTAGTTCAAGGTGTTGAAAATGATGAAGTCTTTGACCAGTTACCATGGTTAAATCCATCTGGATCATGCTTGCATTTGCAGCTTAGTATGACTCTTAATTATGGCATATGTATATTAAAACTGCATTCCTTAACTAGAATAATTAAGAGGATGTGTATGTGACACAACCTAAAGGTCAGTATTTGGATTGAAGAAAACATCCTAGAGTTGGAATCTTCTATTTGACAAAGTCAAAGGGTTTGACTTGAGTCAGAATGAAGATGGAAACTGTGATTACCAAATTTTAATGGGAGCATATTTATATTCCACATAATGATGGGGAATAACATCCTTATCCTACAAATGATAAGACCTACCAAGGAAAGTACCTTCTATATGAAGGGTTTAGGTGAAGCATCATATGTGATAGGGATCGAGGTCTATAGAGATAGATCTGGAAAGCTTCTTGACCTAAGTAAGAGCACATAAATTGGTAAGATTTTGAAGGAATCATCATGCAAGATTCAATGAGAGAAAATATCTCCATGTTCCATGGAGTTAGACTCTTAGGAGACTAGTATCCCAATTCTTATGAAGAATACAAACACATGGATAAATGTGATATGCATTTGCAATTGGATCTATATTGAATGCAAAGTTATGTACTTATCCCATTATCTCATATGTATTGGACATGAAGAGAAGATATCCAATAATCTCATATGTATTAGACATGACGAGAGGATATCCAATCATCTCATATGTATTTGACATAATGACAAGAAATATATATACCTGCCTATCAATCTCATATGTATTAGACATGACGAGAGGGTATATGTGAGATACCAGTGAGAGTCACTAAACTACCATCCTTAGGTTCTTGTGAAGCACATAAATGATTGGTTCCTTGGTTATGGTAATAAGGAGGAGTTGCATGTAAAGGAATACACCCATGCAAGCTTCCAAACTAACAAAATAATCACAATCTAAAATTATGTTTGACGACAAATGAGAACTATAAGCTAGAAAGGGTTCTAAGCTAATGACAGTTGTTAGAATCTACAAAAGAAGCCAAGTATCTTTGTGTTATAAGAACAATAGAGGATATTATATGAATCAAGAAGTTCATATGGATGAACTTGTCTGAGGTTCCAACCATTGATGACACAATGGATATATTGATGACAACAATGGAGCTACTAGTTAGGATGAGAGTCTCAGATATAATATTGTGGAACTTCCATCTCATACAAGCAATCATACAATGAAGAGATATGAGAATTTCAAAATACCAACTTAAAGAAAACATTGCTAAACTCGCTATAAAAGTAGTTTCATAGAAAAAGCATGATGGTCATGTTAGGTTACTCGGGATGAGATCCATGGGTGATTGGCACTAAGTGCAATTCAGAGTCTTTTGGTATGTTGCCCAGAGAGTCAGTCATGTGATGATTGTAATTGCATTGAATGTAAATGATTTGATTAATAATAAAGGAAAGCTTCCAATTTATTTCATATATTCAGTTATGAGATAATGAATAACATAATAAATTTCTAGAGAATGATATTACTCAATGATGTACGTCTTCAAGTTGAGGACCTAAAGAATGCGATCATACAAATGTTAAGAGTATATACATTCTCATTATGACCTTGATTGATTGTTGTTGTAGAAGGTTGATAGATATCAATAACACATAAGATCAAAGTGTGAGTTGGTTCATGATAGAGTCTCATTAGTCATGATATGGCAATATCAAACCAAGCACACAAATACATATTAGAGAACAATATATCAGACAGACCCACCATGAGACAAACACATGGAAGCCATCATAATGGAAGTCATAGTCATCTCTCATAGTGATGGTGGTGGTTATGGTTCTTAGACCCAAAATCATTTCACTCATCACATGTCTTTGGGTACACTTTGACATCATCAAATGCAGTCCAAAAATAGGGGTTGTTATAAAGGTGATGATTGGGTGACTTTGACACATGGTCACTGGCTGTGAGTGATAGAGATTGGATTTGTCCCTCTTACAGGAGTATGATATCCAAGGCGAAGGAGAAAATTATGGCCATTCACATGTGAGTCAATATGTGATATTGAGCTCACATATAACTCATACAATCTTCTCTGGTTCAAGAAACAAGATTGAATAATATTGAGGATGACTACTCCATGCCTCTAGTCCAATCTGGATATCAGTGAAAAAGGAACTATACAAACACTTTAACACCATACATAAATTGTAGTTCGAAATTGTCCCCCCCCCCCAACTTTCTATTTACTTGGGTAGCACTAATGTGTAACTACACACCACTCTTTGTTTGTAATGTCATAAGCTGTTATGGCCATTCACTTCCAACGTTATATGGGACCTATATGGACATTAATTGGGAAACAAACCTGCCAATTTGATATCTGATTGGGAGACTGCCAGATGACCGTCTGGCAGCATGAGATGACCGTCTTGCACTTGAAACGAATGTTTGGGTGTGCCAAATGACTGTTTGTCATCTCATAGTTGTGAAAATTCAAGATCTTCTAGTCCCTTCCACTCCCACACATACTGGGAACCCTGACCCTGGCCTCTACTATAAATAGAGGGGTATTGGGATCTTCCCATAGCACAACACAGACAATTGAGAATAAATTTCTCTGACAATTGTTGTCCTCTCTAGTCATGGTAACTAAGAGAGCCCAAGCAAGTCTTGCCCAACTAGGGAGGGATTTCTACGGGAGAGAAACAACTGAGGATCAAGTTTGTGGGAGAGAAGGTTGGTGACTAGTACACCAATAGGAGGGACAACTACTTCATGTCCGTTCTAGTAGGACGACAAAATTTCTAGTTGATCCATGTGGACTACTCTTGAGGAAGGAGTTCTTTCACTTCTATAGGAGGGAGCATCAACTCACAGTATGTGGCGAGATCTGAGGAGCCACTGCAATAATTGTCTAAGTCTGATGTACGTGGAGGAACAGTCAAATGATTCCCAATGCAACTAGGAGTTGCACATACACCATCCAAGACAGAGTGCACATCTACATCGATGAGGATTGTCACTGTACTTGCTCCAAGACCAGGTGTAGCCTCTTACAACCATAATAGTGGTGGTCATGAATTTTTGAGAGAGAGTCAAAAGATAGGGTGATTTAGTGTTATTTTGAATCCCCATTTATTGAAGTTCTTTGCCTAAGGAGCCTCATCAGTTTGCATTCCACATTGATATGTGGAATCAAAGCATGCAAGAATCTTTTCCATAATTGGGCCATCAATGGATGGAAGTCTCATTGATTGACAAGACATTGGTTGTAGACCTATATACTCCTCTTCAATTGATGAATGAATAAAGTTCTCATCGGTTGGCAAATGCACTTGAACCTTATCTGCATGTGGTATAATCAATTGTGGACATGGCGAAAATTCATCGATTGGTGTGCCATTAGATGATGTGTATGTAAACTGATGAATCTATAAATTGATGAGAATGTAGATCAATGTGAATATTGGGGGTGGAGAGGGGAAATTTCTATGTTTTGGTAGTTTTGTGTTTTGAACCTATGAGAAATCTCAAGAAGATGAGGCACCAGATCAAAAAAAACTCTAAGTAATCAGCAGCACCACCATCCTACTTTTTGGTGAATAGATCAAAGCTCAAACCTTCCATGAAAATCAAGATTTTATTTAAAAATCATATAAAATTTACATTAAACTAAGGAAAACTTAAGAACCCAATTCACATGTAAAATGTTAAAAACAAAATGAAAAAGTAAGGTAAACATGTAACTAAAATAGGATGAATATGTATTCATCAATTAGGCCCTGAGGGATAATTTGTGAAGAGTCATTTGAAGTCCCATTGAGATGGGAACAAGACCCTAACTCTTGTTGTTGTGATGTGACATGAGAATAAGGGGATTGGACCCCAATCCAAGGTATGTGAAAAAATGATGTGGAATTTGATAATATAGATTCTATTAGGTGTAGAATTATAGTAAATCATTGGTGCCACTGATTATAGACACACATTGTACTCATGAGTCAATGAGTGCACAGAGTTCTCATCTTTTGAAGAACGCACATGAACCTAAATGACTAAAAAATGTGTAGGAACCTCAACATCTGAAGTGTCACTATTTGATGTGGATGCAGACCAATGACACTATACAAGAATGATAAAAACCTTCCAAGGAAATTAAAGAGTTATGTCAAAATCTTAACGACTTTACATAGAAGTACGGAAAACAAAACAGAACCTAATTCTGAAGCAAAATGTTAAATCTAAATACAAAGTTATGCTAAAAATGTAACATTTATTACCCAACTAGTCTTCTCTACATGAACTTCACCCGATGTGAGACATATTGATTCCTCCATCCCAACACTAATTGTGATGACCCGACATCAAATCAAGCCATCACCAATAATAATTACAGATATACCATAAATAGCGGATTAACAAATCACTAAAAATTAAAACCATTTTGCAACGAGATCCTCTTCCAGGAAACTCTCATTGAAAGAACTAAAACTTTTTATATATCATGGTTCACATTGTACATACAATGTTTCATCTCATTTTAAGGATAACATATAACAGTTGCTTTGGTAAAACATACACTAAAGCAACATAAAACCTCAAGGCATACAAGACAAAATTTTAGATCGTTCATAAAACCATTACGTACTGACTCCAAGGACCTGAGAGTACAGAGATGACACATAGGACTTCTATCTACAAGACACGACAAACAGTACACTCAACCTGAGTTGTTACTACTACCCCAGCTATTATTGTTCTCCCTCTTCCGAATGGTCTCTACCACCTCATGCACGGCCACCTAAAAATTGTGGATCCCACGAGGTGAGACAATTGTCCCAGTGAGAGATATAACTCACTACCAACAATATTATTATCACAGGTAAGCAATATAAAACTGAGTAGAGGTTCTTTTATATTAATAAGAAGGATTAATCACTGTTATAAGCATAACAGAGTAATCTCTTCCCTTAAAGTAATGCATCTATAATGATAGAACAATAAATCATCTATTCACTATACATGGAATATAAAGAAACATGTATAACATATATCCAATTAAAATGTATAAAAAAGTGTACATCAACCAATGTTTTTTGTATTCAATCCTTAAGCAAATATGCAACAAAGATGATTACATATTACAATCACACTTATGCCCTGAGGAGATGAAGTATATCATTCATGCACCAACTGACCACAAACTTCTCACAAGTCGGTACCATACAAGGTCAATGAAAGAGTCGGCTTCTAAGACCTCTCCCGCCTCGGTCAATTTGAGACAACTGGCAGTGACGTCTCGTGTCAAACTGCAAAAGGAGAATTCCATGGTATAGTGGCATCTTTTCTCAGAGCTACAGCCGTAGCATACACTCTCTTAGGGGAACACAGGCCAACAACCTTCCCCAGTTATAAAATTATTGAGTCATGGCATATAGCCATACTCTGATCCACGGGCCAGTTCTCCATGCTCATTACTAAGTCTATGATCGTTGTCACACTCATTCCAGGATATGACATATAGCCAATCCCCAAGATCATGGACGTAAGGGGATCAGTCAACATATGGCCGTCCAAGCTCACGCCCCCACATATTCAAAAATATGTGCTCCAGGTTATCCCGTGGGAAAAATTCATTTCACCATTTCAGCAAATTCTAATGTTGATGGATCTATGGTCAAGGCAACTACATTTTATGGTTTCTAATGATATATTAAGTGCATTATAGTATTGTTTTAGCATCAAACAAGGTATAAGCATCAATCATAAACAAATGCTACAAAGAAAAGTGTAATACATCTATCAAGTACTTTTCTAATGTTTGGAACACATTTAAATACATAACACTTGGGATCTCAGTCTCTTATCACATTAATGGGAATTCTCATCCCTTAGCATCATCATCATCATGATTACTGGATCTGAGTATTTAAACCCTTAGATCATCACTAAAAATTGTTACCTCTATAACCGGTAATTGTTACCTCTAGGTCCTCAGACCAAGGTATTCATCGCATTTGTTGTACAAGTATTTCACATGTCTCACATGATTCATTAACTATCTTATCACCTCTCACTAGGCAACAACTTATGTTTTAAGATATCAGAATGTATAATCATTATACTTTTGGTACAAATATTTAACATGGCTTACAAGGCTCATTTGAATCTATATGATAT